>CM036566.1:7500000-8125000 GCA_020745775.1 Theristicus caerulescens
AACTCTTGCTGAGCACCAGAGAGGTACACACTCCCTCCCAGCATGCTCATGTCGTGCTCTGAGAGGATGGCAACTCTGCTTTGCCTTTTTGGTGCTGCAGACCCTGGTTTTGGGAGCAGAAAGGCCCCAGCCCTCCCATGCAGCAGGGATTTGGTTTCCTTCCTGCAAGCAGGAGCGGGTTTCTTGTCCTGAAACCAAGACCGTCCTGCAGAGACCCCTTGGGTACATTTCCCAAAGGTTCCCAGGTGCCACCCAGAGAGGCGGTGGAACAGATGGTTTCCAACTCATTTTGGTTGCACCCTACCTCTCCTTCATTATACAAACACCTGCACCCTAGCTCTCCTTCATTATACAAACAACTGCTGCTTTTTACCTAGCAGAGAGGAGAGCCCGGCTTCATACATCTTTCCTCCACTCCTTGACGACTTCTCTGTCAAGGAAAATCTCACGTTAACCCATCTTTGTAAATATACTTTGAGATGTTTGGCTACAATAAAAGCAGTTCCAGGCAGGCGCCAGGTGTTTTCATTAAGCTCTATGGGGTGCTGTAATTTTCATTATGTAGAAACCACTCAAACAACTCTTCAAGGATGAGAATGCAGTGCTAATAGGGCTTTCAAAGAGGGACAATTTATTGATACGACTGGAAGTCTCAGAGGTCAGCCTTCCAATGCACTTGATACTCCATGGCACAACTAAAAATACCAGGTCTCCTGCAGGTATTTTCCATTTTAAGTTACTGGCAGAGCAAAGTGAGGAAAAACTGAATGCACAGGACAGTGGAAGGGTTATGTGGTGCCATGCCATTTGCTTCAGCTCTGTGAACAGAGAAATAAACTTTCCAGCAAACACTTTTAAGCATTTCTTTGTATTTTAGGACTAACAGGTTTTTATGGAAAGAGTCACAGTGCCATATTCTGGTTTTAAGCACAGTGACACATCCAGCGTAAGCCTTTCTGAAGGTTTAGCACAGGACCTGCCTGAAGAAACCAGGCTGTAGATTAGCAGGGTGGTCACCTATGGCTTGCACAGCCTGCCTCTTCCCTCCAAGCACGGAGCAACCTGGGGGGGTCTCTGCCATGCCGAGGGCTTGGGTATGTCCTGTGCCCAAGTGAGGGGCAATGCCAGTTGGGAGTGGGATCCTGTAGTGATGGATGTCTTCAAGCAGCTGAACTGCAAAGCATCAGGTTCCCTCCTTTTGAGATGATCTTTCAATTCATGACAAATGCCATAGAGTGAAACAGTCGGTTTTGGAAGTGTGCATGGGCCAAGTTCCCAGAGGCCCGGGCAAGGCGCCCTCACATATGTCCCCTCCCGATTTGTCCACTTATTCGATCTCTTGTTAAACTTAATGAGACAAAGACCAGCTAAATCATTGTGGGATTTTTTTTCAACCAATTAATCAAAACTGAAACCTGCAGTAAAAAAGCTTTTCCAAAAAAATAATGGAAAGATGGGTTTGTAGATGCTGCAATATTGTGTTTGAAGAAAGTGCAACCTTGAGTTTATTTTGAAACAACTTTCACTCTTCAATTCCATGTAATTTTTCACCTCAGTCTTCTCCATGCAAAGATCTTTTCAAAAGGGTTTCTTTTTAGTAAGAATGAATTAACTCAATTGCCCTGAGCTTAATTCTGCTTTCAGTTTGACAAGTCGAAAATGTTTTCACTTGGATGAAAACTTGGAAACCATCATGAGATGCAGAAGAACTTCCTGGCTCTCTGAAATGGGAATCACTTCGTCCATCGATTTCCTTCCCCATAAGTGTGGGGTGAGTCATATTGAGGTTCACCTCCCACAGTGGCTGGTGGCAAAGGACCAGGAGGAGACTAGAAGAATTAAAATGGATATGAATTGATCAAGTAAAAGGTGGGAAAATCCCAAATGCATCTGCATTTGCAGCAAGTACTGGCTGCTCCCATGTTGTGCTGACCTCCCTGAGAAGCATTTGAAGATGCAATTAGGATTTTTTGTTAGTAAGGAGTCATTATGGAGTCTCTGCTGAGCAAATGGAGTAAGATCTGTCTGGGCTTCCCGTTGCAGCTGGTTCAGGTAGACGCTCCCGGGAGCCCCATGTACTTGCTGGCGCAGAGAGAAGCTGTGTGGTGCCGTGCAGGGCCCTTCGCATCGATATTTTCTCCTCCACACACAAGCAGAAGTGAATCACAAAGCATATTATTTCTTACCTAAGTTTCACCTCCAGGGAATTCAAATGAAATACAGGCGTGGAGGAAAGTCGGCTCACTGCTGTGGGAGTATGTCAATACCTTAACTTCCATTTGGAAAGATGAGCTCCCCCAGTTTTAAATCTTTCCTAAGATCAGCCCATGCCCTGAGGCAGGGTATACAGAAAATACACAAAACTAAGCTTTCTTTCTTTGCAATAGAGGCATAAAAAAGCCTCATTTGGGTTAAAAGATGACCTGTTGCTTCAAACTGGAGATCCCAATCAACCAACACCAAGCTCAGGGGAGCTCTTCCTCTCACTTCTTTCCTGTTCAAGTACTCCTTCGTGAGGCTCAGGTCCTACGGCTGTTTAAAATGTACCAATACGATGTCTATTCAGATGAATCATTAATTACATATAGAATCTTATTTGGTTTGACATTCAATCCCGTCTCTAGGCTAAAACTTATGGTAGCATATCAAATGCTTTGCCATCATCCAAAAACTGAACAGCAAAGGGGTTTTTGGCTGCTCAGGGAATTACTCAGACCTAACTGCAGTGACAGCACAGCAGCAAAATATAGCAGTTGCTTTCCTCTGGATGTTTTCTGACTTCTTTCCAAAAGAGCATGGAGGCTGGCAAGAAAACAGGCTTGGGGAGGAGTGGCCTGGGGAGGAGTGGCTGGAGAGTTGCCTGGCAGAAAAGGACCTGGGGGTATTGGTTGACAGCCAGCTGAAGATGAGCCAGCAGTGTGCTCAGGTGGCCAAGAAGGCCAATGGCATCCTGGCTTGTATCAGGAACATTGGGGCCAGCAGGACCAGGGAAGTGATAGTGCCCCTGTATTCGGCACTGGTGAGGCCGCACCTCGAATACTGTGTTCAGTTTTGGGCCCCTCACTACAAAAAGGACATCGAGGTGCTGGAGCGTGTCCAGAGAAGGGCAACAAGGCTGGTGAAGGGTCTGGAGCACAAGTCTGGGGAGGAGCGGCTGAGGGAACTGGGGTTGTTTAAGTTGGAGAAGAGGAGTCTCAGGGGGAGACCTTATTGCTCTCTACAACTGCCTGACAGGAGGCTGTAGTGAGGTGGAGGTCGGTCTCTTCTCCCAAGTAACAAGGGATAGGACGAGAGGAAATGGCCTCAAGCTGCACCAGGGGAGGTTTAGCTTGGATATTAGGAAAAATTTCTTCACTGGAAGGGTTGTCAGGAGCTGGAACAGGCTGCCCAGGGAAGTGGTTGAGTCCCCATCCCTGGAGGTACTTAAAAGATGTGTAGACGTGGAGCGTAGGGACATGGTTTAGTGGTGGACTTGGCAGTGCCAGGTTAACGGTTGGACTCGATGATCTTAAGGGTCTTTTCCAACCTTAACGATTCTATATTTCTATGATTCTAAGTCCTGATGTTCAGCTCAGAGGTGACCGGGGAAGGTTTATGTGCAATGGATCCAAGTACGTCGCAGAAACAAGGTATGTGGTTTAGTCTAGGACTTAGCAAGGGACCTTGGAAAGAAGAAGCAGCCAAAGGACAACACTCAATTTTCTCACTTGTTCATGACTTAGCCACAATCTCAAATATTTTGGAGCCAGTGGGATCCTGGAAATGCTCTCCTGGGCTTTCAGCTCATTCTCGCCTGCTTCATTATGTCAAATTACCCAAAAGAGCCTCTGAGGGATCGAAGTGCAGAGAACAGTCTTGGTGCCAGTAAAGACTGAGCAGATGCTTTATGCTTACTATAGCTGCTCATACATGAAAGTTTCTCCTGGGTAAATGTTGGACAGCCATTATCTCCTTGTCCTTTAATAACCTCATTTTTCCAACAGAATTTAGTATTAGACTTTAAAAAAAATCAGGTGGAAAACAGGCCTAAGAATCAACCCATTTTTGTTGCATCGTCTCCGTTTTTAACAGAATTGTCTCAAAATACTGCAGTGAGCACCTGCCTCTCACAACCACTGTGAAGATTACCTAAAGCTGGAGCAATGCCTTGAAGACAAATCATATGTAGGAAGGCTAACTATCATTACTGTGTTACTAATAAGGTTATTTTAAACTCAAAGTAGGTCACTGAAGGAGTTTCATAAAAAGTCCCTGCAAAACACAGTACTTAAAACAATGTTAGCTGAGAACAAAGGACTAACAGTCTCAAATGACAAACTTAGACCAAGAATTAGGCAGTGTCTTTTAATGGGCACCGTGCAGCAGTTACTGCAACCCGGGTACAGCTGGAGCCAGCCTGCGTGGTGAGCCCAGTCCCACAACCATCAGAGCCCTGACCCGTCCCATGTCCCCTCCCAGTCCCAATCGCCCCTCCAAAACACAGAATATCTGAGCACGTCCCAAAGGCCATGATGGATTTCTTTGGCTTTTTGGCTCTGTGCCCTTCTGGGGAGGAGAGGGAAGCTGTGAAGCCCAAGCTGATGTACTGTGTGCTCTTTTTTGGCTGATTTCTGAAGGAAATAGAGTAGAACGAGGGGCTTAGTTGCATTTTAAAAGTTTTAGGTAGGATTGAGTCCTTAATCATGGTGCTGTCACAGAGGGGCTCGGCAGTGCCACCAGAGCCAGCTGGAGCCTGGATTTGCCCCCTTCCCTGTGCAAGGTGGTTTGGGCAACTGCTCAGATGCTTCCCATTGCTGGTTCCTGGAGAGAGGAGCGTAGGTGTCCCAATCCTGGGTGACCCTACGGGTTCACGAACGCCAGCTCCTGGCCTTGGAGCCACACAGCCCAGGAGCCTCACCTGACCCATATATCATTACTTTTCACATTAAAGAATTGGAGTCCTGACAAATGGAGATAAAGGTTAAGCCAGATTGGTTTTGTCTAAAATCCAGTGTATTAAATGCGCTAGTAACACAGTTAAGTCACACAGGATGTTCTCTTTTTGTCCATAGGTCTTTCTGGGGTGGGAGAGACTTGGTCAGTGGGGGTGGGAGAGCAGCTGTGAGGAACAGCCCCCTCGATGTGAGCCCAGCATCATCACAGCCATGTGGCGTGACAAAACCAGCCCATAACCTAAAACCCCCATAATGACAAAATAAGCTAGAAATGTGCACATGGGAGAAAAAACCCAACCAAACCAAAACCACCCTCCTACACTTTACTTGCTAAGTTCACACTGTAGTTGCAGCTATGCTCATCCACAAGCTTATACTGGATTTTACACGAGTGCACAGTATGTGCTAATACACAAGTTATTTTCCATGTCAACAAGCCACAATTAGCTTTGCTGATGAAGCCTCTCTCCCCACCCCACAGGCTGTGGACCCCCTGGTGTCACAGGGTCCCGAAGGGTTTGTACACCCACAAACCCCATTTTATCCCAAGCAAGCAGCTCATCCTGGGATGATTGCTGGAGCTATTAGCAAAGAGCGTGGATGAGCATAATGATAATAAATGGAGGCTTTCGCTAATGTGAATGGTGCAACGAGCCATTGCCCTTCCATAAAATGAGCCAGATGCTCATGGTATAATTTAAAAATGGGAAAAGTACAAGCATTTCAGTTCATCCCAGGTTTTCAAAAGGACACAATTGCAGGAGAAGGGACCTTTCCCCCTAATTCTCCATGCATGAAGCTACATGACACCTCACAGGCAACCTGGGCTCAGCTTGTAACGAAACGAGACTAGACCAGGGCAGCTGGGGGAAAGGCTGGTGCTGGATGAGCTGCTGGTGTAGCATAAGAACGTGGCTGCAATGTGCAGACCCGGCTGGAGAGTGGCTGGTTGCAGTGTTTGATTGCAAATGTTTGCCAGGAGGGAGGCTGAGTTCCTCTCTGGGGCGATCCATAATTAAGTTCAGGTTAAGGACCACAAGGTCCTGTACAGTGCTCTGTCAGCTGTTTTAATCAGACTGCAGCAGATAATAAACCCCCTTGTCTGGAGTGCAGCCTGAGGGGAGAGGGGACTCGCAGCTGACAAAAAGACAGAGTGCAGACTACTGCTAAGTGACTGATCCACAGCAACCCCCTTGTGCCATCGGGGCTGCTTGCTTTTTTCCTCAGAAATGGTTGTTGCTCCAACACTTTGCTCCTGAAAAGAACAAAAATGGCCAAAGATCCAGCAGACCCAGTCCTGGCTGCACCTGGAATACTTACAGAAAGGAGTGCACACCAGGGGTTTGTCCGTCCCTGGGACACCGGCACTGGGAATACATCCTGGCTGGAAGCTCTACCCAAGCACGACATTCAAAAGCCACAGATGAAGTTCTCCTCCACAGATGCAGCTGATTCAGCTTGAACCTGTTTACTCTTTTGGCTCCCATAGCTCTTCCCATGGTGAGTCCCTTGGTGCAATGATGGCACTGCTGGAAGAAATGAGCTACTTTGCTGTAGGCACCTTGCCCGATGATTTCCATGGATGTCCCTGCAAACTCAGTAGAGCTGGGTAATCAATGACTATTTCCTTACAAAATATCTGAAGTGAAACTCAAAGATCTTGTTAACATCTCATTAAGCTAAATCTAAGTAACAGCAGGCGCCTGAGTGCCTGGACCAAATATCCCTGTCCAAGCCAACGATGAGAGTACCGAGCACAGGCTGGGAAGCAGGATAGGTGCATTGGCCCAGCAGCACTGGATCGATGTGATTAGGTGTGTGCCTTAAAATATGGGCAGGGGGGCTCAGGTGCAAGGTCATACCTCAGCTAAGATGTAAGTGTAGGTGTATCTTTTCTGCAGCTGGGAAAAAAGTTGATTTCTGGATTTTGGAAGGCTTCCATATGGGATTCACTTTGGCCTTCTAATGCTCTAACACTTGCCCATGAATGTACCTACCTGTAAATAAATTAAGCTGAAATATTATACTGCACCTGGGTCAACTGATTTCTTTCCCAGCAGTGAGATACTCCTTTTCTGCAGCCCAGCATTTCCTGGCCAGTGCAATAATCACCATATTTATAAGTTCAGTTGAGGCAGCATTCTGGAGCTGTTCAGTACCCACTCTTATTTTTATTCACTTCAGTTCACTGTCCCCCAACTTATGTCTTAAATGACAGAGCCCCAAAACTCTCAGCAATTCCTCTGCTGAATTCTTATTTACAGTTACCCAGTCAAGTAAGACCTCAGATTATTTATTTCTGTAAATAATTATTTAAACCATTTTTATTCTTATATCCATGTACTGTTTGCAAACCAAAATATCATGACAGGTTTGGATTTTGAACAAATCATTTTATTTTATGATCAGCATTAAGGAATAAAGGCTGGACCAGATGATCTTTCAAGGTCCCTTCCAACTTGGGCTGTTCTATGGTTCTATGAAAAGAACCTACAAAAACCTTGTAAAACCAGAAATGAGTAGGAAAGACTTCTAGTTCATCCTTCCTATTAGCCTGAAAGGTATGTATGTGCAACATAAGTTTGTTTTTATACAATATAATTTTAAACCTAATTGTCATTTTAAGATGCAGTAATTAAGAACAAAATCACTACTGATTGGTGTGGCAGCAGCCTGGGTTAGGTACCATGAGGATGAAGTGAACATTAGGGAATGCCACAACAAATTGGCCATAAATTACATGAAGCTGCTAAAATTATAAAGCTTTAATTATTAGCTCATAACACCAAGTGAGAAAAGAAAATGCTGCCATAGTGACAAGGTGCAACACCAGCACATCTGCACTTTGTAATCACATTTGTTAATTATGGTGGCACATGGTGATGAGGAGTAATCGTTTGGAGACCGCTGGTCCAGCATGCAGAAAGGCATTTGGAGGCAGGGAGCTGCCGAAAGGCAGAGGAGGACACGGCAGAGGCAGGGAGAGGGCAACCTTTCCTTCCAGGGCTGGTGCCCGGGGAGACCGGGGGTGCACAGCCCCCCGCTCGCAGTCAGTGTGCGTGGGGCGCTTCGTTCCCACCTGCCCGGCTTCGGGGTGACACGGGTGCGTACGCAATGTACAGGTGGGACCTCATTTTTCTCCAGTCCTTGCCCAGCCTTTTCCATGTGCACGCTGGCTTGTACGCAGGCCATCAGAGGAGACCGCGGTGCCCAGCAGAGGAACGCGCCCGACTGTGCCCCCGCTCCTCACCCGTGGCGTGGGGAGGACCCTGCTGCGGAGCACACCCTGGGGACCTTGTAGGGAGGCCTTCTGCAAGTACTTGAGATGGATATTAGGCAGGATGCTGCCTAATATATACCTGGAGCCTTTCACGTTTGCATTTCACACTCCTCCGTACACTCAGATGGACGTTTTCCCAATTAGCTTAACTTCTGCTAAAGCTGGCAGAACCAAGGCAGCAGGAAGTATTATCTTGAATGTCAGGGACTTAAAATATAACCTTTTCAGAGCACGGTCAGACTCTGACCACAGCTGAGGCCTCTAAACGACACTTTAAAGGAGATAAATAATATAATAATAGATAATAACAAATGTCAAGTTTGTCATAACTTGAAAATGCAATTTACCTTCTCAGCCAGAGGGAATATAAGCTTGTATGTTGTTCTTTGCCATTAATGTTCTGCCAGTTAATGTACTAGGTTTCTATAATTATCAACCCTCCTTTCATTATATTGGTGGTTGATTGAGTGTTTGGAGATACACGCTTGCACCTCGGCCCACATCTTGGCCCTTGATTTATCAAATCTCAGCAGCCAAGGCTCTGCCTATTTAATAAAGATGGAACAACTCAAGGGAGCTCTGGAGATTGTTGCTGTTTGCAACAGAAAAAAATAAATTGCTACAGCTTTGATCGGAGCGGTTACCCCTGTCCACAGCACACTCATTAATTACATCTAATGATGGGATGCTGCACACAGATTTTAAGAAACTTCTTAATAAAGTTTGGGAGACAAGTGCTTGTGTTACCTGTGCACAGGGCTGAACAAGTCTGGGAAATATTTTGCACGCTCCTCGTCACTGCCAAAATATCTGCAAGGTCCTGGCTCAGCCGTGTGCCGGGATCGGAGCGGAGGGAGGCGTGAGCTGCACTGCAGGCAGGGCTGTGCGCTGCCTGCCCACACGCCTCATCCCACCAGCAGCACTGCAGAGCTGCCTGGCTTTGCCTCGAAGCATCTGCTGGTCCCTAATGGGGCAGGAGCCTCCTCCCTGGTGGACTTGTTATATTTAATGCGCAGGTCCAGGTCAGAGTGGTTTGATCTGCTGGGATAAAAAAAAGTACAAAGACCCCTTATCTAAAGGCTCTAATATCCCCCTTTTTCACAATCTCTTTTGTGCATTGGTTATAGAAAGGAAAATCTGAAGGCAAGTCATTTACAGAAGCATTGTGTCTAAATGCAAATGTTTGGTGCATTGCACATTTTCCCATGCTTTCTTGATGTTTTTTCTGATGTACATGTTTTGGGGCATGGAAATCACGGCCCTTTCCAAAATAAATGGTCCCTCCTCCTGGAATATATTTTAAAACTAAAGATCATTTTAAAAAACTGTAATTGTTGAGCACATTATCATTTTCAGCCATGTTAACATCTTCTGCAATGATGGCTTTTTCTTTCTCCTTAAGCCCCCTGCCCTGAAGACCTTTCATAGTTCCAAGCCCAAGAAAATGGTGTGAAGCGTGTTTAGGTATGGCGTGCTCGATTCTGCTTTGGGTAGATCAGCAAATCCACTTGCACGTACCAGCTCCTGCACAGCCGAGGCCGGTGCTGGCAGCTGCGTTGGGGACAGCAGTGACAGGGATGGCAGGAAGATGGGCTTTATCCACAAGCATCACGTGCGCTTGTGTCCTTATCTTCAGCATTGCCAAGAAATACTGTCAGAACGGGGACCTCAATTATCATAAGAGCTCATAAGATAATTAACTGCACAGATAAAATCAGCAAACAAATTGATCCAAAGCAAAAAGACAGAGAGGGGAGATGTCAACTGTCAATTAGGAAAATACCCTGTTATCTGCAGGCTTGCAGCAGTGCAGCCGCTGCTGTTTGCAAAGCATGGCAAAAAGAGACAGGAAACCACCAGAGCAACATTAAGGTGGTTCAGATGTTAACTGCAGCATTAATAGCTGTGTCAGTAGTAGAACTTAAAATGTGAGATCAGATACTTTAACTGTGAAGTGCTGTAATCCATAAAGTAAAATGTAAAGGCACTTCTGTAATCTAGGAGGCTTGATGATTCAGAAAAACAAAAAAGACCTAACAGGTGGGTCACATCTTTGGAAGGCAGGGCTCTGCTTCACAATTTTTACAAGTGATTTGAAAATTTCTATACTCAAGGAGTTGCTCTGGCAAAATAAATACATCTACTGATAAAATAGTTTGCAAACTGTACATCTAAACAGAAATTATGGCCAACCGTTTCACAAAGCTAAGTGTGACAACAAGGAGATTTTCATTTGAATCCCGTCTGCTTTTTGGATCAATTTGCTGCCAAAGCACCTCTTGTTCACAAGCGCTATCTAGAAGATTAAAGAGAATGAAGTTTGCATGCTATAAGGCACAGCTAACCTTACATTTCTCCTGAAATTCAGATGATGCAAGATTCCCCATCTGCTCATATTTGCCCTGCTGTGAGACTCGCTGTATTGCCTTGAATAGAGAGAGAGGCACGTGGTCCATCAGACAGGCATCTCATCTGGGAGACAGGCTGCCTGCTGGGCTCAAGGCAAGGACGCAGAGCAGTGTCCCGCAGCCTGGCCCTCGTACCACGCTACCCACCCTTGCACACTCTCCTCCTGAAGCCTTTTTCTTTCAGGTAAATATATAAAATATGAATTGGATCAGAGAGAGTCTGAATCACAGGCAAAATGTGGTTCTGGAATAAAAATCCCTGTTTTTCAGTAATTGTGGTACTTAAAGCTCCATCCAAAGATTATTGCCAGTAAGGGCTGTGCTTGTACGGACTTCAGCAGCCTGCAGCCCGGGTGTTTGCTGCTGGAAAGCATCTGCTGCATCTCCCTGGTTCTCTGGTGTCTCTGGGATAATATCCAGTGCAGCCAGTTGGTCTGAGCAAGCGGCTTCAATGGGGAGCCGGGGACGGCGGCTGGGAGCCATCTGGGTGCATGGATATTAATAATGCCTCTAATGTTGCAGGGTGATTAAGGCAGAGACGATAAGCAGCCGGAACCGCTGCTTTTGGGGATGCGGCAGCCGCCGGCAGGGAAATGCAGACTGTGCAAACCTGAGCGCATCACCAGAGCTGCGGCCTCATGCCCGTCCCCTTCAGGGACCCAAATTCTGTCTCCGAGGAAGATGCAAACTTGGACAGAGCTGGGCAATGAAAATCAGCTTCTGGAAGACATTTTGTCTTCTCCTGCAGATTACGACACATCTGCTGCTAATATTGGCTATCTCAGCTTGCAAATGAAGGTGAGCCATCCATTAGCATGAGCCTTAGGCCTCATGAGCTGAGGCCGCTCCCAGGCTCTCAGGCTTTCAGATGAAATTGGCTCATTTTCACCTGTAGACTTTTGAAAGGACTGCATAATTCTTCTATAGACATTGCAGACGTCTTGGCTCTTTCACAGGTTGTAGAAAAACAGAGCACAGAGCAAGTTCTAGGAGAGGCCCGTGCATTTTAAACACCTGATATAACTGCAGAATTCTTAAAATGCTAGTAACCAAATGGTGATTTTTTTAAACTAATTCAACAGCATTGTCCATTCATAAAATAGCAGCTATCCTTCCATTGTATTGTCTAGGAATATGAAGTGTGAAAAGATGCACTTTGAGGAAAAATAGCAGAGATATGCAAGAAAAATACACCAAAATAAATTAGAGTGCTTTTTGTAACACAATGCAGCTCAGTTCATCGTGAACATCTGGTGATGGCTGCTCACACAGCTGACAAGCAGTCACTAGCGTGATCATGGCCTGTTTGCCCCTGTGTAGCCTCCGGGGTGATGCAGAAGGTGATGGTGCGGCACGTTTCTGCAGGCATTACTTCTTGTAGGTATCCTCAGGAGTGCAGTGCCCCAGCAACCTGCACCGTCATCACGTACCCCTCTGGTTCCCAGACTTTAGAAATAGCTCATGCAAGGAAACAACCCCCCTGGCCCATTTCTGCCTCCTGACAGGGGGGAGCCGGAGGAAGCCTCAGCTCCCCGAGCAGGTCAGGGGAACACAGCGCCTGGAGTCTGGGCTGTGTCCGAGTCGACGTCTGTGATGGATTTTGCATAAAGCATCCCCACGGAGCCTGCATCTCTCCACTGACTTTAGACCCTGCTGAGGCCCCAGGCATGGCTCCTGCCACCTAATGTTGGCTGAGACAAACTTCTTCCACCCTGGGAAGGTAAGAAAGAGTCAGCTTTACATGGGAAAATGTTACCCGGAATCAAACAAGAGACTCATGACCTCAGCTGATCATCCCCTGCTTCAGGGACATGCCTGGCACCTTGGGGATGCCAGGGCTCCTCTCCTCACCACTATGGCTGTTCCCCTTCAGCTCAGCACCCAGCACCCACCGTGCAAAGGCAATTAAAGCCTACAGTATCCAGCATCCTTTTACAGAAAGCCTTTGCTTGCCCAGAGCATCTCCTGCCCACTCTGTCTCCCATTTCTGCTGGTGCTTTCAGTTTCACAGATTTCAGCAGCATCTGATACCTCCCAGCAGCAGCAGCAGCACAACTGGTGGCTGTCTCCTGCGGCTCCTGCCACCCAGACCCTGTCTGCTGGCCACAGGAGGAGAATCGCTGGCACCAAGTCTGCATATAACCAGCTGCATGCAAACGCAGGAGAGAGAGGTGCAATTCATTATAGCTTGTCATTATTTTTTTCCCCTTTTCTCTGCTTCTTCTATGAGAAACACCACCTGTTCCCACCCTGATTCCCTATTAATTTTGCAGAGCTGGGCTGTCTGCTCCCAAAGACCCTGCAGGAGTGAAGAGGGGGAACAGGAGCTAATGGCACGTCTGTGCTGGCAGCGGCTGTCTGTGTGTCTGTGTGTGTGCAGGGACAGGGGAGGGCACAGCCCGGATCCTGCCTAATGCCAGACTGCTCCCGCCTTCATTCACATCTCTCCGTAACTGCTCTCCGGCTAAACCCACAATTTTCATGAGCTAAATCCCTCCCCTCCACCTCTTAACACATCCTGGGCTCCAAGAGGCTTCCTACACTGCTAAATCATTGCTAGAAAGAGCTCTTCACCTATTGTCATATTTGATCTGTCCTTCTCCTAAAGGCATTACCTTGAGATGAACTGAAAACGTGTAAGAGCAGGAACCTTCTAAGATGTTTAAATGTAAAATACTGGGATGACTTAATGACAGAATTATGTTTTCTCCTTTTCTGCTCAGAAATGATCCAAGCTGCACCCATTGTATCAGGCTTTCAGAGATTCAGCCAAGCCAGTGCTATTTCACACGTGAAGCTGTCACATCCACATCACGTCAAATGCAATCATCCAGTTAAGAGGGAACGTTTCTCCCAGACACCGATGACAGGTGCCAAAGTCCCCTTAGGTTTGAAAATCGGTGCTGTGTGTTCCTGCATTACATAAACTTCTGCCCTAATCTGCACCTTTGGTCATCGGCTTGTGAAAGCACCAAGTGTTCGAGCATCACACGGCCTGGGGAAACACCTCTTGGTCATCTCACATGGCGCAGTGGTGCCAGCAGCAATGGGCAAACTGCTTCTCTTTTCCATCTTTTAGTATCATATATTTCCTTTTTCCTTTCCAAGAGACTCTTGCTATCTCAGACATCCTCGTCATTTTTCAGATTATTTTTAATGCATCTTCCCAATTTTCCCTTCAGTTGTCTTTCACATGTCACAGCTCATATGGCTGGGGCTCATTGTAATGCCATGTGTGTCTATCCATTTGTCTTCTTAAATCCTTGCAGGCTTTAGGGGTGGTACTTCAGTATTTCTGAGTTGTCTTCTCTTTATACTGTAACGTTTCATAAGAAAACTTGCTGGTGTTGAGATCTGTCAAGAGAGAGACAGCAACAAGTTAAACAGCTTCGTGTACTCGGGAGAGCGATGACAGCATATGAAGAACCAAGTGTTCAGAGAGCCTTGGGATATGAAAAGCAAAGAGGCATAGAAGTCGCAGGTCAAAAGTGGAGTCCTTCCTTCCCTTGCCGTGTGGCCTTTTGCAACATTATATATTGCTCTGCCATGTTGCAGAGCCCAAACGTGCCTGAATGTGGCATATTGGGTAACAGCTATTTCCCTGTGAAACTCTGCACTGATGCATGTTGAATACCTGTATACATTGATAAATACATGAAAAATAAAATAAATGAAAATCCCACAAATAAGTTGTGCTCTAAGAGGAGTAAATGGTTTTCATGGGTAAACAAAGTCCAAAGCATTTTGTTTTGGCTGAAAGTTTGTAAGCACTGTCTGAGCAGAGGATCCCTTCCAGATGAAGACGTCTTCCTGATCAGGCCTTGGCAGTTCTTCTTTTCCCTCTCCTCCCCAGCTGCTCTCCTGCACTTCTTCAAATAAATTATGCAAGAATTTCTCTGATGGCCCCTCACTAATACATCATGGCTTGGATTAGTCTCTTTGCCAATATTGATGGCAGCAGCAGTTGCTCTCAGGCTGAGCAAGGTAGTCAAGTGATACCTCTTGCATATTGTTGATCTAATGAAGGATCATCACTCATTAGATGGAGGGAAGACAGCAGAAGAGAGCCAGAAAAGTCTTCTAAGCAAAAAGGGTTTTAATTAGCTCTCCAAGCCTCTAAGCCAAAGGAGAGCTTTCAAATCAGATGCTGCATGCTGTTACTCTGAATTATGCTGGACCCTGTGTCAGCCCTGTAGCAGCAGAGGACATAATTGAACCAAATCTGACTTTCCTGATCCTTCCTATTGCATTTTCTTTCTGGTAAGCAAAAAAAATAATTACTTTGCAGATGTAAGACAAAGAGACCCTCTCACCTCCCAGTTTCAGATGCTTTCTACTTCCCACTAACAAATCAGTGTGTTTAAAATCAATGCAGTCTGCTTACGGTCAAAGAATTTCCCCTTCGTTTCAAATTTTGCTCCGCTTCAGAGAGAGAAAACATGTCAACCCTTCCGAAGTCCCCTGTTCCTCATTTCTCTGTAACAGCGATGGAGAGGTCTTTTTAAAGGGAATTTAGCCTGCGTTTTGTGCGAAGCAGGCACAAGAAGCTGTTTGGCAGCTACACTTTCCATGAAGACAGCAATCTCCTACAAGAAGCTCAGAAGAAGTGGAGAACTTCTTCTGAACATGGCTCTCCTGGATACATGGCCAGGGCAAACCTCTGCAGTGCTCTGATGCAGAGCCACTCCTGCATCCCTGTCTCGGGCAGCAGCCCTGGCTGGAGACACAGGAGCATGCACTCACTCAACCGGGGCAAATTAAACATGCCTTCTTGAAACCAAGATACCTTCTCTGAACTGAGTCATGAACCTGCCCTGGATAAGAGAGTTTTCTAGGAAATTTTGGCAGGTTTCCAAGCAAAAAGGGCTTTTTTTGCTCTCTGAGCACAGGTAGGATCTCACTACACTATACTCTCAAACATAGAGAGCAAAAAGGGACCTACTCCAAAGAGCTGACAAGTGTCAAGAGGTGGTTCCTGACAGATGAGGAAGCAGGAGGAAACACAAATCAAAAAGGAGTGGGGAAATAGGTCATGCTGTTGCTGTTTTTGTAAGCATACTATTGATCAACCAACAGACTCAAGCAGTGCTTAAACCAGGTATGTGCTCATGTTCCCGTGACTTTTTAGTGATCCTTCATTAAAATAGTCAGGAAAAAAATACATTCCCGTATGAAACTCTCAAAGCTGTAAAGCATGGCCAAGCTGCAGCAAGTTTTCTAGTCCCAGCTCCTAGACTGAGGGCAGGAAAGTTTGTGCAAGCTGTCAGTGCATTAGTGCATGAATCTCTTATTTTGTTAAACTCAGCACAACACTACTACAAATAGTTGGACAATGGGCAGATATTTGAATGGTATTTGTATAGAATGTTCTAAAAATATTCCACTGTTATTTTATGCTCAACTGCTGTTGAAATCAACAGGGTAGTACTGTAGGTAACAAGGTATTTAACAAATATCCAACAGTTATATTATGGTAAATGTGCCTCAAAATACATGGTTCAATATTCAAATAACCAGCACGGGCACATCAAAAGAAAAGCCCCATGTCAAGCTGACAGTAAACCCCTAACTTGCATCAGCCATGCAAGGCTGCTCTGTGATGCTTGGCATTACGCCCTGCCCATAGCTTGGTGCAGGCAAGCACGGGCTCTGGTGGCACTGGCCATGATTAATATCTCCTTGAGCACGGTGCCAAGTCTTCCAAAACCAAGTTGCACACCATACCAGGCACTTGGGAGCGTGCTCTCTTGTGCTGCCATCTTCTGCCCTTACAAGGCACCCAACAAAATGATGTGTCCTTCTCGTTGGCAAGAAAGGTCTTCTCCAGCTGTGTGTTGGCTTGCTGTGAGGAGGAGGACAGAGACTATCCCAAGAGCTGTACCCTACCGAGGCACTTGGAGAAACAGCCAAGCTTGGTGCTCTTCTCTTTCGCTTTCCCGTCCTGCTGCAGAGTGCTTCTGTCTGAAATTTCTTAAGCTTTCTGAGGGCATAGGATCCAATGGGCATTTTAGGAACATTTTGAAGGAGGAAAAGGGTTTGTAGGCAACTAAGGGAGCCCACCAGCACTGGCACAGTTGATGACAGGCATTCAGGGAGGCTCACAGAAGCTTCTATGAAGTTGATATAGCTTGGAGGTTTCTACGTATATTTAATTAAGATAGGGATGATAATATAACCTTTTTCATTAAATACTCTGGAAGCCCTGTAAGTTCCCCTGATGGAAGGTGCTATGAAGGTGACTGAGATTTGCTGGCATTCAAGTTTCCTCCCCTACAGACACCCCCTCAGTCTGGGTGTGCTGCCCCCAAAGCATTATAAGCCAGTCAGAGACCTGGGACCCATTCAATGACCAGGCACCCAGCGGCCCTTCCCTGGAATAACATGGTCAAGAACAGTTCACCTTTCAAAATATCTTCATTACCAGGTCAGCCTCGGAAATGGTACCAAGCAAATCATTGTGTATATAAAAATATCTAGGAAAATCCTTTGTTTCTGAAGCACTTTTGAAAGAGGAAGTGGGAAAAAATTATTAAGTCTTTCGTTCAAAGGGGGAGCCCTCTGCTAGCTCTCTCAAACCCAGAGAAAATCAAAATGACTGGGGATGAAATGAATATGGATGGCTGGGTGCTGCATTGCACTGATAAGAGCCTCTCCAGTTCTGCTGGCAGTGCCATCCGCCCTTGCTCTCGGGCTCCCTGCATCCCTCTTGCTCCCTGAGGCAGCGCCCAGCTGATGAGAGCCGCCCTCACAGCGAGGAGGAGTGCGAGGAGGAAGGAGCAAAGCCAGCAGCACCATCACAGGGGCTTTGGCCATCGGAGCCCCCCATGCACTGCTTTTGCAGCTGGATGCAAACATGCAATATGATCGCAGCAGTGCTTGCCCCTCTGCGGAGGCTTTCCCCTCTCAGCCCCACAATTTGAAAGGAGGGAAGGCAACAAAGCAATGGTCTCAGCCACAAATGCAATAGGCATCTGCAGGCCCTACAGCATCCCCGTCACCCGGGGATGGAGACAAGGGGTCTGGAAGAGGCACTTGCTCTGCCCCTTCAGCTGCAGCAATCTCGCTGTCCCAGAAAGTTAATCAACCAAATATTGTTCTTTTGTACTTAATCTACAAGTGCTTATTTTTGCCAATTATCCTAATTTCCTGCTCCCCCCAGTGCTGGCAAACTGCCAGGAGCCTCCCTGTTGGACACACAGCCCTGTGGCCAGCAAAGCTTTCAGGTCTCAGCATCACTCAGAGGCATGCGAGGTGGGGCAAAGCGAAGTGACATGCCATGCTGTGCTGTGCCATGTTGCCTGTCACCACCTACATCACCTGCTGAGACAAAGGAGCCATGCTCTGAGCTGAGCAGGTCCCACGGGCACTGTGCCGCTTGTGGCTGGCGCTGCTGGGTGAGATGCTTCCCTCAAGCACTGTACGCAGCCTTGGTTTTGCTCAGCTAAAGCAGCCGGGCTCTCACAGACCCCTCTCATATCCCTCCAGCACCCTAATACTCCCACTCAGGACCTCTTTGTTTGAGATGAGGGCTCACCAGTGCCCTCTTAGATCCGTGTTAGCATTGGAAGCGGCTCTCTGCTGCTACATCCTTGGATCCCATTTCCCTGATCCATACTTCACGTCTCTCAGTCTGTTAGCAACAGATACATGGAGAGCAATCATTTCCAAATAATAAGCCCTCGACTTACGGAAGCACTCGTTAAGTACATTACCTGGTGCTTTGATTCTACTAAATTACATCCCATATTTATTCCACAGTGGTCAGATCTTCTCTGTGGTGAAAATGCCTCCAGCTTTCTTTCCTTGCTAAACTTCATTAGTATGCACTCTTTGTGAAGGCTGTTAATACATGAAACAGGCTCAAGCCAGGCCACTCTTTGAGGAACAGCCCCTTTACCATCTCTTTAGCCTGATGTTATGCTAAAAAGATGCTGGTTTCTCACCTTTATTCAACTTTTTGAAATCATCACCCAGTTTTCAGGAGTCCTTTCTTAACTATCATTGCCACTAATCTCCCCTGGGGACACCATCAGCAAGCAATTTGCGGATGTCCAAGCCTGTTAAACCTGCCACACTTCTCTTGGTTTACAAATCAGCTATTGTATTTGACTGTCAGAAATGACAACCTCTTTAATGCCTCTTTTCCCCAGATCCTTGGAGACTTCAGTGCAATTCACCGTTGAGTAGTTCAAGGTAATAAACTTTGGCGGAGGCAATTAGAAGCGCTTGGCTGCAAGTAGCTGTGATCATGCAAGGGAGGAGAAGGCCCATATTTATTTAGCCCATCCCTAGCAAGTCATGGTCCCTTGGCCCAGCTTCGTTCCTCCCATGGGCTGGTAATGAGCTACATTCTCCATGTTCATCACACGAAGACAGTTCTGGTATTATAAAAAGAACTCTATGTTTAAGCTCATATTCAGAGTTGATGCAATTTAGCACCACTCCTTTGCCTGCCAGCATACAGCATGTTTGCACAATATAAGGGAGTTTCTTTACAGACAGTGAAGTATTAAGATAGCAACGTTGGCCCAGTTGGGTGGCGTGCTCCAAAAGCGATGCCAAGAAATGAATGGGAAGTTTGAAGCCCTCACCCTCAACCAGACCATGAATGCTGCACAGCATGGTAACTCAGGAGCATGGAAATGTTAAAATAGCATGCAAAATCAGTCCCTCTCCCAAAGCCCATACACCCCACATGTGCAGAGACACTGGTCTAATTTCTTTTTTCCTTCAAGTCCTCAGACTGTTATTCTTCATTATCATACCATATGACTTTCAGAATCTTGCCAGTTCAGCCAAGGAGATTCTAGGTTGGAGCACATGTGATGAAATATTGGCTTTTTAGTAAGTATGTCTGAGCCTCAGACTTAGCCACCAGCTCAGACAGAGGTACTTCCAAGTGCCGTTGTACCTTTTCTGCAGCCTGTTCATCTCCTTCAGCAGAAAACAAAGGATCAAAAGAACTCAAACTGTTTCTGAATTGAGAAAATACGCCCCCAACCCTCCTGATACCTGGGAGTTGGTACTGGAATGGCAGGAAAGCAGCCCAAAGGGCTCATCTCAAACCTCAACTCAAGGTGGGGAAACTGTGGCTCTGCTGGGAATAACAAGAGCAGAAGTGGAGCCCCATTCCCTGAGTGTGTGGCTTTCCTAGGCCACCCAGGTAGACCTGTACAAGGCCTGGGGTTGGATGCTCTCCTTCTCAGCCACCCTTGTCACTCACGGCTTTCTTTACATTAGTTCTAGCAAGCATAAGGCCATAAAAATGGATGGCCTGTGGTCAGCTCAGCTGATATTCTGTGACTCCACAGCTTTTTGGTCCAGCAAGAAGGGAACAGAGCACAACAGCTCCTTCCAGCATCAGCCCCAAGGCATATATTTACAAGCTATGATTTTCTGATGCCATGCTCCTCACCATGTGCCCCAGTCCCCTGCCATCTTAGCAGCTCTCCAGGAGTCCCTCTCCTCTTTTTCCACATCTCTTTTCAACTGGAGGACCCAAAACTGGATGATTTACATCAGGTGCATTGAGGGGAGGGGGAAAATAACTTCCCTTGATCTGTTGGCCAGGCTTTCATGGACACGTACTTAGCAAGCTTAGCAAGCAAAGTTAGGAAAATGAATTCCCCTGGCTTCTCTGGGGAGGTCAGCTCCACGCATGTGCATTTTGTGCTGCCATTTGACCCGTCCAAAAGAGCCAGATGCTCCGTTCCAGCCCTTTGTCCCTAGCTTTTCCCTTGGGGTTCAGCGAGCAATTTTATGTGCAACCATGAATTAGTGCAGGAAGAGGCAAAGCAAGCACAGTGAGATTTGGAAAAGCACGACAGGCTCAGAATATGGTGAGGGATTCAAAAGACCGGAGGGGGGGGGGGTGAGCAGCGAGCCTCCCAAAAGGAGACGTTCGGCCCCATCAAGTGGCAGCTCAGCAAATTGCAGGAAAACCCAACTAGATTAGTTGTACTCGAGGATTAAATATTCATGTATTTCATTTTCCTGTCGCCCTGCCACAATCAGTTACCAATGTTATGCTCGTTTGCAAATAGAAAGGGTGCTGGCCATTTTTAGCAGCACCGATTTAAATGGTTACACTTGCTAAAGGGAAAGCCTAAAAACAGTCACTTTCTTTGCAACAATAAGTTCAGTTAATTTAAGAAGTACTAATTCGTTTTTGTCCGAGTACCACTATTTATAATAACTGTTCTTCACTAAAAGTGTTGGCAGGTTTGTAAAGTTCTAATACGTGCAATTATTTAGAGTAATGCTTAGAAATGTAGCTAAGATCACAGTACGTGTCTGTGCCTCACACATAAGAGTGTGCAACCACCCTGTGTGCTGCATAAATGGGTTACAAACGATACAGTTTTGGTGAAAGGCAACGTGGTTGGTTTCAGCTCCAGCCAAGGCTGCAAACCTCCCCATTGCCTGACCCTTACCCCAGCACAACCCAGGCAGGGGCACAAGTGCAAACTTGCAAATACAGTTTCCCACTATTGGAAGCTTAGTACAAAATGAATTTTGGCTTGTTAGATGTATTACCCATTGCATGAACTACAGGCTTAGAAACCACAAGTGCGTATTTCAGCACTTGAACATTGTCACAGCAGTAAATGGATATGAAATGATGCTGTTACTGGCACTGAAGTGTTGTCCAGGGTTACGAATCCTAGGGCTTGTAATGAATCAATAAATAGTTGAGATGCTTGATGTCCTGATTTCTAATGCTGCCTACACAGGCAGGGAAGAGTAGAGAACAGGCTCTGCTGTTAGCAAGTCCCTGCACCTCAGCTCAGCTCCATTTCGAGTACGCTCAAGACATTCTCATAGGGCAGAAAGTCATGAGAAAGTCTACAAGACTCTTGCACAGGAGAAAAGTTTCCAGCAGCCTTTGCTGTGGCTCACAAGCCATGTTCCCTCCTCCACGTGCTGATCTGTCAACAATGAAATGGCTCCTTGGCATCACTAGAAGGGGCCTGGCCAGCTGGGAAAGCAGCTCCATCTCCAGGTAGAGATCCCCAGTTTCAACTCAACCAACCTAAGACCATTTGTGATTACCATCAGCACACTCAAAATCTTCCCATCAGTTAGGTACTTTCCTTCTTCAAGTACCTGTGAAGAGCTTTGAAAGCAATTCTGTGATTGAATCTGTTAATTATTTTCTCTCCTCCTCACCTTCTGTTATGTTCATTTAAGGAAATATCAATCTAAAACCTACTTCTTCTGTGCAAATGAAGGCAGACACCTAAAGAAAATATCAGCTCATTTGCATCTACCTCAGCATGAAGTATCCCACAAGAAAAAACCTGCACCTCTGCTACCGAAAACCAAAAATCTCACTTTTGTTGAATATTGATCATGGCAGTCTTGCTGGTTTTGGATTCAGAGCACAACTTTTCTGATGGATCACATGCATGGCAAGCCACCACGCCAGCCACCCAGCTAGAAGAACTCTTCCCGTTGCCTTGGTTCCAGCAGCGTGTGCTGGCCAGCTCAGAGATTTAACAGGGGGCAGAGAGAGCAGGCCTGACAGTGATGCAGGCTCCAGCAACCTCCACTGAAATTCAATATAATTCCAATAATCTGCTAAAAGGTCACTGGATAGTGAGTAATTCAGCACGCAGCCGATAGCAAGCTGATAGCGTTACTGGCACACAGCCTACGCGCTCTCACAGATAACTTGCTAAGTGAGGCCATTTTCCCTGAAAGACAAAGCTCGGGCTAGAAACACAGCCCTCTCACTGAGAGCTGGGATTTTTGGTTTAATTTCATGTTAGAGGATTTCTAACGCCCCCAAGGCACCCAGCTGGATCCTGGAAAGAGAAAACGAGCGGATGCCTATGCCTAACCGCTGCGCCAGTAAGTTACCACGCGTCTGAAATAGCAGCCAAAGAACAATAGCATCGCTGGGGAAATCACTTGTCTGGAGGGGGAAAGCAGGGCCCTTGCTTCTGGGTGCGTTTGGGCAAAGAGAGCAGGTGCTCAGAGGGGGCTGTGACTGGGGACCCCCCCTCTGCACTGCCTGTCTGCAGTGGGCAGCTCTGCAAAGTGCCCCTGGCTGCTCCTGCACCAGATCGTGGCTCTAGCAGGTGCCCGATGCTCACGGCATACCCACCCAGCCAGGGGGTCTCCAGGTGCCCCAAGCTGTCCCCCAGTGTCCTCGCTGCTGGGGAGCCTGGTGCCAGCACCGGCATTGCCTGAGCACCAGATATGGCCTCTTGCAGCACTGGGGATGATGCATCCTCCAGTGCAGGGGAAAGTGGTTGCTCTCCAGCCCAGCCGCAGCTGGCTGGTGTGTGTGTAAGGCATTTGGGGTCAAATTCTCAGCCAGCATCAAGGACCTTAATTCCTGAGGTCAGTTTTTGAACAAGGACCAGTTCAGTCTGAGAAAACAGCTGAGTTTTGTGTTGAGGCAGGAGAAAATATGCAACTGCTGCTTTCCTCTAACAAACTCACTGTTCTTTACATTTCCAAGGATCTCAGACAAAACCTCTGATCTACTGTAATAAATAGAGCATGAAAATCAGGTTTGGGCTTCAATTTTATCCATGACGTTAGCTCTGCCTTCCTTTTTTCCTCCTGCAGGGTGAAGTTGTAATGAAAAAAGCAAAAGTCACTGCTAATAATCTGGATATTATTTTTCCCTTCCTTTCTTTCAAACGTGAGTAAGGTGGATTTCAGCAAGAATGGATTTACAGTTCAGAGCTCTCCCGCAAGCCCTCACCGCACTGCTGGCTAAGTCGCCGCAACATTGACATCTCCTAACTGCAGGATCTTCCCAGTCCCCAGCACCAGCAAGGATCTGCCTAACTCCCAACTTCTCACCTCCTCCTGCAGAGAAATGGCTGATAAAAAAGTAAAATAAATAAAAAGTCCATAGATCAACTTCTTTCCCACCAAGAAGCCCCATTTTCTCAAAATGCATGGGAATTATCCACTTCTGCCAGTTTTTGCAAGGTTTCTGGGGCCTGGGAGAGCACTGACATTAGAGGCCACAGGTTTGCATCACTCACCCAGGACAGAGGACACATCTCCTGCCCCTTTCCCATCCTGGCTGGGCAAGGATTTTCACAGTCTTTTATAGCCAGGCTGATATTCACCCTGGGCATCCAGGGTGGGAGGCAGTTTGCCAGAGAGCTCCTGGCTTTGGGATGTGCTGGAGCATCCCTAAAGATACTCAGCTGCTCAGAAGCAAAGCTGGGATAAAGTCATAGTCAGGCTTGTCTAAAGCCGTGAAAAGCCTGATGGACTCCTCTCGCTGCGTGTTTTGCTGTACTCGCTCATGTGCTGTACAAGCATGGCACAGAGGCATCTCGCTCTTGAAAGGGACTGGCAGCGAGCGTGGGTGGAAACACAGTCGTGGCTCCGATCGGGTTATCAATCATCCCTTCGCAATGTGGCCATTGATGCCACTCAAGTCGCTGCTTGACTGAGCGTCCCGCAGTTGCCAGAAAACCACATGGCCCAAGCAGCTGCTGAGCAGTCAGCCAAGCAAATGCCAGGGACGGTGAGGGGAGAAGCAAAGTCTTCAGCCGCTTTTCCTGATTAAGAGAAAAACTAAATTTAAATTTGATTATAGGCTTGGTTATTACCCCCAGTTTAACTGACTGGGGGGTTTCGCCCGGGTTGGTTGGCTGCTGAATTCAGCCCCAGCGGGAAGTTGCCCTGAGCTCTGCTGAGGCAGGGAAGGATGGTTTCCCAAAGTGCAAAGTGCTGTGGGACTGTCTGTGCAAACCCAGGCAAGGTCCTTGTTTTGCAAAGTGATATGTTGTAGAGATCAGAGTTGTCTTCTAATTCAAGAGGTGAGAATTAATGGTGTTAAATAATATTGCATGGTGGTGAGTTAATAGTGCCTGGATAGTAAAACACTCCCTGGCTTGGCAGAAGTCCCCCTTTGATGCTCATCTAGAGAAAGAAAGATTACTTTCCAGAAATTCATAAGCAGCAGTTCCTTTGCATCACAAAAGTCTCCTATTGCTCCGAAAACATTTTCCAGAGGATTATTTTGGAACAACTTGCAGGATCAAGGCCTCCGTGTGACTGCACGGTCCATTTGCTAGCTACAGTCCTATTAATGCTCCTTTCAGCTCTGCTTTCTGTGGGAAACCTTGCCTGTTAAAATGCTACTGACCTCCCGAAAGGCTTTGAGGTCCAGTGATGGCAAACGGTGTATAAGCGCAAGATGTTATTGCAATTAACCAGAGTCATTAAGCGCATCCTGGCAGGTAATGAGTACATGACATATGTCTGTACAATAATTCAGCAGCTTAAGAATGTTGAAAAAGAGATTGTGTTTTCTAAATGCCTTAGGTTTTAAAGAATGAGGCCGCAGCTGCTTTTCACAGAGAAGCCACGTGAGGGTGAGGTTGAGAGATGCTAAGGCTGTGGGAAAGGACAGACCTAGCCTGGTGTCCCTCTTCATCTGCCGTCATTTAACACGCTGCTATCATTTAACAGCCTTTACCTTCACACCATCCAAGTGAAGGCTGTCCTACGGTGAGCTTTCGCCCTGGAGGTAACCTTTAGGTGATGGAACCAGCCACCCTGGGGAAGCTGGGAAGTCACCGTGGATGGGTGGCAGAGGACCCATGTCCTGAACATGCCCATGCGGCCATGCCCAGCCACCACAACAAGCCAGGTCTCGATGTGGGCTCCTAAAAGTTCCAGGACTGAACCGTGACATGAAGTGCCCTCAGCTCCTGCTGCCGGCACAAAAGTCCCTGCTGGTTTCTCCTGCATGGCACGGCGCTTCTCATCTCAGCAGCAGGAAACCCTCCTGTCTTTAGCTGTTCTGGCCGGGTTGATCCAAACAGTAAACGTACAGCTTGAGTGTGAATCAACATCATGATTCATCCTTCCTGCAATGTATCCTCTCACTGTGATTAAACAGCTATTCTGTAAGACATGAACTTCACTTAAGACTACATGGTTTATTTGGGTTTGGGAATACAGATGCGGTCCTGTTCAAACTGCCGTGCCCAGGAGCCAATGACAGAATATAAAAATAGCTTATGCTGTCAGCATGGCTTTTTCTTATTTGTATTCTGAGTATCATCACTTTGGCAGGCACAGGAAGCTCTTCTTGTTTGCATTTTATTTTGCCTGCAGAAAATTTACAGTTCAAATGACTTCTCTATGCTTCATCAGACTAATCAGATGACAAATTGCTTGAGCTACAGAGAAGAGACCTCAGACAACAGAAAATTTAATGGAAGAAAAAATTAAATGCCTGCTTTTGGTAGGAGCAAAGATTTTGCTTTGTACCAATCTCCGTTTTCATTTTTTCCTTCCATGTTAGTGCACAGCTTTGTGAAATGGAAATCAGATTATTTAATCTGATTACCAGGATCTACGGGCTTGACATCATCATCTTCTGCAGTGCCACAAAGCCTCAGAAATGCCTCGCTTCCTTAACTGAAAGAAACAGCTACGTACTCTGTTTATGCTGCACTTCTACTTCCACTGAAGCCTCATAAAGCATCCAGAGAGAGGCTTATGTTGTCCTCATCTTATTTATTGTTTTTGATGGCTTGCTGCTACCCAGAAAGAGGAGTTTAACAAATACCCAAAGATTTGTCCCTTTTTCAGGAGGGAACAGGGAGATGGGATGGGTTTTCTCTTCCTTGTCGTGCTGGCTGACCTTGCCTGGAGTGACAGAGCAAAAGCAATAAAGATACATTGCCCTAGTTTTCAATAAGAGCCTTAACACAGACTAAATGTCAGGTTTTGAACTACCCTTGAAAATAAGTTGCTCTTAAATTTCTATGAAGCATTATTTTTCCGTGCAAGGACTCTCTTCTGGGCTGGCATTCATTTTACAGGCAGAACTGTGGCACCATCTTCTGGATGACTCTTTAGACAATAAAAAATAACCCACCGAAAGAGAAGATGTTTCTTTATCATCCCTAACAATGAGAGCAGTTTGAATATTCATTGACTGTGCACTCCTGATTACAGCAGGCTTTAAATCATTTAATTATGCCATCCATTTTGGAAACACTAAGAGCTAGTCAAACTCTTGATTGCTGAATATTGTTGCGAGGGAATACAGATTTTGCTTCTGAAAGGATATTTCTACCCACAGAGTGGTACCAAGAAGTGCCCCATGTATTAAACACAGGGGCATAACTCTTCCTGCTGTGAGGTTACGAGCTCAGGCTATTCTGTAATGAAACAGGGGTGAATTATTCTGTTTCAGACTGTTACTCATGAAAAGCTTGCATTTTGTAAGAGGAGAATTGAAGAAAGAGGTGCAAAAGGAGCTTTGAAAAGCAGCCTTGGAATGCCTGTAGATGTGGTGCACAGCCCAACCTACCTGCCACAGCCTAACACAGGACTAAGGAATTCGAAAAGTTTACAGACTTCTTATAATCACAGCTTTCCTGAACACAGCTTTTAGACCAGTAATTACAGTTAAACCCCTAAGGCATCCAACTACCTAAGGATAGCAAGCAGCTTTTTGGCATTAGGCAGTTTTAGGAAGAAGATGCCGATGCATGACAGCTCTGCTGCCCCTCAGCTGCCAGGCGGCCAGTTCTGTGCATCCTCCCAGTGCAAGCATTTTTTACTCATGTACTTATGTTATTTTCAGGTGTTTTATTTGGTGGTGACCACTGAAAACTCTGTAACAGGTGAGATTACCAGTTGGATTCCAGTTATTGACTATGGGTCATCCATCAAGTTCATTTTTTCTTTATTTCTTATGACACTCTGAGGTCTTTTTTGATTCTTTGTGACTAAAATAAAAAGCTCTTTGGATTGTGTTTTGGCTGGAGATATGGGACCGAAGGCTGCAGAGGCTTTTCACCTCTGTTGACTTTTCTTCTGCCAGTTACACGCTGAGAAAGATGAAGTAGGTGGGCTGCTGCCTCCCCCAGGTACTGCGTCCCGGAGCCCTCACTGCACCCCCTTGGGAACCCATTCCACCAGGTATCGTATAAATCTGGTGTGAAAGGCAAACCCAAATACCCAAACCATACTTGGGGCTGATGCTTAATAAATTCTCCAGAGCCTCAGAGAGCATGAGGTGGCAGGCAGAGCTCTCTGCCCTCCTGCCTCAGGTGAGCATTGATGCTGCTTTTCCTTGCGATGCAAATGTTTCAGGGTATATTTACTTGCAATATCAGTCCTCATTCTTCAATCCAGAGCACAAAGGCACCAGCCCATCTAAAGGATCCTTTTTTCTCTGTGCTTGAAACCATGCTCTGTGCACCGGGAAGCACAAACAACATAGGTAGCTCCCATCCATATGACTACACACGTCATGAAGCCAGCGAGCCTTAACCATGTGTGCCATATTGTGTTCTGCCTCTTGATAGCTCTCGTATGTTATAAGTGATCACCATAATCATGCCATTTATCTTGGATGAGCGATAACTGGGTTGTTTTTCATAGATCTATATCATGACATACAAAATCATTCTAGAGGACTGCCATGACTGGTGTAGCCTGACATTTATGCTGTGCGACTGAGCGGCTCATTTACGCGTGGAGACCTGCTACGGTTCCCAGAACCAGCAGCATTTTATCACATCACATGAGATTTCTGGGGGTCACATTGCTATATTTCTAAGCACAAGAGACAACTTAGGGTATCTCCCTCAGTGGCAGCTTGAAGATGCAACATCTTGCTTGAAATAATGTGGGGGATCAAAGACCCAACCCTGCCCCCAGGAAATTCATGGGAGTCCTATTGCCACCAGCAATAGTTTCTGGGCTCGCTCCCACGCTCCTGCAGCATGCAATACTCCATCCCTGCCAAAATCAGCAGCCACAACTGCCCAGCTCACCCTGGTACGACGAGCAGGACCCCGGCCACCCGGCACTGACTGCACAGCCCTGCTCTTGCTGCAGAAATCAGCTCCTGGAACCGCTCCGAGGTCCCCACGGGTCACTGCATGCCACTTACCCTGCACCACTGTTAATCCTATCAGCAGCAGTTTCTTCACTCAGATGTCCAGTAATTGAAAGCACTGGGAATTTTGACTTGCATGCTGGGTTATAGAAAAATATTATGGCTAGGCATTAAACTCCCGCTGTGAAATACAACATATGCCAGAGGAGAATATCAGATATTCCTGCTCCTTCCCCTGTGAGGTTATACATGGCCAAGGTACAGCAGGGATTGGAGGAACATGGGTAAAGGTTGTGTCTCTCAGCTGGTACAAAAGGTATGAACTTTCAGGGAAAAACCATTGCTTAGCCCTCTGTTCTCTCTCCCCAAAATTAAACTCTAGCTACATAGTGGAGCACAGACCTCTGCTCCATTTCTCTCTGTTCAAAATTAAACTCAAGCTATGTAATGGAGCACAGATGTCTGCTCCATTTCTCTCTCCCCCAAATTAAAGTCTACCTGCACAAAATAGCTCCAAAGAGAGCTTTTCATGCTGTAGTTATAAAATGTATTAGTGAAAGCATATGCATATTGTGATTAGGGAGTCTATATAATGAAAAATGATGTGTACTTTAGCCACTTATGATCCCTGGTGTTATTTTGATGTCTTTCTCTGTCTGAAACTGAAGCAAAAGGGAAGTTCATTTGACATACAAGTGCTTTGCTCTTCAAAGCCTCCAAAGAATACAGGTCCAGATGCTATGCTGTTGATTAGAGCGGGACCAAGAGTGTGCAAATGACATGCAAATATATTTGCAATCTCTAAATCTTGATGATACCTAGTTATGTTTGGATCACCTTCTCTCTTTTGCTGTTCTCACAATAATGTGCGTGACAGGGTCTGACTGCACAGATGTTTAGGAAGAAGCTTTTATCTGTGCCAATTCAAGGGCTCCTTCACGAGCAAGCATATTCTGATCTGTGCCAGAAGTTCTTACAGAACCATCTTTTCTCCCTCAGCAACGACAGTTATCTATGGCAAATACAACTGAAGAAAATCAAATATCAAATCTGCTAAACATCCAGTATGTACTTGGTTTTCTTGGCAAAGCTTTCAAACAAAGCATTTTTGTTCTCCATTCCTACAGCTCCTAGCACATGACCAAGACTGTAAATTACTCTCCAATACAAGTAATAAATTCCGTCTCTGTTTCACTCAGCTTTGAACACACAGCCAGCTTTGAAACTCATATGCTCATGCAGAGCCAGGTAAGGTTTTCTTTTATTCAGGAAGAAAAGATGAATCGTTCAGACAGTGGCTTTGGGCAGTACGAGGCTCGTTTACTCATGCCCTCTGGGAGAGGCAGAGCGATGCTCCTGGAAGGAGCCCGGGACCTCAGGGTGGTTTGCTGCTGTGGGAGGGTCTGTTGAATAGGAAAAAATAGTTTTGTGTGTGGCTAGGCTGTGGCCAGCACCAGAGCTGGTGATGGTAGATGAACTGCAATCATCATGTTTGGCCGAGAGACTAAAAGGGGCTGTTCTGCACGCTCCGGTGCTGACAGATCTCACGATTTAATCACAAGCCTTGCCATGCTTAGGGATTTACCTAGAGTTGTGGTGGCTCGAGGAACGATTTCAGGCTTTTGTTTGATGAAACAGAATTTTTCAACCCTAAAGATTGTAAAAAATGTTGATCCCTCTGTATCCTAAATTTGACTGTAAAGAATCCTAACTTTATTTTAGCAAATCGTGTTTTAAGGTGCCAGACCTGTGGTTATGAACAATGAAACTGAGCTCCTGAAAAATAAGGTAGACAAACAAGAAATGAGAGTAAGCTCTCCTGGATCCTCAAGCTGAAACTAAGGTAAGTGCAAGAGCCCAATAAAAGCTGAGAAAGGTGCAGACAGTCATACCCGCACCGTGCAGGAGCCGGCAGCGGCTGCAGAAAGTGCCATCTGGTCTGGGATAATCTGCCTTCCCGTACAGTGGCTTTATGCGAGGGAAACGCCACTGATCTCGGAGGACTTGTTCCAGATTTAGCTCTGGGCGGATCAGAACGAGACCGGCTGCAGCTGCTCTGGGCCGCCGGCCTCGAAGCACCGAGCAGCCCTGGGTGGGTGCTGCAGCATCCTCTGGGCCAGCGGTCCCCCAGAAGAGCCCGGGAGGCTCCGGGTACCGAGGGAGCGGGGCGGCTGGATGGCTTCAGTGCCTTATGCTGCATTGGAATGGAAGCGGCCAGAAAAGGACTTTCTGTTGGTTAAATGAATCATCCCCGGGCAGAAATTTGGCTTGCCCCAACTTCTTGACACACGTCCCAGCCCCGCAGCAGCAAATCACACTGGAAATGGCCTGTGGGAAGGGTGTGGAGTTCACTGCCTGGTGCTGGTGCTCGATTTAAAACCCGCAGTTTGAAAAGCATTCTCTCTGGAGCTCACATCACTGATTTAAAGCATTTGAGTGACAGCTTTCTATCCTCAATCCTTTCATCAGTATCTGGGCACTGGTCTTTTTATTTGCCCTTTACCATCCCAAACCCGCTAAGAATTTCAAACCCAGAGGTGGAAAAAAGCCCCTCCTCTGCCCTGCTGGGTATGGCCACGCAGCAGAGAAATGGAGATGATAACGAGTATGTGTTGCCAGGCGTGTCAAGGCAGTATGATGGCAACGCAGAGGAAGTTTGACTAAAAATATCCACCATGACAAATTGCACAATAAAACAAAAACCAAATTAATATTTATAAAATATTTAGGCTTCCCTGGTTTTCACTTCGAACATTATACTTTTTCTGCAAGCTCAGATTAACATGTAAATATGCATATAATCAGGCCATTATTTGCAAAAATTATTCCTGTCATCATGGAATACAAGCAGGTTTTTTTATTGACACATTTTAGGTAAGGGATCTGATTATTACTCATGCTGAATTCTTTATGCTGTGCCGGCAAATTACTCTTATTTTCAGGCCCTTTTTGCTTCACCAAAAAGTTGTAAAAAGGCTTTTGTACGAGTGAAGATTGAGAATGAACTGTTGATTTGTGAAATGGAATTATACTTCATCTGAATTATGAAAGACAGAAAAAATAGCTCAAATGTTGGAGAAATGACACATTAAAATACAAAACTCATGATCTTTAGCATGTATTGCTGAAATGTTTATGTTTATCAATAGTCCTCAATTTATGTTTTTCCCCCACGATATAAATGTTTTGCTTTTACAAAAGAAATATGATCATGGATTTCCTCACAACAAAGTGAGTTGCTCTACAAGAAGTAGATGAAAGGCAACTAAACAACCCCAAATCCTGCTGCACTCATATTCGCACTGAACAGCACAGAGCAGGTTTTGCACTAAAAGTCCTGCTTGAGAGCCGTGAAAATCTTCCTAAGAATCTATTTCCTCCTGTTCTTATATGCACATAATTTTCACTACTGGTAAGGGTTGTACCAAAAAAAAAAAAATCCTTTAAAATGTTTTCTTCATTTAGTGGCATGGCCGTTTGTGGCAATAGAAATTTTATTGTAAAACGAAGCAGGCTGTTCCCTGTTTTCACATCAAAGGAAAGGAATGTGTTATGAAATATTTTTTGAAAAGCATTTTAATCACCTGACCTGTATCTTTTTAAATTAATCCAATTATTTAAATTGACAGGGGGTTCAATATGCCACTGTAAAGACATAGCCTTGCTTTTAAATCAATAAGTCCCGATAAGGCATTTAATATCAACCTTTTCACATCAATTACCATGATTTTTACTTCTGAAATGTAGCAGCTCCTGTGGGTCCTGGGCCTGTGTGCTCAGACAGTGAATAATGAACGTGGGGGAGATCAGCTCTTCAGCTGGAGGAGTCCGTCCTTTCGCTCCTTCAATCTGTTACCTGCCTGTGATGGATTTTCTTAAATCTTTTCCTGCAGCACAACAGGACCGGATCAGGTACTTGTACACACACATATACTCATCAGCTTTGCTTAAGATCTCTATAATATTTTAGGATTAAAAATTCATTGATTTAACAAAGTATTCTTCAAGTTTTATGCTTATTTCTGCTTTTCCCTCATTTGACTTGTGATGGAGACAAAAAGAGCCCCACCACGTCGGTCACTGCTGTCCCTAATCTGAGTCCCTGCTCTCCCCCGGGGCAGCAACAGGACTGGGGAGCAGAGCACGGGATGCAACACTCCTCTTTTCTCATGCACATATTTGGATTTCAGATTTGCAGGTAGTGTGCGTTAAACTCAGGAGGAGAGGAAGGAGACTGTCTCGGGGAGACTCATGAGCCTTTTGCTCTATTTATAGAGCATCCAAACCCAAATTATTAAATACTGCTGAGAAACAAGCCTAGGCAAAACAGATTTTGGGATATGCTCCTCTCCATCACACCAGGAAAAGCTGTTGTCAAAACACAATTGAGCTTTCAGTCTAAACACTACCGGCACTGTCAGATCCATCCTCAGAGAGAAACCATGGAACAGCCTACGTTTCAGTAGATGATCTTAACACCCTCCCAGGGCACCCCTCTGTCAGGAATCGATTCAGCCAGACTCAGTTTCAGGTTTGAACCAAAACCCCAGCACCAAACTCTCACCCCACAACTGCTGTTTCACAAGGGTCGCTCCCACATTGGTGACGGCTGCCAGAGAGCCAGGAGAAAAGGAGCAGAGAAGAACCACATGGTGAATTCCCCAGCTGGAATTACCAAAATTTGCCCATCAAAGCCTTGATTTGCCCCTTTTTTTCCCAGATTGACAGCTCCCATGCCATGTTATCTATCCAGGGAGGTGTAGGGATGCACTTACACAGTCAAGGGCTGCTTTCGAGCCTCTGGCCAAGGGGCCAGCAGTAGGTGCGTGGGAACTGCTGTTCCAGGCCAGAGGCACTGAGCCTGAGACTCAAGCCTTCAGTATGTTTGCATGCTCAGAACACTTGGATAGGAGTAACGCTCCCTTGCAGGTCTTGTTTTGCTCAGATAAGCAGCTAAGCTCTTTCACTCTCCTCTCTGCACCTTTCCCTGTGATTACACCTTTCTCATTCCTGGGTGGCCATAACATCACACAACATCCCAAATCGTACAGGGGTACAAACACTCCTTTATCCCCATGGAAAACACCACCCCTGAGAGGGTCCATAACTGTGTCTGCCTTTTCGTGGCCCCATCGCACCGCTGGCTCACAGCTGTCCTCTGACACATAGCCAGAGCCTGTCCTAGTCACTCTTGCTGAGCTGCCTGCTTAAGGCCAGAACAGCTGGATTCGGTCCTTTGGTCACACATGTGTCCCCTATAGCTTACATGCTATGGGGACACACTGCCAATGAAGTCACTGTTCCTAAGTGCTAGGACTGTCACCCACTAAGGTATGTGGATGAATATATATGTATACACACACATTGGACTTCTCTACAGATCTCCAGCCTCACCAGCAAGTTCTGGTGTATACAGGTGATTGAAATAAACTATATGGCCTTCATGAAGATCAAGCTGCTCTAGAAGTTGCTTCTGCCAAGGCAGATTTGGAGAAAAGAAGTGCAATGTCACTACACCGGCTTTTGTTGACAACAGCCTGGGGGGAAAGGAACCTTCTTTATTTTCTTCTCCAGTCTCCCACTCTTCCTCAGGCCTACTAAATGCTCTCAGACAGCCTGAGCTTATCATTTCTCCCAGATGAGTTATTTCAGAGACTCGAGCCTTTGTTTTCCATCTCCCAGACTGATTCCGTGAGAGCTGCCATAGCCCCCAGCTCCTTCTGCACCTGAAGAGATGTCCTTGCAGGACTTCAAATGTTTCTGCAAACTGCAGCAGGAAATATAGCCAAAAGCCAAAGTTTGAGGAAGAGAGACAAGAAGTGATAAAATTCAAGGAGAAGAACAGAAAGAAAGAAGATGCTGCAGAATTTCCTTCTCCTAGTCCCTTTTTTTTTTTTACAGTCTCAAACCTGAAGATTTTTCTAATTTTTAACAAAAACGACCTCCAGCAAGAAAAGCAAATTTATTTCTTTTAGGAAGCACATAGCTATAAAGAAGACTAAACCAGGAGATGCTCAGTAGATCTAGCCAGACTTGGGAATAGCTCAGCACATAACCCTCTGCTGCACTGCTGCCTTGTGCAGAGCCCTACCTGCCTCTCTCATTCCACTCCCCAAAACACCCCAGAAGGCCCCCTCGGGCACTATACATAGCCCTCCCCACCCCTTGCTAATTGACTTAATGATGCCTCTGGGAGGAGCTAACTCAATATAATCCCTCTTTGTATCTTCTGCCCAACTGCAGCTACTTGAGATTCTTGTGCTGGGCTGTGTCTGCTTTCTTTTTAATTGCTCTTTTGGTTATATTTGTGGGTTTTTAATTCCTTTTCATTCTTTCTCCATCCTACTTTTCTGCTTCAGTTTTCATGCTGTTTCTTGTGTTTGGTAACACCCTTTCACCAGGGTTTTTATGTTAGTGGACTTTGCCTGCTCTCTGTCCTGCAAGGTCCCCTGGTGTTTCTTTTTCCAGCAAAGGGGAGGGGGGGGTGTCTAAGTTCTTCAAAACAAAAGACAATTGTTTTCTCTGCAATTTCATGGACTGTGGGTGTTTGGACAGCTCTAAAAGGCTATTTCTAACCAGATGGGAAAGCTAATTTATCCTGACAAAAACTGGGTGTTGTTTTGTAAGTAGGAATAATACACTGGCTGGTTCTCTGCGCTTTACAGTGCTTAAATAATAACTTTGGGAGTATTAACTAGATTTCCTCAGAAACAAATTGAGAAGAGGGGCTTTCCCCTTTCACGCTGACCCTGAGGCAGAGGGGAGCCTGGTCAGGGTATGTCTAGTTGTGAGGATCCAGGCTCTGCTCTGCCTTTGTGGGCACCTGTGAAGCTGCAGTCAGCTTTACCTGCGAATACCTGAGCCCTCATTTGAAATGAGGATGCAGCAGGGCCTGGAAGTCCTTGGTGGGGAGGGGAGACCTCAGTGCTGCCCATCTTGGGCTGGGGAGAGCTGGTGCTGTGCTGGGGGAGCTGCACCCCTCCCTGCCAGTGTCTTGCAGTGCTGGCACGGTGCTGCAAGGGAAAAATGAGCTCAACAGGCTGTTGGAATGGGCAGTAAAAGCTGCTTTTTTTTTTTTTCATTTTAATCCTTCCACCAAACTTCAAAAAAGCATGAATTTTTTTATTAGTTTCAATTTGATGAAACATGAATTTAAAACCCTACAAATTTGGAAACATAGTCCTGGGAGGAGGGAATGGATTTCAGTGTTCTCAACAGTGCTATAAATAGTACGTCAGCAACCAGCATGACTATTGCAACAGCTTTAGCCAGATTGCAGATCTGAAGGAAATTCAGATAAAGTTTATCATGAGAAAGGGATGTTATGTTGTTTGTTATGAAAAGGAATGTCTCCGGTTGTTTTTTGGTGGTTATCTATTGTTCTAAATAGTTCCCTTTATGATGGGTAATAAATCTATTTTGAGGTGCTACTGATAATCTGACTTCAGCCCATGCTGGCAAACTAGTCATACTGTTAGCAAAATTTCCAATTAAATCCAGCAATGTTCCTTATTAAAACCTGAAGCCTTATAGCACTGTTTCTTGCTCAACCCCAAAGCCTGAGAAAGCAGTGGGGAAAACTGTAGTTAGTGTGATGAAAGCAAAGATAACGTGAATTGCCTGCAAGGAGAGAAAGAGTGGGGGCTGATGTTCAGGGATGTTATAGGCAGCCTTTTTGACACCTGTAGGTTCTTGCTTTCCCATAATTTACACTTGTCTAGTCCATTTTCTGTTTCTGATCCCCAAAAGTGGGATGCAGAGAGCTGCTCATTTCCTAAAAGTTTATTGAAATCCTGTTGCAGAGTACAGGAATCGGTGGCATGCCTAACTCTTCTGTCTACCCCTCAAGTACTAATTAGATGTCTTTTACAAGAACATCCAAGCGGATCAATGTCTTCAATGCCTTGCATGGCCAGGCTTTCACCAGTGAAACCTGCTGAGTATTTTGATTTTATTTGGAGCATGCCCCTTGCTGCTGTGACCTTGCCTGGGCTGCGCAGCAGATGATGCTTTGCCTCTCAGCCTGGCCTCATCTGCAGCCCTGTGCTTGCGGCACCTTCTGCAAAGGGTGGTGTGAGTTTGAACTTTCCCTGGCTGGAGAAGAGGCTGGATTTTCCTCCCATGCTTTGCGTGAGAGCTCAGACCAGCAGGGTAAAAGGCAAGTAGCAGTTTTGAGAAGGGAGCTGTCGTTCTCTGAAGTGGTGGGGTACCAGATCCTGGCTCCAGGCTGTGGGTGCATATGGAGTTACATGGGTATGTCTTGGAGAGCGATGGTGTTTGGGATGTTCCCTATCCTTTGCATTTTCAGTAGCTGTCTTACACAGCCAGCTGTGAAAAATGCCTTCCAACTTGCAGGGCTGTGCTGGTGTGAATTTGGGGATTTCGGTGAGTTTGGTTTTTCCACTTTGTGTTTTGGGAAATTTGCACCTACTGTGCTGCCAAATTGCAGAGCTTTAATCCAGACTGAGGGAGGCAAATAGATGCTCCCCTAGTAAGGAAAGGACAGGGGAAATACCTCTTGGGATACAGAGATGTGCATGCAGTATGCCTACCTCATCCCTTTCTAAGGATGTAAGCAGTGTGCCTGTCCTTTATACCAGTACTTCAGGGGCAAAGTTTGGGTTTGCGGTATTTCTCATTCAATCCCGGAGCTGGCACGGTGAATCCTCCCACCGCTGGCTAGCCCTGACCCTCTAATCCCTTACCCTGAAAAGAGCTTTTCTCACGTAAAACAGCAGCAAGGTGGTCTTAGGGTTTTGTTATTGCTCTGATGCCCTAAACGGGCATTGGGCCAGGGCACAGCACAGATGTGCAGACCTGTCCCTGTGGGGCTGGGACAGCTGAGGGCATCATCTCAATGCAGGACGTGGTGCGAGCACCTTCCTCTGTGGTTATCCCAAAGCAGCTCTGCTTTCTGCAGCTGTACCTCGGAGCTGGTGCACTGACATTTTCCCTCTTCTTTTAAGGAAAAAAAAAAAATCTAGCATTTAAACATTTGCTTTGGTAAAGGATGAAACAGAAAAGTAGGTCGGATTTGAAGGATCCCAGCCCTGACAGCATCCCTTCTAGAGCTCCAGACGCAGGTTTTTGGAGAGAGACAGAAAATGACTGCAGCGGTGCTTCTCACGCTCATTTGTGCTCTTTGTGTTCCTGTGTACAAAATCACCCTCAAAATGCCCAGGATAAATTATATCCCCATGCTTTTAAGGGAAGGATTCGGTTGCCAGCAATATATTTATGAAATGAAGCTACCCCTGTTCAACTCCTTTGAAACTTAGCTGGGTTTTACCAGGAAGCAAGGTTATTTTTTGCTTTTAAATAGTCTAAGCTAAATTAGCTAGAACCTAATTACAGAATGCTTTTGATTAAAGCCAGACAATGCGCTCTGGAAGCTAGGATCAAAAATGACAAGACTTGATGTCAGTGAAGGATTAAGAAGGAAAAGAAAAATGACTGATTAATTTTTAAAATCAAATCAGGATCGCTCTTTGTGCATGGAACAAAGGTTGCAGCGAAGTCAGGCAAACGTTTTGGACTCGGGAAAACTTGACTTTCAATGATATGACTTTTAATTTCATTTCATGGGCACATAACTGAAATCCAAAAAGAAACACCAAAGATGATTTCTGCAGCTGCTATTAGAGATTCAGAGAGAAATAATTGTAAGTCTTGTGTGAGATCTAGAAATCTTAAGATAGTTTGACTTGTAGACAGGATACTTTTCGGTCAACATCAGCTGTGCAGCCAAACAGCTGGCTGCTTGCCTTAATCACTGAACCTTTAGAAAGTGCTCCATAATTATTTTCATACCATACTCTGGAAATAACCCTGCTTAAAGAAATTGTGCATGTTGCTAGAAAAACAAATGCTGATTCAACAAAGCTCCTTTCAGAAATACTTTTGTACCTTTAGCTTAATAATGAGCAATGGCCTCATTGCTCTACTGATGTGAATCCTGAAGACTTTATTGTCTATCTGGCAATATATTGAGACATGCATTTTTTTCCAAGCTATTTTACTCTGAAACAAGCACACGTGGGTTTCTGTATGCAGACTTTTTTCAGCTTCTGAGGGTGGAATATCCTGCAATTCTGTGGCATTTTAGTTTATTGACCTTAACATATGGTGTGGGGGATTGACGTCCCTGCTTCACCCTATCCTCTGGACACAAGGAAAACTGGGCAATGACGTTTCTTGGGAAATTAGGTTTATTAAGGATTATTTATAGGCAGGGGTGCAAACCTAGAATTTGAAAATGGAACAAGGAGGGAGGCTCAGGGGTGCTGGAGAATGTGGTACAGGAGCTGGCTGGGACCTAAGGGACACAGAGTGGTCTCTCCCACGGATCCCCACATGTGGTTCCTAGTCACATGGATGGCAATTCTTGGCTATCCCAAAGCCTCATATTTTGTTGCTTATCTGTTATTAAATTTTAGAGTGAAGACATCAAACAAATGAAACCAAGCCATGAAATGACTGACAATTGGCATCAGGATGGGAGAGTGAACTCCCCTGTGCCAGGAAAAGGTTAAAAGCTCCCTGGTGTAGAATACAGCCCCAGGGGAAAATATTGTAACCCAATCAAAATGACTGGTAGCTTTTGAAACAACGGAAAGATCCAAGAGATGGCACCAAGCTCTCCCTTTTTGGGGGATAATGTATTGTGAACAAATTTGATGGAGACCCCGAGAGGATGAAATGACCCTCAACAGTGTGGATCTTGAGAAGAGTGACAGGTAGAGTGTGAGACTGAGGCCTGGCTGGAGCTGGGAAATCTGGTGTGCTAAGCGCCATATGGTCCTCCTAGCGCGTGTGCGAGACCTCATTTCCACACCCAACTGCTCACAAAAAAATAATGCTGGTGCTATTGCCAGTTGCCTTAAACTCTCTTCAAACAGGGTGACCCCACCGTCTGGTCCTCGCTGCTTCAGCCTGGGTCACTCCTGGGTCATAGGCTTTGTGTTCTGCCACATGCAAGGAGAAATGCATTTTCAACTATTTACTTTTTATAGGTGTGTGTGCACACATATGTAGGTAAGTATATCTGGCTTACATTTAATGTCCGGTCCAGCAGAACAAGAGATAGTTCCCTACCATTTCCCCATTAGCAAATGGAAGTAAGATTTAAACCAAAGATGTCCCAAGCAAAGACAAATCCCTGCTGTCCTCTTTCGGCCTCTGGAGGTTGGCATGGCTCTGCCTGCTGCAGCCCTGGGCAGGGGCACCGTCCCTGAAGTTAGTGTCCCCTGCTTGCAATGACCATTTCTCCATTTCCACAGGGACAATTCGATCCTGAGCCATGTGCTCAGGAGTGGTGCGGGCACAGCCGTGCTTGCATTGATCTGCTGCTTGCATCGATCTGATGCTTTCCAGCTCAGCGTGGTCTGAGGTCCACAGGTGTGGAGTAAAATGCCGAATTTAGTTGGCCTGGTGCTTGGAGGACACAGTAGGAAATTATTTGCCAGAATACAGGTTCAGGCAGGTCAGAAGAAGTCTAACATGTATCTTTTGGTAAAGCCCTGGGAGAAAACCTTTCCAAGGTAAGAGTGAGAGGTAGGCACCTCTTGTTGTTTTTCCTACTGATACATAACATCTAACAGATGTAGTTTTTACACTTGCCATTAATCAGGGAAGCTTCCCACCCTCTGTACCCAAATAAAAAATCAGGATATGTGCTTCCTAGAAACAGGAAAGAAATTGCTGCTTGTAGCTGGACAAGATGCTAATCCTGAAATGAGGACTTTAGCTGTTAAACTTGCCATATCAGGATTTGTGCCAATTAAATTTATTTTTCCGAAGTGAGGAGGGAAGAGCACTCAAGCAATAGTGCCCTGTGGGGGGCTTTGACCCCCAGCAGCGATGCAGGACTGGCATTGCTGCTTCCCCTGCGGCACTGGTGGACCCTCTCCAAGGAAAGGAAAGGGTGGGAGGTTTCTGTCTTTAAGGAGAACACTCATGGTGCAAGGTCCTGTCCCTGTGAAACACTTCTGGTCTCCCCAGACTATTTTTCATTCATTGTGGAGATTTGTAACTGCACCTCTATGGCATTTTTTGATTAATGCATGTCAAGCACAGTCATCCAGGTGTAAGAACAGTAAATATAATTTAGTATCTTGGTATATAGGTTCTTGCTGTATCTCCAGTAATTGCAGACATATCTCTGTTAGTTTGAACATACGTTTCAGAGTGTTTTGTTATGTAGTATCAAAAAAGTGTGGATCTCTAATGTCACTTGCAGAGCAAAGTTTGTACTAGAAGGCTCAAGAACTGAGAAGGAGATGCTTTTACTTCTGAGATAACTGGGACTGTGTCTAAAGAGAGCAGCTGTGAAAGCCAGAGAGATACTCTGCCATATTGAAGTACAAATACTAATAGCCATCTGGAAGACTTAATAATGGCTAGAAGAGGCACCAAGCACTGACTATAAAATCAGGTTGCTGCCATGGTTCTGCAAGGATTTCCAGCCAGAGGGGGAGCTGAGGTGGGGATGGCCAAGCACTGAAGAGCACCAAGCCAAAACACAGCTGGGATGGTAGAAAGGGAACAGAAAATGCAGCACAAGGGAGCTCCTGTAGCTGCTGCAAGCCCAAGTGTGCTGAGCTAGAGAGCAGTGGGGAAACCATCCCAGTCTTCAAGAGGGCCCAACCTGCCAGTGGTGAAGGCCTTAAGAATATTTGCTTTTGTTTGCCTGTCTGACAATTTTTGAAAACTGAAGTTTAAGAAGTGCTACTAAAAATCTCTAGATTATAATAGGAGGTGATTACTAAAGGGTTGAGTGAATTAGGCTTCCGGTTTTCCATGGCAGTCAATGGAGATTGGGCATATGTTTTTTTCAGAATATACTACCAATAAAATGAAGGAAAAAAGATTCTCTACATCTCCCCCGTCTACTGCTCAGTTATGCCTTTACTAAATGTTTTGGTATTTTTTTTTAATCTCTCAAAGGAGGCTTTTGAACTGCTTCAATACATCCACAGCTGTAAGTCTCTCCATGAAAGAAACCTGTTATAGGAAACAGCACGTGAGAGTCACGGTAAATTGCAAGCAATGAAACTTCCCACAGCCGAGAGCTTTGGTGGTTACTTGTGCTGGTGCAAACTAACGATGGCTGATATCAGGTACCAGAGCTGGAAATCTCTGAAGGAGGGAGCGTGGGTACCCTGTTCTTCTTGGGGACTGAACTAATTTCTTCTTCAGGCGTGAGAGCCGAAGGCAGGTGGCTCGCAGTGACCCGGCCCTGCATCTCTGCACCAGCGGGGGAAGCTGTGGCTGAAAGTCAGAGGGCAAACTTTGTTTCACTACCTGCTTGTGCCTTTTGGAGAGTTAGGGATGCTCTGTCCCTATGTGAAGGGACCCTGCCTCCCATGGCACCAGGCCACCAGCAGGCAGCTACTAGAATTGCTGAGAAGTGTTTTGGATTTCCTAGAGGTTGTTATTTAAATAAATAAAAAAGCTTACTTGATAACATTTTGTAAGGAACAGTTCTCTCTTTTTCTTTCCTCCTAGGGCAGAAAGAAAGTAGGGTACAAAATACAACTGGTTTGTTTTTTTTTTCTTGAAAAAATGAAATGTAATTGTAATTCTGACCTCAAAGTTGGTTTTGAAAGGGTAAAAAAAAAAAATTAAAAAAAAATGGAACTGGACCTAGTCCTCTTGCTACCACAGACTTCAGCTGGGTTAACTGCAGATCTGTGACTTTAACACAAAATCCTCTGCCTCAAATTCCAATGAAACCTTCAAAAATTCATTCCCTCCATACGCATCTTGTTTACTCCAAGAATACATTTGGATTTTTTTTTTAAATAGACCTTCAGTCTGAGCAAAACTAATTGACTTATTAAACTTTTGCAGATGGCTGGTTCCTTACAGGGCATAAAAGCTTCAGGTATTTTTTTAGGCAGATATTGCAGTCTCTGACCTACTTAGGGCCCAAATCCTATTTGAGCACTGGTGTCCTTCTGGTGGCACAACTGGTTGTCAGGGTGGCAGTTAAGTGAACATGCAAATATTTGCAGAATCGGAGCCTAAATCCAGTTGCTGGCTATGTGCTGTTAAATAGGGTGATGGGTTTGTGCCCTCAGTGCTTTCCTGAGCCTTTGCTGGGGCAGGACCTGACTCCATCACAGAACCCTCATGGTGATGTTTTAACACCACAAGGAACTGGAAATGCTGCCAGCGAGCAAGGGCAGCACAAGCGTGGACGGACAGAGGGAACTGCTGCTCCTGCCCGGCTGTGCCACCCAGGATATATTATAATTATTAAGGCTATGTTGGGAAACGAGGCCAGAACGATGGCAACGCAGGACAGAAAATGCTGTTCTGCTGTCAAGGAAATGCTACAAAAGCAGGACGGAGCGCTGAGAGCAGGCTGGCAGAGCCGCAGCCCCGCTGCCGCCGGGGGCGGCAGGCAAGTTCGCCCCGGGAGGGCGAGAGGGGAAAGAAGGACACGGTGCAATGTGGTGCCATCCCCTGTCCCTGCTGCTTCCACAAAAACATGAATAGTTTCTTTGCAGGCGGTGGGGGAGGCAGTTTATTTTCTTCTTTTTTTTTTTTTTTTCCTTTCTCCGACGTCTTCCTTTTCCTTCCTGCCCCGAAATAAAAATTATTTTAAAAAATAATGATGATCATTTAAAGGAGTGACGGGGGAAGCGGGGCCCGGGCGGAGGCCGGGGCGGCTCCGCGGGGCGGTGCGGGGGGCGCGGGGCCCCGCCCGGCTGCTCCGCCCGGCGTGCGCGGGGGCAGCGCCGCGCATCCCCGGCTGGCGGGCGGCTCCGCTCCGCTCCGCTCCCCTCCGCTCGGCTCCGCGGGGCTGTGGCGCCATGGAGGCGGTGGACCAGGTACCGCGGGGTACCGCGGAGCCCGGGGGGCGGGATGCGGGATGCAGGGCGGGGGGAGCGCGGAGCGGGCGCGGTGCTGACTCCCTCTCTCTGCCCGCAGCTCGCCTCCGCGGGCACTTTTCGCGTGGTGAAGGAGCCGCTGGCCTTCCTCAGGGTGCTCGAGTGGGTGAGTCCCTTGGCTGGGGGGTTCGGCCGCGGGTGGGCTGGGGTTGGGGGGGGCTGTCCCCAAAGTGCGCTGCGCCCCGCGGAACAGGTGGGAGCCGGGCTGGGACGGCGGCGGGGGCTGCGGAGGGGCTGGGGACGGGGGACACGGGGGCTGGGGGCAAGGGGCTGAGGCTGGGGACCCTCATCCCACAGCGATGTGGCCGGCGGGGCGGGCTGGGGGCTGGGTTTGTGAGTGCCCCCCCTTGTGCTGGATGTAAAAGAATTTTTTTAAAAAACGGGGAAAAAACACACACAAAAAAATCCTCATTATGCATTTAGCAAACTTGTCTCTGGGCCGAGCAGGGAAGGAGGCAGATAATTGGTTTGAGGAGCAATGTCACTGTTTGTTGCTCTGATGCTCATTTGTAGTGAAGTCTGCAGGTCAAATGACATTCATCGCCAGTAGGTCTGCGGGAGGAGAGAGCCTCTCTGAACGGAAAGTTCAGAACATGTCATGGAGGATTAATCACATTCCCCTAACGCCGACTGGCTGGGGAATTATGTAAGCCACGTATTTTGGGGGGCGCGTCCCCGTGCGGGTGCGTTTATCCACATGTTCGCACCCGCCGCGCGCAGCCCGGCCGCGGGCTGTTTGCGAGGGGGTGTTTTGGCGTGCTGGGGGCAGCCGCTCACCCTGGACCCGGTCCCTGCCCACGATCAGCAGCTCCTCTTCTCCTCTGGGCTCCCTGAAGCACTAGGTCCTGTGGATCTGGGTGATGGGGATGTGGCGGTGCCGTGGGTTTGGGACAAGGTGGCCCCGCAGTGGGGTGACCTGCATGTGGAGGATGGACATTCCTGGATGTGTTCCTTGCCCAGAGCTCCCGCAATCCCACCCGGTGCTGCTGCTCTTGCCTCGAGGACAGGTCAGGACGTCCAGGGGTTGAGCCCCAGACACCAGTCAGGGGGTGCTTCAACCACTGCAGCGCTCGCCGCGAAGCAGAAGAACGGGGGGCAAAGCTATTTCTATGGCAAATAGCTGCTAGGAGCGTGGTCTCTTGACTGTCTGCCTGGTGAAGCTGTGTCTGATGGTGGCTGGGAAGCGAACTCCTCCGGGAAGGGCTCTGGGCGGGGGCACAGGCTGTGCCCTCAAGGAAACTGTTCCCGCCGGTGCGTTGGCGTCCTCGGGACAGCAAGTGGGAACTCTTTTCTCTTGGCAGTTTCCTAGGTCTGTAACTTCTTCCAACAGCCGAATATAAAAGCTGCCTTTGTCATGGTTGAAAGCCACATGTAGAACTCTTCTGGCTGCTCTATCTGCACATTGCCTGTTTGTACATATATAAATGCACATGCAGCTGTATGTAAACAGGCTGAAGCGTATCAGTCCTTGGCAATAAGGGAAGGCGGGAGAAAGGTGCAGAGTGTATTAACACTTAAGATGGTCTGAGAACTTACTTTTTCCCTTTTTGACATGTACGTGTAAGTAGAAGTAAGCACATTTTAGTGTATGATATCTTAGAGTGTGGAAGACTTGGTTTTGGTTTGGGTTTTTTTTAGTGTACTTGAAAGGCTTTTTGGATTACCCAAATTCCAGCTCTATTCACTTCATCTTGTTGCTCCCATCTTCCTTCTCCTCTCACCATGCTCTCCACCTCTCTCTACCATCTCCAGGCTCAACAAAGCATCCATTCCTTTTATCAGCCTAATTATCATTTTAAACTTTAAAAAAAGACTCAGTGCTCCAGCCAATTCTGTGTCCGCTTCCACATTCCCCGGCAGCCTCGCAGCCCTTGGTGTGCTTGATCAGAACAGGCAAATTACACCGCTAATTGCTGGATTTACAGCTGTTTCATTTCAGGTGTTAAATGATGTGCAAGTGGGGCTTTTTTATGCAAAAAGTGCTGGTGACAGTGGAATTTATTAAACCTGCTCTTGTTAACACTGATGAGTTTTTTTGAGCTTTACAGCAATCACCTGTCAGAGGGTGTGACCGGTGTCGTGCCAGTGACATGGCAGCTGAATCATAACACCCAGTTTTACAGAGTTTTAGGAACTGGGAAAGCAAGTGCAAGTAATTTTCATATTGCCTTCTTTTGGCTTATTTGTCATCTAAAAGGGAGGTGTTAACTTCTGCTTTTGGAAAACTTAGGCTTTTTAATGCATATTTCCCAGAAAGCCAAGGTTTGGATTTCTAGTGTGAAAAGCAAGCAGGTAGGACACAGAGGCGGGGAAAGCCCTTTCTGCAATCTAAGAAGGGGAAAACTGGCGTTTCTGCCCTGTTGTTTGTGTACTATAGCCCATATGCTACTCATGGCACCTCTTAACACCTCCCACTTCAGTCCTAGATTGCATTTGCAAAGAAATAAAGTTCATAGCCCAGCTGGTGACGCAGCGATTCTGGGCGTTGGGTGGCTCTCGTGCTTGGGGGGAGGCTTTGAGGTGTTGCAGCACAGATGGCAGAGGTGGGGGGGTTCCTTAGAAGAGCTGGTGGGGTGGCGATGGTGTAGACCGAATATGTCCTCAGCTGGTCCAGGCAGTCCAGCTTTGAATTTGCACTCTCATCTTTTGGGCAATTTGAGTAGGCCCACGGTGGCTCAGGGGTCAGCACGTCTTTATGAATAAACCTCTTGTACAAGGGTGCTGCTGAAATTTGTGTATTAACAAGTGCAAACATCTGCAAGTCTGGAGACGACTGGGGTGGCTGTAGGTTTCTCAAGTGTGAAACTGTAACTATTGCAGAAGCAATCTATAGGTGTGCAAATTCCAGCTTACCTGTAGTCTGGCTCAGATGTGGGCCTCTGTCTCGAGGAGCAGGGACTTTATCTGACTTTCTTCAATCTTCTACTTTGACTATCACCTAACACCCAGAGAGAAGATGCTGAGATAAGACTGATCTTCTGAATATTCACAGCAGTGTCATATGTTTTCATTTGTATTTCTCATGTACTTTGTAATCTTATTTTCAGCCAAGAAATTGCATTTAGAATTCATTAAAAGACAATATAGGCTCAGGCCCAGGAAAGATTGAGAGAGAGGGAAGGAAAAAAAAATTAATTTTAGCAATTAAGCAAGAGTTGCATTTTTTGAACTCTACCTTGGTAATAGGTTGTGTACTTACAGTACGGGGATCACAAATCTGGGCTTGGAAAACTGCACACAGCTGTACAAGATAGGCCCTGCGTGTTTCCAGCTTTGAGTCAAGTCTTGCTTCATGGAATATGCTGGGGACAGGGAAAAGCTGTTTAAAAGCCGTGTTTGTTCTTGCTCCTCTTTATTCCCTTGGCTGTTACTCCACAGATCTTTGCACGGGAAGAGGGTCTCCTTCTGAAGCTTGTTTCTCATGGTAATCTGCCGTGGCACTACAACCAGTTGCAATGTCACAAACACTATTACAACTTCACTTGAGAAATTACTGTCCTATACGTGCACCTGGCAATAATGAATAAGGAAAGATGAAAGAGAAGAAATATGTTCATTTGTCTCCCTGGATTAATTTCAGTCCTGTGGATCTCTGGATGTGTTTAGACTGCTTTTACTGGGGTCTGCAAAAAGTAAGCAAGCAAGACAAGCAAGTTTGTCAGTTGTGGTCTGGTTGTTTTGTAGTCGTTGCCTCCCTGGAGCCCTGCAAAAGCAAATCAAGTGAAAAGCAGGGCTCTGCATCCCAGCGTGAAGTGTATATGAACTACCTCGGGTATAATCAGGTGGTTACCTGCAAAAATATTTTTGTAAAAATGGAAACTTTGTATCACTAGGCTGAGGGTTTTCATTACTTTTGCGGCTTCCTCACAGTGATTTGCCACAAACAACTTTCCTCCTTCAGACCCAAAGCAACCTGACATTTGTCCAGTTTTCATGTGAAACAACAGGAGCTGCAGCGCTGCCCATAACGCCTTTCCCTGTAATCCCTGATAAATAGCAGAGATGCAGAAACTCCACCGTTTTGCAGGCTGGGAGGCGCTGTGATTGCCTTGCTGGTTATCTGCAGGTTGTTGTTTTAAAATACCGTGCGACAAGCTCCCTGCTTCGCCGGCTTGCAGCCCTGTCTAGGCTGGTATGGGCACAGCAGAGCAGGTATTTTGGGCACAAAGACCGTACAAGTGGCTTAATCTAAGCCAGCGCTGCTTGCATCAGGGCAGATGTGAGTCATTTATGTTGCAGGACAAATCTTGTGGATACTGAGGCTTTTCTTGATAGGGCAACTTGGAAGTGGGCATTAGGATGTTTAATGAAGCCACATGTGTCTGAGGAGTTGTTTTAATTCTTGCCTTTGTGCAGAAAAAATACATTCCAGGCCTTGCATGAGTGCAGATCATTGCTGCTCATGAGCATCTTCATGGGATGTGTCAGAGATTTCCAAAGCAGCTCAGGGCATTTGGACAACAAATCCCCATCCATCTCTGGTGGAAACTGGACAAAGGAATTGCGAGGCGTTTTCAAAACTCTGTGTATACATGGACCAAGCTAACTTTGCTTTGCTTCCTTGCCTTCATGATGTGGTCATTTGACTTGTGAGCCAGGAAAAAGGCCAGGCTGTTGTCAGCCTGGCAAGAGTCAAGCTTGCTTTGATTGTACAGCTTCTGAAAGGGTTAGCAACCCTTGCCTTGCAAACAGATGTGTATTTGGAAGGCAAAGGGAATCTGAATCTTGAAAGACTGATAATAAGTCTTGTCTTTTGTCCTCATGCTGATTGCTCATCTGGCCATGGAGTGCTTTTGTTGGATTATATTTGCATGCATATGAATGGACATAAGTAGCTGCATGCTTTCAAGTGTGTCCTAGAAAAGCCTAGATATCTTGAGATGCTGAAAATAAATGAAAAAAAAAATTAAGAAGGTAATGCTTGCATGAGGCATGTGTGATTAGTAGTTTGCTCTGTATAGTGTATTATGAGCCTGAGATATTTTATAGTTGCTTGAGACTCTTCATCACGTTTGCTTGTGCTTGTTTCGTTTTTGATTAACCAGAAGGCTGCTGTCTACTCTGGCACGGGCAGAGACTTTAGGTGATGGAGCAGGGTAACCTTGCTGAAGCTTAATGCTCCTCATGGATGCAGGGCTGGAAGAGTTGAGTGTTTGATCTTCTCTACCCTCATATTGAAAGAAAAGCCTTAATAAAAAGAATATTTCTTTCTGCCTGCCAATGTTGCTTATGCAATGCCAGGATGAGAAGCTGCATTTAGTGCTGGGTCCATCCATCTTGATGTGTAAGATACACAAGCACATGTAAAAAATGTATTGTCAATTTTTTTTTATGTCTGCCTTGGGATGCAGGTATCTGGCTGTTCTTGAAAACCTGGTCCCAGTTACTACCTCAAAGGTCTTGTATGTGTAGAGTCAGGTCAATAAAACATGTGCCACTTAATCAAAAAATGTAAATCCATTTCTATGGTATTTTAATATTAGAAAGGTAATTACCGTGTAACTAACCCTTCTCTGTAAGCTGCCGTTAATTGGATGATTTCTTATAGGCAGCTTAGCATAATGCATGCAAAATACACTGCAGCTCTGTACAGACAAAAATTGCCACAGTGAAACAACGGGATGTGAGCATCCAAGAGACCCGGGCCCTGCGAGCAGGCTTCATCGGTCCTTGTCACTGGACGTACGACTTCTGAACACATATCGGGGCATCGGTAATCTGCAGGCAGGAAACTCTGCTGGCCCAGTTATTTTTATGAGGAAGAACTGGGAGGTGGATGTTGCTGTTAGACATCAGGCTCTGTTGTGTGCGATAGGAAAGATCTGAAAAGCTTTTGTAGTCTCGCTGAAGACAGATGTGAAAGCCATAGGTCACTCTATCAGTGGGACTGGGATAAAGGCAGCAGAAGAATAACAGTGCCTACATGGTATTTTACCTTGCGGTCTTAAAGTCTCAACTTCTGAGAGTCTTGTGATTCTGAAACCTTTGGCTTTGATAAACCATATGCTTTTAGATCAGGGTAGCAGGAGGATGATGGAAGCCCTAAAGACTGAAAACACCGAACACAAGTGAAAGAGCAGAAAATCTGTCTTGCGATTCCATGGTTTTACGCAGACTGCAGAGAGTTGGCTGTTCTGCACGCTGTTCACATGCGTGTTTATCTGTGTGCCTATCTTGTTGGAAACTGAGAACAGTGCTAATCTTGTCCCATCGAAAAGTTGCTGTTAAAATGGTACAAATGCTGGTACAGGCAAGGAGGGAAGGGGAAAAGGTCAGCAATGCCTGACCGCATTGCAAATAAATGACATCTTTCATCTGAAAAGTGCCTACCATTTTCCACTTAGGCTCACGTTGTGATCGTGGAAGAGTTGATTTTAAAAGGTCACCTAACAATTCATTTAAATCCTGATGATTCTCAAGCAGCCCAGAGTGGGACCTGGTATAAACGAGTTATGTAGGATTAGCACATATGGCTGAGATACAGTGCTCTAGGAGGCAGGAGTTTTTGGAGTTATGTACTGCTTCCATGGAAATCCCTGGGTGAAACTGGTAAAATCTCCTCATGGTAAGCCACATTCTCAATGGCAGAATCCGCTGGCATTATCCGAGTGTGTCTGTTCGAAGCATTAAGAATAGAAGATGAGGAGAGAGACTCATTAATGCTAAATTTGATTATATATGCAAACCAGGTTTCTATGAAAGGAAGAACAAAAATGATCTGACTTTCAAACTAGCAAGAAGATGCATGGAGATAGAGGGTGCTGCCATTAGACATACACGGTTAAAGTCTCCTTACCAATTTTTATGAGGGAGATGTTGCAGCCATCACTCCTGTAAATCAGCATCTGCATAATTGGAGCCCCGGGTAAAAGCCCTGCATGATGACATCTCTGGATTCAAATGTTGCAGTTGGGGGAGGACAGGCTTGGAGGTGCTTGTGATAAAACCCTTTCATCATTTGGATCCTGTGGTCCCTGAGTTAACCTGGATTCATGGCATTATGTGTGATCGCAAGAGGCAGGAGACCTCCTGGTCGCTGGCTGAAGTCTCCACTCTGCTCCGGGAGAGGGGACCCCCTCCTGATGCGGGAGAAGCAGAGAGCAGGTAACGCTGGGCTCTGCGCAGGGCTGGTGATGGAAGGCAAAGGGCTCACGCCACGCCTCTGCAAGTGCAGCTTTCTCCTTTGCCACCGAAGAAAAGCGGTTAAGTAGCATTATAGTCCTGGGGTGCAGTGTGGAAAACAGCACTTGGCCGGCTGGCCAGCTGTCCAGCCCAGCAACTGGCCAAAGGGGTCTTAATGGCTTTTACTCTCAGGGGGGATCTGCAAAGTGCTGTAAAGAACATTATGGAAAGGAACATGCAGTGTGGAGGTGCTGCTTTTAAGGTGTTTGTTCAGAGTGGCATATGTACTGCAAAGTGTGACATAGTTGCTAAGGTGACAGCTTGCTTGCTTTTTGGCAAAAGCAAAAGAATACTGAATATAGACAAACTGTAAGCTTTTGCTTTGTTTAATTTGCACGGTTTTATCTTCTGGCCATTGTAGAGACTTCTCAGGTTTGTCTTTTGAAGCAGTGTTTTCCCAATACTTCACTTGGTTAGAAAAGCTAATATAGCTCCCCATTCTTAAGGAAATGCTTAAACTGCATAAAATGATGGGGGGTTCAATGATTATAATTGTAGATACAAATTATGGCATTAAAAGGGTTTGGTAATGGCATTCAGTCAAGTGAAGAAGTATTCTCTAAGAACCTTTTACATAAACAAAAAATATTAGGTGTTGCCTCCCTAGCAGCCTATGGATGTGGGCACATCCATGGGCGCACAATCCAGAAGATTTTTTCATGTAGTATTTGTATGCATTTGCAAACCTAAGCTGAAATGCATGGTGAGGTGAGAACTCCTGTCGGTCAGGCTCAGAGGCTGGTTGTGGTGAGAAGGAGTGAAGTCCGTGCAGGGGCTCTTGCACCAGACAGCTCGGTTACTGCCATGGTTGAGTATTTTCCTAATGCTGCTAGGGGAGAAGGATCAGCAGAGGATTAGACTGACGTGGCCCCTCAAGAGAGGGGGTTTTCCAAATGAGCAGCCATCTATGGCATGAAGCAATGCTATGGTCCTCAGTGTGGAGAGGAAAGCAGAAAGGTCTCACGAGCCTGATGCCAATTTTGGTCCTTGAAGTGGGGTATGTGTACAATCCAGGAAAACTGGCCAGGAAAGGCTGAAGTAATGTGCTCATTGCCCTTTATTGTTTTACCTTTCCTTTCTTTGTGATGTTCTAATGGATGGATAAATGTGTTTCTCTGAACAAGCTGTTCTGTCTGTGCCTTTTGTAAAATGCCTTAGCATCTGGGCAGAAGGCTGTGTTAGAGGCGGAGTCTGCGGGAGGTGCTGAGCTAATGCTGGGGGGAGCAGAAAGTGCTGCAGCCTGGAGCTTAGGATAAAAGTCAGGGGGAGCTCTGTGGGCTCCTGTTCCCAGAGAAGTGGTGGTGCAGGTGCCCCAGCCCCAGTTTGGCAGTGCCATCGCAAAGCAGAATTTAGCATGGGTATGTTCAGAGGGGTCAGAGATCGTGACACCCTACACAGGGGGATTTTGCTGGGGGATTGGGGATGTCTCTTAGCTAAGAAGATCCCAACGAGCATCCTAGGCACTGAGATGTGCCAGACAGCAGTGGGGAGGCAGTCTCCTGTTTCTCTGTGTTAAGGAAGCAGGAGAAAAACTGTGGAGCAGGAAGATTTCAATGAAGTGTTATAAATTTTCAGATGGGAGGTGTACAGTCCCAGACCCACTGTCAGAAATAAATCTGGTTTGACTGTCTTGCAAAACTCCTGACCTGTCAACTTGATCTTTATTGCATGAGAAATACCAGAGCCTGCTGCAAACAGCCTCACTCAATATTCACTAGAAGCGCTCCTGAAGTATTGAGGGTGAAATTCTGCCCAGAAGATCTCTGAAAGAAATGTTACCTAACATCGGCAAGATCATTGATACATCAGGAAATAATTTATAATAACATCTCTTCAGTAGCTCTTTGAATTTCAAAAAGAAGTTTATTGCGTCTGTCCTCAGTCTTCACTTCTCCTGATGTTAATGCTCTGCCCTCCTGTGTTATTTCTCAGGTGATGCAAATCCAAAGTATCTTTGGCTTGAAGGGATAAGCCTCAGCTCAAATCCTTTGGCACTTGCAGGATGGGTGCTTGTATTGGGGCCCCATGTTTGACACGGCATCCTAATATTAGGTGAAAGCCTCTGTGGCAGCCCAAATAGTACTATAGAAGTAACAAAATCTTCCTTACCAGGTTCCCAAAAACCAAGGAGACAACTGGCTTCTTGGTTCAGCCTCCGTGATGTGGGCTGTATTATAGCCTATGGCTGCTTTCAGCCTCCAAGTCAAAATACCCCAGGATACCAGGAAATATCTTACAGTTATTTAACAAGCAAACTTGGGCCTTGCTTCAAGTGTTTTCGGAATAGTCTTCTCCCTGGCTGTGTGCTGGAGGTATGCTTGAAGCAAAACAAAACAAGACAAGCCCCTCATCTGTGTGCAAGTTCAAAACCACATAGTTGCTTCCCCCTGCTACTGCTCACGCGGAGGTGATGTTGCACACAAAAAAGCACTGATCGGCATCAGTTTTTTACCCCATTTAAAACAACCTTCGTATGGAGAGAGTGGTGGCTGGGAGCAGTGGAATGTGGCAAGGTCACAGCTCCCTGTTGGGACTATAAGGGGAATGATGCCCTTGGGTGTATATCGTGCCCAGCCCAATGGGATTAGGTTTGATATTGGAAATTGGGTTATTACTGCAGAATACCTACATTGCAATAATTATCCTTTGGAGTTGAACAGTTTCTTCAAGTGCTTTTTTAGAGACTGTGCTTGAAAACCTCTCCTTGCAAAACTAAAGCCAGTGTGGGATTCCCCCACCGCCAAATCCAGCAGCCGATAAATCCGGCAGAGCTCTCCTGATTGTCATCTCCAAGGGCAGTCAGCATGCTGGAGTGGAATTAGGTCCCGGTTTGAAAGAACACGCCTGCCAAAAATTAAACAATGCATGCCTTCCTATTTAATTTTAACATTTTAATTAAATTCTTTGCTGCTGTGTGCCTTTGATCTCAGCGAGCTGATATACATGGTGTCTGCTGTTGTGTTGTAGCAGCGTTTTGTTCTAATCTTGCACGCAGCCGCACGGATGCATTTGAGTACGGACAAAAGTGCAGAAGCTGCATGCTGCCAAGTACCGAGTGCATTGCAAACTGACTTTTCCAATTGGTGACCAAAGGCATGTGGACAGGGAGATTATTCATGAATATGGCTCAATAGAGCTTCTTTCCGAACATATTCTCTCCCCATTTTTAATCTCCTCCTGTGAATGGTGCTGCAAGAAGAGTTTCTGTGATGGAATTACTCATTGAGAGCTTTGAGGCCAGGAGCTGAGAATTTTATTGCAAAACAGAATCAGTTTCAAGTGGGATAATTAATAAAGTTTGATCCCTCAGTCTGAGAGCAGAAGCAATGCTGTATGGCTTTATCTGGGCACGTCTATTGATTAGTCCTAGCCAAGTGCCCGGTTTGAGACCATTTGGCCTGCTGCTGGCTTTCTACGCAGCCGTGCAAAACATGGGTACTGAGCAGCATGTAGCCAAGCAGCCCCGCTGCAGCTGACTTCTGAATGTGTGGAAAAGTGTTCAAATAAAGACGTGGTTACACGTTTCCCCTGCACTGTTGATGGCTGGGCTTTGATGATGATGGGAGGAGGTGAGCGAGCTGGGAGCATGCAGTATTTTCATGGCAAGGAAAGGTATTAGAGTGAGCTCCCTCGTGTTTTATAGCCTGGGGCAGGTGACTGAGGGGTGCGTGGAGTATTTGTCCCATGCTATTTGGGCTGTACCTTGATGTCAGGGAAGCAGCCGTCATCGCTGCATCAAATAGAGTCATTGGTAGAGCTGGTTTGGAAAAACGAATTTCATTTCCTTGGGGGAAGGATAATTTTTAACCTAAATTTCCATTGGAAACTTTGGCATTCTGGTGAGATTGTGAATGAAGAAATATTTTTTTTGCCAGAAACTACAATATTTGAGCTCAAAATATTCCTGTAAAGAAACAGTGGTCAGGTCATATTCTCCTTCTCCTCTCCGCAGCCCAGAGCATCCCCCTGCGATGTCCCAGGCTCGCTCCTCCTGGAGGAGTCAGTGATGGATGACGTCAAGCGTGACCCTCCTGTGCATCGAGGCAGTGTAGCCTGGCCATGGAGCCTGATTTACAGGGCAGGGGCAGTGCAAGGGGCCAACCCAAACTCCTTGGGGGTACAGCAGTAATGTTCCCAGGGCAGATAGTGCAAGCCCTTAGCATTGAAGCTTGCAAAGAAGAGTTGACATTTTTGGAGGGAAGATGACAACTTTTTTGGAAAAAGATGAGCAAGTCTAAAATGCAGAAAATGTCCTGGTGGAAAATTTTCATCTGACTTTTAAGACGGCGTGTGCATATTGGTGTTATAGTCTATGTTTATATCATGTGCCTAGCCCTTTTTTTTGGTCAAACGGGGCGTTTTTGAGAGCTGCACAGAGTCAGTACAGTCCACTTAGCAGAGAGTCAGCGAGCCACGTTTGTGAGCCTCCTTGGTTTGCTGCGCTGGCTCTGTGGGCTGTGCATGCTCCCGCTCTGCCGTTGCAGCCTGTCACTCGTGGCAGGCAGCTCTGCGGAGAGGGCGCCTGTTCCAGCACAAAATCTGTGCCTGTCCAGATTGCGAGGCCCTGGCAGGCAGCAGGAGCTGGCTTCGCAGCGGGCCGACATATGCAGGGGATGCTGGGTGTGCCACGCGGCAGAAAGCCTCCTGCCGCCGCCGCCTGCATTACGGCACTTCCTGGGGAGGGACGATGCCGTGAAAATGAGCTCCTTGCCTGGGGTCCTCCACGGCCTGGCGGCACTCCCCGCTGTGGGGACCAAGTGCTGTCACTGCTGGGTTTTTTTTTCCCTTCTTTCTTTTTTTTCTTTTTTTTCTTTTTTTTTTTTCCTTTTCTTCTTTTCATTCCTTCCAACATGGTTTTCACAGCAGAACGACAGCAACAGAAGACTGAGACGGGGCTTGGGTCTCATGGCAGAACTGATCCAGCACAGCTTGCGTTGCTGAGGAGTTAAATAGAAAAGCTCTTTCTGCCATATAGCTCACCATGGCATAGTTAATTCATTTTTAAAAATAGTTTTCCATCTTTTTGTTTATGTGCTCATTAGCGCTGGCCACCCATGGGTGCAGTGTTGGTTGTTAATGCAGCTGAAGAGGCTCTGACGAGCTAATAAATGTTTTTTTTGTGCAGCTTAGTCCCTGAAAAATAGTGACTCAGCAATGATCAAACATCTCTCATGGGACAAACAGTTCCCAGCTATTCCCAACTTGCAATAAAACCTGTGTGTCACTGGGCTGCCGGGAGGCAGGGCTCAAGTACCCCACATCTGTGTTACTTCTGCACAGAGAGATTGCTAAGCATGTCCTGGGTGTTAGGACAAGAGTACTCTTGCTTGGTTTAAAAGAGATTTTTTTTCTGGGGATTTTTACACTCCACCCCGTGATGCGCTTTGGGATGCATTCAGCTTTCTCTTCTGAATAGGGCTCCAGATGATGGAAATAAATTATCATAAATTAGAATAGATTGCACTCTTCAGCATCTCTACATCTGTCATTATGTTTCTTTAACAGTTCAGTTTAACATTTATACACACTCTGACAGCAACTACTGGTGTGTATGCTATAAATATTGGCTTGGAGAAGACATTAATGGAGTTTAGGTAAACGTTTGATGCCGCTGAGATTCTGTTCCATATGGTGGTACGCAGCGAAATCGGATTCAACGCGCCACGTATAGCGCTCTTGTATTCCCTATAGACTGGCCTCCTGGCATTTCATCAGCTTACTGCGTTACCGAGAAAGTGCAGGTGCCTTCAAAGAGGAAAGTGAGCTTCTTGCAGCCTATTCTGGTTTTTACCACCTGTATTGTTTGCGATGTTTAAAGCCAACATGTAGCATGTACAGATGGGAAAGGCCCAGGGAAAAGAGACGTCTCGCAAAAGCAGCAGTCAGGAATTGGGCAACGAGCTGCAGGAGCGCTCTGCTTTGAACATGTGTGAAGAAAACCCGTGGGATTTTTTGGCCAAGATGCCATTTTGTTAGTAACTGAGTAACAGGGCGAAAGCTTTGCATGTTGGTTGGTCACTGTTGATAAACCTGAAATTTGTGACTCTCAACCCCCAACAAAACCATCACCAAAACCATGCGTGGGGAGCGTCGCCTCAGGGTTTGAGGAGTCTGGGTTGCGTCCCACTGACTTGCAGGAGGACAAATAGCCAGGACCATCATGGCAAGAGTCAGGAAGAAATACATTCTGGTCCCTCTGGTGTTCCTTCCATCATTCAACAGAATTTGGATGGCTCCCACAAGTCTTTTTTTTTGTTGTTCTTTTGTTGGTTTGGTTTTGTTTCTTTTTTTTTGCTTTTGCGAATTGCAGCACCTGGATTAGTGTAGCCTGATGATGTGGCTGCCTCCTCTGCAGTATTCCTCTGACTTACTTTCCCTATTTTCAAGCTAGCATTAGGGTAGGAAGTGTGGTGTTTGGCTTGGCACTGCAGAGGGGCAGTTGGGGTAAAGCAGCCGGGCAGCCCAGCCTCTGCGCCTGATGTGGGGCCCTGGGAAACATCTGGCTCGTGCCGGCCCGGGGGCACATCTGCTGCGGAGAGGAACGCGGCTGCTTCGTTTGCCCCTGTGTAATGCAATGTAAGTAATGAAGTAACCGTAATGTACAAACTGGCTCAAAGCTCTCTCCTAAGAGAAAGTGCTCTTCACACTGTAAATTGCTAAAGGTCTTTATGATGCCAGTGAATTAAAAATCTGAGAAGAAAAAGCCCTCCAGTGCTGTAAGTTCAAGACGCATCTTTTAAAAGCTGCTGGTGGGGAGAGGAAGAGATAACTTATCTGAATGGAAATGTATTTAAACTCTGTATCTTGTACAGTTCTGGGTTACTGCAAATAAAACAGTGTATTCCCTCTCACTTGGAGAGCTGGAGAAATATTTGTATAGACTGAATGGATTTCTGTGAAAATGTTACCCCTTTTGATCCGAATCGTTAGCCATATTTTCAGACCTTTGCAGGTTATTTCTTCTTTTAAAAGAAGAAGTTGCTTCAGATGTTTTGGTGATGCACTCGTGTTTATTCGCACCGGCAGTACGGAGGAGCCTGGTGTGCTCCTGTGTCCAGTGAGGGACACTGTGTTCACAGCCTCCTTCCCCCCGGCTGGGCAGAAAGCCCTCTCTTACCTTTTCTCAAGTTGCCAGGTTTTATCATTGTTCTGACTGCTTGTGTGGTTCTTCTGTCTCAGTTTTTCTCTTCTTTCTGGCTCCTGCAGAAAAAAAAAATGTTTTGCAAAACCATTAGCAAAATCCTTCCTCCCAGAGCAAAATCTTGCCTGTGATTTTCCTTTGAACAGCTAGTTGTGTCTGTTTGAGCTCGAGGCTTGCATTTATGTCTCTTGAATGATGCTATAAAGGAACTAAACTGTATTTAAAGAAAGGCAGCATTTACATTCGCCTGATGTTAAAGACATTTTAGCCCAGCCAACAAGATTTCATGGTGAGCCTTCCTCTAGCAAGGAACCTTCAGCCTTCTCCAAGCTGAAAGAGAAGCTGGACTCTGGGGAGCAGTTTCAAAGCACTGAAACTCTTTTATTGTTATTTGTTGTATTTCTTTTCCACATCCTTTGGCTCTTTGAGGCCTGGGCACTTCAGACCTGGACACCCTGGGTGCAGCCCCTACCACAGCTATGACAGGCATGGGTTTCTCCATGATGCCCTCATATGAGCATGCTGAATTTGAGAAGGGATGTGCAGCAGGAGGAAATTAATGTAAACAATCTGCATCGGCTCATTTGTCATGAGAAAATCTCCTCGAATTGTTTATTTAATTGCATTTTTTAAATTTAGCTCTGATTTAGACTGTAAAGATGCTCTCGGGTGGAGGGGAGAGAAAGGATCCCTTATTCTGGGTGGGTTTTTCTGTTTGATTTCAAGTATACATGATGTTCTCATAGGAAATGGGTCTATGTACTTCTTTTTTTATTAAACCTACCAGATTTTAGCTTTCACATATGACTGGCATTCATAACTCCCAAAGCTATTTCTTTTAGGCTTTCTGTTCCATAGTAAACCTGGAGATGACCTATTCCCAGTTCCTACTGTCACCTGTACCTGGCTGAAAGGCCCTTCGGGGTAGGATGGGAGAAAAGTCACACTTTTTGCACTCCAATCAGTGCTGGATCTCAGAGTTTAAAAATATCACAAGTGAAAAACATGGATGTGAGTCATACAGAAAACACCCTTCATTTCTAAGGAAATATAAATATCAGAGAAACACATTCTTCAGATGTTTCCTCCCCCTGAGAGGCAGCCACATCTAAGATTTCTTTTTGAAGTGTTCAGTCATAAACGTTGGTCCCCTGCTGTCAGAGTGACCGCTAGATACAGGAGATGCCTATTAAATGTTAATAGCAAATACTATGCCAGAGCTACATCAGTCATGAGAGCCCGAGTGAGCTTTGCACAAAGGGAAAAGGTGGAGAAGGCTGCAACTTCACTTCTTGGGTCAAGATACTCCAGCGATCACAGTCTGCAGTAAATGCCTCACTTCTGGAAAGTCCGGTGCTCACTCTGGACCTCAATGCTCATCCACATCTAACACATTTGGTGTCATATTCCAGGACAGCATACCTGCAGGCTTTTGGGGGAGCGCGCTTGCTCTTTTCTCCCTTTGCCCCTCAGCAGCTGGGAGACTATGATTTTGTATCAGCTGGGCTTAGTGGTATTTTTGAAGCAAGCATGTGTTAAAATGCATATGCATTTCCCTGTGTTTTCACAAGATTAATATTTTAAAGGCTATTTAATACAAAATTGCTGAAAATTATTTAAATCTGAGACATGCTGGAGAGATCAGAGAACTCTTATCAACTGTTGAATTAGTAATGTTGAATTAGACATGAGAAAATCCTTTTCAATTTAAGTGGCTTTTCTCAGAACTTTTTACATGTTTTAATATCTTCATTCATCCTTCTAATAATTGTTCCAGATTTGGCTCTCCCTGAGTATCCATGCAGATGGGCACAATGCACACGGTTTGGGCCCTGATCCATTCAGCCAAGCTGTACATCCCTGAGGACCATCAGGAAGCCCCTAAGCTGTTTTTCTCAGGGATACGTTTTCCCCCGTGGACGCAGTGCAAAGATTGAGCCCTTCATGGATAATTTCATACTTGTATTTGAACAACCTGGTTGTGCTGCTGTCTGAGAGAATGGAGATCATGAGTGCTCTTCAGTGTAGACACTTCAGTGTTATCTTCCAAGAGTCTTAAACTTAAAAATTTGAACCAGAAATAACATTTGTACAATATTTTGCAAGAATGCTACCGTGAGGCTCTTCAAGGGAAATTACAAATATTACAGATATTGCTTTTTTTTCTTCATAACTCTTGGAGGGGGTCAGCCTCTCTCCAGTCCCCCTTGATAACAAGCTGCTGTGAGAGCTTAGCAGAGCAATATGTGTCCTGGTCGCACCAGATGGATCTCATTTGTGTTGCTGTTCATAGTCATGATAGGCAGCAAATGGAGTGGAGCCTGAGGCAGCACTTTGCTGCCTGAAGTTGGTGCCTGATGAATTACGGAGATAAATAAGGCGAGAGTCTGCCTTTGCTTTTCCCTTTGAGTGTGCACATAAGTGTTAGGTGGCCCATGTTTGAAGAGACAATGTGAAATGCGCTTTCAAATATTTCCTTGAAGTTGTCTTAATTATTTCATTATAATGGTAAGGAACAAAGCAGAAGAATCAATACACCTAATTATTACATCTAAATGCAAGAGAAATTAGCCAGTGAACTCTCCCTTCTCTGGGGAGGATTAATCTTCCTATGCTCTATTTCAAATGTCTTCCAGAAAAATGAAAGGCTTATCACCTAGGAAACACGCGGTCCTAATCGCCCAGGTCTGGCACTTGGATTTACAGGCGGTGAGGGGACTCTTAGTTGGTCTTCTGAAACACCAAATTAGCTTGTTTGGCTTGTGTTTAACTGTTGTAGTTGGAGTTTTGTAGCTGGGTGATTTGAATGACAAACGTTAGCGGGACATGCTCCACACGTCATCCCGAGGTGCCTTGGCTGGCTCTGGACGAGCTGGTGGACCTCCTCAACACCAAGCAGTGCCATGTGGAGGGGATGGGTTGGGTCCTAATGTGATGCTGTCAGTGCGGAAGTGCTAATTAGCTCAGCTTCTCAGCAACGAAGTGCTGTATTAATGAGTCTATAATGCTTACAGAGCGGTCTTGTTTACCTTTGCGCTGTACCGTACAGGCTTTTTTAATAGCTACATGAGACTCCAAGAAGATATTGTGGCAAACAGCCACCAGATGCTTACAGGTGATCCTGGTGGGTCTTGATTCTTCACCCTTGAATTAGTCACTGAATTGAAATGACAAAAATATTTCCTGCATACTAGGTTTAGCATGGCAATAAATTCTGGTTCTAGCTCCTTGCTGTTGACTTGCACCAAGCGAATGGTATCTCGTGATACTTTCTACTAGGTTAATTATAACAATTTCAAGCTGTGACACAGATGTAAGATGATTCCAAATGGAGTGTTAAATGAATAAATTCATCTTTATATAAAATGTGTTTAACCCCCGCCCCCCATAAGGTCTGACTTTCTTTATATTTTTGTCATTTGTTGTCATGTGTCGTCCTGGTGGAAATCCAAGTCTGGAAGTACTAAGATGTGCTTCCCCAGAATATTACCACATTTTTGCACAGGCAGATCATGCCCAGGAAGAGAAGGGTTAGGTTTATTCCTTGCCTGCAAACCCACCTCAGTGTAAAGAAGACTCAGCACCTAAAATAGGAAGTCTAAATAAAAGAAAAAAAGGGCCATTTCTTTGCATAACGCTGGGGAAATCAGCCTTACCGTTCACAAACCGAGATGACAGCTCGCTGTAGGGAAAACTTCAGTCCATCATTATTTTGCATTTTTGGGTTGCATTACTCATGGCAGTTTATTAATTAGTTTCTATTTTGCACTCTTTTTTAAAAGAAGACGATTTCAACTCATTATGTATCACCCTTGTACCTTTCTTCCTTCGCAAATTACTCTCTGCATCATGGTCAGTTCCCATCTTTCCTGGCTGTCGAGTTGATTAACTGGGTGATGCTGACTGGAGGGCATGGGATGGGCCACGGATGCACCACCTGATTATGTGGTCATGGAAACCCCCGGAGGTAAGACCTCTGTTATCAAAATAAATTGGGATTTTCTGCCAACTAATGGTTGGCGAAGCTTGCACTAATGCTAGATTCTGTCGGATGATGCACTATGGAAGCCAATTAGCCTTTGCTGATAAGCTAGGCTTTGATTAAGCTTTTCCAGGCTTTCTCATCACAAGAAACATGTATTACTCATTGAACATGCAAATGCATTTGCAGTGTGTAATTACAAAATTTTCTAAAGGAGCAACCTATTTTAAACAGGGCTTTTGTTTCACTCTTATTCCTTCATTGCGCTTACCAACTCAGTCACACAGTCTAATTCAGCAAACATAATTGACTGGTTTTAGGAGTTAAAATATCCTGTTGTTGAATGTTTTATGCTTCAAATACTGAATATAATGAAGACCACTGCGGTGGGTACGTAAGCTATCTGCAGCCACTCTGAAAGCCTTGCCCTTTGCAGCGAGCCTTTGGGAAGCAGTGGGCTGGCAATGCTGTGATCTGCAGCTTGAGCCAATTTAAAAGTGATCTTGTCCCAATAATGCTGAGAACCAACTCTTTTTCTGCAGCCATAGGCAGGGATAACTTATCCTGCTGAATCTTCAGCTCGTTGCACTTGATGGGAATTCGTTTATTGATCCAATTAGCTCCTGACCTGTTTACAGGGTGATTGTGGATGAAACAATGTAATTAAAATTGATTATGGCTGTGTATCATGGCTTTAATCTTTGACACTTGGGATTTGGATGTTATGGCATGCCTTCTCTAGCTGACAATAGATTGTGAAGAGCATCAAGGAGTTAACGTATTTTCACGCTCCTTAGGAATACATTTTCTGTGTTACATTCTCATATATCGTGTTGTTAACTGAGTGACAGTATCATGTTTCTTACCTGGTCATACCTATTATCATAGCTTTAGTCACTTCATCTTAGAGCTTGTGTGAGCTTGTGTATCTGCATCTGTATCTGTACCATGGTGCTTTAGAAAAAAGCCTAGGCAATGGAAATTTTGTTTCCAGGTCTAATTCATAGTTACAGTCCTCGAGTGTAGCAAAGGCATTCCTACAGCTAGATGCATCTACTTCCTATTTGTGGTGCCTTGAGTTTATTGCATGCCTAATAACATGGAAATCAGTTTTCCTATTCAGAGTTATATACTGTGGTACGCTGATGCGATCTAAGTTTGGCATAATTAGCATTTTCTGATTGAAACATCTTGCAAAATTCTCAAATCAGAGCAGAAGGAAGAAAGACAGAGGTGGGCAGTGTAATGCCCCATCTGCACTTTCCCCGTTGTACATCCCATCTCCTGTGGCACGGCTGCAGCCTCAGAGGTGAGTAATGGCAGGAACAGAGCTGCTCTGTCCGCTGGGCCCATATGCACCATCTTGTGCACTTTCTCCCCCAAACTCTAAGTGCTGCACCAACACCTGGGGTAAGGGTGATGCTCTGGCAGCGCTTGTCCGTGACGCAGGGGGACTGAATCTGCTGCTGCTGTTACAGAGCCTCTGAGATGCTCTCCAGAGTCCATCAGTGTTAGTGCCTTGGCACTTTAACAGGTGCTTTTTTTTTTTTTTTTTTGCTTTTTTGGGGGAGAGGGAACCAAGGGTTTGACCCCTGCAGAAAACTGTGGTTGAGAATCATTATAAGCCCCATTCCTGCAGGAGTAATCTTGTGTTTGATATAGGTTTTGTCCCTTTTGCAGATTATGATTGGTGACTTCAGCTTCCCACACCTTAGCACTGGGGCTGGTGGGTTCAAGAAATGCTTGATATGAAGGCGTGCGTAGAGTGTGGGTATCCTTCACTTGTGGGGCTTTGCTCTCCCAGCCCGTGCCCCCTTGCTAAGCCAGCTCCCCCTGCTAATCGCGTGGATACTTCCAGGGTTTCAAGTAATGATCACAGAGCAGGCTTCTCTTCTTGCTCTAAAGTCATGTGTCTATCCTCTTCCAAATTAGCAGTTTTCAAGTGTCCCACTGGACATTTGGCCTAAAATAATTTGAACACTTCCCCTGTTTTATTGTTATTGCCAGCTTTCATGCATGTACACAGGCTCCAGTGAGGCCACAGTCTAAACATGTGCACCATTGCAGCCTTTATTTAAATTAAATTCCATCTATGGTAGGAATTTCACAAGGGAAGATTCCAGGACTGATGTCTGAGTGGGAATATCTGAATTATAATTTAAATTCTACAGCATTTAGGCTTAAAAAGAATTTTTATAAAATCTTAAGAATTGTAATTCTTTCCCATTCTATCACTAGTAACTGCAAACTTGAGCATATGCTGCAAAAGGCGCGGAGGCAAAGCATTCAGTCAGAGAGAGAACACAAGTGCCTTTTTCATCTGAGGAAAATTAGCAAAAAGGAGACAACTTCCAGCAAACTGTGGCTTCCGATCCACAAGCTGATAAAATCTGCATATTAGTCACAAGTTATTTTTCCAGATTTCTAGTTCATTCTGTTTTCTTAATTAAAGATGCTGAAATTCTCTTTCAATCCTTTCAGTCTCTGTTTCATAACTAGTATACTTGGTGAGGGGGTAAAAAACCAAACTCAGAATCATCACCACCACCATTATTATAGCTCACATCTGGCAGGTTGTGATTTGGTTTTGTCTCAACCAACAAAGATGCCAACGTGTTTTTTATTCAGGAGTAAATCTAAGGAAGAATGCTTTCTTTTATTGGCACCACATTCTGTAAAAATGAGATTTTTCCCAAAGAGAAGGTGGTGGTTTATGACAAAAAAATGCCACAAGATTAAATTATTAAATCCAGACCCTTCATTGCATGGGTTTTGTGCCTAGCATCCCAGTACATCCAGTATTTGCACGCTGGTCTTCTTTAAATCTGAGGCAGAACTGCACATTTTATGCCAGTGTGGGAGCATATAGACGTTCTGAGTCTTTGCAGCAGTGGATGTTTGTCTGTCCAGGGCTTGCTCCACACTGAATTAATTGCTGTGAGGATTGATGGTACTTCCCTCATTTCACTTGCCTATCAAGGTGTTTAAGTGCCATAAACTTTTCCTAAGTATAGGAGATGTCCGTGGCTTGGGGAAGGGATAACATAACTCGCCTCGTCTTGTAACACTGCAATCAAAGGCTCAGGGAAATGGTTCCCTATCAGAAAAGACGGTCCCTTTTGTTGTAGCAGTAATGTCATCAGAGAACCAGCTTTTCTGCCAGAAATAGCAACCACTGGCTACAGCATGGCCATTGCTGCTTAAGATAATATGTAAGAGTATTTTGGCTGCAAAGCTTAGCTTTTTACAACTTTGTAGTGTTACAGTGACTGAGGAAGTCTCTTGCTCTTCGCTTCAGTCACAGACGGTGTTTTCTGTGCTTTTTTGGCACATGGTAGTTTGTGTAAAAGTTGTTCAGGTGGTGCTGCTGAGCCTGAGTTTCTGCCACATCATCACCTCTGGAAAAGCATCGGTGTTCTCAGGGTTGTCCGCAGAGCGGGTAGAGCAGCTGGCGCAATCAGAGCAAGTACCATAAAATCTGTTGGCTCTCATGGTTTCCTAATACTCCTCTAGTTTGGTGCTGCCTGTTGTTAGTGTATGGAAATTTTTAATTGGCTTTTACTGTGTTTTCTATCCTAACTTTAAATTTTATTCATTTCCGTAACATGGAGGGATACACAATGGGGAGGGTGCATCAGAGGTTATCAGAGAACATACACAGAATTTCCAGACTGGGAATATTGACCTACAAGCAGAAGACACCCTTCAGCAAAGGCCAGCTTAATATGTACAGCACATAGTTCCAGTTTAGTTTAGTTAGTTTGCGGCAGAAAACTGTTCCACTGTATTATGCATTATTTTTCCATCATGGAATCATCCGTACTTGTGCTTTTCACTTGTGTTTTTCTTCTTTGCACTCCTCTCTTGCCCCGTTTTCACTGCTCTCAGCCTGAGCATTGACATACACGTGTTGGTCCATCACTCACAAGGAGGATTTTTTTAATTGAAACAAGACTTCCCAAAAGGGCTAACATAGGGTTCTTATTTTATTCTTCAATCTGTAACAGAGAAACTTAAGGCTTTTCAAATCCACTCTGACTGATGTAAGAGTTGAAGTGAATCTGCACATTTAGATACAGCAGTGAAGACTTTTTTTATCCCCTATGAAATACTGAAATGCCATTAAAGCAGAATGTTTGTAGTAATTTTATGTGTGTGTATGCATAAAGACCATAAAGAGAAGTGAACCTTATCGATTTGATGGCACTCATTATCCTAGAGCTATTTTTTCACAGGGTCCTTCTACCACATTTCTAAACCTTTTTTATTTTCTCTTAAAATTTGCTGTGACATGTTTTGTATTTTGGAGGAATTTTCCCTCCACAAGATGAAATACCATCCTGTCATCTAATTTATTTCTTTATTTTTTTACTTGTGGCAAACTCTTAGAAGTTAAATGCTGAATTCATGGTGAGCCAGGAGAAATATATGATTACGTTAACCTTTATGCATTGTTCTGTACTGAAAATGTCCTCTATTTATTTTCTGTTAAGGCAAACTAATTGATTTGCCTATGCAAGATTTTACCTCCCCAGTGGCATGTCATTAATAAAGACAGTGTTTCCTAATATCTATAGCATTGTGTCTTTTTTTATTATTATTTTCAGTGTGACCTTCATGTTGGTTTTGTCTGTTGTTAGCTTGAGCAAATAACAATGTTCTGCAGTGTTACAACACTATCTGTAACAACGGTGTTGGGCTATAAATTGTGACTATTGTTGTTCCATGGTGTGTGGAGGTGATGGGGGATTTCCGTACTCCAAGATGCCTCTCTTCTGAAAAGGCCGATATAAGTAATGCACCTCTTGGCTGAAGGAGGATTTCGGGAAAAAACAAATGCAAAGAAATGTTTTACAAAAGCAAGCTATGCTGGAGGAGTTGGCCTAAACAAACAGGATCAACTAACATCTTGGTGTCCGCACCTGCAAAATCCGGGTGGAAATAATGCTGGATTGGGTACCGATTCTCTCTGAGTCATTTCTACTACGTGGCATCACCATAGATTGCCATGACCATCTTCTTGACTGTGCAGCAAATCTGTCATTGGCAATGGATAAAAGTTGATTATTTTTCATGTTATTGTGGTAAGACATTTACAGTGAGTGCTCTGAATGCATGCAGAAGAGAGAGAATGAGGGACTGCGTCTGTGTGCCCAGCGAGGAGCTGGGCTGGTGTCTGTCACCTGAGCAGGATACGTGCTGCTTTCTGGAGCAGTCGTGGCTGGGATGCTGCCATGCTGATGCTTTAACATTTAGATGTCTGGAAAAGATGGTTGGTTGCTCTAAAAGTTGGACCTCCTACAAAAATAAACCCAAAGTTTTTTGAACGATGGGAGAAGCTCAAGACATAGTTCACAGGGGAGCAGCTCCTCTGGATCCAAGCAAAGCACGTGAGACAGCCTGATTTGGTGGTGATTTTGGATAACAAGCCTTTGGCATGTGCCCTTGCCCTGCATCTCCTGGAGGCAGGGAGGCTTCTGCTTGGGTGCTGAGATACAGAAAAGCCTGCTGGAAACCTTCCCGGCAAGCTAGAGAAATTACTGTGCCCATTTTAAAAATGAACCCCTATATTCATAATTTAAATTTATCTTACCTCTGACATGCTTGAAACTTCACTACCTGAAATGTACAATGGAGAGCCATTCTGCAGGGCTCTGTAGGTAAAAAAACAACGTATTTCCATGGATGCACTGGTTTTTACTTTCTAAAGGCAGAGACTATGATTACAGTCTGTGTCCCCCAGGAACTTGTTTAGAGCAGATATACCCTCTAAAGATTTAACGATCAGAAGCATTTTCCTCTTGTTTCACTATTACTTTTTTTTTTAAGTGAAAGCTTGTAAAACATGGCCAAAATGTAAAGCTGAAAGGAAGAGAAGCCAGGAATACTAAAGAGAGAGAGAGCTTGCTTGAAAGTGTTGGCCAAGCAGCTGTTCATGCCTCCTATTTAGCATGAATGGAAGACATAGCCCTGATTAAAAATGGTAGGTAGCAGCTGCACAGCCTGGGCTAAGGATTACCAGATGGTTAACTGTGATTGACTTGTCTCCATGGAGCTCAGTGGGGAGGGAGGAATGGAATATCTGAAATGTGATGAACATGCTAGGTACACAATTTTTTTTATAATGAATGTGCCAGATTTGTTTACATGCTTCTTGAATAAAATATGGCTGCTAGTTTGACTTAAGACAGACATCTTTAGTACATGCTATGTTGCAAAACCTTGCTCTTTTGATTGTAGGTGTGATGATTCCCCCTCATCTCCCCCCCCGCCCCCGGTGCTGTGATACAGCATAAAATAATTGGTTGACAGAATGTTGATTCTGCAGCACAGGGAGGATTTGCACAGATGGGAGTCAAAATATGTCTCCTTGCCTTATGCTAATGCCACCACAAAGGTTAGGGAGAAGTTCAGAACTGAATGTGGAATCCTCGTGCTGCTTTAGCTGTTGCAAAGTGTTTAAAGTCAGTACCTGAAGGAAGAAGATCTGGATCCAAATGCTCTGGTTGTCTACTCCCTCTGTTTTACAGCAAAAGGGTACCAGTGCTTGCTACATATTCATAGTACAATGGTGATTACGTGGCTGCTTTCTCTTGACATGTGCCCGTCATGACCAAAGTGGGGTTTTCTTCTAGCCCAGAAAGGGCTGGAAATCATAGATATCTCTGAAAATCCTGTGGCAAGAAGATGATGCATCAACGTGAATTCCAAACAGCGTCTTCTAATGGGGCTTGGCCAAATTTCTCACTAATGCCAAACAATTGGCACTTGTTTAAGCAATACATTGTGTAGAGGCTGTGGCCATGTGCGAGGTGGTGTATCCATCGTACAACCTGCTCGTTGGGGTGGTTGGAGAAAGCAGGCGTCGGTCAGGTTGATGGCAGGAACGCCTCACTCACTTCTTCTCCTGGGTGATGCCTAGGAAGGGACTGCTCCGTGACTCAGTTTCCCTTCCCCTCCCTCTGATCTCAGCTCCTTTGCTACGGGCGGCAGTTCTCACGGTGTGTTTTTGGAGGAGTCCCAGAGCTGTGGCATCCCGAAGGCCATGGGGTTCATGGGCAAACAGTCCCGCACGCTTCCAGCCTTCAGCTCCATGTGACTTTCATGGGAGATGGAAATTGCAGGTAACTAAGAATAGAAGCCAGTAATTTGGAAAGTAATACCTTGGCGTGTCTTTAGGAAAAAAAAAATAGTAATAACAGCAAATAATTTAGAAATGCCAAGATAAATACTGTGTTTGAGGGAATGTGTTGCCTCCAGCTGAGGGGAGTGGGAGACTTTGATCGTGTGTTTCTTAATCCTCGATGTCGAACGTTTTTACTTTGTGCTTGCATTAATTTTTTAAAGCAAATTACAAATATGTCAAAAAGATGGAGTTGTCAATTATGCCAACTCATTCCCTTGGATTTGAGTATGAATGAAATTGTGATGCAGATTTGTCTTCATAAATGCTTTGTTACCTAGAAAACATTACTTTTGAGCCTGTGACACTTAGTACTTTATTATTAGTCTCACCTGAATGTCGTCACTGTATATAAACACAAATAAAATGCTAGTTCAAGCTTCTGATATTGATAAGCAAATGGTTTATTTTGACTGTGTTGGGTTTTTTGCGGGGGTTTTGGTTTTTGGTTTTTTTTTTTTTGTATTTTGGCAACATCAGAGCCTCCCTCCTCCTCCTTTCCAAAATATAAAACCAAACCAAGACCCCATCTGATTTATTGAAAGTGGCAGAGTCTTAAAAGCAATGATTTAAAGGCTCATTATCCTCAAACAATACATGTAAGTGCTGAAGGGAGGAGGTTGGGCTGGGGATGGTGGCCACAGCCTCTACCTCTATGTGGGATAAAACGTTTGGCTGTGGTTTTCGTGGTCCTGGTGTAATGAGTGTCCTGGCTGCAGTGGCACAAATGCATTTCCGACATGTTTCAAGTGCAGAGGGAGAAGCTCATGAGGAAAACAAATCCATGTTTGCCAGGCTGAGCGTGAAGCCCATGAGGTTTGTGGTGCCTTCATAAGGGAGAAACAAGCTTTTGGTCTCCCCTTGGGCAGCAAGCTATTTGGGTGCTGCGGTGCGGTGGATGCTCACAGCTGGCTCGCTGGAGCAGGTAGCGGGGTGCTTATCAAGGGTCCTTGTACCTCCCTTTCTTCTGCATGCTGCTGGAAGTCTGATTTCTGGGAAAAACTCATCCTCAGCATGGTCTGCTTCTCAATGTACTAGAAACTGAATTAATCTTAATGGTGTCATAGGCCAGGTAATAGATGGAGGTGATAAATCTGTTAGCAATCACACCAAAAAGGCTGAAATATTCTGTGTTTGTGGGGGTTAGGCACTGTTTGTGGAAGATAAACGTTTACAGCTGGGCCACAGCTTGCAAAAAGAGCAAAGGAGGTGGCCAAGGAGAGCTTTCCTGTCTGGTGTTTGATTTTAAATTATTTTCTGATACCAGGGAAAGGTGTGAAAAAGTGCTGGTGCGATGAGAAACAGAGACTGCTGTGCAAGAGGGAGACAAAAGAGGGCTTGGCTTATTTTTACTGGTGTAATGGGCACACTTAAAAATAACTTTGCTCTTTAAACACACGAAGGGGAGAACAGCTGTTTGAGCTCATGAACCAACTTTGTGTGACCGTAGGCACACCGTGGGTTAGAGGAACACTGCAGTCCCTGGGAGGACGAGACTCCTCTGCCAGCGTGGTGGGAAGAAAGGAAGCAAAGCTAGTTTTGTGAGAAAACTAAGAAACTTATGAGAGTGATGATGCGGTGCTTCCTCAGCAGCAGGGACTTGGTGACCCTCGCGGTTGCTCCCAGCCCTGTGAGAGCCAGGAGAGCGCAGTGGTTGCGATGCCTTTGGGACAGGACAGGGCAGAGGGTGGCCCTGCTTGCCATGGCCGGGCATTTCCTTCTGCGGCCACCACTGCGCTCTCAAAGGGTTGTCGCAGAGTGCGGGGCATGGGAGGAGAAAAATCTGCCCTCTCCCTACACGTGAGAGTAATTTCTTCCTCAATGATGCTTGGCAAAGCCACGTGTGAAACAGCCTTCACGTCTCACTGAAAAAAGGCAAGACTGCCAAAATTTTGTCTGTTTTGAGTCAGGAAGAAATGTTGAAAGCTTGAAAGTCTGTTTGCCTTGAAAAAAGATACCAACACCCCAACACTCAGATCTGGTCAACTGAAGTATTTTGATCCATTATACTTTCTTTTTTATGTGTGTTAAAATTTTGTAACACAGTATTTTTCAACCAAAATTGTTCACTTTGAAAACTTCAGAACAAGAATTTTGACAATGTAAAAAATTTCTGTACAGAACATGCCATCCTTCCTGCCTACAATTATTTGTGACAAATCAAAGTTTTAAGGGGAAAACACGCATGCACAATAATAGTTCTTTGGGAATTGCCTTTCCAGCTGCATCGCTTAATACATTATTTCAATTTTAACAGAAAACAAAATGGCCAGTATAGACCTGCAGCGTATTTTGAGAATCAATGGCAATTCTCTTGAGGCTCAGTCAGCTGGTCTCTTGTTGATGGGAAGGGAAGGTGGGTCTTCTGCTGGCCCAACAGTGCTTGGGGGAGCTCTCAGGAAATCATCTCCCACCGTAGCCCTCCCGTTAGCAGAAACCAGGAGGTTTCAGAAGGATGTGGCTGATGGGACTGCTGTCACAGTCCCAGTGGGATGCGTGGCTTTATCTGCTGAAGAGCGAAGAAATGTTGAGGCATTTGGAAATGGAAGGACAAAACCAAGGAGCCAGCAGCTCTGCAACCTTGGCTCTGTGCAGGTGACTGATTGCAAATGGAAAGATAAGGAGGAGTGAAGGTCAGGCTGGCACCTTTGGGGAAGAAATATGATTCACAGAGTGATCGTGGGAGAAATGGCAGGGTTTGGGGAGTACGGGTTCGCACAGTGCCTCCTCATGGGCCCCGCTCTTCCCCTCCAAAAGCAGCAGGCACCTCTGTATCGGCTATGGGGGCAGAGCAGACAGGAGCGAGTGCACCCTACCAAAGGTGCATTCCCAAATCGAGAGGAGCCTTCTGTCCCTCAGGGGAAACTACCCATGTGAAACTACCAGCACTGTGTCCGCTACTAGTTTTGTAGCTAATATTAATGAGAAAACATGCCTGGCCATCAGAAAGTGGTGAAAGTGAGGGGAGGTAGAGCTGCACTGGTGAGCTCTCTGCCAGCATAGCTGCGGCTCAGGCTTTCCTGTTTGCTTTCAAAATGGTCAGCAAATACATGTTAATGACATGTCGCTGAAGCTACCCTTGAAGGTAAGTGCCTATGGCCATGTTTTTATGTGCTGTTTACTGCTGCATGTTGTAAATACCAATATAAGTGCAGTGTTTATACCGTATTGCTTCAGCACAGTATTGTGTTCCGCTGGTGCAAGGATGCTCACCGATGTCTTTGCCATAAAATATTCTCATCTTAGTGAGCTACACATCAATAAGTGCTTGGTAGCAAAGAAAAAATATCTGACTGCTGTTTATGACTCCATCATAAACAAAACAGATGGAAGTGTTTTTTCTTTTCAGTGTTGTGTGCTGAGCTTCGGGCTTTGGAAAAAACAGTGCCGGCCAAACCTGTTTAACATTCTGTATTCTTCCATTTTACTCTCAGCACAAAACCCATCGTCTCCATGTCATTCCATCACGTATAGCTCATTGCTTGACATTTTCCCGGCAATATTTCTAAGCAGACTTTTTGTCCCCAGTAGCATAAACACTGTGGATCAGGATTTATGCCTTGTAACTCAAGGCCTGATACTCCGTACTGAGAACAGCATCTCACCATGAATAAAGGCTCGGTGTCCACATGTCAGGTGACTACAGTATCCTACCTTCTGCACCACAGGATTTGTCTCAAAGGGTATGATGAATTAGCTCTTTGGCAATTAACTTCTACACGTGTAGTCTGCTTTATGGGTGCTTGGGTGACTCACTAGTACTCACGCAACGTAAATCAAATCTCTCTCTCGCTGGCTGAATGCTACCTTGAATGTAGGCAATAACTTCAGAAATTGTCTTGTTAGAAACCACATTGTTTCTCAGCTTAAATTAACTGTTAAAATGAATTGTTTGCAGTGATATAGAAAAATGTGGACAATTGATCTGGTTTAAGAGAAGCATACATTGATTTTGTCTAAACTTATTCCATGTTTTGTGAGTATAAAGCAGTATAGAATTGGCTTAAAAGAGATTGCATCTATAATGTGCAATTTTGCCTTAGCCAGATAAACTAAAGTAGTAAAATCTTGCCATTGCCCTGCTGCAAGATAGAATACATCTATGTATAGATTATAGAAAATATGTATGTGTAGGGAGAATATATATATTTATACATGCGCGCGCGCGCATGGACATATATATAGAAATTAAGTAGAAAGTGCATGTGTGGGTGGCTGTAGGAATCTGGATTTGAAGCATCACCTCTGAGTTTGAAATCTGTACCAAACCTTAACAGGGCAAGATGTCATTCTGCTGCAGTTTGTATTTAGATGTGCCAAGAGTAGGCTGCATTAAACGAGGCTGGATTAAATCTCATCAGTGCTGTACAGGTCATTAGCAATATGGGTTGGCCCTTGCCCCCACTCCTTGCCCCAGTATTCACAGCTTCTTTCAGCTGGATGCTTCCATATAGTCACCCTTAAGAGTAACCCATGGATGGAAAATAAAGACCCTTTCTGCGCTGGCTCGCAAAGACTGCTATAGTGCAAGCCCTGCATTTGGGATCATTCGTGACGAACGTGTGCAGACATCCCAGCTTTGCTCTCGTGATGTGTGTGATCCCTAAAGCCCCGTATTTAAAGCTTGGACAGCATGGGGAAGCTGGGCAGCAGGTTTTACGTGCATCTGTGCCTTGCATGCCTGCCTTTTTTCTTTCCAAAAGCAGCATTCCCTCTGTCACCTGTGTCTGTGACGTAGGGTGGTGCTGGGCTCTAATACTGGTCCTGGGGGTGTGTTAAGCCACACGGGGCTCAGTGCCACTTGCACACGTGGAGAGGTGCCCTCAGGATCTTGCTGCCCAGATACGTCGTCTCTTCTTGTGGTACCCTCTGTGTTCATATAGCACAAAAATCTCATCACAAGGGATTAGAGGGTTTAGTTCTGCATTGTGCGGTTGAACCAGTTAAGCTGTGCTTGGTTTATCCACGTGCCCAGATATCTTGATGAATTAATCCTGCCCTACAGCATGTGCACGTTCTGCTGAGAATTAGATTTATGTTTTTAAATTTCTGAGAAAAATCTTAAATAAACTAACAGAGTTGAGCAATTGATCTGGATTAATGGGAACCGACTCTATTAGCCTAATACAACATTAATCTGATTCCAAACTGTTAACATATTAAAGCTGCTTAATTATATGTTTGTTTGACACAATGTAGGAATCCTGTATGATTTAGGCTATATTGTCACAGCTCTTGACTTGCAATGCCTCACCATTGATAAAAACACAATTAAAACCCTTCAGTATGGGTTAGGCATTCACTTCACCCATTGCTGTATTGAAATGTGGCTTGTTGTAAGCGCTGCCAAACATCCTCCCCACTTTTATAGGCTGGAGAAACAGTCACCACCTTTGTTTAATGCATGGAAATGCAAGGGGCAGGAAAGGCTGGTGTTTGCTTATGCAGGAAAAGGGTGTCTGAGCTGGGAATTTAATCCAGGGTTCCTGAGTCCCCATCACTGATTTAATGATGCGACAACCTTCTTCCCCTACTGATGCTGCTAACAAAGCTGGGTTTCATCATACAGCAAAAAACCCCAAAAATTCAATAGAGGAGGAGGTCTGGAATTACTTCTAGATTAACCAGTATGTTAAGGGATAAGAAGATATAGCACTTTGATGTATTTGGGCAGTTGTCTGGTGTCATGCAGTATTTTTCTACCCAGTCTGGATACAGCAATGCTCCAAAAAGTGAAAAGCCTCCTCACATCTGCTCACTGTGAAGAGTGGGATAACGAGATGCAAAATCAAAGCAGAACACAAGCCCTCTTTGCTTGTTTGAGCCAGGCACTGTCAGAGGAGAAGGTACCTTCACTGAGAAAATTGCTCAGCCGTTTCTGAGTGCTGTTTATGCAAAGGACCTGATCCTGGGCTTGTGAGGAAGATGCTGCCCTGATCCATTGCGGGAGCAGGGCCAAACCTGGGACATTTCTGCCTCACTCACTGCTCATCTCCGTAGTGTGTTATGTTTTTCACAGCAGAATATGCAGTGTGAAACGTACCATGGGCTCAAAGGCATGATGTGCATTTCCTTGTGAAGAGTACAGCATCTTTCTGGCTCTGCAGAGAACCAGAGAGAGGTGCAAGATTGGTGACTCGTGGTGATAAATGAACTGAACACGCCGAGGTCACTCACTGTTGAAGATCTTACCAGAACAATTCAGCTAATATGCCTGTCCTAAAACCACAGTTACCACCTCTGCTTTTCAGACTGTCAAAATCTCTGCTGTCACAGATTACAAGGGGTTTTTTGACACCTTGTACAATACCTTTGAGATCTTGCATTGGTATCAGGCAAGGCTGGGCTGCAAAATTTACATAACATCTTTGAAATCAATACAGATCAGAGGCATTTTTACTTACAGGTTTGTATTGAATTGAAAACTTTCAGAATTTTAAATACAATTGAAAATCTTGAAGGGTTTCTGGCAGCTTTGGTATGAAGATCTTAGCTTAAGCTCGATGTAGGGCTTTGGTGGCCATCCAAAGTGAAAATATTCCTGGAATGGATGCCATATAAAGTGATGCCCTGAAAACAAAGTAAAACATTTCTGGTCTTGTGTATGTCTCTTCAAGTCAGCATCTGCATGGCCTAATGAAGCATCTGCAAAAAATTCATATTCCAGGGATTGTCTTATATGAAGGTATGGACAACATCCTCCCTGAACCTAATGGATAGTGTCTGCAGTGATGGTACCTTCAGTGGACATTATAGTGACAATCTCAAAGAATACGAAGATGTGAGGACCTGCCAGATGGATGCTGTAAGTTCTGGGGTGTTTGACAAGGCTCTGGCATTGGGATGGATAATCAGAAGGAGAGAGAGGAAGAATGGAAAGTCCTAATCTTCATATGATTTTGAAGGTTTCAGGGCTGCTGGTAAGTTTTGTCACGCTGCAAGGGTTTGCTTGCCTCAACCAAAGGACCTGGGGCTTATCGACCAGTAAGGAAGGGCTGTTCCCAGTTAAAGACATTTGTATCCATGGCAGCTTACATCAGAATAAAGAGAGTTATGACTCCCTCCGGGAGTGTCTTTCACATGATGAGCCAGTGTCAAGATGCTGCAAGAATATTTCCTCATTGATCATCTTCAAAGCGTGGCAATGTCTGTAGGCACCGAGTATGGTGGCAGCATTCCCAGAGTTAGTGCTGGGTGCTGCTTTTGTGCGTCCCTGCCTCCACGTGTGGCATTGCACTGGGGCCTGGGGTACCTTATCTCCTGTGATAACTTTTTTTTTCCCCAGGTAGTTTTGTAACTGATGCAGAAGTAACTCATATTTTCTCTCTAGTTCTTACATGGTGCTGATTGGAGAAATGTCATGCATGTACATGAAGATACAAGACTGTTTGGAAAGATGATTTCCCCCATCTGAGCTATTTTTCTTTCCATCGCTCCCGCTTTTGTGTTGTTTTGGATTGATATAGGAAGTCTCTGTCTCAGCACCATTCGCTCCAGACACCAGGTAACTGTGCTTTTTACAGTTATCACTTACCTTTTTCCAAGGTACTCTTCAACTCTCATGTCTTACACCTTGCTTTACACATCTGGGGGCTAACTCCTCCTCAGCTGGAGTTGTGGGAATGACCCAAACCAGTTCCTCTCTGGAAATCTGGACCATAACTGCTCTGTGCGTTGGTTTTTGACAGTAAAACAAAGACTGAAATACTGGGTTTCCTCAAAGACTGTGTCAGGCTTGAGTCTGCCTTGTTCGGAGGCAGCACACGACACCCCCAAGCCCCCACATCCTTTATGGGGACGAGAGTGAAACTCGATGGTCAGATTAGGTTTCCCTTTTCTGTAAGGTGGCAGGCTGTAGGAATGACTGCAAACATAAGATAATTATCCAGAGGCAACTGTGCTGAAAGCTTTTGTACAAGAACGGAGACAAACAGCATCCGATTTTGGAGACAAAAGTGGCCGTCTTTTCTGGTTATTGGTGGTAGGTGTGAAAATCATCCCCTTGAGTAATAAATAGTCTGATAAAGGAGCATTTTCAGATCTGATCTCTGTTAATCAAGAAGTTAGTGACACCTGGTGGCAGGCTCCGGCTGGCTGCGAAACCCGCCGAAAAACATGCGCTTTTCTGCCTGACCCAGATTCAACAATTGCCTTTTAAATGTGCTTCTGCAGAATTTGCTGCTGTTTTCTGACAAGGGCAAAATGCTCCAAATTAGAGTTATTGTTTTCCAGGGTTTTGCAGCAGTAAAACCTGGTAGGTGATTGTGTGCAGCGACGGGAGCTTCCCGACTCTGATGTGGTTCCTGCCTCCACAGGCAGGATGATGTCCCCAAGACTGTCCACTTTTCCTCGCTGCTTGAATTCAGCTGATACCCTCCTCTCAAATCACCTGGAGTGTGTTTTCTGTAAAAGATGAGAAATTTGGGGAAGAATAGACTGTAGCAGAAGTTAAGCTCAACTGACTTCTTATCTAGGGTATTTTGGAGTAACTAAATGCTGTCTCTACCTGTTAGGATGCATAAGTTTTGTATTGCTTGTGAGTATCTGGCTTGTCTTATAGAGACATAGGGAATCAGTTAAAAAGAAGATAATGGTGTGCTTGCATTTATCCATGCCTGCCGCACTTGCCAGCGTCTAACTTGGAAGAATACTTTTGCCTGGTTAGGGGAGGTTTGGACTCCCTGATCCTTTTTTGGTGCAAGCACCCTTTCTGCGCACACCTGGAGCCTGCTGGGCTGGTGCACGTATGGAGCAGAGGTTTTGGATGAGCAATGGGCATCGTTCAGGGTGGTGGTTGCCACTGCAGAGCCAAAGGGAGAGCCTCAGCAAAGTTGCAGTTGGAATCCTTGCTGTGTCTCAGAGTAAAATTGTTCCAGTCCCAAAAACCTGTAAGATGAAAACCAATTAAAATATTTATGAAGACTTCTTGAAAGTGACTTTTCATCCTTTCCAATCACATCTTCTGGTCAATCGAAGTGTAACATCATTTTATCAGAAGAGTGACATGAAAAGATCATTCAGAAGGTATTGCTACTGATGTCCTTCTCCAGTGATGGCTTTGTTGCAAGAGATTAACTATCAAACATATTTTTCTTGGATGGTCTAAAAACCCCAGTGTTTTAAGATCAGAGAAATAGAGACTTTTCCAAATTCCAGTCAGTTTAGCTGTACTAAGGTGTCTTCCCAGACATTTAATGTTTTGGAAGTCTTTTATGCTCTCAGTTTAATTAGTTTCCTCTGGTCGAATTTGGATTTTGCATGTTGACTAAGTGATTCTTGCTCAAACCGCCTGAGGCGTCAAGTTGATCTCGACAGAAATGCTGAAGTAAACATTATTATTTGGGAGCTGCGACCGTTCAGAGACGCATCACTGGTGCCGAACTGTTACTGGCTGTGACAGCTCATTATCCCCCTGCTTTCCCAGGCACGGTAATATCAAAATCACTCTATCCATGTTCTTAGGAGATCTTTTCATTTATCCTGGTGGGTTGAAAATAGGTTTGTGTCCATTTTTGCGTGTACTGCTGTTGTCTGTAGTGTAACCATGTTTATTAGGTTTACAACATCTTACTTGTATAGTTTATTGGTGCAGAGGCCAATGGGGAAGCATGTACTGGTGTAAGCTTGTTTTATGAAGTCCAGGGTATTTTATATGTAGATGTATACACACACACCTATATGTAAAATACTATAGTAGATACTATTTTTTTTACATATATACAGATTTATAATAGTGTGTGAGCAGCTCAGCCTGTGCATGGATGAAGATGACAACTGTTTCCAGTCAAGGTCAGGCCTGTGTATAACTCCCAGAAACAGTCAATAAAGAGCTTTCCTGGTCTAAAATACTTAGAGGTGTCTTTTTGATCTCATCTGGCTTCCGCAATGGACAAAGACTGTAACATTGTGCACTCTAAGTGATTTTTTTAATAATACGCCAACCAAGCGTATCTGTTGTGATCTGTCGGGTGTTTGTTGGAATTGCTGTAAACTTTTGGAACTGTTATGAATCTGTATTAGATTTTTTTTTTATGCTCAATCTCAATAAATGTGAAAATATTAAGCACTGAAACTCACTTCAGTACTATATTATTCAGATTGAATATAAAGATATAAAAGCCCATGTTTAAATGGCAGTTCGTCCCTCTTTTAATTTGGAAGATGGCCTTTCATGCACGTGTCAGGAAAGTAGAGCAGAGGGAAAACTGGTTTCCTCTGGCTGGGGGTTTGTGTTTCATTGTGCTTTATTGCAGCTGGATCATCTTGGCAATCAAGCTTATTTCCAATGGGAGTTCCCTGGTTTTGCACAGGTGGCTATATTTACATCAAATCCCATAAAATGTTGCTAAGAGCAAACCAAAAAGAGTTATTTCTCTTTTCTTATGTATTAGGGGGAACAGTGACAGGATCATAATTGCAGAGACTTTTCCACGTCAAAAATGCTGTGATTGGGGTTATGCCACACAGATGGAGGACTCCAAATACAGAATGTATTGTCGATAAAACATCTCTCAGCTTGAACAGCTGGAGCAGCATCACCACGTTGAAGAAAGTCACTAATTTTAATTACTTTTTTCAGTTTTTAAGGAAAGATGTTACCTTTTTGTTCATGACCTGGGACAACCTTGTGATACTGACCTTTTTACCAAGCAAGTCACCATTTTTACATGTACACAGAGTCTGTAATCTGCATTACACATATCAGTAGATCATGGCATATTTGAAAAAAAACCAGATACCTGGCCTTATCTATGCAACAAATGGCTTTGCACTCTCATCAGAAATATGGAGGGAGCCTTCTTGAAGCCCATAGTTCTGTCTACAGCTGTGGTTTAGAAAACCAGTTTTGAAAGCCACCAGCTGTGGCTGGTACTGGGAAACACCACTGCAGGGGAGCAGGGGGAGGATGCTCTGCTCTCACGACATCCACACATCTCTGGTCTAAGCAGATCCCAGGTGCAGCACGTTGAACTTTGCTGACAGCCTGGTCTTTCAAGGCTTGACTAAATGGATTACGTTCTTGCAAGGTGGTGGACTGAGATGCTCCACTAACATGATCTGCCTGGATCTTGAGCCCTCACGGTGATGTGTCTTGAAGCAGTAATGTGATTTTATTTAATCAGATAGGGGACATTACTCTCAAAGCTCAGAGATAACAAATGCACAGCTTAATGTGCTACAGATGTGTGTGATGGTGAATCGGGGCCTTGGAAAGCTTCCAGAGAGGGAGGTTTTGCTGCTGACGGTCGTTGTTACACAAGCTCAGGTCAGAAACCAGCCCTGTCATCCCTGCGTACTTTGGTGAGGTGTAAATGGCAAGCAAGCTCTGAGGGGTGGTTTGCAGAGGGTGGTCATTAAAAGACTTATCTGCTTCTCCTTAATTGTGTTTTCTTTTCCTTCATTTGTAATAAGTTTCACCAGTGAAGGAACCAATGAATAATTTTATGAAGATACTGACAGTCATCCCAGACCGGAATATTTTTTCTCTAAATCTTTCTAATTTTCTCATAAATGCTTGCCTTTTTCTTCAGCAGGATGGATTCATTGCATTATGTATGTATCCATTGTCATAAAAATGCTGACAAAAGAATTCACCAAAATAGCATTTGCGTAAATTTAGCATATAAGAACCTACTTGTGATGAAGTTGAATACATGGAAAAGCTTTTTAGTATGAAGAGCAGTGGTGCACATTTGCTGTGCCGTCAGTTATAACTTTTGTATTGGAGACAGCCAAAGGTACTCCTGTGCATGGATTAGTGCATATTTATGTGTACTGTATAGTAAGAGTGGTATTTTAATGGTATTTAAAATAGTGCAGAAGGAGCCTGTTGCTGCAGTGAGATGCTGAGGGTGAAGGTTTGCATGCAACCCGTCTCTCCTCTGGAGTGAGCTCTATTCCCCATGCTGTGATCAAGCTCCTGTGCTTGGCAGCAGCTGTACAGTGGTAAGGATTTGAGAAACCCTCAATTTCTCATGTTCTCCTATAACATCCAAAATGTGAGAAATGCCTCAGTCCCCACTCCTCTGCCTGTTCACCTACTGCCATCCCCATCTCCAATGTATGTGCTGTCTACGGTGTAAGGATATGGGAAAAAAAACACAAAAAACCCAAAAAAACAACAAAACCCAAACCGAAACAAAAACCAGAAAAGGAATATGGGGCAGTTTGAAGGCTCAGTCTTATATTGAATGTACATAGCTCTCAGTCACATTTAAATCCTCTTGCTCCTATCACAACTGAACCTGTGCCATGGGGGATAATTCCCTAATCTATGTTTATCTGGGAAACTACAACCACCATGATATTAAAGGCAAGTACAAGGATGCTCTTTGCATGGGGCTCAATGCAAAAGCTCAGAGGCGAGAAAGGAGGCAGCCTGACCTCTAGCAGCAAGGACTGATGACAAATAAGCAACTGTGTGTAAAAGACAGGATCACATCCAGCCATTTCTCAACAGATGTGTGTATGTTATATTTGGAGTGGTCACACGGGAAGCCTGGCCCAGAGAGGACTGTCTTCATGGATGGAGAATACAAAAAGAATGAGCACATCTTTCCCCAGCCCAGATCCAATGCTGTTTTCTCAGAAAAATGCTAACAGACTGAGATTGGTTGCTGGAATTGGCGGCTGCTGGAATTGGCTGCTGCTGCTTGTGAAGCAGAGACAGGTTAGAGAAAATCAAACTCTTCTAAATGGACTCTACCCAAGCACAGTTCACCACTTTGAGGGTGCTGATGTCCTGAGCCTGGCCCTTCTCTTAGGCAGAGCAGGGAGGCAGTGCCTTGTCCTGAGAGCTGCTCATCTCTGAAATACCCCGGAGGAACCAGGTATGCAGCCAGCGTAGATGGAGGCTGGAGGATAACTCTAGAGTGGGGTTGACACAAGAAATGTTTACTGAGAGCTCTTTAATGAACTTCAGTGTCTGTTCTTTGCGGGATCTGCGGCGACTGCAGCTTTCCCTAATAGTAGTGGCACGGTAACTCACTTAGGAGTCTTCCCTTGCTTTTAATAGACTTTCTTACTTACCTTCTTGGTGCTCTGAGCTATTAAATTACCCAGTTGTCTGCCATGCCAGAGGGACGATGCAAAAAATGCTGCCTTGTCAAGAGGTGACGATATATAGATATATAGATATATAGATATATAGATATATAGATATATAGATATATAGATATATACACACACACACACCAGGTATAGCAGATTATCCCATGCCGAGCTCTCTGTGTGTGCCAAAAGCACCTCACTCCATGCGCATCCGGAGAGTCAGAAAAGTTAGAAATAAGTTGAAGAAGCTACTTAAAAAGCCCTGTCTGAAGTCTATCACAAGCAAGGCATCGTTCTCCGGCTGTTCCTTGCTCACTGCTGCTTTTCCCAGCAGGTAAAGGGGGGGTGCAGGCAGGGACCGTCCCCAGCCTGGGCTGGAGGCATGGGGAGCGCATCTCCTGGCGGCAGCCATGCAGGATGCCCATGGTCCGGTGGGTGGCACGGCCGCCCCTCCGACAGCACCACCTGTGTCCCAACTGCCACAGGTTTGCCCTGCAAAACTCTCTGCCATCGTTTCCTCGGCTCCACGGGCTTTTTACGGTAAGTGCCTTTCTGCATTGCCAGCTTTTCCTGGCTCAGCTGTCAAAGCGGCACCCAGGGAGATGCTCCCTGAAGTCAGGCTGGCGCTGCAGAAGTCCTGTGGGTAATCGCACGCACACACCTTGGGAAACTTGCCTCTGGATATTACATATTGATTCAGGTTAAGGGAATGATAATTGACAATATTTTTTCCTGGTTACCTATGTTTTGACATCACACTGCAGAGTTTCATTTTGGTAGTCTCCGTAGTTATTACAAGCTTTTTAGTGTGTTTTTTTCAGTGAGTGCACAAATGGTGCTCCCTTACAGTAGAATTTAAAGCAAAGCATCTGTTTTCTGTTCTGTGTTTGTTGTGACAAACTCCCTGGCTTTACAGGCACACTCCCGGCTTTCCTGCGGTACATCAAACGGGTTTCCTTCTCATTGCTGATCATCAGAAAATTCCCATTCCTCTCCCAAGTGCTGCACTCCTTACCTTGCCCATGAATCTTGCAGGGAGACTCATGCTGTTGCTGTCTGGCACCTGTGGGGTGATGTGGACTGGGCAGTTATTATGACGCACTTCAGCCTTCAGATCCGTACGTCACCCAGATAGATACATAAAATAATGTGTTTCATAGAAACTTCTTATTTATGAAAGTAGAACAAAACTGCAAACTGGTAAACGGGCAAAAAGCAGTATCATGATTGTAAAGGATATTTTGTTCAGCATCTCAACTAACCTTCAGTTCTTTCCTTTAGGTCAAACTGGAATCTCCCTCCATTAGTTTACGGTGAGGTTTCTTGCTTATATTTTCTAGAAGTTGCAGCTGCACCTTCTTCTTCCATATGGAGAAGGGAATGACCTGGGCAGGAAACAAAAGCTGAGTCCTGCACCATCCCAGGCAAGAACGCAGCACTTGTTCCTATTTCAGCGTATTTCCTGCAGCTGGATATTGAACCGACCCGGCACATGGGGGGAGTGGTTTTCCTCCATCCCTCCTAAGGGTTTGTAGGTTTTTTCCCTTAATTAACATGTTGTTTGAACTTAATAACTGGCCCAATTCTAGGTACTGGCTGCTGTATTCTTCCACAGCCTTCTGAGGACACACTGTATCACAATAGATACTAAGTGAATCATTTTCCCAAGAGGTTTGTAACTACTCTTCCTCTATGAGCGTTACCTGGGAGCAGGTATGTGACACAGACAGTGAATTTGGGAGTAGGATGCTTGATATGAGCAGTTCTTTCCACAACAGTGTAACCACACTTGACTTTACAGGATCTCTTCTCATTTAGAGAAATAGAAAGATAACCAAGTAATTGCTCAATTTTGTCCATCCAATGAGTAATAATTTTTCCATGTAATTCAGCTGTTTCACATCCTTTTCAATCTCAAGAGTTCATTTCATCCATTCTCCAGCCCCAAGACAGGATCAGCCTAAACTCTTCCTGACAGGGACTTACCTAACCTACCTGTTCCCAATATGTCCCATGATGGGGACCCATTACCTCCCTAAAAGGAAAACAGTGCTTCGATACCCCCAACTACTTATTTCCATTTATTTCATGGAAGTAGCATGCTATGAAGAAGACAGAAGTTCGAAATATATGACTATCAGTCTTACGATAGTGTGCTTTGACATAAATTAAACTGAGTAGGTTTTTATATTGTACGTAAAAAGTGCATGATAGAGTATGTAAAAAAAAAATAAAACTCTTCAGTTACAGCCATAACCACATAACGTACTACTGCAGCGGTTGCTGTAGGATTTCAAATGATACAGAAAACAAACACTTCAGTTTCTAAACCCAAACGCGTGACTTGGGTGTAACTGGATATATAATAGCAGGCAATGGTGAACAGTCTTTTAAAAAGCTGAGTCCTAAATAAATGAATAGCTTTTTATTTGAGGGAACTTGAGTGAAGTTGTAGGAGTCATTGCCTGATAATGGCATGAAAGTGAAAAGCAAAAAGGAGCAGGAAGAGAAGAGAAAAATGCGGATTTTTAAGAAGATGGTTTCCAGCTCAGCAAGTCTTTAACCCACTCATTGATAGAAGTGGGGAAAGTGAGAATCGGTCTGTGCGTGCTCTACTTCTCCCCCGCTCCTCCCCTTTTCCTACGTATTAGCTGGCATTGGTCGTTTCTCAGCTGTGCAGTGTGAAGAAAGGATATGGAGCACGGTGGACCTGTGGGCTGACCCTGGATGGCCGTTTCTGTTTGCCCTATGGAGGATGCCATGGAGTGACTGCTTGGCACTGTGCCGCGATTGCCATATTTCTGTCCACATCCCTTTGGACCTCCACCAACGTATTGCTGAGGTAGTGCAGAGCAGCGTGAGGCATGCGTGACGTTTATGAGACAACGAGACAAATTCCTCTTGACCTGTAGTAATAGATTTCACAGACATGGAGGAGTATTTTCTTCATTAGGTAGTTTTAATTTTCTTGTATGGATCTGCATTGCCAGGGCATTTCTTCCAGCCTTCCTTTGATAGGAAGGATGTGTTCATGATGCTGGACTGCCACCGAGAAATCTGGGCTCAGCCTTTGGCTGGGTCACAGACTTGCTGTGAGATGCTGGCAAGCAGTTTCTTCCTGTGCCTCAGCTGTAACTGAGGAGATCTTTTTTCCCTCTATCAGGAGCTCAAGGCTGTTCCTTTTAATAATGCACCAGCCTCATTGCCCTGATATAAATAAGGCTTTCTTTTGCGTATTTGTGTGCAGTAGTTTGATTCGTCACTTCAAAGTTATCTCCAGATTTTTCATTCTTTCTTCATTGAGCGGTATTATCCTGTCTCACGTTTTCATTTGTCTTTGCCTGACACTGATGAAGAAGAGATACACGCAGTGATAGAGTACAGCTGCTGGTGTTCGCTTTGCAGGGCTAAGGTGAAGAGCTTATCTGTTGTGAGGCTTCTTTCTTGTAATCCTGACGCGTTGGTTGGAGCACAAAACAATTCTTTCTCAATGATGTTGGAGGCAGCGTTCAGCTCATAAATATTTGTGTTTCATCACTGCATCAATGAAAATCTGGAAGGCTGTTATACCCAGTTGGTTCTGTCTTCAGTGACAGTAAAATTTTAATTGGTTTTACTTCTGGTGCTTGTTAACCCAAATGTAATGTCTGCTTTCATGTCGAGTTCAAGGGGAAGTGAAATCCCTTCCAAAATTTTGGAAAGAAATTGCTTAAATAGAGGCCTGTTTTTGTGATTAAATTTTTTCAAGACAAACTGTTTGCTGCTCTTTGCAGAGGAAAAGCCTCCCACTGCCTTTATCCATATCCTTAGTTCAGCCAACTTGTTTACAAGGATTGAGCTTTAAAATCAAAGCACCATAAGGACTCAGCTGTGACTTTGCCTGGGTTATAGCAATGACAAGATTGCTAAATACCTGCATTACGTTATTACTTGCTGTAAGCTCTGTGGAAGAGGCAGCCTTTGCCCTTTTTTTTTTGTATACCACCTCCTCCAAAACACGCTGGCCTGTGCCCTGGGTGACACATCCACCCGTGGGAAGCTCTGGTCTGACATTATCTCCATAGGCACCAAACTGGGACCAGGGTTAATGGAGCAGTGGTTTATCCTAATGGCAAAGGGAACTGCCAGCCTGCTTGAGATGAAACCTGGGGAGAACAAGGAGGATCTGCAGAAGAGAAGAGTGATGAGCAAACCAGGCTCTGGAGGAGACCCTCGCTCGCCACTGGGTCAGCATCATCTCTGTAGGTGGAGCTGGATCTCCTCACAATAAACCGCTCTGCACCCGACAGGCTCCAGCCCGAGTTTAGGGAGTCCCTACGGCAGAGCCAGCTCCAGGGCATTGCCTAGGGGCGTCTGGCTGGTGTGGGAGGGCTGCCGAATACCCGGGGGGACGGAGAGCTGGAGAACAAGTAATTTGTTTTTTTTTAACAAAAAATCTCTTCAAAGAGGGGATGATGTGTTTGAGAACTGCATGTTCCGTGAGATTTTTGCACAAATTCCTCTGCACGAAGCGCCTCTAGGACTGCTTTCCTGTGAGCAGTGAGCGTTGGCCATGCCTCTGGCCAGCCCCGCTGAGCGCTCCTGGGGGGCTTCTGCACCGGAGCTGGCTGGCACCAAAATAAACCCTGCCGGCAGCAAAGCCAGCTTTCCCAGGAGTCCTGCATGTGACAGTTTCAAAGCTTCTCTGCCTTTCCTGGGTCTAAACCTCAAGGAGGAGAAGAGCACGAAATTGCTGTGCTCTATATCTCTTTAATTAGTTAAAAATCTTGAAGATTCAGTACAGCTGCACCAGCTTGGAGTGGCTAGTGACTGAACGCTGCCCTTCCAGGATAATCAAGCTCCAGAGAAACAAGGAAAACCATTGCAGAAGAAGCCAGAGATTTTTTCCAGCGTGTGGATGCATGGCCCCAGGTTGGGCCATGCACGACATCCCCCATGGGAACTGCATTTCACTGCCTGGCATTAATGTGGGAACATGCTGGCAGCAGAGAGCCTTAGCTGTGGGCTTGGAAAACATGATACGCAGCTTTTAGGGAGGTGGGATTTTTATTGATGATGGTTTCGAAAAGAAATAACTGTAATTAGTTTTGCAGTGCTGTGGTTATTTCAGTGGGCTGGCTGAAAACGTATGCCATATGAATAACGGCCTGTTTCCCCCATCACCTCCCAGCACTTAATGGATGTAAAAGTGAGGGCAGAGTCTGACTTCTGTTTGATTTTGATGCAACTAGTTTTAGTCACAAACAGTATTGATTGCCCCAAAGCTGAGTGAATGCACTCGTTTTGACACCCGTTAGTATCACTGCCTACGAAGCCTCATTTAATCCTGTATTTGTTTGAAGTCATGTACTGCAGAATATTATTGAATTTTGTCACTGACAATCCTTATACAGAGGAGCCAGCAAACTCTAGTTAGAAACAATGAACCCAAAATTTAATAAAATAGTATAATACTACATGACTGGCTGAAATAAACTTAGGGCTAGAGATTTTTTTTCTTATTTCCCACTCTTTCCTTTTTGAGGTACAGTGAAGTATTTGCAGTTTGAGTTAATCCAAAACATGAGCCCTGCTCTCATCTGCTCAAAGTGACCTGGCTGATACAAACATTTCTAACCCTGCCCCAAATGGTCCAGTACAAACAATAAAATGTCACCTCCAAACTGGGTGTTAAAATCACAGTTCAGGTAAGAACCAGCAGTCCATTTATGACTGTAATTATTAGTCTTAACTGAAACTGCCAGGCTGGAAATGTAAAGATCTTTCCTGCCTTAAAGCATCTTCAGGCGATGGTAGAACTTTGCAGAGCTCTATAAAACCTATCGTCTCTAGTGAAATCAGTCTCTTTGATCTCAGTCTCCATTTTGGGTTTCTATGAAATTAAACAAAACTGTGCAAATATTTGAGAAGAGAATCAAATAGTTATATTACAAATAAAGTTACTTTTTTCCTTTCATATGGAACAAGTTTTTATTAAAGCCTGTATGTCTGAATTTAAAAATACTTTCATGATAGAGGAGGAGAAATGGGTATGTTAATTATGTGGATTTGCAGCTACAAGGTGATTCTCAGTTTTTAAATGTCACATCCGCTATTCCTTAATCCCTTTTTTTTTTCCCTAACTGATGAGATAATTCTTCAAAAATACTTGGCAGCCATATGAGACAGAAGAAGAAGTGAGCTGCAGGTGCGAGGCAGAGAGACAGTAGAGGCAACGACCGAGGGGCACGGGGAGAGCAGCCCGACGTCTGCCGACGCTCCGGGGAGTGCGTGGGCAGCGTGCGGCTGCAGCTCCCACTGCCCGTGCCTGCTGCCCAGGCCACCGCTCAGAGGTTGGCCACCACCTCTCCCACCCCATCTCCGCTGCACGGCTGCTCGCGCCCATCTGCCACCCACCCATCCGCTCCGTCTGCCTCGCGGCACCATCTGCCTTGTGAGGATGCTTGGAAAGGGCACATTCCCAGCCTACAGGCCCAAGTCCTCCGCATCGGAGCCCCTGACCTGGGTCCCTTTCCTCCCCACCGTGGGATGCAGTGCTGGCTGTGTCCGCAGGTGCTGGGAGAGGCAGCCTTCACGGGCATGGGAATCATCACATGGGCAAGGATAGGCGCAGTCTGCTCCGAAACCGCTGCATGAAATGGCACCTGCACGCTCCCTCTGCAAGCTCCTCCTGGATGGCCAGCTATGCCTAAATATCACATAAGCATGTATTATGCACATCATGTGCAATATGATAATTGGCTATATAGCCAAAGGCACACACATAGAGATTCGTGCATTAAATTGTTTGACGACTCTTGTTTACCACTATTGATTCGTGCCAGCTCTGCTCTGATTTTAAATCCATCCAGGCCTTGGTGTTCTTTGGCTTTGATGGTTCATAGCCCTCAGACAGCAATTTGTATGTGTTTTATTTAGAACCTCATGACAGGCCACAGTTTTGTGGTAATAAAAAGGGTTCTTTACACTTAAAATGATTAAATTGTGAAACAGCTTCTGAGCACGCACTGAAAAATTGTCTAAGCTAATTGTGCGCTTATGATTTTCATGAGAATTTGCATGTCCAAATCAGATATTTGGTTGCACAACCACCACATGAGTTGCTGCAAATTCACACAAGCAGGTTTGGCAGGTATATTTGGGCTAGAGACAAGAATTGCTCTATGCTAAAACCTGGAGGGTGGGTTGAACCAGGCTCAGTCTCGGTCCTTAACATCGGAGGGGTGTTATCTTTGTAATGCTGCTTAAACCTTGTCTGGCTTAATTTCATTTTATGCAGGGGTGCTAGTATTTTGTGTTCTCCTTGGTAGGGAGCTAGTCCTTCTATATTGTTTTTGAATTTATTACTCAAATGCATATACAGTTTATCACTTTTGATTTTCATCAGCTTTTTTTTTCCTGAGTGATCTTTTTCCTGAGCTGACTTTTTCCTGAAGTCAGCATCTATGAAAAAATGGAGGTTTTTTCCTCAGACTGGTCATGAGATTTTGCAGCAGACCTGGAGATAAAGTGTAATGAGTTACCTGAGTTAAATGAGCCCAGCCCAGTCCTCCAACACCACTGTACATGATAATCAGTCACAGTTAGACGGGTGACCATGCAGCTGGTGAAAGAAATGTATCTAATACATTCTAATACATCTAACTACTGCTGCTTTCCAGGAGTAATTTGTTAGTAATTATTTGGGGAACAGGGACAGTATCCACCTTAGCGCTCTGCCCAACTCTGTTTAAAGAAGATAACTGCATGCCAAATTGTTCAGTACACAGAAAGGAGTGAAGGATGTTTATCTGCAAATCTAGATGTTGCTCAAGTTTTGCACAAACCCAGCATTGCCTGTGCTGTGCACAGCCTCTTGGTGAGGCCGAGCCAGGTGTTGAGGGAGGGAGTGAGCAGTGATTGATGAGCCGAGGAGGAGCCTGGCCACACCTGCAGTGAGTTTGGGATTTGTGAGCATGAAATTAAATCACCAAACCCTGAATGCCCAAGTCACTGCAGGTGACCTCAGGTCAACTGGACTGAAAGTTTAAGAGACCATCATTAATCACATCTGTGGAGTCTCATTCAGCCATTGCTTTTAAGGGAGGAAGAGAGAGCAAGCAGCAAATTTGACCAAATGGCTGGTGCAGGTGCAAGCTGAACAGGCAATGTGCTCATGTAAGTCAGGCCTGCCTGGTCCTTGCTGTTGCCTTTCTCTGTAGCACAACTCCTGTGCAGAGATATATGGGGTGGGGCTGAAAACATGCACAAGGCAAGCCAAAGTGACCAGTGAGTAAAGGGATCAAGAGATTTTAGGATAATTAAATTGTGCTGTGCAGTCTGATTATGCTTTTTATGTAGCCAGTGGAGAGAGAGAGAGGCTGCTCCTTAAGGTAATTTAAGGGATGACTTTGATGCTGAGAAAGTATCTGGAGCCATCTGATTTTGTGTAAGCATCCTTTGGGGAGGTGGAGGAACAGCTTCACAAGTACAGCCTGGAGTGGGACTCTGCAGTGAGGAAAGGGTCTGGTTATGACATGATGCTTCATAGACTGGAAGTAACAAGCATGCTATTGCAAAGCAGCTAAATAGGTATGGGACTACAGCAAAGTGGGAGGGCTGCCTAAGGGGGAGGTGAGGCAACCCTTCCTGCTTTACTCTGTGCTGGTTAGGCCTTGAGAAAGCATCCTGCTTTGAGCTTTATCCTCAAAGGAAGATGATTGAGGAAACAGAGTCCAGAAAGGTACAGCAAAAATGACCTGAGAGTAGAGGCTGTGGGGAGAAAAGTTGTGGGACTAAGGCTGTGTACTGTCAAGAAGAGGTAACTGCAAGGAGATGAGATTGTGTTGTTTGAGTTCTCCTGGGCTGCTGCAGAAAGGAAGGGAATGGCCTGTTCTCTATGTCTGTGGTGGCTGCAATGAGAAGAAGTGATATTAAGGGATATATAATTTTAAGATGAGGATGGAGAAGCACTGGGATAGATTTGCCCTGGGAAGTTGTGGAGTTGCAGTCAATGGGGGTCAGAAGTTAGACAAACATCTGCTAGAAGACATAGCTGACCCTGCCTCAGGTGGGACGATGGGCTGCCTGGCCTCTGCTCTGAGGCTCCTTCCAACCCTCTTTGCTGTGATGACATTGAGAGCAAATTCTGCACAAAAGTAAGTCCGTGTGTTGCCTTTCCCCTGCCAGGAAGGAGATGCAGAGTGTGCCCAGGAGGAAGAGATGTGGAATAAAGCACCTGTGGCAAGGGGCAAAATGTGACTGAGACTTGAAACCAATATAATTATTATTTCCTTCTTTCTCTTTAAATATTAATAATAGACTTTTTTTTTCCACACTATTAAGATAGCCAGCATTATTCTACACTGTTGCCTAAGCCATTAATGCGCTGTGCTCTGAGTTATATTTTGCAGGCCTTTTCTTTCCCCTCTCAGGAGAGATTTTCTTATGAAGTGCCATCGTAGGCAGCGGAGCCAGGTGCTTGGGTACTTTATGAACGAGTTCCTTGGGTTCTGGAACAAACAGTGACTTTCTGATGCAAGACTCCTTTGCTTCCCTACTCAACAGGAGGCAGGCCTGCAGGATGACTAATTTTGATAATAATAAAGGAAAGCATACTGTGTGCACTGGGGAAATAAGAAGAAAAGGATTTGTGAGTGGTTTGGAGTGGGATTCTCGGGGCCAGCATCCTCATCCGTGGGAGCTGTCGGTACCTGGAATGCTGCAGCAAAGTGCAATAAAAAAGTTAGCAAGTGTATACTGTCCAAAAGCCTTTGTATGTGACAGCACAAGTGTGTCAGGTTTGGGAATTACAGGCCCTCCCAGCCCCCTGACTGAGGCACAGCGAGCTGAGGTCTGGCAGCGGTAGCAGTGGCTGGTGGAGTTGCTCTCTGGAACACAGATCTTGCTATAGTTGGAGTGGATGTGCCCTCAGACAGTCCTTGCCCAGCTGCAGGGGTTCCCGTGGGCTGTGGTCATCTGCTCAAAACCAAAGCTGAACAAAGCCTGGAAGGTTTTGTCTGTTTGGAAGCATTTTTTTTTCAGCTGTTGAGATGCTTAGCAGCAAGCCTGGGCAATGAAGTATCAGTGTGGTCCACAATTTCTGGTCTCTGTGATCAAAGCTTCCTGATGAGTGAAGCCTTTATATCAACATCAGTGATGGGGAGAAAATGGGCTTTGTTCTCTCCCTGCTGGGGAGGTTATTTGTATTGCCCTGTGTGCTCCGGACTGCAAGAAGCCAGGGCTGGCCCTGGCTGGCAGTGCTGCTGCTGCTGTGTTGGCAAGAGGCCGTCCCACACCTGGAGGTCTTCCAATCTTAGTAAAGACAGTCAAAGCAAGGAAGGGCAGGCTCTCAGTTGGCTCGTTAATGGCTGTGCTTGTGGCTTCTAAGTGGAAATATGTCGGGTGGCTTTTGCATATTAAAAGGCTTTTGATACTGGACAGGATTGTGGAGAATTCAGAAGCTGCTTGAAAGTCATGGTTGGTTTTTTTGGTGTGTTTTTTTTTTTTCCTTGTTTCATATATGCTGAGGGTAAACAGCTCTGCCCTCTAGTGCCGTTTGCCAAATCTGTTAACACCTAACACATCAGTGATCCTGGGAGCATGCATCACACAGAGCATCCCTTGGAGCACGCCGATCGGTGCCAGCCTGGGGCTGCTCCAGGCATCGTGCCGGGGGGCTGGGGACAGCTGAAACCTGGCAGCTTCCAGGTAGGAGGGCTTAAGCCCCATGCCAGGCAGGGAAGCATGGCACATGTTGGCATACCCTCTGCACAGCATCTGCAAGTTCACTTCTGTATTTTCACTCAAGCAACCCTGTTGAGTCTGATATTTGCTTTCCCATAATGTTTATTATGCCTTTGAGAGACATGTAGAAGAGCTGAATGATGAACAACCATTTCGGCAGCTTTGCTCTTTCAGCCCCATAAATAATGAATTCATCAGGGTGAGAAAACACATGCCCAGACACAAACACATGCAGAGCCTTGTGGAGGAAAGGGAACAAGTACGGAAACTTGAGATCCAAATGCAGAGCCCTGTGCCAGTAAAATGGGAACTGCTTTTTGGAGTGAGAAAATGTCAGAGGATGGGTATGGAGTTAATTGCCTCAAGAGGAGACAAAAAGCACTTAGGAATGCAGGCGAGTGCTAGCTGAGGTTTGAAGTGATAGGTTGCTACCTGCTTGGCTTTTGGAGAGGGCCATTAGTTCGAAGGGGATGTTTGTTTTATTGTCTGTAAGTCCCTGTCTTTAGGCATCAGCTGAAATAATTTGGTTGTGACTCAGCTTGTGTGGTAGCTGGCTCCCTGCAGCCCGACAAGGTGTACAAATATATTTTGAACCTGCTGGCCAGCTTCAACGTGATGGGACAGGGTGGTGTGGTTTCAAATAGTCTGCATTTCTGGAAGTTTTGTAAAGGTAAATAAATAAATGAAACCCCACAATTCCCACACTGCCCCTGTTGAGAGTACTGGCAGAAGTAGCATACATGCAACTTTTATAGACACCAGAGAATCCACAGTGGAGAGGACTGGAAAGGCAGCTCCACGGGGCTTCCTTAGCCCCAGCGCTCACAAACAAGTCGTTGCATCTGGAGAAGCAAGGCTTGTGTGGCGAGGCATTGCATCACGGAGCATGCCACATCCAGGGCTAATGCGAGAGGAAGGGAAGAGCTGGTTTCTTCCGCTTCGTTGGCAATTGAAATGGGGCACAGCGGGGCAAGGTCTGGTGTGCGCTGGCGGAGTGTGTCAGCAGAGCCCTGCAGACCCAAGTCTAATCGGCTGAAATGCAGAGCTGCCAGTGCTAGCCAGGGGCTGGGGAGACTGTTGGGATTTAATGCTTCATGCTTTTCTTTGCTCTGATGTATTTTCCCCAATTTCTTAGCACTGCCAGCTCCTGCCTTCAAAAATGTGCCTGCCTGCTCTTTCGATCAACAAATTGCACGTGGCTTGACAGCGACAGCCTCTGTCAGAGGCCATGTCTCCTCTTTGGCTGTGGGAACATGCATGAAGGAGCCAAGCCTGCTGAACGTGAGAGGTGGCAGGCTGATTGCCAGCACTGCTGAGTCCTTATGGTGGTGGTGGAGCTTCAAGGCAGCCGTGCTGTGCTGGACACCTTCACACCTCATCCCCTGCCGGGCTGGCTGTGGACCTCTGGGGTTTGCAAGGGCTCTTTCCCTGCTGATGCTCTTGGGTGCCCTTCCAAGAAGAACTGATGTGCAGCAGGAGGTTTGAGCCCAGCTGGTGTTGCAGGATGCTGGGCAAGGCAGTGTGCAGGGTGAGCTGCTGGTGCCTGCAGAGCTGCCCAAAAACCAGGTGTCTGCAAATGTGGGCTGCATTGGGAAGGTAAATGAAATGCAAGTGGTTCACCTGGGCAACCGTAGCTGTGTTTTGCTGGCTGGAGAATAGTGTCATTGTGATAACTCTGTTAAGTTCTTTTCTGGAAAAATAGCAAGGAAAAATATTCAGGTTTGCAATTAGTCCTTCAAACACAAGTGGTCCTGGACAGCCAGCGGAGCACACAGGCAGCTCTTTGATTTATGAAATGCTGAGACTTCAATTTTCTGATCCTTCTTAGCTTGATTTGCCCTGATAAGAGCTAGGGCATTTTCATGGAGTTTGATCATCTGCTTATAACCTTGTCTAAAATGTTTCAGAAGTCAGCTCCCAAGATGATATTATCTTTTGTGGAGCTGGAAATATGTTTGGGGAGGGCTGGACAGTCAATTTGGAGGCACTTTACCATTCAGCAGGTGGTGATGGGGGGGGGGGAATTCATACAGAGTTTAAAGATCCTGAATTTCTGAGTTTAACTGCAGCTTGCAGTTCTTATGTTGGCATCAAAACCATAACTGCTTGATTATTGCTTAAATAGCTCACCAATCTGCTTGCACTGATTGATTTTTTTTTTAAATTTTTTTTCTCCTTGAAACTCAGGCCATCCATGACAATTCTTGATCTTCTGTATTTTTTTCATTGATCTCTGAAGCAAAGGAAGTACAAGATCATGGTGTCTGAGCTCCTTCCTTCTCCCCATAGATTTTGAACTTCATTAGCCTGTCTTAACCAAATTTGACTGGGGGTAAATACTGCATCGCTGTGGGTTTTGTGACCCTAGGTGGTTGGGCTGAGCAGAGACCTCTTAGTGCCTGCAGATGTTTGCACCAAAGATGGCAAATGGAAGCAGGGAAGAAGAGAAAGAAAGAGACATTAGTAATTCTCAAGTTCAGGAAAAGTTCAGCCAGAGCTTCCCCTGGTAACTGTTGGTTCCCTTCTCATCCCCCTTTATATATCTAGTCAGTGTAATGATGAAAGCTCAGATGTAAATGCAAATACAAGGTAATTTTGCAGAGCATCATTCCTATGAGTGCTACAATCATTACAGGGTGAAATAATATAATTAGAGAGATAATAGCAAAGAGAGAGGAAAATGGAGAGGCGTGAGCAAAAGAGAAAATAAGTTTTCATCCAGGTTTTGGAAAGAAACAGAGAGCTAATGAGTTGAAGCTCATCTAGATGGCAGCAGCAGGCATTGCTTTTCCTACCAAGAGAGGTGATGTGTTTCTGGAGAATAAAAGAGAATTTAAAAGTTGCCTGATCGGTGGATGGGGATAGAAAGAGCTACAAAGAAGAACTAGGAATAAACTGAAACAACTGAGGTATCATGGATTTATATGTACTTCAGTTTACTCAGAATGAGTGCCTGATACTGGGCAGTTCATAAACCCAGGCTGCTTTATCTGTCTAATCTCTGTCTATTTTAAATATCACATTTGGGTTGAACAATTTTGATCCTGTTGCTACTACAGAGTGGCTAGGGAAGGAGAACAAAGGCGATGGCAGAGGGTTTGCCCCAGCCTGGGGACCAGCACCAGGACACGGCAGGGTTTGGGGCCATCAGCGTGCCCACCCTGACCCCCTTGCCTCCTGGCTGACAGGAGTAAATTTTGGCAGCTGGCAGGCTGCGAGCTAGCTTTGGTGTGCGCGCAGGGTGGTGCCCCAGCTGCAGGCAGCACATGTGTAGGCAGAGCCCTCCTGCTCGGCTGCGGTACCCCAGAGAGTACGGACATGGGAAAGGGGCAAATAGCCCCCAGCATCCTCAGGAACAAGAGGCATGTGTTTTATGGGCTTGTTTATCCTCTGCCCTTTCCCATGAGGTTCAACCCAGAGCACTGAGTACCTCAGGGTGGCTGCAGCCTTTTGCCCCAGCGATGGTGCCAAGCAGGGGGTACTTTGCATTTGATGTAGGCAGCTCCTTTGCCTTTCTTCTCTTTTTTTTTTTGTGAGTCCTGGTCAAGGAAGCTAATAGAGCCAGCAGCTGTGTGATTAGTGGGAGCAGGTCCCCGCATTTGCACTGGCCATTTGTTAGTGAGCCTGTTGCAGGCTGAGCGCGCGCGGTGCATGCAGAGGTGCTCGCTTGGCTCGCTCTGCCCTCTTACTGCTGTGCCAGACAGATGTCGGCGAAGATGGACACAGGTGGGCTGCTGGGTGTGATTGAAAATAATTAGGAGAGCATTAGTTTTAGGTTGAAATAAATGGGTTGTCCAGCTGTAGCTGCTGTAGAGAGGAAGTTGAATGTTAATTAGATGCCACCAGTAATTATGGTGGTTATGTATTTTTTGAGTGGCTGTTGGGAATACCTCAATTCACATCCAGAGGGTAATGTGAATGACATTTCTAATTGCTTTAAGGAACAGGGAAGGTACTTTTTTCTTTCTTTTTTTTTCCTTTTTCAAAAACAAGGATAATCACAGTAAAACAAAGCTACAGTAGGGTGCAAAGAACTGTAAGTGGTTCGATGTAACTAGTCAGGAAAAATGAGCGTTGGATGAAGTAAGAGAAAATGCTTTGTGTCTGGTGCAAGAAATACACCTGCTTTTCTGCATCCTGGCTCTCCGGGAAATGTCTTGAACTCAGACCACAGCCCTGGCCAACAAGGCAGGGGCTGGGGGCACTAATCTTTAGTCTTTAGGCTGTGAGTGAACTGAGCATGTAAAAATGTATGGATTTAACAATGCCATAAATAGACCGTGGCAGAGATGGGACCTACACCTGTTCTTCCATCTCCTGGTACTTTTTCTCAACTGTGAGACAAGCAGTCCTCTTGAAAATACTCAGAGTTTATTCTGCTGGCTTTCAGGCCTCTCTGATGCTTCTTCTCCCCCTTCCCCCCTCCTCCTCCCTGCCATATTACACAGATAAACAAAGGTAATGCCAGTAAAATTCATAGCAACAGTGATTTTGTAAGAGGCTGGTACCTGATAGTATTTGCAGACAGCCAGTTTTAATATTTAGACCAGAAACCTAATTTTACAGGCTTGTCCATACACAGGGCTACTCTGAAACAGTTGCTCCATGCATATTTATGTAGGCATTGCGATAAAACAAGTGCCCACATGTGAATCTATTCAGGAATAGCTGTTGTGCTCTAAATTCAATTTTTCTTTCAGTTTTTTCTTTCAGTTGTAGATCAAGCCTCTCACTTATACCCACTAATTAAGAAGTGAACTCATTAACATGCCACCCACTATGTCTGATAACCTAACTAACACTTTCGATCTCAGACAGTCTCAGCTCAAATTCACTCTTAGCATTACTTGTCAAGATTATTTGTAGAATACATTTGCATAAATTCCCAGCAAGCATGTACTGGACACCCAGCCTTTTGTGGAATACTTGACGGGAAATGACTGGTGTGCAAGAGTGTTGTCTTCCATGCAAACCCACTAAGTGCTCCTGGGGGTTCCTCACTTCAAGGAATAATAACACTTGAATTTTATATGCACAAAAATGTGCAAAAGCCCAAGGACAATGAGCTGATTTGTACAGAAACCCTCTGATGGTTGGACGAGGACAGTCTCCTGCGATCCACAGGGAAGGTCCACCTAAAGCACTTGTGCAGCTGCCTAGCGTGAAATTTAAAAAATGCACCATTCCCCTTCGTTCACAGGGGAAATACAGTACCTCACCACCTGACCTTCCTGAAGCTGATGTTTGGACGACCCTCGCTGCTGATGATTCAGGTAAGATATCTGGTTTTTGCATTGGTTGCATTACTTGCTGCTAGGGGCATGACTGACTTTTTTTCTGGGCATTGGGACCATACAAGATACCCTCACGAAATTCAGTGGTCAGCATGTCTCAGGCAGAACTAAACAGATACCCAGCACAGTGGTGTAGCCACCTTCTTGGTCTTGCGCTGCCCTGTCTGCCTGGGCATCAATTGGAGAGGTGTAATCTTTCACCAGATGGCCAACCCCTTATCTTCCTCCAGCTTCTTCCTCCATGTGGAGGTTCTTCAGTGGTCCCTGGTCTTGTTACATGGGACCACCTACTCCTTTGGGTATGAGTAGAAGTGCATCCATCACAGGGCCAAAGTGCTAGTGTCCTGCATCATGATATGGGCAGAAAACTCCTCTTGCCTGCACCCAGGCGCGCGGGTACGTCTGTCGTGTGGTGTGTGCTTGTCAGAAGCAGCTGTGTTTTGCTCCCTTAATGGATGTAGTCACATGGCGGGGGAAGGATTGCAGATCTGAGGGAGCTGGAGCAGTGGGGAGTTGATTGCTGGAACAGTGGGGTGCCCCACATCTGGGAACAAGCCCTGGGTTAACAGCTGGCTGAAAACTTTTGGTGGGTTGGATGCATCCAGGGGCACAAGATTTGTCAAAGCAAAGGCTCCCCTTTCAACTGCAAACACAACCACCCTTGCATTCCTTAATTACTTCCATCTAGGCAAGTTGATGGTCTCTGATTGAACTTTGCTAAATGAAAAGTAGGTGGCAAGATGAATGCTTTGCTTTGCATCTAAAATCCCACTGCTAATTAGATGTTATCGAAACAGGAATGCACTTTTTTCCTTTTTCCCTGGCCAACTAGTCAGTCGAAATACATTTTCACCCTTTTATCTGTAGTACTTTAATTTGGGGAATAGTGAGACCCTGCACACATTTTTTTTTGCATGCTCAGACCAATATGCAAATTTAAAAGTTGGATTGGCCTTCATTTACCCAGCGCTTATGCAGGCTGTGCTCTCCTCTTCCAGATTCCTCCTGAAGGACCTACTGCTGTTTGACGGGAAGGTGCTGAAATGCATTGTGCCACATCAGGAGGAGCCCAGAATAGCTTGGGACTCTTGTTTCTCTTCTTTGGAGGTGAAGAGGTGACAAATCTAAATGGACACACTGCAAGCAGTAGAGTCTGGGGGAGATGGAGGAAGATCAGGAGCCCCTGGCAGCATTTGAGACTTTGAAGAATCGGTCCCCAAGGACGTACATCTAGATATTAAGACCGGTGTTTATTAAAGTGATTGCTTTGCCATGCTCTCCCTGAGGACGTGGCTGAGCATCCAAAGAGGAGGTACGCGCTGTCACCTCCAGCGGAAGCAGGATGGCCCATGCCACCCTATCTGTTCTGGTGCTTTGAGCTTCTCTGCATGCTGTGCCATCACCAACACTTGTTCCTGTAGGACTTTTGCTGTGCCTGGAAGCCTCAGTTTTCCTTGTTTGCCTTTTACTCTTCTCCTCTCATCCTATACTTGGACACAGGGATAGTTCTCAGTCACGCTAATGGGTTTCCTTCATCCCTGATATGATGTGCTTCCCTCCTTCATCCTTTCTATGTCTAGCACAGATGTGGAGGCTGTGGGCCCTGCTTGCTGGCCAGGGGCTGACGGTTCAGTGACAGAGCCATTGCGAGCGCTAACTTTGGCCTGTAACACTGTTTCTCTGGGTCTCTGCAGCTTTCTGAGTGAGGACATCCATCAGCCTGTAGGTTCATTTGCACAAACACCATGGGTGAGAAAACAAGTGCTACATCAGGCCGCATTTCTTTTGAACCTGAGGGGCTGCTGAGTGCCAGCCAGGGCAGTCCCACAGGCCCCGCTGGCTCCGGGGGTGTCCTCTGGTAGGTCGTGCTGTCTGCAAGCTGGGAGGCAGTTGGGTCTCAGCCCCTGGGGACACCAGGACTCTTCAGGCTGGGCTTGCTGGGAACTCTCCTGGTTTGTCTGAAAGCACCGTGGTGCTCCTTGGCAGCCCGAGCAATGGCATGAATGATTTTCTACCCTCTTGTCTCAAACAGTAAAGCGAATACAGTGATGGAGGGAGGAAGGAGTACGGCAGCTCAGGGAAGAGCTGTGTTCCCGCAGAGGGTTGCACTGAGCACACTTGTGCTCTCTCAGTGCACACAGGGGTTTTTAACCCTGGGATCACTCTTGAGTGCTGGTGAGGGTATCTCAGGCTTGTGTGGGAAGCAATGGTTTCCATGGGGCTGCAAAGTGTTGTGCTGGGGCTGGTCCCTCCCTGCTGTGGGGTGGGGGAGAGAGTGAGCAATTTGGGTTTTTTCACAGATTTTTTTTTTTAAACTGCTTCTCTGCTTTTCTCACTCCTGGGTTGATGGACACTGCAGACCATGAGTGAAGGTTGCAGTACTGCAGCTCCGTGCAGTACCACCTGCCTGTGGCTGTAGTAGGCAGGGTGGTGCCTCTTCCAGGAGGAAAAACACCTTAGCTGAAGCTGTCTCCTGTGATTCCCCCATGGATGCAGTGGGGCAGCGAGTGTGCTGGTGTGCCTTGTGCTGTCAGGCTGCACGCATCAGTTGCAGCAAAGCGAGGGGCCACTCCGGCAGTGGCTGAGCACGGTAGAGGCAAGAGCAATGACTCTGGAGCTGGTTCAGGTGCAGGCAGAGCCCTGGTGCTGGCTCCTTCCCAGCATGGGCACCCCGGGCCCTCGATCTGGGACACCACTTTGGGAAACTTTGTCATTTCCCATCTGTTTCTCGCCAGCTCTCAGCAGTTTCTGTGCGTGCCCACCAGAGAGCAACCCCGGTACAGGGTTGTTGTCTCCAGAGAGACAGAGACGGATGGTAGGTCTGGGTGGGAGGCCAAATCCATCTTCTCTCACCCCATCCAGCCCTATCACCTCGTCCCAAACCTGAGCCGAATGGTGGGTTTGGCCCCACCGTGCATGCTGTGTCCTGGGCAAGAGGAGCATCCTGCTGGGAAGGGAGGACATGCTGCCATGGGAAGCCCTGGCGAGAGACCCTGCCTGGGTCTTCTGGAGCAAATCCACTGTCATCTCCAGTGAAGGACTGTTCCAGGAGTTAGCAAGGAGCATCAGTCCAGTGCATGAGGTGCAAGGAGGGGGTTCAGACAGAGCTTACAAAACTTGGAGGGGTAAAAATCTGGTGCTTTATGCGGTCTCCTGAGCAAGTGCACAGACAAATTGTGCTCATCTCATAGAATCATAGAATCATTTGGGCTGGAAAAGACCTTAAAATCATTGAGTCCAACAGATATCTCAGTGGATATCTTTGGTGCTTGAACATGTAGTTGGGTGTCTCAGTGTGGTTTTGTGTGTGAGATACCATCCTAGCAGCCAGTGTTCAGGGAAGGAAGAAGCCCATGCTTTTCATACATCCACAGACTTTGCAAGTGTCAGCTGAACTTCAGTGCTGGCACCAAATCCCAGGGCAGGCAGTCACATCTGGGCTTAGAGGTGGGGCTCAGCTATGCAACATCAAATACCTTACCTGAGCTGCTTGTGTTGGGAGGGAGAGACGGACAGGATTTATCTTGTCCAGGACAGACACACAGTGCAGGGGGGATGACTTGCCTGCTGAAGGACCCATCCCTCTCCTGGGCTTTGCCTGAGCCGGAGGAGCAGCGTTCATGTGTCAGTGGTGGGTGCAACAGCCCGTAGCACCGCTGAGCTGCAGCCCTGGTATTTGCAGAAATCAGCTTTGAACGAAAGCTGAGGAAAGAAACAACTCCTTGCTATTTTTATCCTTGCACCAACCCCCAGGGATTTCGATTGACAGGATTAGTTATGAAGCCAATATTATGAGTTTAACTATGAGTGAAATAACACAACTTCTGTGGGAAGTGGAGTAAAAGAGGCAATTATACAGTAGTTTAATAACAGCACTCTGCTGGCTGGGTAGCTGAAAACTTACAGTTGACAGTAATTAGATTTTTTCATTCTTCTTGTTAAATAGCTATAAAAATTACAATAGAAATTCATCTGATTCTCTTTTATTCCATGCTGTTTTCATCATCCAGTCCATGCCCATTTGGCCTTCAGATCATTATTTTGTATGTTTTTAGTGTCTGGTATTTAAGACATGCAGAAACAGGACTTACTGTTGAAAATGCAGATAGCACTAAGAATAAGTGGTGGCAGTAACACTCTTCTGAGCATCAGAAATCCAAGGGATGCTTGGATGGACAGTGGGGGCTTTCCAAATTGACTCACCCTGAATAACAGCTGGACTTTTAAGCATCTGTGCCACAGGAGTTATTCCAAATAATTTAAAATTACAGTAAAAATGAGATGTTAGAAATTAAGCATTCTTTTGCCTGCCTGTTACTGTAATGTGCCATGCATAGCTAAACGGTCGGGAGGGAGGTGCTGTGGTGCATCAGTCTGCATGCCGGTGGCTCGCTGCCCTCGTCTCCCTTGTGGGATGGGATGGGAGTCGATGTAGTGATCTGGTTTTGGGCTTTGCTCCCACCTCGGGCTCCGTGCTGGGATGGCAGCATGAGGGAGGGGGGGTGTTTGACAGCTGGCAAAGAGTTGGACTTGTACTAGTTCAGGCGAGAGCCTATGCAGTCCCTCAGGTCTGTGGGGTGTCTTCTCTTCCCAATCTTTGCTGCTCCTCTGCAGCCCTGCAGCGCTAGGATGGGCACCGAGGTGCAGGCAGGCTGGGGCTGTACAAGCACCTCCCTGTCATTTACACCCCAAGTGATGCTTACTTGTCAGCTGCCCTCCTTTCAAGCACTGTCCTTTTCTTTTTTGTGTCTAGGCAGCAGTAAGTTTTCTCTTATTCCATAAAAACTTAAATTACTTTAGCAACTCTACATTTCCAAACATGCAGAGTAAAACTTGATGAGCCAGCAAACGTGTGGCATTTTGGCTGCTTATGATCATAGCTTGAAAGCGCTACGCAGCACAAAGGAAAGAGCTCTCAGGTTTGCTCTCATCATTAAAAGCTCAGGATGGGATATTTGCTTGGAGGCTAAAAGCATTCTTCCTCTTGCTTTCCTTTACTTTATAATGTAAAAGAGCCAGGTATGATAAATGATATCCTGGTCCTGATGTTGTGAAGGGGATTGAGTGTGAGATTGTGTTTTGCAGCTCCGGTGCCTAGTGGGATCTCTGACACATGCAATAAATATGTTCCACAGCAGCACACCTGACCTCACAGCAGAGCATGTCTCTTATTTCTTTTCCTCTGCCATGGCAGGAACATCACAGTTCAACTTCACAGTCGTGTTTTAGTTTTAAAACACTCTGGAGATGCCCAGAGCCATTAGCAGGACAAAGGCCACCTCCAGGTATGCTGCTACCCCATTTACTTCCGCTTGTCGACAGAAATAGGCTGTGCTTTTGGCAGACGAAAATGCTCCAGATGGTACTGGGAAAAGTGCAAATGAAAGATTTGATTCTAGCCCTTCCCCACTTTAATAAATCCTGTTCATCTCTCTTGTAGATCTTTTTTTTTTTTTTTTTTTTGAGGGGCCTGTAAAATACATGCCTTCTCCTTTCTCCTACCCCTAACTCTGAGCTCGTAACTTTGTTCATCCCTGTGTCACTGGAAAGTGCGCTGCTAGTCACTGCAGCCTGCCATCCAATGCATGTGTCTTCGAGCATGTTATTCTGGTGCTCAGATCATACTCTGTAAAAACTGGATATAATCCATTAACCAGGGTGTCCAACTGTCTCAATGGTGGGGCCAGTTGCCAGTTTTGGGCCAGCTGGACAAGGTAGCGAGCGGTTCATGGGGTCTCGGCACCTGGCCATGCACTGGTGTGGTGCAGACCCTCAGTGCCTATTGAGACAAATATTCCCTCGTGCCCTGGGTTCCCACCACCCCCAGCATAACTGCAGCAGGGGCAGCTTGTGGCTCAAAATGCCCAGTGCTGCTGCTGGGCTTTGCCTGCTGCCCAGGTAGGCAATGTCCTTCTGCAGAGCCATGGTGGAAGAGCAGGGAGGATGAAAGGAGTCACCCTCTGGGGCTGGTCCAACCCATGGGGCACTACCTGGACCTAAATTTGGCTTGGGAGGATGAGGGAGAGGAGAGCTGTCATCTCCCCCATTAGCTCCAGTGGAATGGGATGTGTGCTCCTGATCATGTGCTGTGCTGATGCTCATATAGTGCCCGAGTCACCACTGTGCATTAGCTTATTCCAGCACATTTCCTTGTAACAAAATTAGATCCATTTTGCAAATTGCTGCTGCACTAGTAATTGAATTGAAGGATGGTTCTTTGTTGTTTTTTTTTTTTCTTTTTCTTTTTTTTTAACTGGAGTAAATCAGGAATAAGTCAACAGAATCAAGCCCTTAGTGCTTTCAGCAACATGCTCATTTAAATTGGATGCAAGAGGGTGTCTGTGTTTACATTTGGCCTGCCAAGAAATCTCTGTTTCAGAAACTGGCTTACATAATATGTCAAAATTGGTTTACTCATTAGCATTGCAAACTGCGTGAAACAAGCCGCAGATTGATAAACTCACAGCAATATTTGCATCCAGAGCCGAATGGCACAGGGGGAGGGGAGGTTCATTAGAAAACGTTCCATTTCCACAAGAAAAACAAATGGTTTCCAGTTTTATGTCTCAGACTTTGTTAATTTTCCATCTTCCCAAATTTGAATAAAAATTGAGAGGGAAATGTGAATATCTCTGTTGGCAAACAGGCAGCCTATCTTAATATTTCCTGAGCTGGTGGGTTATTTGCAGCAGCAGCTCTGGGTTTGGCTGATTCCCCTCTCCCCAGCCGGGGCTCCAGCCCCTCTGCCAGGCTCCAGCCTGCTCGCACAGCCCCTGCTGCCTTGATTGATATTTTCTCTGCAGCACAGGTGGGATGGAGGCTCTGATATTATTAAATGTGGAGTGGGCACAGATGTAGTGGCATGGTCCAAAGGGCCCGGGGTGGTGCTGCCTGCTCCTGCCTTGGCCTGGCCAGGGTGAGCGTGGGTGCGATGCAGCCTCGGGCAGAGCTGAGGACCGTGATGCTGAAAAGCTCCAGCTCAGGTCCTTCATGGCAGGACCAATAAAACTTCATCTCCACCACACAGTGTGTGATTTTTATAGGCATCTATAAAACTGGATGCATACATGCAAGGATGAAGAGGGCTCCTGGGGTAATATAAGCAAATATGCGAAGAGTAAAGCAACACAGCAGTGAGAGGGTCTAAGTGTAACCAGTGCTCTTGGGCTCCCACTGCATGGGCTTTAAGTACCCTGCAGTGGGCTGGGGGCTGTGGGAAGAGACAGCAAAGCGTGGTGGGGAGCCAGGAGAAGAGCAGCCCTGTCTCATGCTGTCCTTGTGCAGATGCCTCCCATGACTACTGCTACACCCGGGAAGGAGAATTCTCTCCCCAGGCTGCAGGCCTCGCCATTACTGGTGTTGCTGCATCCCTTTTAGCTACGTTGGCCGTGAACAGGCTGGGGATTAAATCTCTTCAGGCCCTCGAGCAATGTGGCAAAGCTGGTGGAAATCTGCTGGATGTGTACAGCTTTTCAGTAGTATCTAAAGGAGTTCAGGGCTTAAATCCCTGAAGCTTTTCAGTCTCCTTTGAAACTACCAACTTAAAAATCAAAAGTGGAAAGCTGTGATACAGCACAGAGAGAGACATGGCATAACAGCACTGGCATCAGCAGCAGCTGGTTTTATGCTTGGTGATGCCGAGTGCCTTGTCCAGTATTTCAGATGAATTTTTGTGAAGGAATGTAATAAAGCTGAAGAAAGCACCAGCCTGCAGTGCTGCAGGGTCCGCTGCAGCCTGACAAGCATTTTGCCTTGTCAGCAAACACCGACACATTCGCTTTCAGCAGTATTAGACCTGATCCACAGAATTTGTGGCGTGTCACCGGTTCAGAAAAAAGGCAGGCTTTCATCTCCTTATGCCGTGGTGTCTGTGGTGCAGCGTTGTTTGAAGGAGCTGTGTGACAAGATGGGTCGTCACCTGCAACACATTGTGCTCTGGCTAAAACTGCGTCCTGCACCCCTGCATCCCGTGCAGATGCCCAAGTGGGCACGTGCTTTGGAGGGCTGAGGCACAGCAGCTCCCAGGGGCACCTCTGCAAAACTGTTTCCGTGGATGTTTTTCAAAGTTTTCAGAAGACTTTAGTGAGTTTCAGTAACAGCAGTTGTGTAGCTGTGGGAAGGGAAAATAAAATTATCCCACTAGAAAATGAAAATGAGAGGTGTTTGCATTTCACTTACTGTCACACCTTGCAGTAAGAAGCTGGTCACCATGAGATACAGCGAGTTTCAGTGCCAGCTGGAGAGCTGAATGCAATGAAAAAGGCCATGAGATGTCTCAGCTGGGGAGCTCAGGCAGTCTGAGCAACCTCCTGCCATCCTCTGCCAATGTGTGGGAGCAACCCAGGCACCCACAGACTGGAGAAGAGCTCTCCCGGGGTATGGGAGAGCCAGCATCACCCCTCATATTGATGCAGTGGGTGGTAAGTTTTGTGTGGTCCTCAGTCCCCTTTGCCCATGGCTGGCTTTTGGTTCGTGTTCCTCTTTGGGTCTGTGTTATTCCTATAAAACCTCCTCCGCGCCTTGCCTGGGCTGCTCTGTCTTTCCAGAGGTGGCAAGGAAGGAGTGAGATGTGCGAGCCCTGTCCTCGGGGAGGGAGGCGTGTTGGCTAACGCTAACCAGGCGAATGCCAAGACACTACTGTAGCCTGCGTGGTGTGAGCGTGGCTGCAGAGTGCCATTCCCACGTGGATAAGGCATCAAAGGGCTGCTCACGGTGCCGTGGGAGGCAAATGTTGCCCAGCTCTGCAAACCAGAGGCGCTGAGTTGTTTAATCTCTGTGGCTGGGACTCAGGCAGCGTGCACGGTAGCTGGCAAATGCTTTTACATACGTTAAAATGCACCGAGCAGCAGAGCAGTGCTTCAGCCTGGAGAACTCGCTCAGCACTGTGATGTCTCCTCATTACAGCATCAGCCAGCATCAGGCTGTATCTGTTGGAAACACAGGGCCACATCGTCAGCAGTGACATCTGTCAGTGTGGCAATGCGGCTGCTGCTCGTGGGAAAGGTGCCTGGAGGTTCAGTGCTCATAAAGGGCTGTTGGAGTCTCCTCTGTGCCTGGATTGTGCTACAAGTGCAAGCCCAGAACAGATAAATTGAATTATCAGATGAATTCAGTCTCCTTGGTTTTGTCTTCAGGATTTTCCCTGTGAATTCCAGCTCTTCTTGCACAATGTAAATCCCAAGCCGCTGGGGAAAAGCAATTGTGCTCCAATTTTGCTGCGTAGAGAACTGTTGTCACCCAGCAGGTGTTTCTGTATACCAGCATGTAACTTCTGTCTCCAAATAAAAGAGAAAGTTCACCTTGTGTCTCATTCTTTAAGTCACATGTATTTGAAAATATTTGATGCAGTGTGTAGAAAAGAGGGCAAAACAGTGATAAACCCAGGGCTGATAAATAAATAGCATAGAGTGTGATTCACAGTCTCAGTTACACCAGCCAGCGCTGGGGCGATGGGATGCTGATGACTGAGGCTCACAGGGTAAGCGCAGAGCCGGGCACGTTGCAGAGAGGGATCCGTGGATCCATTTTGTGCTCTTAACGTGCTGAAGTCCTGAATGTGCAGAGACACGGGACCAGCCTGAAACCCCTCTCGCGAGGAGGTGTGCCGTGCCAGGGCGTGGGGTTTGAGTCTTTGTACAGCTGCTGGGGGGGAGCAAATGTGGCATCTTTCCAAAGAAGGGGCATGCGTTTGCCACTGATGTGTCCTATTTGCAAGTGGGTGCCTGTATGTCAGAGGCAATGAGCTTACCTCCTGCTACCTTCTTCTCCTCCACCTAACACACACAGGGCACAGCAAAGGTTTTGTTTGTGTGGATTAATAGCACAGAAATTTCCCCATTTGGCACAAAGGCACCCATGGGTTTCCCGTAGGTTTTCTCTGATACACAAAAAAGGGCAAAAGCTCAAGTTCCAGGAAGATGCTTTGGAGGTCTGGTCCTGAGCGAGCACAGGAGGAGCTCAGTGCACATTAAAGTATGGGGGACCTGAGAGGTCTTTCCCCCTTTCTGGATGGGCTCCTTGCTGTAGCTGCAGGGCAGATTTCTGAGATGCACTGAAAGGCATCTGAAAATATAACAGTGTCCAAAAAGCCCCCAAACCCAGCAACAAAGACACGCTGCTCCGATGACACTCTGTGAGTGCCAGAGGTTTGAGGCTTTTTAAGCTTAGTACAACTTTAGCCCAGAATTGTGAACTGTTTCTTTCCTATAGAGCACGCACAAGGAATAAAGCGATGCGGCGTTAGCGGTGGGGAGGAAGGGGTTGCATCTCCCAGCCTGCTGTGGTGGTACCTGCACCACAGCAAAGCAATCAGCCTCTCACCAAGGGGCAAGTATTTGCTTTTTCTACCTAGGCTGTATGTAGTCATTGTCTAATAATATGAGCATTTTGCCATCCCTCTGCAAATAAGGCTGAGGCTGCTGCCTGATTGGTATATCATCTCACTTTCTCTCAGCATTGATTTTCTTGCTCTCCTTATTTGCTTCATAAAAAGCGAGGCAAGGAGCTGGTGCTCGCTCGCTCCCTCTCCCTCCCTCCCTCCCTCTCTCTCTCTCTCCTGTGAGAAGCTTTTGGGAGCCTTTATTTTTAGTATGAGACAAACCTTGCTTTATTTCAGGAGACGCAAGTTGGATTATAAATCCTTTTGTAAATGTGTATGGTGATATTTGCTCCGGTAAGTTATATGCATCACTATTTATTTGTGTAAATGTACTGTTTGGGGGAGAAGTGGGGTTTTACGGGAATTGTGAAGCCCACAAAATTGTTTTTAGGTTTGTTTCTTTTTACCCTCATGCTGAGCCCAACTGTTCCATGGTTTTTAGATACGTTGATATATTTTTGGTTTGTATTTTGCTTTGCAGAGGGGGGTGCCTGCTTTGAAAACTTGTTTTGCGCTTCATTTTACAGCAGAAACGTGGAGGGTGAGGATTAAAGGGAGAAGGAATTGTGATTTATGATGTTCATTCTGGCATCTTAAATCAAAGATGCCTCAAAAATAATGCAGCAATATTTGATATAAAAAAAATCTGTAAGAGCTATTTAATATTGATCAAGCTGAAGTATGAATATCTGACTGCATATTACCGTAGAAAGATCAATCTAAAGTATGGCAGGCTGGCAGCAACATGCTCCTCATCAAAATAAATTAATGAAATAAAGAAAATCTTTAAAGTAATTAAGAAAGTAGCTGTTTTTTCAGAGTGTAACATCATTAATACAGGTCAATAGACTGTTGCTCTGACTTTCCGCTCCCTGCCTCTGCTTTGTATGGCTCAGCAGCCTCATTCCTCGGCACTCTCGGCTAACTTGGAGACCTCTTTGTTACCTGTAAATAATAGCGAGGTGCAGTTATTTATCTCTCCCCGTCATAGCTCCTGGTGTGCTTTCCGGGCAGTACAAGGTGGTGATTGTAATAGTACAGCTGAGGAAAACAAGATGTATAGCTGTAATACTTTCGGACTACATAATAAATACTTGAATTTGCACCACTATATTAATTTATTTATTGGCACTTTGATTCTTTCATACTGGAACCATATCCATGGGAGTCGATCGCTTTGGTGTTTCAGAAGTCTTTAAAAACTCCAGCTGTAGCACAAGCTGGAGCTGCTGTGAGGACATGCTTGAGTATATACCTGCTCAGAAAATCAACATATTAGACCCAGAATAATCTGCCTACTCTCATGATACCAGGGTATGCTAATAGATATATGAAGTGTACTTTAATAAGATGTTAGAAGACTGTAACTGGGTTTATTAAACCCACAGGAGAAGATAAAGATGTTGTGTCTGCCAGTCCAAGCTAAACTCTTCCAGAGAGAAATTTCAGACTGGCAGTAACTGCTTAGTCATTTGGACCAGTTTAATTATTCCCGTTTTTTCAAAATGGAATAGTTGTGCTTGCTGAAGAGCAGCTGATGGGAATATTTTGCAGCGTGCCCCTCTGCAGCAGGCTCGTGAGCTCTGCTGGGGTCTGTGCCATGGCTGCCCAAGCCCTGGCCGGCCGGGAGCCGGTGCTGGCGCACAGCATCCCTCGGGCAGCCAGCCGGGCGCAGGGCGTTGTACAGGCAAGCCCACGAGTTCGGTTCTGCTGCCTTCCCAAAAATGTAGTTAATAGGCACTCAGTTCAGTGGCTTTTTGGTATTTGCATGATGGCTGTTTCATAAGAACTATATATATTTATACCACCTGCGTAACTTGAACGTATATGCTCGGCACAGTGTTAGAGAACATGGTACATAACATAACTGTCTTTTTCACAGTTGTTTAGCTCCTCAGGTGTGGAGGGCATGGGTGTCTGAGCAGTGCGCATCTCACACACTTTCTAGGTATAATTCTGCTTGCCTGAGGACAGCATTAAGCATTTCTAACTTTGCTGAGCCTTAGTGTCTGGCTCAGTGCAGCGTCCTCCAGGAGAAGCAGAAGGATGGTGGTCAGAGAGCACATTTGAGTGACCCTGGAGGGGCAGGGGCTGGATAGCATGAACTGAGGAGCACGGTTCCTGCTTCCTACCCTGCAAAACTAAAGGCCTGGGGTTTCTGTGCCACGTAACTCATCATAGCGGGGGTGCCAGACTGCCCTGAAAGCAGGGCATGCTGAGGTTTATTAAGGAGCTGGTTCAGCTCATTTTAATAGCTTTGAAGCAGGAAAAGTGTCCAGGGATTGTTGGTTTGACTGCAGGTGGGGGGCCTCACCCCTCTCCCCGGAGGCAGGTTGCCAGCGGGCAGGGGGGTGTAAGGCACAAAGTGAATCCTGTGGTTAAGTCCATCGCTGCAAGACTTTCCCTTGGCAGAGGAGCTTGTGGCTGAGCAGAAACAATCATGTCAGCCTTACAGGCAATCTCTACAGGATACAGCTGAGACAAACTTGGGGGGACAGGAGAGCTTGCCCTGCTCCTCATGTTGTACATACAAAAGTCTTCAGTGTTCATGGTTTTTCATCTGTTGCCTTTTGCCAATGCTAGCGTTGCAATGTGTGGTGCTCCTTCATCTCCAGCTACTTGGTGGTAGGAGGTCTGGGGGCAGCTTCTTCCCAGTCCAGTACCCCCAGCCACCACTCGCCTCTCGGACCAGCCTCTATCAGCTCCCCAGGAGCGTGACATCCTCTCTGCAAGATGACCTCAGGCTGATGTGCAAACCAGGGCTTGGTGCAGCTGCAGGGACGGGTTCACAGCATGGTGTTTCACAAGCTCCAGGGCTGAAAACGTGAGATTTGTGCCAATGGGATGGAGGAGTTGCTGTCCCTTTCTAGCAGGTGCATCAGAGTTTGAAAGGAGTTTGAAGCATTATTTTAGGGGTGCCTGGATCCTGGGGAACTTCTTTTCCTTTGAGACCTGTCTCCTTGGCTGCTCCTCTAGCAGCTCAAACAGTTCCTACTGAAATTCCTTAAACTCTTAAAAAATTGATTTCTTAAATATCTGGCTTCTCCTGAATGCCAGATACTCTTTTTTTAGCCAAGTCCTTGGAAGACTTAATGAGTACTTTCCTCACCTTGGTTAATCCTGTTCAGATCAATAGACGCTTTACAGGGGGAAAGGTATTTGTGTTGATATTGGATAGCAGCTGCCTGTCACTGCTGGTGATGGCAGGTGGTGTTTTATTCTTCATGTCACTCTTCATTAGGAGTTCCTGTACAGTTATAGGACCATTTTTTTCTGAGGATATTTCCCCATACATAGGATGGCAGATGGCAACTTGACGTAGAGTTTGGTCTTTCCTGATTTTGCCTTTGGGCTCTATTTCCCCCAGTGAGCTGAGCACAAGTAATTTCAAAAACAGTAGCATGGTACACCGTCATAAATACAACATGTCTGTGTGTGGTGGGCTGAGGGTTCAGCCCAGCCAGTCTGAGCAGAACTGGGGTCCCTGCTTCCCTGCCTGAGCTCTGCCTGCGTGGGTACCACCATGGGATGCAGGTGTGCGGGACGGCGTGAGGAGAGCTGTGGACTGGGGACAGGGAGGAGCCATGTCCCCGTTTGGGGTATCCCTGCTCCTTCATCTAGAGCTGGCCTGGGCAGCCTGATGTAAGATGAGGAGATGAAGCTATTGCCTACCAGCACAGCACACACGTGTCCGTACGTGGGACGCAGGGTTGCTAGAGAGCTCGGGCAGGCCCGAAGGAGAGATTTAGCTCCTCGACATGGTGCGCAGTGGCATAGTACCAGCCCTGAAGAAGTTGGAAGGGGCCCATCGGTGTGTTGGGCTGCAGGAGAGGCTGGGGCTGAGGACACACACTCCTGCCCGGGCTCGCAGGGTCAGTGGGAGCAGAACCATGGACCACTTGCTCAGTTTTTATTTAATTCAGTGTCCAGTGCAGGTGGAGTGTCTGACTCTGCCTGTTTGCAAACCACATGTTTGCAAATGTGATTGTTGCCCTTCACCCAAAGGGCTGCTCGGAGCCCTTGAACCTGCAGTGAGACTCCTTGGTGAGTGAGCTCTGGGGCCAGAGATGTGACGATACTGTGAAACTCTTCAGCCTTCCTCTCCTGTCATGTACAACCTCTTATTTTGGAGAAAAAAAAAAAAAGAAAAGGAAAGAAAGGTAAATGAGAAGGATGTGCTGAGCCCTTCTGTAGAGACAAGGGAAGAGACAGGTGATCAGCATGGGGTGCCGTATCTGCAGTGCTGCACCTCTCCTCTCCAAACTGCTGGGTGCCAGGGCTGTCTGTCCGTCCATCCGTGCCATGCGCAGGCTGTCTGGGTGGAAGGGCTCTGCACCACCTGAATGGCTGCGCAGCAGCTCATCTGTCACTAAACTTCGCCGGCGCCGTGGCAAAGCAAATATGCTGCAGCAGGCTGGAAAGCTGTAAACATATGGGCACTAACAACAGATTAAGTGAGTGATTTAGTCTAAGGGGCTTGGTAGATTACCATAAAATGTATCTTAATTAGAAAAGCAATCAAACTTTCACAGAGTCAATGTGGATGAAACATTCCTGTTGGCAACAGTGAGCGCTCTGTCCCCCATGCCAGAGGATGGGGACGGCGATGGATGTATCTCATGCCCACTTTGGGGGGGGTTGCTGTAATTTGCCCAGTCCAGCTATGGCTAGAGGGTGCCCTCATGCTGAATTATGTGTTCTTTGACCCACAAGACCATCCCGCAAGCCTCTCAGAATGAGACTGATGGTGAACTTGGACTCCTTTAACAGCATAAACAAACTAGAAACTGCTGAAGGTGAAAGAACAGAGCATTTCCACATTTTCCTTAAAACTGTGTGCAATTACTCAAAGATATATTTGAGTGTTTGCCATGTATAGCACAGCTAGTCCCAGATAAAGGATTGGGGCTTCTAAGTGCTACCATAACACAAATAATTAATAAGTCTATCTCCCTTGCTGTGTCCTCATCTTTTTAGTGAGCATGGCCATAATTAGCTTTCACCTGATTCTGAATTTATAGCATGTTCTATTGCTTTTTTCATTCTGCTTGTGTTTTCTTTTCTTCCTTATTTTATTGGTCCTCATTTTATTCCACAGGCCTGAATCTACAGATAAAAAAAGCTAGATGATCATCTCCAGCAGTGCAGATAGAAAGACTGTAACAGCCAAAAACATATTGATGCGTTATTGGTTTTGTACGAGTGTCTGCTTTTTTCCAGGGTCTGGGAGGATTTGAAGTACATTGGGAAGTGGCACAGAAGACGTACAGCAGCTGCTAGCAGTTGAGAGAAAGAAAAGGATGCCTGGTTATTTCAGAATTAAGTATTTTGAACCACGAAGGAAATGGGGAACATTCAGGCAAGGTTTTTGCCAAGGATTTTTTTGTTATCTTTTTGTGTGTTTAGAAGCAGGTACGGCTGCAGATTTCAGGGAACATGAATGAAAGGGCGTAAAAAGAAAAAGAGATAGGCAAGAGGTGTGGAGGAGCACAGTAAGGGAGAGGATGTAGAGGAAATGGGATGACTTAAGCTGTCCAGATGAAGTGTGTCAAGAGCTAGTGAGATAAGGAGTATTTTTTTATTTCAATTTAAGGACACTGTTAGCATTTCCTAAAAATGTTCGTGTTTAGATGTTGCTTCTTATAATTAAGCGTGCGGAAGGAGAGCAATGCCATCTCTGGGGACAGAGTATAAGAGGAGTGGTGGAAAAGAAGAGGAAAGGGAGGTTTTAATTTTAAAAATGTTTCTTGCTCGAAATGTTCCCTGTGAATTCCCAGAGCTCAGCAAGGCAAACATTCATTTATAGCCCATCATTTTAATTATTAGAAAAGAAATTATTTTTACCATGTGAGCTGATAGTTAGCCAGGAGCAAATTCTTCTTCCAGCCTTTTGCACAGAGGCGGGTGCCGAGGTTGGAGCCAGCTCCAGTGGAATTTTCCATTCAAAACTGGTTTGAGATGAGCCGATGGGTCCCACGTTTGGGTCCCACCTGCACGGGACAGCAGGCAGAGCTCCAGTATGTAGGGCTCAAGCCATCCTCCATTGTAAAAGATGCCATAATGAGGCTGGGTCTGGAGCAAGAAGGGGACATCTGTGATGGATGGATTAACGAAGGACACCCCTAATGGGCCTCAGTGGCCAGCGCTGGGTGGACCCTGCAGGGCTTTGCAGACATACCACCTAGAAAACCAACCATGCTTTTCCAAAAGCAGAGCCTTGGTTCCCAATGGCCCTGCTTGTATGGGTGTTGTGGGGCTGAAAAAAAGGGAAAAAATGGCCAGACATCACCTGAAAGAGTGCTGCTAGGTGTGTAAGGAGGATTGGAGGCCCCATTGCTTAGCAATTTGAAAGCACTCTCAAATCCTCATGGGAAAAAACTGTTGTACCAGATTATTAATCTCAGAGGTTTTCGGGATTCCTTCCCAAGCTAAATAATCTTCACCCATTCCTTAAATCTGCTTGAGAAAGGAGACAGAGCCGAATGCAGGCCTGCATGGGTGTGGGGCGGACGGGTGGAGAGGCAGCAGATGACACCAAATAGCTACACAGCAGCACAGAGAGCTGCGAGGAAGCTACTAATGGCCTCTGATGAGCACGGATGTATAATAATGAGGTTAATGCCCTTTCATTCACCCAGAAACATCTTAGCTAACGTATAATCCCTGCTAGTCAATGGGCGATCATTAGGTCATAAATAATACAGCGTGACTGAAGGACAGGAACCTTTCCTGTAATAATAATTTTCAGTCGGTGTTGACCCGGGGAGGGTTTTGTTGCAGCCCCCATGCTGTGCCACGCTGTGGGGATGGAGCTGTCAGAGCATTTTCTGGTCAGAGGAACGCTCCCACCTCTTGCTTCTGCTGTGTGCATCTGTCATCAGAGCAGGAAAATGCTCCACCAGAGCCCGGGTCTACCAGGTAGTGCTGGGAAAGAGAAGCTGAAGCTAATGGAAAGAACAAAGATGCAAATTAGATAACAAAGCAATTGCAACAGTCATCAGACAGTGCTGCCAGGGGCCTCGACCTGCCCGGTGGTGCCTGGTGGTGATGCTGGGAGAGCTGGAGATGGGGCTGGGCTCCCCGACTGGGAGAGGTGCCTTGTCCCAGCCCCAGCCCCGGGCAGACGGTGTGTGCATCGTGTACAACATTGCTTTTGCAAGCTGGGTTTGTGGTCCCGTGCCATCCAATGCTGTGTCAGAGGAGGTATGGTGTAGTCTTGGTTGTCGTTGAGCCCCTGAGGCTGTATTGACCATCAGGGGTTTAGCGACATTAAGTTCTGGGGCACTTTCCCTTCTTAGAGTGCTTCCTATGTGTGGATATCACTTGACCGTAAATTCCTGTGTTTATTAGTGGGAGTAAATCCTACTGAGTAATAACTTGGATCATGCTCTGTATGCATTTATATTTGATTGTGGGCCATTTTAAACCCAGATGCTTTTAAACCCACCAAGTGAGCAAGGGAATGAGCAACCGTCCAACCTTTTTTATTTTATAATAGAATGTTTACACTTGTTACACAATAAATCCCATATAATCAGCTTGTAAAGCCTGCACAAAATCTGTGTTTTCAAGAGGGAGCAGGAACAGAATTACATTTATGCATGAACCTGAGTGTTTGCTGGGTTGGGTTGCCAAACCTTACCTGTTAATAAAAGAAGAATTAAGATCACCTGTTAGAAAACCTCTCCTTTACCTGACCATGGCTTTCCTTGCTTTTTGCCTGTGGTGGTCACAGGTTATTGATGCCAAAGCAGCTCATGCGATGATGTAGGCACATCGGGGGATGGCTGGCATGGGCAAGAGGAAGGGGACCCAGGCTGGGGGTGGCCGCTCTCCTGGGATGGCACTTGCGATGCTCTGGGCGCTGTTGCAATGTGGATCCTTAGAGACCACCATGGTTGTCTTTTTTGCTAGTAGTCTAGGACTGGAAAGGTTTTCAGGCCCAAAAAGGAGTGCATGTCTCTGCTGAAGTGATATATGTCACAACATGAGTTATTCAGGGATCATATGTACAAATCTAAACAAATCTGTCCAACTTGTGCTCCCACCTCCTAAAAAGAAGAAGGTACAAATGTGGAGTTGTGGAGACTGCAGAGGAAGAGCTGTAGCTTCCAGACTGCTCTACAGCTGGGGGAAAAAAGGGCTGCAGGCTGTAAACGCAGTGAAACTACCGCTCTCTGATACATCCCAAATGAAGCAGCGTACACCCAGTAATTACCCCAGGTACTCCTAAATCTGTCTGCAGCAAGTATCGGTGTATTCTGTTTCATAGAAGACTCGTTGCCAATCTGTCAATGTCCACGTGCAGAAAGCAATTTATACAATAAATAGACAAAAAACCCTCAGGTCCTTGTAAATGTCTTCAATTATCTCAAAGCTTTGACAAATTGTTAGAGGGGCTGGAAGATCTTAGCATCTCTGCCCCATTTGTGTAAGTAGCTTTGTCCTCTGACAACTTTTCATTTCACTGAGTCCAAGAAGAGATGCTCTAAATACGTCTTCATTTTCTGCTTGTTAACTCTTCCATGCATGCCGCCAACCTTAGCATTAGCTTTCAACTTCATGGCTGACCCATTAAATACTGGATGAAACACATCTCATCAGCTTGCATTAAATTTTGAACTGAATAAATAGGAAAGGCATTACACAGATTCTGTCTGGCCATCTGGAGGAACAATGTTCTTTACCTCAATGAATGGCTATCTAATCCTCTCATATACAGTTGGGTTTTATTCTATTAAAATATAATGAGAAAAGACTACCATACCATTATGTGGTGGAGCTAAATGGGATTTTTAGAATAATCAATGAAAGATGAATAAAAAAGATAAAGGTTTTCTTCAAAGAAAAGGAGAGAAAATTGTCTCCTTGGGATTCAAGTATTGTAGAACCAAATTATTATAACACAATCTTTACTCACTAAAAATACCCCAATTTCATTTCCATAAATCTTCCCATTAAGAATCAAATTAAGTATTTTTTTTTTCATTTAAAAAATGCGACACATTAAATGAAATGCTGTGCTTTAAACAGAGGATGCTGCAGGGTTCCTGCCCGTGGTGGGGTCAGGTCTTTCCCTCCAGCCAGTGGCATCAAGGGCTGCTCTCTGCGGGGTGCCCTAAAATCCAAACCAGAGGTTTGCTGCTGCAAACACCCTGGCAAAGGCCCCAGCCAAGCGGGGAGGTCTTGAGGTTGGTCTCCTCCAGGAGGATCCCACCAGCCTTGGGGGCTGGAGGACATGGTGTTTTCCAGCAATAGCTGTCCTCGCCACACAGCATGCATAAGAAAGGCCTCATTCGCTTAGCTCAATGTAAAACCATCCAAAATTGTTGATGCAAAGATTTTCCTCCAACACAACTGTAGCTGCATTACCATTCCCCTTTCAGAAGACATTGGAAACATTAAGTCTGATAGCCAAGTGAAAGCTATGAGCTGCTTTGTTGTGAGAACTGGACAGGTTGTATGTCCCCATCTCCAGCATGGTGACACCAAAAACCCTTTCCCAGCTGCCACCACATCCTGGAGGTGCCTGTGGTCTGCAAGTGCCTCCTGGTGTGGGGCAGTCACTTGAGCGGTCCTTCAGCGGTGTGCTAAAACTGAGGCACCGCTGGGGTCCATGTTTGGGCAGACGTACAACGTTCCCCAGATGGGGCATATGTGGTTCTTTAAGCCCCAAACTCCAAGATGTTCCCTCATCCCCGGGCTTTCTCCTCCATGCAGACCAGGTCTGGGCAGGCAAGGGATCGTTCTTTGCAGTGCTGCTGTTTATTTGTAAGGGAGCACACTAAATCCCAGCAATTAGTGAACAATTGCTTTAGGGTTTATTTCTCAGCAGGAGCAGAATATATTTCAGCTTTCTCCCTGTATAGCTGTTGGAGGAAAATGACTCCTGCTAGTCATCGCCTACCCCCCAGCACTGCGTCGGCTGCGATGCTATCCACCTCCAATTCATCAACCAGTCAAGTTGATATAATTAGGAATCCCAAAGTCAATAATCTGATAATCTCCAGTGCACAAAGGCTTGTATGTAGGAGAAGTGATTCCAGGAAGTCTGCAGCTCAGATCTGTGCAGGAAAAATGCCAGATTTTAAAAAAGAAACAGGCAGAGACCTGGAGGAGAGAGTGCTTCCTAATCCTTCACTGGTGACATATTTTGGGCCATCAGCTCCACAGTAAATGTTTTCCCGTACAGTCATTTAGTGCCTTCAAACCTTCCCTTTACAGTCTTAATAATAATGTTCAATTACTGGTTCTGCTCTATAAATAAATAATCTCAGTTTAACGAGACACTCTGCTGGGTGAGCGATGCTGGCTGCGGGGGCACGTCTCCGGGGCCCTTGGAGCGGCACGCTCCCTCCCCACTCTCACGTGCGTTGTTGGCCATGATAAGCGGCAGAAAGTGTAAAGCAATATAACATTTGGCAAACATTTTGCAGTCTCTTTATTATGGCGATCTGGAGAAAGGGAAGTCTTACATCCAGAAATGATGCCAGAAAAACAGGTCTTTGTAAAACACTTTGAATGTGTAAAATGACTAATAAAAGAGTAGGCGTTTCAAATATTTCAGGTTGCTCTTTAAAAGTGTCAGGAGTTCCCCTCGGCTTTCCAATGTTAGGGCAGGAGTGGGGGCCGGGGGGACCTCTCTGGGAAAGTGTCCGGCAGGTTCATTATCATTTTCCTCCCTCAGCCCCAAGTGGAAGCGTTGAAGACCAACCCACATAGTGAGATGGGTGTCCTTCACAGCCTGTCTTTGGCCACCACAGCTCCAGGCGAGACTGACACGGTTTCTTTTTAAGATCTCACCATCCTGGAGGAGGGGCCAAGGAGTCCTCAGGCAGAGTGGGGATCTCCCCTTTGCTGAGAGGGGGAATTTGGGGTGCATCCCCAGGCCAGCTCCATCTCATCTGCTAGTGAGCTGCCAAAGGCTGCTGCATGGGGCAGATGTGCTCCCGGGAAAAGCGAGTGGCTTACATAAAAGTTCCATCAATTTTAAATGACAGTGTTATCTTCCTAACAGGATGTTTTAGCTGTAACATGCTCTACATAAGCCTTTTAACTCGCCTTGTCAGGAACCGTTCTGCCTTCTTCTGGTGCGTGCAGCGAACCTGTCGCTCAGCAGGCATTGAGGGGAATTGTCGGAAAGCCAAACGTGGAGAAGCGATGGGAAATCATCCCATTTTTCCTTTCCACAGCGGGATGAGTGATGTCCAGGGTCGCGTGCTGAGGCGCTGCCAACTGTCTAATGCACAGCTGGGACTTCAGCTCCCCCAGGGCATTGCACACCCCGAGCCCCCGGCCACCGAGGACGGCTGGGCTGGGAAACGAGGGGACCAGCCTTGAGTCTGGAGTCTGGATAAATAACAGCTCCTGAATATGAATTAGAGGATCCATTGCCATTGCGTTGAAGCCTGGCATCAGAAGAAGGAGGGCCTCCAGCTGATCCCATAAATCAGCTGATGAACCTTTGTCTGCCCTGAGCTGGTGTGAGAAGCATGTGCTCTGCTGGAAATCATATTGCTATTTTTTCTCAATGTGTTAAGGAGCCAACTGATCTTTAAAACATGCTAATCTGACTTGACAGTGGAGGCTGTTTATTATTGCACAGTACCATAATAAATATAATTTCTGTTGATTAAGTTAGACTATGGGTTTTACCTGACTTCCTTATGAAATATATTAATAGCGCAGGCCAAGGCTGCAAGGTCATAGACGGAATATCACCATAGCAGGAGCAGGGGATGGAGTGTTAAACACCATACAGAAAGGCATTGCGAGCTTCAGAGATGTGCTGCCTCGTTAGAGATGTGTCTGAAACCATGTGGAAGAAGGGCGATCTTCCAGCCAGGCTGGACTGGACATGGGAGATGTGCATTGCTCCAGTCTGTGCTGGGGAGCACAAATAATGTCCCTTCCCCCCCCTCCCTTTGGTCTATGGCCTCACTGGGTGGATTGGTAACTGCTTCGATAGCACACATCAAACAAACGCGATGCTTGCTTGGGGTGTTATCCCACATCGACTGTGGACCATTGATCCAGGCAGGGCACAGGCATTTTCCATTTCCCTCAAGGGTCCAGGCAGGAGCAAAGGCACCGACCTCCCCATTGCATGGCTGTTGCAGGAGAGACGGGCTGCGCCGGGGACAGCTGGGCTTTGCCCTGCTCCCATGCCAGTGGGCAGGAGCAGCCCAGCACAGCCATGGCAGCAAAGATTTGTTGCCTCAAGGGCACCGTGTTTCTCCCGGCTGCCGCTCCTCCGGGGAAGGCAGCGCAGCACTGGCCGTCGGGGCTGAGCCTGGAGAGGCAGCAGCCATGCGATAACCAGAGGTAACTGTGTGCTGGAGAGATTTATCTAATAGGAAGGGGAAAAGCGACATGCGTGCACACTGCAGATGGGACTAGAGCTGAGTGTGGATTTATAGGCAAAGAGTAAATAGGAACATAGGGAAACGCTTTCCCTTTCTCCATAAACTTTTCAATTTCAGAGAGGCCAGATTCAATAAAACTATCTTGCAGATGGAGGTTTTATTGAATCTGGCCCATAAAGCTCCCATTATGGGGTTTACAACTGCCATTTACACAAATCCTACTATAATAAAATACAGTGGTGTTTACAGCATTCCTGCAACTGCCACAGAATTACAGCATGCACAAAAACCGATGAGTAAATCTTAGCTTAACGCACCAGGTGCTCCACTGGCAACATAAAGCAGCAAAACTTGGCGGGGGGGGGAAGGGAAAATGCAGAGGTAGGAGAAGGTTGCTTGGGCAAGAGGAGAATTATGCCTGCCGCTTGGCCAAGATACGCCAGGGAAATACCAGAGATTTACAGCCCTCACCCTGCTCTCCTGCAACGCAAAACATAAATATGCTTCCAAAAGGTGCTGCATGGCCTCGGCGCACAGCTGTGGGGACTGGATGGACGTTACTGGCAGCTGGGCGATCCCAGCCGTTAGCAGCATCTGATCCAGCCATGGCAGAGAGCCAAGCTCAGGTTGGCTGAGGTCTTGCTGAAGTTTGGTATAAAAATCTCCAGCTGGGTGCTTTTTCTCTTTCCCACCTGCCTTGTGGATGCTGCCTGGGTGCTTGTAGCAGAGCATGTGCTGAGGAGGGATGGAAACTGGTGGGCAGCCCTGGTGGGTTGTGGTTGGAGAGAAGGAGGCTGATGGGTTTGCTGAACAAGTGAAAACATCTGAAAAGCCTCTGGTTAAGAGCTGAGCATGGGGCTAAAGAGTGAGTAAAGGCTAAATTTGAACTGTCTGAGGGACTGAGATTTCAGGTGCCTGAGTCTGCTCTCAAAGATGCTTTCAATAGGGGAGGGGAAAAACTAGGAGCTCTGGAGGAGATCCTTTCTGAGAAGGAACAGCCTGAGCTGCGTTTTTGGGCATGGCTCCATGGCCTTGGTCAATAAACATGGTGGCACACATTTATGCTGATTTCCAATACTTGATTGAAGGAGATGCATTTCAATTGCATGTCTTTCCTCTGCTTGTCCCCATGCTGAGAGCTGTAGCTGAGAGGTGATGGCTCTTCCTTTACAGCAGATCTGTCTCACACTGCAGCCCTTCAGTTCCCTCTTTATATATCACTGCATTAATCTTTGTGCCTCCCTATGTATCTGCAAAACACTTGCATTTGCAACTCCATTAATTAGGCCAGAAAGCAGATCAGCACTAATCTCTCCTGTTCTCCTTAATATATTGTTTTCTGACATTGCCTCACAAATTAAACTGAGATGATTAATACTGATTTTCAGTGCTGTGCTACGTGTAAGGGCAGAAACTTCTTGTATTTACAGAGGAAGTGTCTCATTTAGGATGAAGGAACACTATTCAAGTTATAGTAGAAACATTTATTTCATGGCACATATTTAACAAGTCAATTCACAGTAAAGTTCAGCTTTCCTTTTTTTCAGTGAGCTCAGCATGAAGAATTGATTCAATCGAAGTTGTTATCAAATTTCTTTATCATTGGGCACCTAAATACCTTTGCAAATTTATCCTCGGTGACTTGCTCTGATCACATTGGAAGTGAGTAGCAGTGTGGGAACTTGTGTTATTCTCCTGTTATTCTCTGTGCTCCATCATGCTCAGCACATCACCTTGCAGTCGGGGAGGCTCTCGCTACCCCGAGCTCAGGAGTCACCCCTGTAACCTGGCAGTGTCTGGCGGAAGGATGCACATGCAAAGCTGAACTCCAAGGAGGCTGCTGAAAAGCCTGGCCTTGCTCATGCTGTGAATTGGGAGAACTTAAATTAACGGTGTGTTTTGCAGAGCCTTGTGCACCAAGAATAGGTCTATTTTTTCTGTTTATTGTATTTCCATATTGGTTTTACTGAATCATTCAGTCCTTTATTTTGCCATTACATTTGCTTTCTATATATTTTTTCAGTGTCCAAGTACACATTTTCTTTTCCAGATGCGTGCCCTGTTTGTTTCCTCTGTGTTGCTGGCTTTTAGCTTATTTAATTGTGACTGGGATCAGGGGTTTACTTGTCATTTCCCGTATCTGCCCCACTGTAGATCTCTGAGTAACTCTGTCAAAGCTGATGGAGTTACTTCAGATCTATAGTGCTACAATCAACAACATCTAGCCTGTCCTTTAATTTAAATTACAACTGCACAAATGAGCTGTCCCCACTACTTCTCAGGGTTTTCCAAGGAAGCCTACATCAATGATGTTTTAAGACACCCATTCCTGTTTCCAATTCCTCTGTTTGAACCCTTGATATACATATAAATGCTGGTGCATCTCTGGCCTGCACACTCTCTCCTTCACCTTTTTCTCGTGGAAGATTAAGATGCGATACAGGTTTGCTTAAAAACCACCCAAGCTCTTTGTCCCTGTCCAGTTTGCCTGAGCTTATCCTATGTCTTGATTTTTTTTTCTGTTTTGCTGAGTGTTGGTTTACTGTACCTCTGTATCCATCTTGGGTTATGGTAGTAATTTAGGAAAAATAATAAAAAAATCATTGTGTTTTTTCCAAGTCATACATTAAATGGAAGAGGGGCAGCACAATTCTGTGTTTTGCCATGTAACGGGATGGCAGCCACATGAACTGTCTTGGTCTACTATTGCTACTCCTGGTTGCTCCTTATAAATACTTCTGTCAGTGTTTTATTTGGTTTAAGACTAACTCATTATGCTCAGTCAATATTCATCCTTCTCTTGTCCAAGCTTGCCTGTCAGTTGGATGATTCAAATAGCTGTCTGGGTTGTGAATCCCAAATGGGGTTCAAGAGAGGAGGGGAGGGCTGAGATGCCTGACACAGACAAATGGTGATGTTTCTGTCTACGTGTGGCAACAGAGCTTCATGTTTTGTGGTTCTTTGTATCGGCTTTCGGGAAGGGCACAGGAGTAATGTATGACAATGCCTTGAGTGCACGGAGTGATGGATAACCTGACCCGAGGGGGCTGGTGCTGCAGCGAGAGCTGCTGCACGGATCTGCTTGTGGTGATTGCTGAAACGAAATAAAATAAAAATGTTGTTTGTTTTTGACAGCTTTTTGCAATCTTTGCATTTGCAACATGCGGTGGGTACTCTGGAGGACTGCGCCTCAGTGTGGACTGTGCAAACAAGTCAGAGAGTGACCTCAACATTGACATAGCCTTTGCCTACCCCTTCAGGTAACCCCGTTTGGTTCGTGGCGGTTCGTTTGCAGGGAGGCAGGCATTCGGGGGCTGATGCAAAGCCCATTTTCAGTGGGGTTTCCCATCATTTATAGCAGCTTTTGATTAAGCACCAATCTGGGGCTCCTGAATTCTCTTCAGAGTATTGTTCAGGCTCTGGGTGTGCAGGAGGAATGAATCTGGCTACACCTGGTGTGGATGGGGCCATGGGAACTGCTGGGGAATGGGAGCTCAGCGAAGGAGAAGAGAGCAGTTGTGGGCATGCAGAGCCTCATAAAGGCCAGGACAGCTCAGGGGGTGGAAAACGGCAGGCAAGGAAAAAGAACAAAAACACATTCGCCCAAAAAAAAAAAATTTGAGATAAAGTAGCCATTAACTAAGCTGGAGATGAGGGAGGATTTCCAGCCATTGGAGTAGCAAGGACCTGGAAGAGCCACTCCATGGGGAAGGGGAAGCAAAAGACAAAACAAGTTTGAACCATAATTTTGAAGTGCTTTTGAAAATTCTATTGGTTGCCTGTCTGCATCTCTCGGTGCCTGAATACTTTAAACCTTGGAACCTAGTGACTTAGGAAAACAGATTTTATGTTGTTTAAGTAAGTCTGAAAGCTGTAGTGAGGTTAATGTGTGTGTATATATATATATATATATAAAAAATATTCATGCCATTTAGGATCCTGCTTCAAAAGAACATCCACAGTTCTGTTTTTAAAGATATCAAGTCCACTCTAGAAATCTTTCACTTCTGAATAAGTGATTTCTTTAAGGAATTGAGGTGATTAAGAAAAGAATGCATAATCCAATCTCAAGCCCAGTACACTATGACTCTAAAATTATTTTGCTTCCTTGGGAAATCACATGCTGTTTTGCTTATGATTGCTATGCACAGACCAGATGTAATAGCATCTACTTTAACATGTTCTAAAATATAGCATCTTACAAACAGTGGAAACTGAATTTGATTCCTTGAACTGTTGTTCTTCCTTGACACACATTTATTACTCCAAAGAGTCACATTTTCTGGTATTACAAATGTTTATTTTTTATCTTGAACTTGTCTGCATTTTCTTTCATTTCTGCTTAGTATGCATGAGATAGATCCTGAAAATTGAGTTATGTGAATTTGTAATGTGATTCACTTCCAAATAGGTCATATCTCCAGCATCCATTACAGAACACACCCTACAGTAAAGTGCTTTTAATTTGCATGATTATAAAATAGTACTTTATGTAAAAAGTTAATAAAATGGAGACAAGTAGCCAGCAAGTATTTCCTGGTGTTTTACCAGGCACGTTGACCATTGCTTTTAGAAGGATGTGGCTGGATCTGCAATTTCCCAACAGTCTTGCTTATTAGAAAACTGCAAACATTGCTGGGTAATTGTAGCATTCCAGCATGTTGGAAAGATGATGCAAAGCAGGATTTATTTGCAGAAGAGATCCACCTGAGGCTGTAGCTGGCCCTTGAACTGTCTGTGTGGGTCCCAGCTGTGGCTGGGTGTGCTTGAAGCAGAGTGGGACATAGGAGGAGCCTGCACCTGGAGACTGGGTGCATGGCATGTACAACGGGATGGCTGGCGACGTGGTGGAGATACACCTGTAACTTGCAGGTGGCAAAAGAGATGACACTTAGCCAGCTGGTGTTTTGGGAGAAGCATGAAGATACTCATTTTTTTGTGCAATTTGGAACTTTGTATGCAAACCTGAAGCACATGCAAAAAGTGCCTGAAGATGTACAGACTATGTGGGGTAGCAGATGTGTGCCTGGAAAATCTGGCCTGGTGCTACCTGTGGAACTTGGTGTCATTTTGCTGTTTCATCTAAATATTCCCATGACTTCCTCACACATTCACTCTTTCTACTTTTCTCCACTGCTCCTTTGACAGATTGGAGCGGGGATACTCTAAAAACAGAAGTGAGCTTAGTTGGGAAAGGTAATATCTCATTAGAGCAGTTGATACCCTTGGAAAACACAGACACATTTTAAGTTCAGGCTCCCTCATCAAGACTGTGATCCTGAAGCTCATCTGCCTGCATGGGCATGTAGGTTTTGTGTAGGTAGGATGAATTTCCCACCAGTTGTCTTGCATCCAGGTCTGAATAAGTCTGTATTCACGTGGTATTTTCTTTTCAAATGCCTTCAGTGTTCTGATTATTGGCTGACAGCTGGAGGAGGTGTAGGTGGAAGGAGAGATGCTGCTGAGCATCTGACACCGCAGTGCTGTTGTGGCTGTCAGCAATGACACTGAAGCAGTTGAATACCTGAGCGTTGCTTTTTGAGCTGTGCGTTCCAGTAGGACTTGAAATGAAGAAAGCCATGCAGCTGTGCTAGCAGCTGCTTTTATTCCTGTTGCTATGAGTTTGAGGTTTTGTTTTCTTCTCCTAGAAGTTGAACTGCTAGACCTTGGCTAGTTGATGAGAAAGTGATAAGAGCTTTGAGCAAGTAAACAAAATTTTAAGGCTCAAGAGGGCGGCTTGGCAAAGCAAGAGGACTTGGATGCTTTGGAGATGAGATTGAAGGAGCTTGAAAATGTTCCCATTAAAGCAAGATCAGAACGGGGAGGGAGTTTTCCAGACTGAAAGCAGGGACATCTCACTTGTGACTATATGCTTCTGGGGCCCATCACCTTAGGTAAAGAAAGAGAGGATGCAGGAGGGCAAAACCAGTGTTGATGGGGTCTGGGGATGTGTGATTAAAACATACCAATTGCCAAGCTGACTTCAAAGCAGTCATTTGTGTAGCCCCAGTCCTAAATGTACTGAAGAAGCATTGCTCTCCACAGAAGGTAGCTCCAGATGCTCCTGCAAACCAAGGAGCATCTCCATACCCCCTTACTGAGATTTTTCTCAGCCCCAGCCTACAAATTGCAGAAGTCTCCAGCAAACAATGTAAAGGAGTTCAAGAGAAATCATAAGTTCCAGCAGACAGGGAGTTTTGAAGGGTACAGTTAAAAAATCAAGAAAGAATTAATATTAACATCATGGGAAGATGATAGTTGTGCTTGGCTCCTACATTATCTTACTGCCCTTGTAACTGTGGCAGTAGGAACTTGTGGAGCACCCAGAGAAACCCCCTACACAAGGTGGTTGCATCTCATTTCTGCCAGAATCACATTCTCTTCCCAGTTTAATTCTGGACTTAGATTCATTTGCCCTTTGAAAAGGCAGAAGTGAGGAAATACAGAAGTACATTAGTCACTAGAGAAGACCATCAGAGCAATCTGGCAAAGTGGTACTTATGCACAGCTGGGAGAAGCAATCCCTTCAGAGAAAAGCCCGTGTGGTGGGTACCTGTGTGGGGCTGTGGTGTGGCAGGAGCATAGGGAGGCAGAGCCGTTCCCCATCTGAGGAGTGCCCCGTGCTGGGGCTCCTGCTCTGGGCTTGCACTACTGGGGTGCAGTGACCTCAGAGGAGTCTCTGCAGCATCACTGCTGAGTAACTGAACCCAAATCTGGCTCCACCATCTCTCCTGGAATAGGAGGCAAGGTGGATGCTTTTCCCATCTACAACTACACTGATTCATTTAAGCTTCCTGTAGCCCAGATCCATGACCCTGTAGTCACCCTGTAATGTGCAAAGTAACCTCTAGTCCAAACCCTAATACCCGCCAGCAGTGTGTCCTGGAGCTCTGCCATGCTTTTCTACATATCCTGCCAGACTCTTCCATGTCCAAGCTGATCTTCATGAGGCTGTTTCAAATAATCACCTGAACTTTTTCTCTCATTTCTTCTGCCTGCTTCCAGTTTTATCAAAAAGGATTTCTTTACCTCTTCATGCTTTAAAACACAAATCAGCCTTTTTTCTGGGTACCTGTATATGTATTTCAAAAATTTTACAAGTTCATGTATGGAAAAAACTTCTTTGGTCCCACACTAGCGATTTTTCTCAGCATTGTATCTGTGTTTGCAAATTTGGCACACGTTAGGGTGTTCATCAACTTGACCCTCATCCCAGTAATGATTCTTTGAGTGGAGGGAAAAAAATCAGCATCTTGGAATTATTTGTTACTCTTGCAGTCCATCACCCTTTCAGATCAGATTTGTCACTCATCCAAGTGCCCTGAAGCAATACTTTTTCTGTAGTGAGGGTCCTGGTGAAGGTCCTGTTTGTTTATTATTTTCTTCTGCTCCCAGCAACATTTTATCATGTACTTTGCTATCCATTGGTTTTACTTTGATAGTAAGTGGTTGAACATTATACCTGCCGTGCGCATATTTGTTGCTGGTATTCATCATTTTAAGATGTTTTTAACCAGTCCTCCTAAAAGTGAACTCTTTTGGTTGCCAGCTCAGTTGTCAGGCTTGACTTACTAAGTATGTACTGAAGATTTTTGCTATATAATTGTTCATGTCACAAACTTAATGTTTTTCTTGTAGCTGGCAGAGTTGCACTGAAATGTTTGGGCATCGGCTACTGATTTAAATGAAACTTTGCATAGCAGAAACGCTCTCGTGATGCTGAGCTGTGCAGACAGGCAGCACGCTGCCAGCCAGAGATATTATCTGCTAATATCATCACCTGCTGCTTTGTGGTTATCTCACTTCTGCAATTCCCTGTCCTGACCAAGGGAGGAATGCCTTGCTCAGCCCCTGGCCGTAGGGCGATGCTGCACAGGGCTGGTGGTGGGGTGAGCACCAGGAAGAGAGGGGTTGGGCTGCACGGCTCTGCAGTGCAATGGGAAGGGAGGAGCAGTTCAATACAAACCCATAAGCGTGCTGTCTGTTATGTCTTGAGGCAGATCCTGAACTAAAATCTCTGTCTTTAGCTTCTGGAGGTGCTTTAGCCCAGCCTACATATACAGGGTATCCCCAAATTAAATGCTGCATGGGCATCCATTTGGAGTATATCTTGCCTTTTCTTGTGGCTTTCATCCTGCAAGCTACTTGAAAAATATTGGCCCAGAGAATCACATGACTAAATTTTAAACACAGTCTCACCTAAGCCAATGGTTAAGGTAAGTATGTGCATAGGTGTTAGGAGAATTGAGCCATAGTTCCATGTGGGACAGAATGGGACTGCCTGGTGGTGCTAACGTGGGAGCCTGATGAAAGAATGTCTGTGCATGTCTTTGTATCGCAGCAGTGAGCAAAACAAATGTTGCTTTCCATTTGATTTTAAATCACCTATTAGTATCTTTCCAGTGCGCTGGTAAAACTGTCTCTTGAAGTAATCCTTGCTTCTGAAGGAAAAATGTATTTTATGGGAGCTTTTCATTCACTCTCTAAGCATCTCATTTGAATAAAGACATTCCTGTTGAGCACCCTTTAAAGTGTACGCCTCATCTGCATGCGATGGGCAGGCTAGTCTTTCATTCAAAATATGACAGCCAGATCTAAATTGCCTACTTAGAAGCTACAGATGATAATTAAGGAGAAAGTAGCTAACTGTGCTTTGCAACTATCTATCTCTGGAAAAAGCCTCTGTTAATATTAGCACATTTCTGTGCCAGAGTGTACTAACCTTCTTTTTTTTATTATCCATTTGTGGTAAATCTTGCTTCAGAATTCAGTGAAAAACATTTTGGCCAGAAGATTATAAATGTCTATTACGGCGGGGAGACCAGGAACTGCTGATAAATAAGAAGTCTTTAAACTAAGTAGTTGCCTGCGACGCTGACTTTCAGGCAACTACGGCAGGCTCTCCTCCCAGCTCTCCTGGGCTGCCGTACCAGGTGAGGGTGGGAGAAAGGAAGCAATAAAGTCACCTAGTCAGTTAAACTCCCCAGGGTTCTTGTTTTATTTCGCATGTGTTCATCACCCAGAAGATGCCCCTTCTGCAAAGGCAAATTGTGGCCTCATAACACTTCTGTGGGTAGACGGAAGCAAAAGCAAGCCAGCAGAAGTTGCACTAGCTTAAGGAGCGCTCTGTGCCAAAATGGAGATGCCCCAGTTCCCAGGCAGATTTGGCAGAGCTCCCAGTAAGGTGAGAGGCGCTGGTTAAACTCTGCATGACCCATTCCAGCATAATGAAGGGAGAAATCTCGGTCCTGCAACTCCTTAGATCAAAACTTGGTGCCTTTTGAAAAGCTGTGCTTTTGCACAAACAGGAGTTGGGTGAAGTTGGGTAGCGAAGAGCACAAGCTGCATGGTCACAGTGGTCCCTTCTGGCTCTGCAATCAGTCGGTCCATAAAAGTTGTTCAATTTAGTCCTTTTTCTTGCCAAACTGTGACCACCTCATCTAGCACTGCAGATCTGGGGTTAACATCTGAACTGACAAGGAAAGCCGTTCAATAACGCAACAGTGAGGCTGGAGATTTTCATCAATACCCCGTTTATATAAACTGGCTCTTTAGGATGGGCACTAAGGGCTCGGTCATAGCTTTAATTATCTTCTTCCACAACAGTTTCAAACCCTGATCTCAGCAGTGCTTTTTATACCTACTTTTGGCCTTTTGTTGAATAGATTTGCCTAACAAGGACTCTAGGTTTTAACTACTGTTAGTGGAAACTGGAAATGATGTGAGTGAGGAGCATAATGTTGCAGCCTGCTGAGCAAAATTCAGAAAATACATCCTTCAGGATACAGATATGTCTGATTGTGACACCTCCACAAAAGTCTCTTAATGTGACCTAAGGATGCAAAGCAGACCAAAGCATTAACATGTATTTTTAACTAGGAAATACAGACATTATTTTTTTTAGTTGTGATTTCTACCTTGTGGTAATTTTCAGGGCTGTCCAGAAAATTGCAGCTCCATCTTTTTTTTTCTCCAATGGAAACCCAGTAAAAAGTTATTATCCCATAGTAATGCAAACCCAAGAACTTTCTCAACTATTTAAAGTATGACCCCAGCACATGGCTTCCCTGGTGGTGAAGGTATCAGAGACCTTGGTCAAGTCTCTGTACTGAAGCAAGTCTATAAGCAACCTGAACGTGGAGCTCACATAGCCAACCTGAGTGTTCTAATCAATGACCTATTAGCTTAGCTAGAGCTGTTTGCTCTTACATTGTCTCCTGAGTCAGGGAAAAGGTGATCCAGGTCTGCAGAATAAATATATTTTTTTTTCAGCTTTGAGTGAACATAGTTTTTAAGAGGAAAGAATATTTTACATTTTTGTAACCAGCTCTAGTTATTATTTAGAGAGTGAATGCCATAATTCAGAGCCCCAGTATGATTTTTATTTACTTGTGCATGGCTTCAGACTACTGAAAGTAATTAAAATCTGCAAATCAGTGTTCTCCAGCATCCATGGGTCTTCAAGGACCACGCTGGGTCTAAGAATACTGTCTTTGGTTTTTCTCTCTGCTCCTACATGTCTTGTGGGATGTTTATTTTAGACCAAGAGGACAGTAGAATGGGAGAAAATGTCTGTGCTTTTGTCCTTGGACAGCAGTGGTCTGCAGTAGAGGCTGTCCGTGAGCACAATGTACAATTTAATTCCTGTTGTCAGGGAGTTTGAAATCATTGCTGGTCTGATTAAAACAGATAAAAATAAGGATGACTCTGTGGCTTTTCTAGTTTTGAGTGCCTCTTCCTGACCCCAATTACAGTCTTCAAAACCCACTTTGTAGAAATCTTCAAGATTGGCAACTTGGTCAAAGAATGGTTATTACTGCCAGTTTGCACTTTTGTTTGAACTGGATAAATGCAAGTACCCTTTTCCCAGCAGTGAGGGATTGGGAGATGCTTCCAGTCACTTGACACTTTGTTCCTGCATGACATCTATAGAAAACCACCAGAAATCTGATACAGATACATCTTCACCTTCTCTTTGAGGCTGACCCTGCGCACGTGGTCCTTAGCACAACTGATGCACTGTGTCATATGAAGGAGGAGGTCCTCCACCGCCCCCACAATTTGCTAGCTGCTCTGAATGGCTTAGCTTCTGTGTCAAACTATTTTGTACACAGCCAAGAAGCCACAGCCCAAGGGTGGCAAAGTGTTTGCTCATTCATGCCACTGGTGTGCTGGCTGCGTGCAATGATACGCTGGTTGAGCAGGTCAGAGAAGGAGGTCTGGCTGCCAATATTTGTAAAACTGTGAAGTCCCCAGTCTGTGGCACAACCAGGGAGAGGCTGATTGCTCCAGCCAGTAGGCTTGGCATGGGGCAGCAGCTCTGCAGACAAGATGACTTTTCCAGATGTTGAGGTCTTCTCAGTTGCTGCTGTCATCAGTGTTACTTTTTAATCCCTTAAAGCTTAAAGCAAACATGTCCTTGAGTGCTGAACTGGGGCCAGAGAGGAGGCTTGTCTTGCTTTGCAACTCTTCAGACTGGTTGGCTCTTGTCTTCCTTTATGAATGTCCATGCACAAACCATGAACACAGAGCTCATAGGCACACAGCTGGCTGGGAACTAAATGGGGAATGGTGTCTGCTGCAAAGAAGGTGGAACACTGCTTCTTAAATCTTTGTTAAATTGTAGAAGCTTTTCTTTTGGTACTCAAAACAATTGGATTCTTGATGAATTTGGATGGTATTAATCCAGACTGGCTTATTTTGTTTCACAGAGGCTATATTTTATGCTTAATGCTATTTTAATGCCAGAAAAATTCTTCACTAATAGTTTAGCCTGAATTTGTTCTTAAAGTGGAAGTCACTTTTGGATTTGTTAATATATGCAGCTTTTTCACAATTTGAATTTTTAATATATATTCATGAATAGTCTCTGTGGTATTGTGCAGTGATGGTGTTTTATCTGTGCCTGTCACAAAGGCTTTTTCTAAAAGTCAAGCTTTTTACAACTTCCCTTGCAAATTTCTTTTTGCACCTTTTCATGTTGCCAGTACAGAAGCAACCAAAGCAGAAACCCTTTGGCTTTGCTTTGTTTGGCATTTGATCCCATACCCCAGACAGCGTGTGGTGACCCAGCTAGGGGACGATCAAACACACGTCTTTCCCCTTTTTCCTGCTCCCAAATGTGCATTTGCTGTGCAGCAGCCCTGAAGGTTTCCCCAGGACCATAGGGAACTGGATACGTGGGATGTCTTTTGTCTCCTCTCACACCTGGCTTCTACATGAATTTATTTGCCAAGAGTTTAATGCACTATTTCTTCTTATTCAATATACTCTGTAGAGGATGGGCATCTAACCCTATCCAGCATAGCCCCACTCAGTGAGGTACCTCTCCCTGTCCTGCCTGGATTCCCAGAAGCGACACTTCATGGGTTATTCAGCGTGAAGGTGCCAGCAGTTTGTCCGCGGGTCCATCAGCAGACCTGCAGGTCTGCCTTGGCTCCTGCCCTGTGTGCTGCTCAGCCTGCGATTGAGCCCACAGGCTCCCTGAGAAGAGCATTTAGCGTGTGCTTCGAATGAAAATGTTATGACTGGGAGTTTTATTGGAGTCATGCCGTAAAACTCTACAGAGGACATAATGTGATTGCTTTAAGTACCTTAGGACAATATACTTGGGAAAATTACAGGTAAAACACAAATTTAATGTTAAAATACAATACGAAGGAATAAACGTTGCTGCATCTTCTGTAATTGCTCTTGCATTTATGTCAGCTGGTCTTGGAGGCGGAATTGCTGCTTTCACGGTTTACAGAGCTAGATTAAACTGTATGTGAACCCTGCTTCTCACAAGGCAAAGGATTTATGCTTTGAGGTGGTTCTGGTTGAACATCAGGTGATTCCCAAGAATTTGGATTGATTTTACATAGAGTTCATAGCCCATTTGATTGTGGAAGGCGAGGTGGTGGGAGTGTTAGGAACCAATGTGAGCAGCAGCAGAGCATGTTGGGGTGCAGGAAGGTGGGGCTCAGCAGTCCCACAGCGCTCCATGCAAAAGCACTGCCCAGGGATTTGATACACCTACTTCCCAGAAATGGTCTTATTAGATTCAATGGCTGGTCTTTTCTTTATGCTTTCTATTGCTTATGTTATATCTCTAGGTGTTTAGATTTTTTTGTAGATTTTTCTCCAAATGGAAGCTTTTGTTCTGCTCTGACAGAGGCGTGTTAATTTGGAAGCTGATTCTCGTGTCGGTCCAGAGGAGAGGGCAGCAGGAGGGACATCAGAGCTATGGGTTCAGTTAGGATCTCATGATGCAACCGGGTAACGTTGGACAGCTGTGTATGTGGCAATGCAAATGCACGCCTGTGGCATTTCCATGCCTCCTAATTTGCATTGTTCCATGGACACGATGACTTTTTTTAAGATAATCAAGGGTTACCTTCCTTTAGAGATAACAGCTAAGCTTCCCAGTGACTAGGAAACAGTTCACCCCAAGAAAACAGCTCGGTGAAGGGAAATCAGAGAGCAATGCCACCAGTCTATACCACAAAGAATGTAAGTACCCAATCTGAGAAGGTATTTGGGTTTGTAAAGATCAGTGGAGCATGTCTTGGAGTGCTACGCTCTGCTTGCACAGTGAGGAAAAGTGTGTGTTTCTGAGAAGAGCTGTGAAAATATCTCGGGAGATAAATCTGGGTCTGGATGTAGGCTTGGAAGTGGGGTTGGGATCACCCACTCAGCTTTCCGAGCGCTCCCGGCGGCGCGTGTTCTATAACGAGCCGTTTTATTTCCTTTTTGGTGCTACGGCGTAGTACTAGGGTTTGCATTACTGTTACATGCACAGTCTGGGGAGGTTCATTGCTATGGCTGGCACATGTTCGGGATGTTTCTTCCTCCAGGAGTGTGACGAAGCTGTTGCACAGGCTGTTTCCCAAGAACTTTGTGAAAGCAATCACTGGGAGCCGGTCCTGCAAGAGGGATCCCAGGCTGCAGACATGGCACTGGTGCACTGCTCCCCACCATTGCTGGGGTTGTCTCTATTTCAATGTCTTTAGACCCCATCCTCAAAAGGATTTTGTAGCTTCCCTTCCTGGAGACCTGAGCAACTCAGAGGGTCTCTGAGTTGCTGTGTTAAGAGGAGAAGAGATGTTAGGTGGAGAGGGATGGAGCAGAGGACATGCGTGTTGCGATGCTCTGGGTAGGCATCACGGCATGCCTGCTCCGAGCTGCCGGTGCTGGGGAATTACCACCTCTCCCAGTGTGGCGCACGCAATGTGGTGTGTTGAGACAGCAACTGTGGCTGACAGCTTGTCCTATTAAAAACAGTACTGTAGGAAAATAGTACTGGCCAAATGTTTGCACAACAGCTATGTGCGAGTGAGGGCTGGGAACCTGACAAGTTAAGAAACTGAAAATATGGGGGGGGGGGGAAATACTTTCCATTATTTTGACTGGACATAAACTAGAAGAGAATATAGGTTTCTACAGCTTTCCCAGTCAGCTTCCCAGCAGCATCTTCTGACGTTTTTTGGTGATGCTGCTCTGGACGTGCAGTTGGATGGGTATAAGCCACTGAAGGCAGCTGTGACAAAGGGGAGATCTTTACGATGTTCAAATGTCCAGGACAGGAGTTAGGAATAAATGTTTGCAAGATGAAGTATGTATTTGTTTGAAACTACTGGTAGTGTTGAATAATTCTGGAGACACATGGGCTTTGGGATGTTTTTTGGAAGAAATTGAAAGGACAGAAGTCCAAAGTGAAATACTTTCAAATACTCTTTGATCAGCGAACTGTATTCTTTCTTCCTCTAGAAAGCAAAGAAACAAAAGAGCAAGCTTGGATTGCTGAGTCAGCTGGAAAATTTTATTTTTGTTTCCTGTCTCCAGAGAAAAAATGAACTGATTTTGTAGGGATAGGTAGGAGGTAGAAACTAATGTGCTGCTGCTCTGGAAGGGGAGGAGACCAAGGCGACGAGGGTACTGAAGACACTGTTGGATGCTGGGGAGTCTGGAGGGGGTGTTGCTTTTTGGGGGCTGGTAGAGTGAGGTGTGGAAAATTGCTGGGACGGTTAGGAAATATTGATAAGCACCTCACAGTTTCAATGGCTGTGGCATATGCAGGCAGTGCTGGGATGTGCATCGTGGCAGATGGGCAGTGGGAAAGGTGGGGGACGGGAATGCTCGAGTAAATGGTAATTTCTTCATCTTGGGAAAGGAGCTGTTAGAGCAGGCTTGGGGTGAGAAACAGTCTTGTCGCTGTTAGCAAAGGGATGGAAAACTCTGGTTTTGCCAGAACATCACAGGTGCAAAAGGGCCAGGGAGCAGTCACCTCCGTGGTACCTGCTGTCCTGCTGCTGGGCTAAGCCCGTCACATCCCCACAGCTGTCCAGGGCTCTATTAACATTGCAGCTATTGGACGTTGAAGGGCTGGAGAGAACTTCAACATTAATGACTTCAAGCAGTTCAAATGTGGTATTAACAGGCTGGCTGCCTCAAAAAGAGACTGACTTCAACAGCTCCAGGATGCCTGGGTGCAAAGATTCAGATCCTACAGGAATTACTGGATAATGGTTATAATTAATTGGCAAAAAATATGGACTGAGGGCAACTGCTTAGCAGTGTCTGCCTCTGCGAGAGTTCATGGAGTGTATGAGAGCTCATAGCCTAGCTTCATTGCTGCAGGGTTCCCTCCCTCAGGAGTCTGTCCTTGGAGAGCAGATCTGGCGGGGAGGAGGAGAAAGCTGCAGAGCTCAGCTCCATCCACCCTCCCGAAGGCTGGAAGGAAGCCTGTTCCTTGCTGTGTGGGCAGCCTTTCAGATAGCCAGGATTTAGCACTGAACATGCGGGGATGCCCAGCACGGGGGCACATGTTCTTTGCAGCGAGGAGCACTGTGTGCATTGCTTCCTCCTTGAGAACAGGCTGTGAAGAGCGTTGGAAGAGTCAATGGACCTCGATTTCATTAAAGAAAAGACCTTTCCTTCTCAGGCAGATTTCTACTTCCACCTGAGTGTTAAAGGTTACTTTTAAAGTGTTTTTCTTCATGCAGGTAATTTGTCTAGAAAAGTCTTATGGGAATGATGAGCTCTGCTGTGAAAGGCTCTTGTTTATTACTGTTCTTCCACTAAACCTACAAAAAAATCCATACTTGGCACCTTGAAAGGGCATTTGCCCAGGGACTGACTGGCTGGAGGCACTGGTGTGCAAGCACATCAGCACAGCCCTCTGGAACAAGGGAGCCACAGCATTTCCAGGGCCAACTAAAAGAAATGCCTTTACTTTGTATCCCAGAAAAAGGAAGCTGAAAACCCTTGCCCTGTTCTTGTGCTTTGCCAGAGCAGTTTGACTCACGAAGGGGCCCTGTGCATTTCAGCGTTTCACTACTGGATTTTGAAATTTTGTTTTTCCCTCGTTTTGGAGATTATCAGCCAAGACAAACATTTCACGACAAATTCCTCCATGAGTGCTACCTGCGGTAACTAATTTCCAGTGGTGTCTTTCTCTCATTGCTTTGCAGACAGTAAATAAAATTGACAGTTTGACTACCAGAAACAAGCGAGGGGGAAATAAAGCCCAATGAAAGGATAATGGAGCTCTGGATTTTTGCAAGCACATGTGTGGGTGTTGCAGATTTTGCTCAAGCATGTCATAGACGGGTTGGGGGGTGGATTACAAGATGCTATTTTCAGAAAATAGGACAACCTGCCAAAACAGATAGCTTTTTTGCCTGTTTTTCACCACGTCCTAGTAAAGGAAAGGAGAAACACTAACCCCCATTGAGAATTTTTGGAGGCAAAACTTCTTCTGTTATTTATTAATCCAAGCACTGATCAAAGCCCAGGAGAGGAAATCTGTGCCGGTTCATCAATAATACTTGAGCGCATACTTGCCATTAATTGCATGTTCTGTTGGTTTGAAGTCTAAGCTCTGTGTGCGTTGCTAAAGGGGGAGGTTTTGTGAGTCAGATGAGATTAGATCACTTGGTGCACACTCTCCTGCTCGGGCTTTTCTGTGTCTGCCGATGGAATGGGGCATGGGACACCACGGGTCTTTGGGGCGGTTGGCTCTGACCATTTTTGTGCTCAAGGATCATCAGGTGGACTGGGCTGCTCGAAAAAAAAGAGGGGCTATAATTACAAGCAAATTGTGGCTTGAATATTGTACTAAGGGAGTTCAGGAAAGAGAGGCAACTTCACATTAACATGGAGAGAGCGCAGCTTCTGCTCCCCCACGCACATGTAACAGCTGTAGCTTTGTTCGGCGTGTCTGGCTTCATGTATTGTTTTCGGAGCAGGGGTAATTAGTGTCTGAAAACGTAACTGCTCCTCGCTATTGTGGAACAATGTAAAAATCCTTTTTTTCACTGTAAAACATTTCTGCCCTCTTTAGATCTTGTCAAGCTAGACAATATACCTGTCTTGTCATCATATTTCCCACGGCAATGGAAAGTTTGCCAAATGGTAGAAGAAACCTCAGAAGCCCTTAATTACTGTGACTTCATCAGTGAAACTTGACTGCCTTTGGTGGACTTGCTTCAGATTTAAGTGAATTTGAGGGAACTCACACCTGGATGGCTTGGCAACGGTGGCTGTTGTTAACAAACGGAGACAGCAGGCAAAGGGGATGGTGTCAGCAGCGATGAGCAGCGAGGCTGACCTTAGTGCTGCTCTGCTGAGTGTGGGGTGCCAGGTCACCTTCCTGAGTCGTCAGCTTTATTTCTGAACTAATAACAAGACTCAGTGCAATACAAGCACTGTCCAGCTCATTTTTAGAGGAACTTAGGGGGGAAAGGTTTTTCATTACTTTTTTCCCTAATTAGGTAAATTTATTACTGAAGTGTTCCTTATTTGCATCGTCCATCAACCAGTGAAAATCACTTCTGCTAATGCAGCCCAGCAGTATTGCTCAGATGTTAACAAAGTGCAAAGGGCGTGATTGCAAAGGGTCACTCTTGGAGCTCCTGATTTTGTTTAGGAAATAGAGAGGCAAAGGTGAAATGCAGGGGTGGTGCTGGAGATAGAAAGGCAGCAGAAGGAACACACCGGCCAAGGATGACTTGAAGGGAAAGGTGGAGTGTAAAGAATGACAGATAAGAGAAGATGAAAGAAGAATAAGTCAGAGGAAGCAATAGGCAGAACAGGTAGAATTACATCAAAAGTGGGAGGCAGAGGTAGAGGCAATTAGTTTTTTGAGAGTCATCACCAAGCCATCCTGCCCCCAGAAAGGCTGACTCAGCAACATCGGTGGAAAAATCAGAGCTTTCTCTCTGAGATGCCATTCCAGATCAAAGAGGTTTCGATTAGTAAAACTGGATTTTCTGTCACTGATCCTCCCCTGCTTTAAAGAAACTTTTCAAATGCATCTTGCAAAGTCAGCATCCACCCTAACCCCACCCCACGGCTTGGCTCACTTCTTCGCAGGTCTGAGTCATGGTCTATTTTGGGGCCCTTTGCACAACTGACATCTCAGTTTTTGGGCAGAGGTGAGGTGGCCACAAGCGGCACCGATTACTGCACATCCTCTTAGAGGCTAGGGAAATCTAAAAAGAAAAGCAAGTGAATAAAAATAACTTGATGGAATAAGGCTTCTGTGACCTGATCTCACTGACAGATGCTTGGCCACAAAAGCACTGCTGGGAAGACACGAGTGAGATGTTAATATAATATATGAACGTTCTTTTCTGGCTTATCATGATTCAGAACTGAGGTGGAGTCGGGAAAGCAAGGAATAGGAAAGGAAAGTGTTCTCAGTTACTTTACCATGTTTCAGAAAGGCTGGTGGGTTGTTGGTGATTAGGCTGGATGTGGTGACTGAGGCTAGTTGGAGTTGCAGGGGGTGGGCAGCAGCTCCTGGTCTAAATCTTGATAGAAACATACCTTTTATTTCATCTTTGGTATGTGCAGGAGTTTGAACTGCTACTTGCCACACCATGCATTGCCCGGTGTGCTATTTCAGGACTCCAGGGGAGGAAAAAAAACCAACCACCCTAAAGATGTGTTTTACACAATAAAATGCATTCAGAATTGCCTTGTTCTTTTTTTTTTTTTCCCCTCAAGCAATCAGATTGTATTTAATGTAGCTCAGCTCAGTTCCATAGTGCTTGTTGAAAGCAATGTGAGGGCCAGAGCAACTCTCTAAAGCCTATTTGCAGTGTGAAATGGTAACATATAACTGTGGAGCTCCCACCATTGCAGCAAAGCCTGGCTTTCCCATGAGGGGCCGGAGCCTTCTCGCTGTGTTTAGCTGGAAAAGCAGATACTGCACCCCATAGCGGGGCCCTTAAAAAGCAGTTGTGGTACCTGAGTGTGGCCGTTCAAACACAGCAAATGTGCTTAATTATTTAAGAGCCAGAAAATGCTACTTAAGTATTGGGGGGGGAATCCCCAAACAAAAAAATCCAACCTTGAGCGCCTTTGTGTTGAGTTGCAAAGTCTGGGCTGATTGGGGACCCTGGCTCTGCCAGTGGATGGGCGCACAGGGTGGTCCCCAGCTCTGGATCTGCAGCCATCGCAGGTGTCCTCCCTGCCCCAGGCTGCAGCCCTGTGGGCTGGGTGGAAGGTGAAACCTGGCTTGAACCCAGCCTCAAGCCCTGAAGACAGGATCTGAGGAGGACCATGGGCACGGTCTCTGGCTGCACAGCATTGCATTCCCCTGGGGAAGGAGGGATGGGGTCAAGTTTCTTGCTGATCCAAAACTCCACAGAGGCTGCCACTGTTTTCAAGGGGTTTTGGACCTGGTACCCAGTTTCGTTCTGTGTCAATGCAGCGGCCAAGCAGCTGTGCATGAGGAAAGCAGAGAAAGCTTTCTTTTCTGACCACGCAAATCATGCATTTCAAATCTTTCCATATCCTAGTGATGGATGAAACAAAGCCACTTTCTCTCCAGGCTGCAGAATTGGCATGACAGGCACTAGGAAATCTGCCTTCCCCATTTTTCCCCCCTTTAGGAAAGAACAATAAGCCCTGACGAAAAGTGTGTGTGCGCTGATGCCAGGAAGCTTTGAAACCAAGTCAGGAATCTGTCTGATCGTGAGCATTAGAGTCTCTCTCATGTGTTCAGTTTTCATCAGACTTTGCTGTGTTCACGTAGGGGAGGCGAGTCAGCTGCTGCTCATCTCCGCAATCTAGGCAGACACATTTCTTGTTTTCATCCCACCACTACTATAGCGACAGAAGCTCAGGGAAGAAAACGCCTGAGGCAAGTAACTGGCGTTATGCATCAACCACTGATGAAAAGGTTCTGCCTACGCATTCGGGTACATTTAGTTTGGACCAGGAAAAGCAAAAAGTCACGCAATCCTCCAACGTCAATTAATCCATCTTCTGTGATTTCTACTGCGGGCACTTTGTTTTCCTCTGGAGACCTAACTTTTTATTTAGTCATATATTCGTGGCTGCTGCTGCCGTTGGCTCGCTGTTGCACACATTAATTGCCCTTGAGTAGAGGAATGTCTCCCAGAAGGCCTCATCCTTTCTCTGCACCAGATCATAACTTCTTTAATTGCTGCTGTTAACTTGCTGCTGGGTTCGTCCCCTCTGCTCTCCCTGTGCAGAGCAGAACAGTGTGATCCCTCATCAGACCCCATGGCCCCACTGATGCTAATCTGGGCCACGCAACAGGGCCAGCCAAAGTACCCCCTCCAAGGATCCCCTTTTTCTTTCTGAATCAGAAGCTAAAATTATTAGAGCAAAGAAGTGTCTGGCAGGAGCTGCCAGACAGAACCACAAATCTATTAGCTCGGTCACTGATTGCATGAGTACAAGGTTAGGGCTTTGATTGCTTAAACCAGGGCATGTGGACTGTTTCTTTGACCCAAGTTATGTATTTCTGCTGCAACTTGGTTTTAAAAGCTTTTCGTGTAGAGGCACTATATGGCTCATAGCCCCATGGGCTAACAGCACAGGTAGCTGTATACTAAGCTATTTGACATAAGGAAGTTGTGAGCTTCCAAATACAGGTATCCCATGGCCTTAATAGAGAGGATAAGACCTGTTTTCTGCCGCCTTGATTGTAAGAATTCGAGAATCAAATTGTTTCTCATGTTATCCTTTTTCAGTTGTTGCCATGGCAAAACCCCAGAGAGGAAGCGGGGGTGTGTGTGGTGTGTGTTGTACCAAACCATTGGAACATCAACTTTTCTCTGAGATTAATTAAAAGATGTGTTCAGGTCCTCAGTCTCACCTAGACACTCACATGAAAGTAACCTCACGTGTATGAGCAGCTCTGAAGAGCGCAGCCCACAAGACTACTTATAAGACCAGTTATTCAAGCAGGGGATCAATGTGCATCAGGAATGAGATGGGGAGACAGAGCAAATGTTATTTATATCTTTATTCAGGTAATGGTTTCCTTTTTCTGTACTTCACCTGCTGCCCTTTGGGATGTTTTCCAGGTTGTATCAAGTGAATTTCGATGCTCCCACTTGTGAAGGCAAGCGCCGAGAAAAACTCTCCTTGATAGGGGACTTCTCCTCTTCGGCGGAGTTCTTCGTCACCATTGCAGTCTTTGCCTTCCTCTACTCGCTGGCTGCTACCGTGGTTTATATCTTCTTCCAGAACAAGTACCGTGAAAACAACAGAGGGCCTCTAATTGTAAGTGTGCATTTGCAGCATTTTCAGATGTAGGTCTTAGCCTCTTGCGTTTTTGGTGGTTGAGGCTGTGGCGTGATCTGGGAGATCCAAGTGGTCCAATGCCCAAAGCATCTCTGCATTCACCTGTTTCTATATCTTAATTGTGATTTAAACTTCTAACATCAAGGGTAACAGAGACTATACGCAGGTGGTGTGCAGTCCCAGTCTTGTATGTACTTGTGGGATTCCCCGCTTCTCTCCCGCTGCCTGCAGTGATGATGTTCACACAAATAACGAACATGTAGCTGGGAGGTTGCAGGATTGGGGTCTGAGCCACTTGTCTGTGACAGCAGAGCTTCATCGGTGGGGAAAAGGGGAAGAGATCTTAGGCATCATCCTAGCAGACAAATGAAACCATGCCCTTGACCAAAGCATAGCCAGGGAGATTGCTTACGGCTAATCACTGCTGGGCTCAGCCAAATGATTTTGCTTTGGAGAATTATGTGGCTGGTTTTCCAGTATTACCCTGAGCTCCCAGCACATTTGTGTCTCCACTGGTTTATGAGGCTCCTCACTTCCCAGTTATCATTCTCTGCACCCATCAAGCTGTAATTGTTTGTGCCTTTATTTTTGTTTTTACTGATTCCTGAAGGCTTGTGATAAAAAGCAAATGCTGCTCTGCATTTGTTTTCTTATAAATCAAGATCGTAAAGCCGTTACCTGTTAGTGCATGATGCCCTGGGATATACCCCTTGGTCTTGCTAGGCAGCTGCGTGCTGATCCTCCGCTGCGCTGAGGCTGGGTCAGGTCTCTGCATCTGCGGGCTGTAGGGTTGCCTCACGCTCTCCCTTCCCCAGGCAACTCTTTCCTCCATGACTGCAAGGATAAGGTTATGCTAAGGTAGAGAAGATACTTCTCTGAAGTCTTGGTGTGAAGAGCAATTCAAAGGGAAGGCGGTGGGAGTTTAGTGAGGACCCACATAAGGAAAGAGTTAGTTCTGGCTTTAAGAAAAAGCTCAAGTTTATGATTGACAGAAACCAGACATTTCGCTGAGACTCGTACCTTAAATGACTGAAAGCCACCTATAAAGAGCATCAGAAAAATATAGTAGAAAGGAAAATAAATCACCAGCGCAGAAAGGCTGTACCTGTTAAAGGCAATAACTACAGTACTGTAAGCAAAAGATTAAACTGTAGGAAGGTAATCTTAGCATCACAGGGTTTTGAGGGAAAGATTTTCGTGCTGCAAGGAGATGGGAGTTGTTTTATTTAAGTTTGCGTAATTCAGAAGTGAAGAATTGATACAGAAGGAAAAATTCTCATTCCACGTCAAAGGAAATGAATCCTCTTCCTTTGGGGGTTGTTGGGACCTGTCCTCTCTCCTTAGAAAATGGTGAGGAAAGGAGGGGAAATCTTCACAGAGGAGAGGTAGAACAGGCAAGATAAAGAGGTCCCTACAGAAACAGTAAATAAATAAAGTGCCTTGCTTCTGCTTGATTCAGTTGATATCAAGTAATATCTCATTTCAAACTGTCTCATCAAAGGATTAGTTGCAGAGATCTGCCATTTTAATTTTCTTGTGGAAAATAATTCTTTCTTCTGACCAACCACATTATCCTGTGTAGCAATAGAAAAGGGAAAGAGAAAAAAATAATGCTAATATGTCAGATTGTGATGTGGCCGTTTGCTGTTCTCCAGGACTTTCCTGATACAGCTGCTGCAGTTGTGTTTGTCGCAGGATGCACAGTGCAATCCACTGCAGCATTAACGTGGCATTGATTTAATTTGTTCTGTGTAATGGATTGTAATTGAATCTACAGGTTCAATTTAACTGATGTCCATTACCAAAGCCACTGTTTGTAATTTCCCAGTCTTTAAACCAAGCCTAAATGGCCTTATTTGTTCAGAATATGAAGATGCTTCTGAGTGTGTCCTACAGTAAAAGCAGCTCCTGTCGGTGAGTGGTGTTGGGAAGTGGCTTAGGGTTATGCTCAGCTTACACCGGCTCCAGCCACATGCTCCAGCATCTCCTTTGCATGGCCAGCTCTGTCGTGTTGGGTATTTTTAGAAAAAAGACCCTTTTGAATGGGGAGAATGTCCTGCTAGTCTCTGCCCAGTGCAATGATTGCAACATCACAGCCTGTTTGGGACAGGGTGAGTCCTACTGTGCAGTGGGGATGTAGGGAAAATGCAGAGCCCCAGGCAGAGAACAAGCAAGCAGCTGTGGCCAGGAGGAATTCAAGGGAAACTTGGAGTGAAAACCAGCTTCCCACAGCTGCAGGGCTCACCTAAGGGATATAACAGGCAGGCGATGGACGCATCCTCCAGCTCTGGGCAGATGCTACACTGAGCTGACATACCCAGCAAGATCACACGTATATCAAATCAGATGTGTGAGTATGTCTCATCCCTGAGATTGTTCCTTCCAAAGAAAAGTGCTGCAGAAATCTGGGGTGCTTTGTGCAGGCCCAAGTCCAGCCAGCAGTCACTCAGCACGTGTCGGTGCAGGTGGCAGGGCAGTCCTCGCTCCCTCCTCATCACCGTGTGTCAGGCGCCGTTTCCAGACTACCAGTTTTTTGCCTCTTAGTGAAGAGTTAGAAGATGATAGTTTCATCTGTCCTCGCTTCTGCTGCAGTGCCTGATCACAATCTCATATTTAAAACCATTCCCATTTTAAGCCTTTTACTTCCTCTTGGCTTGATATTTGCTCAGTCTGGGATGACATCTGCCTTTAACCAGCACCCTCTCAGAGCTGGCTGCCTTTCCTCCCGACAAATTTTCAGGATTTGAAAAAGGAGTATGACGAGAGAAGTGGAGAGAGGAAAAAAAAACCTTTCACTTGAAATTTTACAATATTTTTTCAAAAAAACCTTGCACAGGCAGTCAGAGCACCATCAATGCATTACCAACTTGCAGTGGCCTGACCAGATGCAGAATATATGATTATAAAGAATTTAATGACCACTGAGTCATGAGAAACTCGCAGAGAAAATTTCAGTTACAAATGTTTCAAGTTTACCTTGTTTATAAAATATAGGGAAACTCAACTGCATGTGCTGAGATCTCAGCGAAGCATCACTTTAACTGTGGAAAAATATTTTAACGTTCAGTGTGAAGTGAGACATCATGGCAAGGAAATATTTCCAGTAGGAGAAGCCGTTAACTCCTTCCACGGCTGTTTGGATGGCACGGGCATGTTTTATTCACTGTGCAGTGAGCCATGTCTGTTGCTAATGTGTCCTGTCAGGTTTTGGGGATAAAAATCTTCCTTTTGGTCACACAGGGCCGCGGTTGTGTTACTCGTCTGTGATGGAGGTGGGAGTCACCCCTTCCCACGGGGCTGTCAGCAGCGAGCCCTTGCCGTGTGCATCCTCCGCTTGCCTCAGTGGCTCCATGGAGTGATCATTCGGGGGGGTTCATACTAGATAGACAAACCTGAAAGGACCTCAGATTCCCACTTCCTAAAGGAAGAAGGAGCAGTTTACCAGGGATTAAATACCTAATACATATGTGCGATGTGTTTCTGAGCTCTGCAAACCACAGCTGTGATTTTAATTTCATTGCAAGCTCTTGCCCGACGCACGTGTACAGCGAGGAGCTGGGGGCTCACCTTGGCGGTTCCAACAAGTGCAAGCCAGTTTCTCAAATGACTGATTAGTGCTCAAGAGCCAGAAACATTTTAAGGAAATTAATTGGAGATGGTGATTTAGATTTTAATGAATGCAACGTACAAAATCTCACCAGTTTTCAGTATATCTGCATCTCTAAGCCTAACCTAAGCTGGCTTCCACTTGTGTAACACTGTATACACTGGGGAGGCATTGCTGGTTTGAAATGTGAGCAGAGATGAGCCGCACCCTGGGACTGCCACCCCCAGCACCTCTGTCTTGATGCCCTGTTTCAGATCCATACATTTGCAGCTGCTTGCAAGCAGAGAGTAACCAACTCAACAGTTAGTCCTGTGCTGAAGTTTTAGGGGATCAGGGGTAGCTGCTTCCATCTATCTCTGGAGTGGGAAAATAAAGGAAAAAATAGTCATGGTCAATGTGTATCAGTACCCATCACTCAGACTTCTTACTTTTCCTGTAGTTTCTGTACCCCATATGTGCTCCGTTTAAAACCCACGCTGACAACTCCGTCTCTGTGTGCCTTCAGGTTTGTCTTTGGGAAGTTATAGATTGGCCATGAGAAACCACATGCATTTGTGAATAAATGTAAATCCCTTTATTAGCATTCCAATCAATTAATATAAAAGCATAAAATTATTTAGCCAAGAAAAGTGACTGACGTAGCCCTGAAAAGAGATATTTCATTTTTGTACTGATTACTTGATAATCTCATTCTTACAGTGCATAAAGATGCTTACATGTAAGAAGATGAGATCTTTCCTTTGCATCTGGAGTCCTGTGAATAATCACATTAAGCAGAAAGGCATTTGGTTCTTTACACATGTTGCAGACCAAGTGAGTTAAGTACGCTCCTAGTCAGCTCTTTGGAGATGTCTTTGATTAAACATGTTTTATTTCCTCCCCTTTGTCCTGCTTTCTAGAAAATAGATAGGAAAAGAATAAAGAGCCATCTGTAAAAACAAAGACTGAATCCTTTGCAGTTAAAAAATGAAATCATGAATAACCTGAATAATTCTTTGCATTTCAAAAAGCTATTTCAGCCTGCTTTTGTCATCTGCTTTTTGAAACACAAGCCACAGTGACCTTGCTGTACACGCTGGTGCCTCCCAAAGGGTTCCGCACGTCCCTGCCAGAAGCAAACTCATAAGGCCATACACCGTTGCAAGAAGCATGTAATTCTTTCAGAGCTTCATTCAGCAGAAAATCTGGGGTGGGACCTTGTTCAAACCAAAAAAAGAGCTAAAATGCCACTGTAGGAAGGTGTCTGCTGCCTGCAGCGAGCCGCTGTTGGCCACTTTCCTGGGCTGGGGCTATGGCTCTCACTGGGGTGGCTCTTGAATTTTTAGGTTGGTTGAGGCTCTGAAAGCAAGTCCTCTGAGCGGTTTGCCCCTCCTGGGGTAAGGAAATCTCCCTCTGCTCCTGTGTGGTTGTGCCTGAAAGCCGTTGGCAGTGCTGCCGGGCTAGACAGGCTCTGGCTGGGAAGGTTTACAGGCTTCGGCGTCTGAGCAGTTGCTCCCCTGTATGCTGTAAATGTACGAGAGGGTTTTGTCAAATGAAAAGGTTTTGTAGCATGAGCGTTAGCGGATGGAAACGCTTGCAGAGAAGCACTGAAAGCCCTGCGTGGAAGCCAGTTACGGGGCCAGGAGCCGCAGTTCAGCGAGGAAGGAGGGAGAGCGAGCGTGGCAGGGATGCCAGGCGCCCTCCGGCCAGGCCAGACCTGAGGCTTTGCATGTTTTCAAACATAACAGCCCAGGGATGTCATGCCAAACTTGGCCCATGCTGGCGGGGAGGGAGAGCAGGGCACAGAGAGCGCACGGGGACGCGTGTTACAGTGCTCCGGGGGTTGCTGAAGCCACCGACTGGCTCACAGCAGGCGAAACACATCCCCTTTCCGAGCGAACAAGCAGCTTCTGCAGATGCTTTTGGCTGGGTGAGATTGTGCTGGACACTGGGGGATTTGAAACTGTGCTCGGGAGACTTAAGCGACTGCCCCCTCCAAAGATGGGCATTTTGCAAAAGCCTGTAGCTTGATAGCAAGGAGAAATGTTTCAGTTATCATGAAAAGAAAAGGCACATTCACAGTTCTATTCTAAAACATATAATACATAAAATTGTTCTAAGTGGGCATTTTTGGCATACTCAGTAATAGCAAGTTTCAACTTGAAAAAGGCAGCAAGAATTTTTTTTTTGTTACACATACTTCAGGCTCTTAAAAACTCCCTCCTTGGATATTCAGCATGTTTTAAATCTTGTTTTCTGCTTTCTCCTACACGTTCCTATTTTGCCTCCTTCCCAAAGGCACCTGTAGGCAGACCAAAGTATCTCAGCTGAGATCTGAGAAAGAAACTTTGCAATTAGGAGTATAGCGTAACCGTACAACAATACACACTGAAGAGATCTGTAGACACCATTTCAAGAGAGCAACTACAAAAATTACTTTGTTCCAAAGGAAAAAAAAGATCGCCCGTGCTATGGGGATATTAAACATTCAAATGCAAGATTTGTTTTAGTATGCAGACACTCTGGCTTTAATTACCAAGGAGAAATTCCCCAGATAGGCATTAAGCTCCAGAACAGCTTAGCTCGAAATTCACTTTTATTTTCAGCATGTCATTATCTTGTAACTCTGTTCCACCCAGAGCTGTGAAAATGTTCAGCCAGAAATCCAAACCCACTTGAAAACAAGAGAGGTTCAAGTTCTAGCCAAAGCTGAAGGTTAGCAAAGATTCAAAATAAATAGGAAGACACAAATTTGCTGTAGTCATATATTTTGCTCCTTGCACAGTGCAGAGGAGATGGAACAAATCCTCCAAGAGTCTGAGTCCAGCCATGTAGCTGTGGTGAGAATACCTGCTGAAAAAAGACTCGTGTTTCATTAGCCTTTCTGTCCTGTCTTCTTGACGAGCTGTTGGCCACGTAACACATTTCTGGGAGCAGTCATGTCCTCCGGCTGGTGGAGGGGCTTGGGTGGGTTCTTCTCCGAGTCCCGCTGTGCGAGCTTTCCCTTTTGGCTTGGTGCGTTTCGTGCACCCAGCCAGGCTTTACAGTTTTGGGGAGTTCCTGTATAAAAGGGCTGATCCCAGCCCCCCAGGAGCAGGGATCCTTTCCCCAAGGCTCTGATCTGCTTTCAAATTAGGGGAATTAGAGGCAGAGAGGGCAGGAAGGGGCAGGGTTAGGCTTGTATGGACACCCTGGTGCAGGGAGCAGAGGAAGACAGCAGAAGGCTGGAGGATGGGGTGAGATGGAGAAGATGACCTGAGAAATAACGTGAAATACTTAGTCCCTTTAGGACCATCCCCTCACTGCACAGTGCTATTGGACGTTCCTAGCAGTACTTTATAGCCCAAGACACAAGCTACTAGCAGAGTGAGGGACTCTTGCAGATTGCAGTCATTTGTGCCACGAGCTGTGCAAATGCCTCACCAACATGGGGTCAGGATCTGTGAGCTTGACAGCAGGTCTGAACCCCTGCTGCTGTCACCTGCTTGAAGAACTTAGCTCACTTTTAAAAATTCTCTCTTTTTAGCAAATTTAAGTGCCTAAATTGTGTTAGTTTTTGTCAATTTGTCTCTGTTTGCTTCAAATTTCTACCTGCTGTTATGCATTTATTTTATTGTTATAGCCAATGCACTGATTGCAGAGATTGATTTAGCTTGCAAAGTCTAATAGTGTGACGGCATTGAGAGAGAATTGCTTGTCATTTAAAAAATGTATTTCCCAAAATTCTGGTGTGTCCCTGTCTATTGTGTCAATCAGGACTTATGTGGGGGCTTGGCATCCAGGTAGATGACATGTGAAGCCTCGTAGCGAATAAAGACCATATCCCATCATAATCCATAGCTCAGTGAATATCTGGTGTTTCTACCAGCTGGAATTTTTAGGAAATGTTTGCAATTGAACTGTTGCCTCTAGGAGTCCATTTCTCATTCAGTTACTGCTAGGACATATAAAATACAATAATTTCTTTTGCTGGAAATCCCCCTGAGAAGAAAAATTACTCTGGGCTATATGCCTCTGCCTACCCAGAGTCTCTTTGGGTGTTAAGATAGTTGTCAGCTCCTGGGCTTTATGCTCTTCAAGAGAGCCCATTTGGCCAGCGTGAAGGGAGGTCAGAGGAACTCAAAGCTCGGCAGCAGACACAGGCCTGCAGAAAACAAATTGTGGCACTGTTAAAAGAGAAGGATGTATCCTTTGGGAAAGCATCCAAGCACAGTTAATTTAATCCCATCTGCGTGAGCGGAGAAATCCTTTGTTCGTGACTCGCTTGTGCGGCTGGTTTATTGACTGGTGCGTCTTCCATCGTGGAAGAAGCAGCTCGTGTCCTCTGTCCCTGCGGTGCAGCGGAGAGCTCCTTCCCCAAATGTCAGGTGTGCTTGTAGAAGAGGAGAATGACGTTTCCCAGGGATCCCTTATTTCTTTGGATAGCAGCCTGAAACTCTGAGTTCTTAATGAACATTTTCTCTTCCTTCCATGTACACCTTTACTTTGTAAGGGGGAAGGGGAAGCAGCCCCTTTGGGAGGTGGGATATCAAGACGCAGCAATGCAGTTAGTGGTATGTTAGACTTTGGCACCTCTACCATCTGTTATGGGCTGACAGATGGGATGAAATATGACAGCAGAAAGGCTCTTCTGTTTTAGCAAGACACAAGAAAGCTTGAAAAATCACACCTCCTCCCTCCTTTCCCCCCAAACCCACACAACAACAGTGTCACTTGGCCACTTGTTCTGGCTAAGACAAGGAGAAGTTTATGCCTGTGCGTGCTCCTGAGAGTCTTTCAAGGGAAAAGTGAGCAGAGTGGTTCAGAGCAGAGCTGCTCAGAGGTGCTGGATGCTGGAGGGACCGCCACCCCTTCTCCCCTCTTTTCACGTGGATGGGAATTCGGAGCAAATGCTTTACCGGGACAGAGAGGAGCTGAGGAGTCTCTGTGCTTGGCAAGTCTTGCTGTTTATTTGTTCACTCGTGATAATTAGCGGCTGCACGGCTCGTGCAGAGCAGGGACATTTGGCCTTACCTGTAGCTGGTGAGAAAACTCCTCATCTGGTAGCTGAGGATTAGCCAGTTTCAGGTTCTCCCAGAGATGCTGCCATGGATGGAAACGCTTCCTATCGGAAACCTACTCCAGCTCTCTGTAGGAGCACCCGGGGTGAGAGCCAGCCCTCAGGAGGGCCCAGCTCCTTTCCAGGCATCTAGATTTTTTTAATTGATCCCAATTCATCAGCCAGGTGCCATGAATGGCCAGATTTCCAAGGCAGCTCAGTATCCAGGGTACCAGCCACATGCTTGTGGGAATCTGGCCTCAGGGTCGGAGATGCAAATGGCAGCTGAAGGGCTCTGGCCCCGTTAGGCACATCAAGCACTTCTGAAAATTAGCTCTGCAGGTGATGACAGTAATCACAGCCTTCCGTGAAATAACAAGTTCTTGGTTTTTCTCTCCTCTGATGCAAGCTTTCAGTTTTCTGGTGATTTTTAATATTTTTTCTTCCCAATGGACACACCAGTATAATGCTTCTAACTAATTTGTCTTTTAGGATTTCATTGTGACAGTGGTCTTCTCATTCTTGTGGCTAGTGGGCTCATCTGCTTGGGCTAAAGGACTGTCAGATGTAAAGATTGCGACCGACCCAGACGAAGTGCTATTACTGATGTCTGCCTGCAAACAGCAGTCCAACAAATGCTTGCCTGTTCGCAGCCCTGTTATGTCAAGCCTCAACACTTCGGTTGTAAGTGACTTTGATTACTACTTTTCACCTTTACCCTGCAAACATATTTTCATCTCTTTTACCTGTGTATTGACCTAAATCGGCTGGTGTAAACCAGTTAGCTGAAATTATTTAATCGGAAGTACAATCTTACTGCAGGGAAAGGCAGAGCGTGAATCACACCACCTCTCTGCCGTGGAGCAGCAGCGGGATGAGCGTGTGGGGTTGGGGTGGGGAGAAAGCAAAGTGTCTGTCCAAGTGCATTGGTCTGCTTTTAACTTGCCTCAGCTGCAATGCTCTTGAAAAGGGGTCTGTGCGCTCCTTTAGGAAGAAAAGGTTTTGTGCCTTATGGATTCTTTAAAAAATCCTCAAAAAAACAACATAAAATTGGTCTTCAGAATGTTTAAAAAAACCAAAACCAAATTACTTCAGGCCAGCGGAGCAATCAATTTCTCTCCTTTTAAATATTTTATTTTGATTTTATCTTTCCACAGTTTCTTTAAACTAGATTATGTTTTCAAACAAAAAAATTTTATTTTGCCCTAAAAACTCAACCTTTTTTTGGAAACAAAAAGGATAACAGACACCTTGTGAGCTACAGCTAAGGGAGGTGAATTTGGGAATTTGCTCCAAAGCTGAGCAAATTTTCCAGCAGGTTTTGGGAGAAGGATGGACTGGAAGAAGCTTTGACTTCTCCCAGGACCATGCAGGGTCCATAACATTAGTCTGGGCTGTGAGACCATGACTGCCGGGTGATGAGTTCCTCTTCTCCCCACCCAGGTCTTTGGCTTCTTGAACTTTATCCTCTGGGCAGGCAACATTTGGTTTGTGTTTAAGGAGACGGGCTGGCATTCCTCGGGCCAGCGGCACCCTCCGGACACCATGGAGAAGCAGTCCAGCAGCTACAACCAAGGTGGTTACAACCAAGATAGCTATGGGCCAGCCGGTGGCTACAACCAGCCGGGCTCCTACGGCCAGGTGGGTGAATACGGCCAGTCCCAGAGCTACGGCCAGAGCGGGCCAACTTCCTTCGCTAATCAAATTTAGGGTTCACGCAGCACGAGCTCTTGCATCCCTCACATGTAGAGAGTTTAACAGGTTTCAAGTTTCAGTGGCATCAGGTTTTTAAGGGTTTTACATAAATTAATACTACAACACGGTGTTTAATGCTGATTGAAGATCTAAGCCTGCCTCCTGAGATGGATGGGAGGTGGCCGGTGGGCTGGAGTTGGCCTTTTTTTCCCTGACTAGCCAGATAGAGGGGACGTGCTCATCGCAGGTGGTAACCTGGAGTCAGTGTTGTAGTATGTACTGTAGAGATAACTTTATGGTAGTTTTGTATGTGTTAAGATGGTAGAAGCATTTTGTAGCCTCAAGTCTGTAGTATTTAATATGCATAATATAATTGAATTTCCTTCTGCATTTTGGTGAAAAACGGAAGTGTTTTACTATTATTTCTACAGATTATTCTGTATATCCATGCATGTAACATTGCACCTAAATTTTCAAAACTGCCTGTCTGTGACTCTTCAGAGCATTTGTTTTGGTTATATCTTTTTGTTTCAGAAGATTTTACTATTATTTCAGTTAACCGAGTCATTCGTAATTTAGTGCATGGATAAGCAGTTTCATACTACCAAATGTCTGGACTGTGTAAATGGAACTTCTCAACTTCTGCCACTACATTTTGTTAAATGTATGTTTAAAAGAAGTATGCATCTTTTATATATTTTGCAGAGTTGAATATATGGCTTACCCAAGTTCTGAATGCTTTGTAACTAAGATGTTTTTCCTTGAAATGGCATTCAGTAGTATATATGGTACCGGACCAATGTTTATTCCATTTAACTCAGCTAAGTATTCATTCTATAAATCACTATTTCTATGGATGTTTTGTGAATCTTTTAACGTGAGCTGTGGAAAATAAGGACCAAGTAACTGTGTTATATGTTTACAAAGGTATTTATATAACTAAGATAACAGAGGTGCAGATATCAGTATACAAAACCATGGGAAAATGCCCTGTTGCTTAATACAGCAAAACATGACAACTGCATGTATTGTTGTGACCTTACAAAGCATAAATATTCCTTTAGACCCTCTTAGAATAAGAAAACCTTTCCATCCGTGCTGTTTCAAGATTGTTAGATATCCCTCTGTTCTGTTGCTGCTCTGAGCGCTAGCTTGGTGCTACTGGAGAATGTAACTGGATTGACCAAATAACTCAGGCTCAGAGGAACTCATCCTAAAATAGCCAGAGCCAGACTTGTAGTCCGTTGGGATTTCTCCCTGGGAAATTCAGCCCTTCCTCACTACAGCATATGAGACACATTGACACAAATGAAAGCCTGAAGCACAATATACTAATCAAAACTGATCATCTGCATTTCTAAATCAAAGTGTATCAGTATATAATCTTATTGTATGAGCTGTAATGTGGAAAGCATCTTAGCTTAAAACAGCTTAGTCTCTTCTATGATTGTTGTAACCAATTTATGGCTACTCGGTGGATGAATCTATATTGTGATATCTATTTGACCCTAATAAAGTTATTGCATACAATGCATGTTTTCAGAGTATGTTAATACTAAAATGTCACTGCAAAATAACTAAGAAGAATACTATTAAAGATAAATAACTATTCCTGTGCTTGACCTTATTGGTCATTTTCTTACTGTTTTCCAATACTTTTATGAGGACTGTTTTAATGTACAGTGGAGTACGACACTTCTACAGACACTTGTCATTAAAAGTCAGTATCACAAGTTTAAAAAAAAATTAAAACTGTGCAATTTAATACCTGCCTGCCTCTTTACCTCTCTTTCCACCTGTCAGTAGGACTAGCCCAGTACTGTGCTAACTATCCCAGTTCTGTGGATTGCTGGAAAGCCCTGTTTGAGCTGTAGAGAGGACAAACTGGAATATCTAAATGTCCTGGTATTCCAAATGGGAGCAAAATACGATTTTCTGGGTCAATGAAAAATTTTATTTTGGCTTTCAGTTCTTTTGTTCCTTGTTTTTTTTTTTAAGTTTGGGAAAAGTTAGATACAGGCAAGCCAGGAGAAAGTGAAATCTGTGTGTGGCGAGGGATGGGGATGGGATGTATGCCCTTCGTGCCCCCTCCCACATAGTCCTACTTCTCTCTTTTTTTTTTTTTTTAATTAGTTGATCAGGAATATACCAAGTTGGGTCATCTAAGCCTCTCCACTAGAAATAGATACTGTTTTGTGTCAACTAGCCTTCTCTTCATCAACTTTTCCACCTAGATCAGCAGGGTCCCATTTCCAAACTTTTCTATCCAATGCTGAGGGTAAGAAACTTGAGTTTTCTGAGGTTCATTCCTGCATTTCAAACAAGCTGAAATTCTTGTATAACCATGTGAGCACAGGAACTGCACCTTTCAAACCCTCAGGAGGTGACATCCCTGGAGAAAGGGCAGTTTCTAATACAAGACTGGGGACAGAATTAAGATGATGACTTATTTTGGGTATTATTTGCAGAACTCCAAATCTATGATTTTCTCATGAAGGGCAGAGCTGGTGGAAGAGTTGACAAAAGCAGTGAAAGAGGCACATGTTTTCATGAAAGACTTGCCCTTTGCATTACCAAGTTGGCCAGACATTCACAGGTACGTTAGCTCCTTGCTGCCACGCAGAACAGTTGAGCTGGTTGTGATCCTTTGGGGACTATAGTCTTCACTGTGAATTAGGAGGGATCAAAAACCTCTTCATCTATAGCTTCTCAGATTAATATAGTATGGCAGCAGCAAAAGTGAAAACAATGATGCATACATTTGTCTGTTATATAAGAAAATGTATCTGAGTGTTTCCTCCGTGTTCCTCTGGATTCGAGTCTTATCACATCCTTTGGCAATCACTGAGAAATTTGAAGTTTATTTGAACTGGGAATAGTGACTGTATAGCAAAGTGGTGAGCAGCAAGATGGAAAAGACTGTATTTGATGTTTCCTGGGTTTAAGACAAATAGCTAAGTAAACTCAAGAATCCTCTGTGAAACTGCTGCTGGCAGACTGATTGCTTTCCTACTTCATCATTAGTGAGTATCTCTGCCAGTTAGTTAAATAACTAGGTCAGCCTGGGAAAAAACATGTTCCTTGATCTTCTGTGCTGTCCCTCCTGTTTTCCCATGTGTTTCTCTTTATAGCCCATTTCTCAGCTACCCGAGATGGGAGCGTATTTGCATTATCAAGTGTAGAGTTGTGGAGAGGCAGGTACCTCTGTGAGTGTGGCAGGGGAGTGGGAGCACAGGACTTTCTCCCCAGGTGCCTCAGAGGCATGCTCACATACTGTTTTTGGGTTTCCCCATTGCTCTTGACTGGGGAGGGGATGCACTTTGCAAAGCTGCAGCATCATCCCCTCTGCGGAGAGGGGCTGGAGAGGGCAGGGAGCACCACTGCGGATGCCCAGTGGCTCTGCAGCCTGCTTTGCTCCCTGCCCAGCACATCAAAGAGACAAGGATGAATTTAGATGCAAATCCAGCCCACAGGGCTGTGCCCCTACTTGACAGGGTATTTTTTTTTATTGTGCAATACTCGTCTGATGACTGATCAAATCTCCTTAACTGTGGCCATCGAGCTGCCCATAAAAGAGCCTGGGTGATGGTCAGGACTTGGAGAAAATTTGTGCTCCTGTTGCATGAATTCATATTGCAATTGCCTGACCTGATTGGGTTAATTATTTCCAATCTGTATATGCTCTCAATTTGAGTGAGCAAATTGGGCTCTAGCCCTGAATTACTCCTGGCTGAATCTCTGACGTACTGATCAAAGAGGCAGTTGCATGGAACACTCATAGCACCTGTCTATAGTCTGCTCCTGACAATATCTCCAGAGTTTCATAGTTAATATTACAGACAGATCAAGAACTACTGAATAAAAAGAATAAAAACTGCCACGTATTGTTTCATCCTTTTCTGAAAAAGTTCTCATATTATGCCATGTCATAAGTGTTCAGTCCTCTGTCTACCAGTTTTAAGCCAGATTTTAATCAAAATCTTTATATATGTGAACGGATGGGCTACTTAACTTATGTTCTCCCTGACTTAACTATTCTTTTTCAGGATTACTTTTTATTCCCTCCTGCTACTAAACCCAAGAGCTTTTCCTCCTGGAGTTTTCTAACTGCAGCAATAATCTGTTTTTTACTATTAATATCTGGTGCTGACTGTCCCATCATTCATCAAAGCCATACATCCTCAATATGGAGATCTTAGCACTTTGATATGAAATTGTAACAGTTAACTGGTGGGGCATACCATTTGTTGCATTTAGCTACCAGTTTCTTTTCTTGCATTTTTATTGTTGTGTCCTTCTTTAACAAGATTTTAGTTTTTTATGAGTATAGCTGCCTTTTTAAAGTCTAAATGTCTTATAATAAAACATTTCTCAGAGGAAAAATTATTTGGTAATAGTATTTTCAGGCTTCCCTCTGAAAATGAATATAATTTCCCTGACAGCCCCCGTATGAGGCATGAGCATATTTTGGCCAAAGTGCTGTACCACGTCTGAAAAATGCCTGGACATGAGATGACGCATGATGTTTCCCCACAGACAGACCAGCTCTAATAGCTTTTCTTAAATGACATTTTACCTGCTCTATCTCAGCAATGGGATTCATAAATATTTTAATCATTTGTGACCCCAGAGCTAAATTCCAGGCTGAACTATCTTCTGCATGTGCAGTCGGGGAGATGGGCTGACCCGTCGGTGCCTCCCAGCCGAGGTCTCCTCCTCACCCCGACCCGTGTGCTGACCGGTGAATGCCCTGCGGGGCAGCGTCTGGCATTACCCGGAGGAGCACTGGTCACAGGTTAATCATCAGGCACCGGTCAGCAGACTGTGCCCAGCACAACCAAGGCAGGTAAATACTGGTACAGATCTCACCCTTGAGTGAAATCAAGTTGACTATGAAGAGATATTTAAAAAAAAAGGGTGATGGCCAAGAGGCAAACGTTCCTGGGACACACAGCACATCACTTATGCCAACCCAGCACAGATGGGAGCAGCAGCAGCATGCACCCCAAAAGGCACGGTGATGGAGAAACAAATGGGTGGGAAACACTCACCCCGTGATTTTATTTATCCTCCACATTCCCTGCCTCCTGGAATAAACGCAGGGGTTCAGGTTTTGGTTTTTTTCTAGATGCTTAGCGGTATGTTAGCACGGGTAAACCAGCTACCAGCGAGCAGGAGCCGGTTTGGCTCTGCAGCCAGAGGGGAACAGTGGCCATTAGCTAATCTACAGTTGTGCAAAGCAGACTACTTGCTGCAGCAGCACGGCTATCGATCCCTTGTGCTGGTTAAATCCCCCCTTAACCTGCGCTGGGTTGTGTCGCCTCTTTGCTGGCCGCCGTGCAGAAGAGAAGGAGAAGGCCCTTCCCCAGCGGGGCTGAGCCCGCTTGCCCGAGCAGGAGGGGCATGGACAGGGCAGGGGCACCATGGGTTGTGGCTGGTGTTGAGAGACCAACTGCAGTGAGCGCGTTAGACCTGCTGCTTCTGCTAGCTTTCCCCACATTAAGTAATTGATTTCAAAGGGATGGAGCAAGAGGAAAACATTATAAGGCTGTGGCAGCCAGTCCTGCTTTGGGCTAAGATGGAGTGGGGGGCTTCTCAGTCTTGGCTCTTTGGAAAAAAATACATGTATCATGTAAGACAAAAATGACCATATTCTGGTCACTAAGAAATCAAGCTATTACCTCCCTGGGTGCAAGTTAGCAGCACTTCTTCTGCAGCTGCCAAAGAGTTCACTGAAGAAATGAAGTCTGAGTGGCTAACGGTGTGAATACGCCTTCAGTTTTAGGTAGTCCCTTGAGCCTCTCTCCCTTGGCTACGCCTGCCTGCCACGGGCATGCCCACGCCTGCCCCTGCCGAGTGTTGTAGGGTCATCTCTAAGGGAGCCCGGGCTCCATCACACACAAATATTTCGCAACATAAGTCTTCTTGAATTGCAAAAAATACTTAAAAAAGGATGGGAAAAGTCTGGGAAAATACCAAAAGTGAAGTGGGGACTGCAGCTGCAGTGGCAATTATTTTAAGTGAACTGCCTGTAAAGATTTTGCAGTGTTAAGTGTTGAGTTGCGTATTTTGTGGAGACAATATTGTTAATGTGTGAAATGTGCTAAAAATTGACTGATAAAAGTACCTGGATATTTCAAACATAAATAGTGTGTATCAAAATAGATACAGAACAGATGGCCTGGCTCCCCGCATACCTTTCTGACCTGAATACTCGAGCAACACGTACAGCCAAAATCTTGCTGTCTTCAAAGTTGATCATCTGCAAAGGCAAGGGTTATCCTTGTGCTACCCTCTATCTGTCAGGCACTAACGCTCCCGCATACGCTAATTAGTACATCCTAGAGGGATAATGTACCCCAGGCTTGCTTGGACTTGTTAATACCCCAGCAAAGCAAATCACCTGTTCTAGAGCTCAGGCTCTCAAAAGTCAGTTAGATTGAAAAACCTGCGAGCTGAAATCTGATCTATGGTGGAAAGAGCCCAAAACGCAGAGGGCTGCCTTTGCCAGCCAGCTCACAGCACTGCCTGTAACTGATAAACATGCAACAGAGTCTGTTTCTCACTCTCATTTTTACCTTGGACGCTAAGACCAAACATTACCATTCTGCGGATTAACGGGGATGTAAGGCTTTTCATGCCTCGTTGTACGGTTCAACAGATGTGAAAGGGAATTATCACTTCAACATGATATCAAGACTTTTTTTTTAGCTGATGGCAGATTACTAAGCCTGAATTCTTGTTTAATTTTAGTGTGTTAATTGATGGGATAATGAGCATTGATTATATGTGTTTTGGCTGCGTCATTGCAATTACAGGCTCTGTTTTATTCATGAGCCAGTCCTAAAGAACGCACTAGAGATCTAAGACAGCTTAAACCTCTCAGAAAAAGGCTCTGAATTGTTTGAGTAATGACACTCTTAGATGGAAAATTAAAGGTTCTCTTTTCCCATGCTTTTCAAGATAATTAAAATCCAGGAACAGTAAGGTGGTGAACATCCTTATTCATTAGCCTTCAGTAATTTAGCTTCTACTAAATGAAGAAAACATTTTAATTCTCTAGGCCATCTGTTGCAGTCTCCTTTGCGTGTCCTGTTACATAAAGTCTCATCCTGGGTAGTTTTAACATCAGTATTGTATCCTTTCAACAGGAACGATGAGCTGGATGAGGTAGTTGAAGTCACTACTTACTAGCAGACCACCCTGGGATTAAAACGGCCACTTGGTCTTTTAGGTCGAAGTTATCCTGTCTAGACACCTCTAGGCAAAGGATCCACAGAAAGGAGACCGTGCACAGAGACAGGCAGTGTGACAAGCTGTGTGTTTTCTAATAGCGATATCCATGCCAATAAATAACAAAGTTCATCAGAGCCCTTCCAGTTCCTCTAATGTGCGACTGCTCTGCCATATGGCTCCGTGCTGCTTTTGGAAGCAGGCAGTATCCGTTCGGGTAGAAACCGAAGCAGAGGCTCCGTGCTGGATGCCACTTTGCAAGCAGTTTGGAGGAAGAACAGATCTCCTCTTTGCACTGCGCCAGGGGAATAAATATTAGAGCAGGAGCATGCTCATCTGGGATAAATGCTGGGTCAGGAATTGGGAAACGCTTGGTTTCTGACTCTGTCTATAGGAACAACTCACTTTATAGCCTGAGGCAAGTTACATTAGCCCACGCTAGAAAAGTTTCCCATTAAAACGATAATGCGTATAGCTGAATGGATTCAGTGTCTTAGTTATTCCTGATGCAAAGTTACATCCCTACAGATCTAAGAGGATTCAGGCTCCATTCGTTTGGTTTGTTTCTGTCAAATTCTCACATAAAATAAAAGCCATGCTACTTGCCAACCTGGCAGTGCTGCCTTACAGGGGCTGCTTTAGACCGATGTATTTAGCCAGCTCCGTGATCACCAGGTAGCATTTACATTATTGATAGGGCAAGGCTACAAGCAGGCTGCTTTCACAGGGCAGAGCTTGAATTCACCTGTTTGCTATTACTCAAGTTGCTTAGAGATCACAAACACCCCGGCCCCGAGATGTGTGGCTGCAGAGCAAGCGTTCCCGGCACAAAGCAGTACTCGGTCAATCAGCCAGCTCCTGCTTCCACCAAAAAAAGCCCTTCGGCTGCAGCAGGCATGCCCAAGAGGTAAGTCATCACTTTGTTCTTTGTACCTCTGGTGATCTGCCATCTGTCTTGTAATTCATTATCTCCGTCTATTTGTCTCTATCACAAGCAAACCCTTCCGCTGTGTGTTGGCTGCTCTGTAATTAGTTTCCAGCACTTTAGCAAAAGTAAGGAGGCTTTAAGTTTTAATAGAAAGCAGGGAGGTGGTTCTCACAGATGTGAGTCCTGCTGGAAATAAAAGCTGCATGTCTGCTCCAAACTGGGAGCACTGGTGAGTGGGGGATGACGGACTCTTCTGCACTTCCCTGGGAACAGGCTTAAAACTGAGAAATTTCCTGGAGCTCTTTCATGTTCTGAAGAAATTACTTGAAGGATGTTGCAATGCCCCTCCCTTAAAATTATTTAATAAGCACCTTTAATAACAACTCTAGGCTACTTGCTTAGGTGAAGAATCAGGAGCTGTGTGATGTTGTGTGCTGCTTGTAAAGGCCATTTTCCTTTCCACTGTGAAGGAAAGCCAGTCTCCCTTGGGAAGCCCTGAGTTCCTGGGGGGTTAAATGAAACAGAAATGAGTAAGCTCACTCATGGAGAAACTATATACACACACAAAATTCACCAGGTGGTAACTGTGCCTCTCTTCTCTCTCACTACCAGCATCCCTATAGCCAAGCAGCTGGCATCAATCAAAGGTAAGGGGACCCATTCCTTGCCCCTTGGGGGTTCAGGTCTTCCAAGGCCACAGCCCAAGTGCAGTAAATCCCAGTGATTTAGCAGAGCTGCAGAGGCCATGCAGACTCTTGGCTGGTGCAAGACGAGAGGGTCTCATGGGTCCCCGTGCAACGTACTCCTGCGTTGAGCCGCGTCTCCTCTTCTGCTTGCCTTTCCGTTAAAAATCACAACCCAAACTTGATGCTAACTGAGGGCTGTGAGTGTGCAGTCTTTAGGAGGTGGCTCAGGAGTGGGGGGAATGAATCCAGCCAAAATCCCAAGTATACTATAATGTTGAAGTACAGCACTGCTGCTCAGACGTGGGTGTTTCTGTTCAGCCAGGCTTCCCAAATGGGCCATATTTTCCCTGATACAGGATCCGGGGAGTCTAAATGCACCCAGGAAATGGCCAGCATGGCCTGTCCCCATGGTGTGGCAGGTCCTTGCTGGATGTCCAGGGTGGGGGTAGAGAGATGAGTCTCACGCATCACCCTGCGTTACTGCCCCAGCTCCGATCGAAAGCTTCCTTTCGGGGTGTTTCCATGGGACATGAGGCATGCTGCTGGCCCACTCCAAATAAAATCTGGGCCAGGTCCTCTGTGGGTATAACCAGTTTCAGACTCATTAACTTTAATGAAACTACACAGATTTCCACCCACTCAGGATGGTTCTGACAGATTCCTTTCAATTATATCTCGAATGCCACTTTTTCTGATTGATAGGCTGGTAACTTCTCCCCCCAGCTCTAGGAAAAGGCTCAGACCTTGAAAAAGCTTTTGCTACCATGGCATTGGTGTACAACAACTCTGCTGACCCCGAGGGCAAGCTCAGCAAAGCTGAAACCAAAAGTTTGCTGCAAACCCAGTTTTGGGGTTTCATACAGGTGAGGGGGTTTGGGTGAGCTGGTGGTGCTCCGCCGGCACTGGCCGGGTGTTTCGGGTGCAGGAATGGCACCTCAGGCTCCGTCCTGCAGCTGGGCAGGCATCAGTCCATGGGGTAATCCCAAGTGAGACTTTAGTGATTTGGTACAAACAGCTTCAGTGAATTAGTTGCTTTGTGTTGAGCCTGTGTCTCACACAGGGCTAAAGGAGGGGGGACAGCAATAAACCACGGCTGACGTGCCTGCTTGCATTTTTTTTTTTTAAAGAAAATAGGACAACTGAAAAAAAAACCCAAACAAACCAAAACAAACAAAAAAAAAACCCAAACAAAAAAATCCTCCGATGATGACAAGAGACTGTATTTTGTATGGAGATGGACTTTTTACAAGGCAGCATAATGATAGAACAAGGGGTATGGCTACAAACTGAAAGAGGGTAGAATTAGATTAGATGCAAGGAAGGAGTTCTTCACTCTGAGGGTGGAACAGGTTGCCCAGAGCAGTTGTGGATGCCCCCTCCCTGGAAATGTTCAAGGCCAGGTTGGACGGGGCTTTGAGCAACCTGGTCTAGTGGAAGGTGGCTCTACCCATGGCAGGGGGGTTGGAACCAGATGGTCTTCAAGGTCCCTTCCAACCCAAACCATTCTATGATTCTACGATTTATGAAAATAAGAAAGCCATTGCATTTAATGAGGCATTTGGTAGTTTGCCAGAGCACTGACCCAGTACCAGGAGAGCCAGCCCAGTGCCACAGAGCTGCATGCACTGTGGTCACTGGTGGGGCTGCTGGGAGAAAGGGAGCAGAAAGTACCTCGGCATCGGTCACGTGTCAGTGTCAGATGGATATGGTGAAAAACAGCTGTATTGGCACTTGTGGCTGTAAACTTCTTGCAGATTTTTAACCCTCCCTAAATAAAAAAAAAAAAAAAACAGTTTTATCAAGTGGTAGAAAAAACTATACAGGACTAGTAAAAAAAGCTCAATTAAGTAAATGAGAGAGATGTTTAGGAGTAAAGACATTCTTGACAATACCTTTGCTTCCAAGAATAACAAAATCACATGACTGGTTGGGGAGAGGGAATTGGTACCAAATTAGAAACAAGGCACCTTATCTAAAAGGACTTGAAAATATCAATAGCCAATCAGATTTGGAATCATGAGATGTTTTGAAGATTATTAAGCTAAAAAAATATCCTCTTTTTTTTTTAATAAGGAAATATGAACAACAAACATGATACATAATTTTAACAATCCCTTCCATTCCAACAGTAATGTCCAACAGGACAGAGAATAGCAGCTACTGAAGTTATGTCTGTAAAATCAACAGTTTTGAGACCTTCACAGTACATATTTGAGGGCCTGTCTTGAATATTAAAGTTAGGAGGTGGGTGGGTTGGTTGGTTGGTTCCTCTCCCTGGTTTTTATCAAGACACAGGACTCCATTTTTTTTCCAGCAGTTACCAGCTACATCATCATCACTGCCAGATTTTCAGTCATGACTAGGTGTCTTTTAAAAGATGTATTCTGGATTCAGGTGGAAACTTTGGGGACCGGTTGTTCTCCAGTCTGATTGCAATAATATTTCTGTTTTAGTTTCTTAGGGTACCTTTAGAAAAACTAATATAAATGTGGACATGAGAACCTGAATGGGAAGATAGAAAAATACACTAATTTTTACGTAGGTGTCTGTCTTTTTTTTCTATGATGCAATAAAAAAGGAACTTCATGCTTAATCTTTTTTTTTTTTTTCATTTAAAATTCTCCATAGGGCCAAGAAAACAAACCAAAATACCAGGAAATAATTTCTGCCCTGGATGAGGAGTCGGAGAACAAAATTGATTTTGAAGATTTCATGATCTTGTTAGTCAGTCTCACTTTAATGTCTGACCTGCTGCAGGAGATCAAAAATGTGAAAACCACAAAATGATCTGTGCTTTAAAAGAAGAAATGGCTTGGCACTTTATAAGGAACGCAGGAGTGAACCACACACAGAGATAACACTGAGTGCCTGAATACCCTGTGCTGGTCCCTTTTAAATGGAATAAAGTCTTGTCCAAACCTGGCTGAACTCACTCCTCTGTAGAAATGGTCCATGGAGTGAAATGTTGGTGCTCAGGCCTTTGTGCCTGCTATGTATGTGCTTTGGGAGGGTGTGCTGACTGGTTCTCAGTGGATTCTGAGGCCTCAACACCAGTTAGCAGCTGGGTGCAGCCCCCAGCACAGCTTAATGCCAGGGAAAGGCAGCCCATGCTCTCCCAGACCTCTCCATCATCTCCCACATCATTATGGGGAGATGATGGGGAGACTGCTACAAAAATGTGCAGCCCCACTCCCTTTGGGACAGCAGCATGCATGGCAGGGCCAGTCAGCTCCCCAGGGCTCGCCCAGTTACCCCAGGGTGCTTCAGCCCTGAGCAGAGTGATCCCAGTGATGGGTTTCACAATTGGCAGCGACCGCAAGATCAGTTGCAGCCTGCGGTAAATATTGACTTTAGTCTGCGCGATTTCCAACTCGCCATTAACCCTTCTGAAAGGAGCATTTATTTATTTTTATTTCCTCCTCCAGCTGACCTCTTCATTGAATGATCACTACAGAAGGAATTTCAGGTCCAGCATTTGCAATATATCTTTGGCAGCGCTGTGCTTGTGTGACCAAAGGGATGACTTAGTTAAACATGTCAGTCGGCTCAGCTTGTTGTTTCATGAAACTGTGAAGAGAAGAAACCAGATAAGCCAAGAGGTGGTCCAGACTAGGGATGCTGGGGCAAAAAGGGTGGCCAATAAAGTGTTTGTATTGGAGCTGAGTGATACTGGCTACCCAGCCACGGGCTTGGTTAGGGCCAGAGCCTCAGTATTAAATGCTCATCATCCTAATCTTTGTTTTGATTTCTACCTATAAGGTCCTGGCTCAGAGCCAACATTTAGCCCGCTGTGACATCCCTTTGGGGCACAAAAAGCAATCTCACACCCCAGGAACAGAATATCCCCTGTAAGAATTTAACAAGCCTCTACCAAGATAGTTAAGATGAGCGAGGCAGCAAAACATCGCAACCCTTTTCATTTTCTCTTCTCCCTTGCCTGGAAAGGAGAAGACAAGAATGATTTAGCTTTGGTGCATAATTTTTTAAACAGGAAGGGATCAAAACCTTTGGTGTTAAAAGAGGGAAATTAATGCCAGCTGAGTAACAAGATTTAACTCCTTGACATAAAAAGGCTCTTAGTGTTTCCAGAAGCTGAAGGGGATGTTTTATAATGGATTTTGGTGCAAAAGGAAAGACACGTTGCAGCAGGAGGCCGCCAGCCAGTTCTTTTGAGAGGGAAGGTCTGTGTCTTTGTGCGGTATGGGATGGAGCTGAAAGAAGAAATGCAAATGGATGCAGTGGATTTTGAAATGAAGGTCAGCAGGTAAGGTGCTGCTCCACGGGGTTTGAACCTCAGCCAGGACATGGCTTGGCCTGGAGGCTAAATGTTGACAAATGGTCTTCCTACAAATAAAAACTCGTATTAGCCAAGTCCCTTGCTTTGATGGTGGGTTGCAAGAATAGGCAGTATAAAACCTGCGGCAAAAAGTGACAAAACCAGCAAGCAGCCATTTCTGTCCATTTGTTTGCTCATGGAGATGTCTCTCCCATACACCTCCCACTAAGGGACTGGTGGCCCTGTGCTGTGAGGATGACTGCCCCATGGGGTGCACGTCAAATCTCTCAGAGATGGGATATGGGAGCACGGGCACGGAGGGCAAATCTCTCTTGGAGACCATCCCTTCTGGGCTTGTGTCTTCTGAGGAAGTGGACCTTGACCAAGGACCCCAGATCAAAACGAGGACTTAATCTGGTAGCCTCAACCATGTGGGTATCACAGCTTCATATTGAGAACGTGTCCCTAGCTTTGCTCAGTCTCTTCCCCTGTCCCCTTGGGTTTTGGCAGGTAGAAGATCTGTGAAAGCTTAAAAAATCAGCTGATGCTCCTTTTCTGGGGTAGAAAGATGGATTGAATGTGAGAGTCCCTAGAAGGGTTTCCCATTACTAAGGCAAAGAAAACACAGCGCAGCCCTGAAAAACTTGTTTGGGAGCCACTGGTGACTCTGAAAGCATAAATTTCCTAATATCCCTCTGTTACAACAAAAAGATGAAAGGAACAATATTGTGAAGCCAATTAAGAAGGAGTTCTTTGAAATTGCTAAGGCCCTAACACAGTTTCTGTTATTGCTGAAATGTTTCTTAATCTTGCATGACTTGAATTAATGACTTAAGAGCCTTTTATCAGATCAATTCACTCTGTCATTTCATTGTACGCAAGCCCTTTTTGTTCTAATGCAGCGTGTTGTAAGCTGGCATCCCGAGTCCCTGGCTTCAGTCGAAAGCCCCTTGTGCTAAGCACAGTGAAAATCCAAAGTAAGAAGCAATTCCTGAACAACTCAATAGCAAAGATATTCAAATGGTAGGGAAGGAATCAGAAGCACAGAAAAACCAAGTGCCTTGCTCAGCACATGTAGCAGAGCTGGAACTGGATGCCAGTCTACACTGGGCTTCTCACACAGAAGACCATGGCTTTCCAACAGGCACTGTGATGGTTTCTGCAAGAGTTTCTGAACAAAGTGAACGGGATGTGCAAGGCTTGATCTGTATCAGTCCTTGAAAGTCCCGTCTGATGCTCAAAAGCAGAAGGATGCACTTGGAAGAGCCCCAGTATCTTCTTATAGTTAGGAGTAGGCAGAAGTTTGCAGCTTGGCTGTGGAAGATGCTCTTTTATTAGCTCAGACTATTTGTGGCTGCCCTGAGCACTCTCAGCTAGCGGCTTTGAAGCTGATCTGGCGTAGACAGCATGTCTGGCTGCATCCTCAGGGAGCTGGCTAAAAGCTTGCTTAAAAGGCTACTGTTGTGCTTTATTTTGTTCATAGTTTGCTCCTATTGGAAGCAATGGGAGTTCATCATCAATTTCTCATAGCAGAGCCCACGCAAGTGCTCAGGAGTTGAACAGGCAGCTGAATTGATGAAATCTGCAGGCTCCTCTGCCTCAGCAAGTGTGAACATCATATCAATATGTGATACCCTCTAGAAGTGAAAGCAGCATGAAGAGCAGCTAGTCAAAACCTGACCTCTGTGGACTTGGGGTTGGGATTTATGCAGCTACACTGTCCAGGTGTGAATAGCCACCCTGGGAGGCTCTGCAGACTGTGGATCTAAGTTTAAAGGTCTGTCCTGAAAAGTCTGAGTCATCTCTGCAGTTACGTGAGCTTTCAGATGACTGCCAGAGGAGAAATGAGGGTCAGGGAGAGCTTCAGCCTCGGATCTTCAGCTTCCATTTCTAGATATCAGCTCAGGAAGGCAGGGTCATTCTCATACTTTAATTTGCACGCCTACAGCTTCTCCCTGTGACTTTTTACTTCATATCTGGCCTTAATTCTATGGCCTGCTGGACTTGGAAGGTTTTGAAAATCTGGCTTTAGTCTAATCCCTAAGGTGCTCTCCCAGATCGCAGGGGAGCTCTCGCATCCAGTCCGCTGACTTTCAGGGAGTGAGTCATGGCAGAGTTTTGCATGTTGAGTTTTCTGCTGGGAGCCTAGGGCCACACGTGCTGTGCATGCAATTTTGCATAAATCTTTCAGGAAAGAGAAATATGCTCCCCAAGTGTCTTGTTGTTATTGCACCTTCAGTAAGACCTCCTGTCCAGGCCACTGGAGCCTGGATGCTGAGGAAACCTTGGAGTTTGAAAGACATTTTGCCTGTCTCCTCCTCCCTCAAAGTAAGTGTTGTGTTACTTTTTCACATAAAATAAAACTTGCCTTGGCTGCACACACTTTGCAAGTATGTGTGTGATGCACACCCCCACCTTGGTACTTCCATGTGTCATGGCCCACGAAAGCTTCTCGGCAGCTGCTTGCTACATCCACTCAAGTGGTTATTGCAGCAGGTCACTTTGCAGAGAGAGGTAGACGTTTGCATCAGAGCCCGCCAAGGTAGCAGTTAAATTGTGGCTACATGGTAGGAAAACCTGCAGGAATGTTGGAATGACTCAGAAAGATGCTACATGGTGCATCCCCTTAGGAGCTCACTATAGAGCAGATGAAAAGCTTTGTTGCAGAATTATGTTCTCTCTAAAGTGTGCTAGTTTGTGAGCCACAAAGGAGCACTCTGAAACACCTCCTGGAAAAATAGAAAATCTCTTGTTTCAAGCTCAGTCAGGGAAGCTAGATAAAGAAGAGATGGTGTTTTTATGGCTTTCTGAACTGACAGGTTTTAATTCCTGCATTGACTTTTATTGCAGTCAGTGGTTTACAAGGTTTCCAGTGAAGCTGTGTCTTCTCTCCTCGCTTTGTTCATCTGCTGTTCCCTCGCCCCGCAAGTGTTTATAGCCCTAGTTCTGAGTCCTCCTCCAGCCAAGGTAAACAACAAATGATGTTCAGCAGCCAGATATATCAGGCCGTTTCTAATCCCCAACCGCACAAACCAGCCATTAGACTTAGATAGATTCAGAGCCATGGGACTATCTTTTATTCATTGTTATTGTAGGAGTGAGTTTATGCTAAGTATAGCCATAACGAGAGTCAGTCCCAGCATCCAGTAGGTACAGAGGAGTTGAAACCGTCATCCTCCAAACTGAACATAAAGAAACTCATGGGAACTGAACATAAAGAAACTCATGGGATCGGCCCAAGCCCAGCACTGGGTGTCTGTAGCAGAGGCTGCTTGTGCATATCTGGTATAGTGCCTCGATCATCGTTCCTCCCATTCAAAGGTCCCAAAAAGGCCAACTTGGAAAAAATCTCCTGTGCAGGGAATCACAGGTGGTGCTCGGTTCCTCAGGGCCAAAACAAAAATTGGGTTTTATAGCAGATGGGCATGTAATAGCTTGCCAAAGAGTCACTGAGTCTCAAACAGGACCTGGAGTACCGAGGGCCTCTGGCAGGCAGGAACCCCGCTGCCCGAGCTGTCCCCCAGATGATGGGTCCTCACGCAATGGCAGCACAAGCTGCAGCCCCTTGCAGGGCTGGGTGGCACCTTCACATTTCTGACACCCACAGTGCAACCCCTGGAGCCAAGGGACCAATTTCCCTTTGTGATTTCCTCTTCATTTTATTCTCCTTGCCATGATCCAGCTTTCTCAGTTGCTATCTGCTGGATCTTGATGTCTAGAGAAACACAAACCACAGCACATGCTCCTGTGAAGCTGCTGCTGAAATCAATGAGAGGCCAGGACCTCTCAGGAGGAGAGAAGCAGCTCCTGAAGTGGGCATGTTTCTAACCCTCCAGTAAAACCAGCAGCCCAAAAGGATGCAGAAGTTCATCAGCAGGCAAAATCAAGCCCCTGCTCGTCCTGAGATGATCAATAAATCACGTACAGGATACCAGGAGCTCTTCCACCCTTGCAACTTCCTGCACACAGCATCTAGTTGGCCTCTGGGCACCCTAGCATCACTGGAGCAAAGGAGAACAAGCATCATGGTAAATGATCTTTGGTGAAAGTCTTGCCTTGCTGCATGTGATTACTGTGTGGCTTGTTAAGTATTAGTCAATTTTACAAAACAAAATATGAGCTCTCTGGAAAGGCAGCTAAAGCTAGGACAACTCTGACTGGATAAATTGATGTATGCTAGGTCTCTGCTTGAGTTTGAAAAGCAAAGCTGGCTAGTACTGGAAATGGTCCAAGTATTCTTACAGTGGGGACAAGTAGAAAGATCTACAACCCAACCCTGAGACCTTTCCTTCTCCTCCAGCAGTGGCCCACAGGGCCCTCCCACTATTTCTTTGATTCCTTTTCCCAGGAGTATGAGATTGGTTTACTTTGACACCTGGGGCTCTTGGAGGAAGCCTGTGTACAGATGTTGACCCATTTCCCACATCTGCTGGTGGATTTCTCTTGATCGAGTTGTTCTGCCTCCATCCCCACATGACGCCTTTTTGGGGTCTGTTTGGAGACAACATGCAGTAGTAGAGACATCCAGGTTAAGCATTATATGACAGAGTTTGCTCCTCCAAAGCTGGCAGGGGCAAAAACCACATTGTTTTTTGGCAGGGGCAAAAACCACACAGACCATCGACAGCTAAATATCCCTCTTTCCTTGGACACTGTAACTGGTATCACAGCTTCCCTGGGTTTACACCCCACCATGTGGATTTTATAGGGTTTTGCCTAATTAATTAATGAAAACAAATTGCAAAATTACCTTCTTATTAAACTGATCTCACTACGGAAATAAGGCTGATTACTTCCCTGACAAACTTTAATTAGGCAGCTACAACAAACTGTAATAAAGAGCACAAATTAAAAACAGATCATACTAGACGTGGCTTTGTCAAATGCTCTGCTAATACCGGGCAACATACGCAATGATTAAATTATAAGGAAAAAGCTTTTTTTCTCCTCTGATGAAAATCTATCATATTCCTAGAGAAAGAAGAGTTTATATAACAACATCACATTAATAACCAACACATCAGTGAGTGTTTATCAGTAATTTCTTTCTAACAACAGCTCTTAACTCGCGTGTTCTGCAAAACTCAGCCATTACAGCGCTCTTTATCTCTTCTCTAAATTTATGCTTGTAGTACACATGACCCAAGTTATTGCAAAGCCTCTGAGGAAGAGAAAAACTTTATTACCTGCACATATACTCCTCAATTTGTCTTTCCTCTTCTGGCTATTTAGTGCTTGGATTCAGCTCAGCTGAAAACAGACTACAATTTGAGAGCAATTTGCATAAGAATTGTAAGCAGAGGCCCACATAAATTAGGCATTAATTAATGAGCACCTAAAGCCTTCTGCTGAATGCATCCTGAGGCGAAGCAGTGCTGGGAGTGTTCAAGTATATGTGAGGGAAAGAGTGGGTAAGCATATCAAATAAAAGAGCAACACTTAATTCTTCTTCAATATTTATTCTAGCCCTTGAGACTGCAGGAGAACGGCAGACTTTTTACCCCTGTTAGAGGATGATGAGGGCTGCCCCTGTGGCAGAGCTGGGTTAAAAGGAAGGCTCTTCCACATGCATATGAATTCATCCAGCAAATCCCAGGGATGTGGATGACGTGCTGATGCATCAGGACAGGCAGGCAGCACCTCAGAGATGTGGTGGAGGAGGCAGATCTCCCCTGCCTGATGCAGGGTCTGGGGGGAATTTACCTCCTCTGTGGGAGTAAAGAGATTGTGGATATAACAGGAGAGTGGGCTTTGGACTTGAAGGAAGCTCCAGGTTGAGCCTGGAGACTTTTGAAATCTGAAGTGACCATTTTTCTTATGATGTTGGATGCATACATCTGACACAGTGGAAAATGTCTCCTAAGGAAACTGGCTTTTAACTTTAGTGGGTGGCAGCCATGCTCTGGACATGCCTGCTGCCCCCCAAACTGTTACAGCCAGAGCCTTCAAAAGAGAACATTTTGGGTCTGGTTCTCTCCTTTTTTTTCTAGTCCAGAAAAATGTTTAGCAGCTCTTCCTTAGGCATTTAACTGGGAGCTCTCAGCTGCTGAGTGTTTCAAATCAGCTCAGAAATTCTGATAAAGGGAAAACACTCTTCTTCTGCAGAGCCCTTGGGAGAGAGGTCAAGGTGCTGGACTTCCCAGGCCGAGCAGATGGGAGAGTTGTTTTGCACTGCCTTACAGGTAGGTAAAATGTCTCCTTGCATCAGAGACTTATTAATATGCAAGAAAACAAATGCTGGTATTAATCAGAGTGAGGGGGTTGTTGGTGTCCTTGACCCAACTCAGTTGTGAAGCTGTCTTGAGCACAAAGCTTGCATCCTGGTAGCTTTAGGAAGGTCCAGTCTGGCCTAGCTTCTTCTTTTTGTAAGCACCAAGAGCTTAGGAAAGGCAACATTGTCCCCTTGAGCTGGAAGCCATGTGAGCCGTCTGTGTGCTCTCCTGCATCCTGGGAGCGTTTTCCTGTTGGCAATTATTTCATAACAAGATTCCTGGCTGAATGTATGCATTCTAATGAATGCTATGAGCTAAGAGGGGCCAATAGGTACTTTAAGATCAATTGAATACCCAATCAGTTTGTTAAAATAATAGACTAGAGCCTGAATTATTAGCTAATAAACAAATGAATTGAAACTTTTACCTTTTTAAACTCCATGATACCAACTGCTACAACATCTCAGGTCTCTGTAATGACTCATAAAAACAGACGCTGCCCTTACAGGCTCTTCTGGAAACTGTTGCATGGCTCTCGGTGGAGAGCGGCTGTCCTGGTTGCCTGACTGGCTGCGTGGCTGGGATGGAAACCGGCTGATGCAGCCCGGCTGCGTGTGCTGCCCAGGGGAGAACAGGAGGGCTTGGCTTCTGGGACTGTAGCAGGGCCCAGGCTCAGGGTTTGGCACTTAGTTTGCTCTGAAGGAAAGCATTCAACTTGTTGCTGAGATGCTTCTGCTGTCCCATGGAGCCCTGCATGCTGCTGTGTTGCATTTGGTATTGCTAACTGCCTCCCTCTACATCTGCCTGTGAGGGTGGCTGGTGCCTAGTACCCAGGGAAAGACCATAGCAAAGGGGGTGGCTGTTAGCTTATATGTACTTGTGCGTGTGTGTGTGTATATATATAAAAAAAAAAAAATGTTTAAAAAAATATATAATATATTTTGGCTTATATATACACGAGCTATAATATTATATATGTTATATATATAATATATAGCTATTAATACATAAGCTATATATAAAAATCTCTCTTTGTGCATATACATATATAAAATCTCCTCCAGTTTTCACTATCCTAACTTATCTCACCTGCAAACTTTGTCTTGCTTCCAAATGACTTTCTAGGCCACTTATGACTACAGTGAACCATACAGATCCCTGGGTACATCCCTCCTCTGTGGAAAAACTGGGGCTTATTCCTACCCTTGTGGGTTTTGTTTTTTTTAATCCCTCTAGTTATTAATGCATTAAAGGATCTTCCCTCTCATCCTGTGACATCCTAGCAGCTTTAAGTGCCTTGGAGAGGAGCTTTGTCAAAAGCCCTGTGGCATTAAAATGCTGCTAAATGGAGTAGGCAATCACTCTGCTGGTCATGGCTCCTCTTGTGTGCTGGTGCGACGGTGCCTTCCTCTGCCAGGAGCCATCCTGGTCCCTCCCTGCTGCTGATGCTGTTCTTGACAAAGCTTTCCCCCAGTTTGGCAGGTACGGAAGCTAACAGGTCTCCATACCCTACCCCTATCCCAGGGCCCGCTCTTAAAACCTAGTATCACGTTTGTCATTTCTCATGTCTCTGGTGTTGATGTTAACCAGAGAAGGGTTGTCACTTCACTACAGGCAGTTGTGGCTAGCATCTGTGGCAGAAGATCTTTGAAAAATACTTTTTTTTTTTAATATGTGAGCTGAGTAGTGGTTCATTGGCAGTAAGAGTGTAAAGAGTACAAAACCAGTCTTTTTTATTGCTTAATATTTCTCTTCTTACCTTTCCTGTTAGTTAGAATCCAAAAGGTGCCAAATACTTCATGAAGGTTTGGGTTTTTCCTGGCATGGGCCACTTTGTTTTTTCTTTTTTATATCTGATTGTTCAGAAACTTCTCAACTTTAATATAGCCTGTTAGTTTACAGGGAGATGGCAGAGACTTGCTGGTTTGCCATTTTGTCTGTAACACACTGCTGTTGTAACTGCATCTTGCTGAAGGTAATTACCACAGAAAAGTCATTGGCTTTTTCTCGAGAGACCCCCTTTCACAGGTGCATGCGGTGGGAGCCAAATGCCAGGTCCCACGTGATGTGCGTTCAAGTGAGCTCTGAGACACTACTCCAAAATCAGGTCTCTCAATTATTCATTAGTTAATGGTTCCTTGGGGATGTAAGGAAGGCTGGGACTTGGGAGCCTGTCTAGAAATATAAGACCAAATATACAAAGGGTTTATAGTATTTACAACAGCAGAAGTCCTGGAGATGCTCTGTGTGAACCTGGTTTCAAGGAGGGGCACAACCCTAAATCTCCCCCTACAGTGAGTGGATTGACTCAAAGAGCAACCATCAAAAACCCAGCCAGCTGAACCCCCAAAGCTGTGGTATGGGGTGAGGAAGGGTGAGCGGGGAGCCCCTGGGAAGCGACCTTCCCGGGACTGCCATGCTGCTGGTGGAGCTCTAGGAGACAGACTGGTGATGAATTGTGCCTGTACTGGTGTAACTGGAGTTACGCTGAGGTGTATAGCACAATACCATGTGCTCTCCTTAAATGTGTGTCAGGCCAGCCAAATCCCAGCTCCCAGTGCCCTGCTCATAGGCGTTTGCCTGTGTTAATAGTGCAAGCTGCAAAGCTTCCCTGACATCTGTCATTTGGAACCCATATCCTACATTAAGTGTATCATCGCATCTCCTGAAGCCACTGTACTGAACCCTCTCCTTCCATACACTTCAGGACATACAAGCCCAGCTCCTGGCTGCTGCAATGGTTGTGCTAAGGGAGCCTTCCTGGCTCCCCCTGCCCAGACTTTGTCCCAGGGACTCTGTTGGGTGACTGCTACGCCACAGGGTAGGGATGCTGCTGGTCGAAGTATGCAAAACAAAATTGCATGGAATATTTAGCAAGCTTTTCTTCCAATAAGTTTTCTCTGCTTTACTGCAGGGCTCTTAATTTGATGAATTAACGTAATACATGCTAATGTAGCAGCAAAGACAGCAGGCAAAGATCTGTCTGCTGATCCCAGACACAACAGATTTCAACTGCGCTGCTGAGCGTGGTGCGTGCTGATGCCACTAAAAATTGCCATAAAGATAACAGCAGTATCTGTGCTTGCCTCGGAAGAAGATGCTTGTGGCTTTTCATTTCTCTTCTCCCTCTGCGATAGGACTGTGAGCAATCGTCTTTGTGAGACAGGAGCAGGCTGGTGGGAATCTGCTCCCCAGTGCATGGGACAGAGGTGCATCTTACCAGCCCGTACAGCCTGAGCCCCCAGCGTGGGTCCCTGGCTCACTGAAGGGGTCTTTTGCTCCTGAAGAGATTGTGGGGGTGTTTTTGTGTGTCTCTAGCTCAGTGCAATACAGGCTTTGCAGTGCATTTTATTAAAAGTGTAGCAAAAAAAAAAAAAAGGTTCAGCCCATTTCTGACTCCACCACAGAGCCGATGTTAGGCCAGAGGTGACAGGCACAGAGCTATTTTGCTCCAACTATACTTTTTTTTTTTCCCTAGTCTGTCTGGTTTTTACCAGTGCGTTATCAGTCCTTGTGTGGTGACACTATTCCCCTCCAGAGGGTTTCTTTTAAAGACGTGGAGAGTGAACCCCATCCTGGAGCCTGCTGCGTGCCGTGGTTCCTCCTGCACTGGTTGCCCAAGATGTGCATCTTCCCTGCTGTGAGGGCTCTGGTCCTGCAGCAAGCAGCTGTGACTGCCCGGTGCTGGAGTTTGAGGGAAGGACCTCCCAGCTCCTACATCTGCGATTCAACTCCAGGGGAAGATCTAGATTTGAAGACAAGTTAGGAAGCCCTTGCTCCTGTTACTGAGCTTGGCAGAGGCCAGGTAAAGTGCCTCGGGGGGGAGATGCTACCTTGGTCCTGAGGTATTTGAGTAGGTAGCTCATTGGCCCAGGCTTTCCATGCATAACCTGTATAAATAGAGGTCTGTTGCTGGGATAAAGGAAACTCTTACTGTGTTTCTAGAAGTAGCTCTCCTGTGGTCACTGTGCACAGTGATGTGTTGGTACTTTCACAGCATACAATAACAATCGTGGTTTGCATATTGAGAAGCAACTTTACAACTTTGCTGTCTGCTTGAACTTGCCCACAGCAGGCTCTTAAATGATGCATATTGAAATGGAGCCACCTTGAGATGCCTGTCCCTAGAGAGAGACCTCCAACCAGAGAGGACAAGATTGCTCTGTTGCTATTTTGAAAGACAAATGACCTGACTGCGAGTGGCTGGCTGCTCACACAAGGAGCATTTAGTCATTTGGCATAAAGCAGAATATCTAAACCATTAAGATGTGTGGGCTTTGCAGTGCATAAATAAGTTACAAATTAGGGATTCTGAGAGCTGCTCTCCCCTTGTGTGCAGTGCTCCAAGTGATTACTGTTCTCCTCTTTGTCTAATCAAAGATCCTCAGCTCAGAGCAGGTTTCTAATTTAAACACTTGAGTACAACATATCTCACTAAATTAAATAACCTTTACCCAGACAAATCGTTGCAGAAATCTGTGTCTCATGCACAACAGATTCTACCCTCACCTTATGTATGACTTTTTCTCCTTGTTTCTGTAATTCAGCTTCTTCTGAAGGGTAAATCGTTCTTAATATAAACATGAATAACTGAAGCTTTGTAGTATTGTATCTTCAAACAACTCATTTTAAGATATCTACTAGAAAATGAAGGAAGCACCATATAACTTTAGGCACGATGTCTTGGTTTATAGGACCTCAGGCTCCCCAAGCTAAAACTTGAGTTACTTTGGGACAGGATTTGCAATGGGACATCTTTACTCTGGGGCCTGAAACACCTGGCACCCCTGCTGTGTCTTGCAGCTTCTGTCTGTATTGCGATACTGGAGTAACTGTCTAAATAAAGCATGTGTGCAAATATCATAGCACTGCTCCATAAAGGAGCCCTCCCTGTATATACACACCTTCATGTAAATAATTGGTAAGCAAAGTCAGTAGGTGGCCATCAACACAGAGAGTACCTCTAGAGACTCAACAGCACGTACATCTTTCCTATGCTGCCGCTGGGTCTCAGCTTTTGGCAGTGCTGTCTGCAGGGTTGAACGCAGGCTTTAAGCCTGCCTGGTGAAGAAGCTGTGCTACGACTGGCTCTGTTCCAAATTGGAAATTACTTTGGTTCTGTATATAGTAACAGAAAGATATTTAAGGTATCCAAGGCCCATGAAAGCCTATAAATACTAGCTCCTGTGCCTGACCCAATGAAGGAGGGAGTGTGCCATGCTTGATAAGTGGCATCACCTGGCAAAAGGTACATCCTGGGGGTGGGAGATGCAAATGGAGCATCCATGTAAGTAGAGGGAGACACTTAATAAGGCTACATGTGTGCAGGGGGAGAAGATTGCCCTTGCCTACATAGTGGATGAAGTGAATTAACTTAGAGCCTGACGTAAGTGTGTGCTTGGGCTCTAACTCACAAGAAGGGTGGCTTTGTTGGGTTTCTTTTTCCTCTGCCAGAGGCAGAGACATCTCAATCAGCTGTAAAGCAGCTGCTGAGCTGCTGCAGCACGCAGATGAGCACATTAAAGTACAGCTGATGCAAGTTGGCTCCATTTGCTGAGCTGGGAGCTGTGGCTACTTGGTAGATGCCTGAGATGTACAGCAGCAGCCATGGGAATGGGGAGCAGGCCACAATGACTGCATTTGTTCCCAATAAGCTGTTTCCATGGGTAAATCAGAGCTAGGTGTGTGTGTACAAGCATTTAGAGTTACAAACACAGGCTTTTGGCTCAAGCTTAGAGTTATGCAGACATACCCTCATGCTGCCTTGATTCTGTTCATGTCTTGATGCTTTCTGCAGCAAGAAGACATATTTTATAGGTGGAGGTTATCAGCTAACTGGCTTATCCTAAAAGGATAGTGAAGCAGACCTTTATATGCATGAAAATATTCAAATATATGGTTTTGAAAGCTCCTTGAAATTGTGACTTAAAAGGGATTCTTGGGATGGGGGGATTGCAGATGGGACCTTCTGGGACCCTGTGTGGAAGGGGTCAGCCCTGTGCTTTCCTTGTGCAGGGTGTCTCATTGCCTTTTCTGAATCAGTTCTGGCTTTTACGGAGCTCGGCTGCTTATCATCTTGGGAAGAGTTACACTTTCCACTCTGCTGGTTTTTGGCCACGTTTCCCTGTGGAGCTGTCTTGACAGTTCTGCCAGGCGTGGGGATGGCGCTTGGGCGAAACCTCTCTGTGCCTGCCCGGCTTTGCTGTAGGTAAAACCTTGCAGGCAGCTGGCAGCCAGGGGCTCGTGTACAGAGGAGCTGGGCTTTCCTTTGGGTATGATGGAAGAGTTGGAGGGCATCTGTGTTGAGAAACACCCATATTTCATGTACAGGTCATCACAGACCAGTGCCGGTCTGGTTTTATCTATGATTTGCTAATCTTTTTGGCTGTTATCTTACCCACGCGTACACAAAGCTGGGGGGAGTGCCTCAGCGTGTGCGTGCCTTGGCCCCTGGCAAGGAGTAGGATCATTACAGCAGCACCGTGGTCTCAAGGAGAAGTGCCATCCATCAGTAAGGTGGTAGCAGCAATCGATGTGGAGCTGACGCAGTCAGGTGATGAGCTGCAAATTAGATCTCCTCCTCAATAAGCAGTTCATTTACAAAGCATTTTCGTTTTTTTTCTTTTTTTTGTCTAAGTGATGAACAACTTATCACTTCTGGATGTGTATCCATCAGATGGGAATTGTTCCTGCCTTCTGGTTTTGATCTAAACCATGCGCTGATGAATGAGAGAAATATTTTTAAGGACAAGAGGATGGTGGATGCCATATTTCTGGTGTAAACTTTGAATAAGGAGGCATGTGCTAAAACTCATGGAAATTTTGTGAGCACCTCTCAGAAATGCCAATCTTTCCTTGGCATGTGAATAATCCTTAAAAATGAATAAAGCTGTTGATGTCCCAAAACAAATGTGAGGCAATAGTTTGCCAAAGGAGCAGATGCTGTGTTGCATCCCATTGTATGGTTAAAACTCCCAGAAATGACTTCTCAGCAAAAATTTTACTTTTCCACTAAGTGATACTTTCCAGAGTTGGTTCATTCTGCAAACTTCTAGTTCCTCGGTAAAAAGCAGAGAGCAGTAGAAGCAAGACGATACTTTCTGGCTGTGAAATGAAAACGTTCTGACATCTTTTTTTTACAGGGAAAAACAATTTTTTTTTCTTTAGCTTCCTTTAATCATTAAATACATTTCAATTGAAACTTAGGTTTCTTATTTTAATTTTCCCTTCGCTTTTGCCACTCCACCTCCCACCAACATTATTGTAGGAGATGATAGCTGCATTTTAGTGGTCGTTCCTGTTCTTGTTGCCTGGGATCAGAAGGTGAAACCCCTCGAGGTGTATTGTGTAGTAACAAAACAACCTTTGTAGCCTGCTGGCCATGCCAAACTGTCCCCTGTGAGCCCAGCCATGGCTTAACCTTCAAACCTGCTGTCTTCCCTGGGCAAGTCCAGCACCACCACTGTTGTTATGAACTTCTTGAGCAGAGGTGTAACCTGCTTTGTTTGCCGTCGCAGTGGGAGCAAGGGGCTGCTGTACTAGCATGGCAACATTTTATTTTCACTTTGGAATGGCATAAACAAAATAAAAAAGCTCCCGTGACAGCTGATTGTGTGTGCAAAGTAGCATCAAAAGGAAATAACTACTCATTTTTGTGCTGGCTAATATTTTTTCACTGCTGCTTTGCAAGCTTCTGATGGTCAGTCTGCACCCCAGGGTTCTCTCCACTTTACATGCAAACACTACAGCCCGTGGGCAGAGATTGCGGTGCGCTGACGCAGAACAGCATTTAGTGTAACAGGCTGGCTGAGGTGCCTGGATTAGCCCAGTCCACGCATGGTGCTGGCGGCTTGGCTGTGACACCCTTGAAATCCAACCAGGCTATTTGGGGTCTGAGTTTGCAGCTCTTCATGGTGCATCGTGTGACACAGAAGGATGGGATTTCATTTCTTGTGAGAGGCGCGGGGAGCGCCTGCATCACCTGGCTGGGGTGCCCTGACCAACCCAGCCGCTGCTCTTTGCTGTGATCTGATTCACGCTCGCCGTTTCTCAGATGTTGAATTGCACCCGTGGGCTTGGCAATAGCTGTGTGTTTTTTAACCCTGATAATGTAAGTGAAATTAGCACCGTTAATAGGCTCATTATCTAGTCCTTTTAATACATCTCGCTTTCTAAATGGCAAGTAGGACTCTGCTGTGTTACACAGGCATGGTACAAGTTCATCCAAAAGAAATGACCAATAACTCATCTCTAATTGCAGCGAGCTCAGGAGAGCACAAAGCACATTACCAGATACAATCTGAAACCGCATTGCGGAGCTGCTCAAGTCCCCATCATAACAGTTTAGCTGAAAACTGTTGAGGTTTGTCCCACCAGTACCACTGTCAAATACCATTGCCTTTTACAGAGAGGGCTTGCAAAGTGGCTGCTCGTCACTATTCTCTTCAGAGTCAGTTGTAACCTGTCAGGCATTGAAATAAAACAAGCTGTTGGCACTGTAACATATATTTATGCTACCTTTTGTGCATAGCATGTATTCTGGAGACCACATGAATCTACATAATCAATTTACTCACTGCAAAAAGCTGTAACTCGCAGGCCTGACATGGCTAAAATATTAAAACTCCTTAGAGAGGCACTCCCTGCCATCTAGACAGCCAGATACCTGCAGATTTCACCCGTTGTTCGTCAAGATGATGCGTTTCCTTTGACGTTGCAGGTACAGCCCAGGGCTGTGACATTCAAACACTTTACATCTCTCTTTGCAATATGAAATCCAGTGCATCAGATGATTTTCTCAGGAATTAAATCAGGGGGGAAAATGGTATAAGCATGTTGGCCAAAGATGCTATAGGGGGACTCGAACCCCCCTATTTGCTAGTGATTGACAGTCAGGAGTCTGTTCTCCACCATTTTAAATACAAAAATCCCCTATGGAGGCAATCAGAGGTGCCTGCAGGGCTCCAGCCCGCAGCAGTGCTTTATGGTGAGGGAAGTGAGGCCATGGGAAGCAAGGGGCAGATGTCCCAGTTAGGACTGGGTAGGGGGGAGGCTGGAGTTTCAGCTCCAGGCTGGATGTGTTGCTGGTGGAGGAAGAGATGGAAGAATTGGAGATGGAGGCTTGTTGGTAATGACAACAGCTCGAGGCACCTCCCATCAGATGTATGGGCCGCCACCTCTCAGGTGATGTCCCAACAAAGCAAATGAGAGAGTCTCAACTAACTGCTCGAACTTCTAAAATGTAGATGTATGTGTGTGTTTGTTTTCTCAACCTATCAAACAGGCTGCAGAGCTTTGCTGTCTCATGATGCTAAAACGCAACTGTATTCCCCCAACCTTGGAAATCCCTATGTCTTGACGTCTCCTGGAGCTCTGGGAAGCTCTCCCTTCTGACCGTGACAAGAAGGGCTCCCAGACGGTGCTTTCTCTGGTGCATGTGTGCTGTACTGAGCAGCTCGGCGAGCTGGGAGAAAGATGTTGCAGCTGAAACAGCGAGGTGACAAAACCTGACAGTTTTGTGTGTATTTGGGGAAGCTTTTCAATTGCAGTGATCTGCTAGTAGTTTTTTAAAGGACTGGTGTAGTTCAGAGTCTCCTAAAAGTTAAAATATTGCTTGTAGTCCATCTTAATACCCAATCCTTCCGAACAGATATCATTTATTCAGGAAAATGGGACAGTAAAATGACAGTGACTGTATGCTTGAGAGTGAGTGATTTGAAGAGTGTAACTGAGCTGTATCAGAAAAGCTGAACAAGGATCCTGGAGACTGATGGCAAAGGAATCGCTGGTTGTTCATAGGAACTTCTTTATCCAAGATTAATGACAGGAGGTTAGTGGCATCTTGCTCCAGACCCTTTTTTGGCTCTGGGACCCTTGCCAAAGTTTAGACTCCCATTCTGAGTGTTGACAGGCGGAGAGAGCGCTTCAAAATGTGTTATGGACATAATTAGTTACTGTTATCACAGTTTTCTTAATTAGAATATCATAAAAAGGGGAAGTGTGATGATTTACATGGGGAAGATCGGAAGAGCAGCGATTCTAAAGGCCAGAGACTGAATGCCAGAGAGGAGTATAAAGGTTATCTGCCTTTTGGATGAGGGATGGTGCTCACCTGGGACATTCAGAGAGATGCCTGGAGGTGCTCTCACTGATGACTGAACTTTTTTTTTTTTTCCAACTTTCCACTAACTCAGCCAAATTGCACAAGCCTTTGTTCAGCGATTGCCCATCCATCTCCTGCAGGATGGCTCACCCGCTGCCAGCATCCTTGCAATGCTGATTAACTTGCAAACGTTCAAAGGAAGCTTATTTTTAAAAAGACAGCAGCTTCTTTCATAAGCTATTTTCCCTGCTGTTTCTAGACGTGAAAATCCGAGACATCCAAGTTATTTATTTTCATAATTGTGGGGAGAAACTAGAAACCTATTTTAAAAAGAAAGCAAGCAGCTAAAGAGAACTCATTTATTTTACCGATACCTTCTCTGGCAGTTCCTTATGAGGGCTGTGCCTCACTTCTCACACATACCAACCTTAAAAAGGCAAGGTGCCACCTTGCCCGGAGCACAGCTTAGGAAGCCCTGCTTCAGCGCTGGCTTCTCCCAGCCTCCGCACCTGGTTGAAGGCTGCTTCTCTGAGCTGTTTTCCAAATCTCCCTGCCCGGTGAGGAGTCCAGACCAAGCTATTTGCAGGTCTCTGCTATGCACAAGGTCTGCTTTGCTATTGCAGGGAGGAGCGTTTGACTGGCTTTGAGGCCAGCACTCTGGAGCATGAGATGCCCCCAGTTATTTCTTGGGGGCTGTGGATCTAAAGCTTGCAACAAAAATTACCACTGATACTACCAAAACTGCCACAAACCCAAGAGGTCTTCCTGAATGAGATGGAAACTGTGTGCTTTGGAGAAGGTGCTTTGAGGTTCGCACCTGGGCTGTGCCACGCTGCCTCCCCCCACGCATCCCTGCACTGGCAGAGAGAGCACACGCACAGGGGATGTAACTCGCAATCAATAAACCTGCTTCTTCTCTTGCGTTAATCCTTTGTCTGCAAGTAGTGATTAAATTGTTCCCGGGGAACCTGGGACGCGGCAGCCCACGCGTGTGCTGTAATCCCAGCTGAGCTGTGGCTCGGCACATCGGCGTGCCGGTGGCCACGCACTGCACCTTGCTTGGTTGGATGGGGGGAGATGGCAACTCTGCACATCCCCTGAGCCCCGGGGAGGATCCCTCTGCCCAAGCAGCGCCTTCCTCAGGCAGGAGCCCCCACAGTGACGGGGTCACGCTTCGCACTCAAGGCAGCAAGCACCACGCAATCATAAACACGCCTTGCACAGAGCTATGGTATCAGGACTCATTGGGATTAATTAACCCTCTCCCTGTCCCTCTTCCCTCGACAAATAGTGTCTGGTGAGACTAAACTTAAAATACCTAAATGAAATTCAGCGTGACTTTTTTTTTTTCCCCATAAAGTAGTGACTGAATCATAGTTTTCTTGAAGGCAAAAGCTATGTTTTTTCCTAATGGCATTGCTTGTACATATGGCTGCATGAACTCGCTCCTCTATATCTACCTCTCCTCCGCCCCCTCCGGCAGCGTGCACTCTCGTGCTCACACACGCACTTGTTGCTTGGAGGAACGATGGTTTTGGGAGCCATGAAGTGTCTGTATCCATCAGGGGTAACTGAAACTACTGCTACGAGTGCTATCTGTGTTTAATCCCTGGGAAGCACTGAGCTGAGAAGTGGGGGGGGAAGCGCTGGTTTGGGGGAAGTGAAGATTGCAAAACGCAGACTGTGAAAGCGTCGTGTTTGCAGGGACTTTCTCAAAATCTAGTCTGGGGCAAGGGAGGCTAAAGTTCAGGCTGTGTCACAAAATAATTACAGCAAGATATTTAGCCCTAGATGCTTAGAAGTGTCCTCCTGGGGCTCCTCTGGCTGTTCAGGACTGGCTCTGGGGGGACATTCCCCCACCCCGAATGACTGATGGGCTCAGTGCACCTTGGTGGGACGGGACATTGCACCAAGTGCACAGGTCACCAGAAAGATTTTATTGGTTTTTTCCTAATTCTGCACCCTAATTTGACCCCTCCAGTGGGATAGGGAATGTGCTTGCCTCGTGATGGGAGGTGGAGGCTGGCCCCCAACAGCACGTCTCGCCCCAGTAGAAAAGTCAGCTTATGGGATGGGAAGGGAGATGGGCAAATTTCTTGTTTGCCTACCCCTTGTTCGCATTGTTCTAACAATAAGGTGAGCCCAGAGAGGCAATGGTGATTTCTGAGATACCTTGGCATAAATCTGTGAAGAATTAGTATTTCTATTCAACACTTGCCCCGGGAATGTGTCCCCACTTGCCCTCCACGCTGGGTGTTTTTTAAGCGTAGGCCGCTACGGCCCACCACCCCACATAGCTAGCACCCGAATTACTGCGGCTGGCCTTGTCTTGCAGCTCTCACCCGGGAATAATATGCAAGTACGTGCAGTCGGTGTCAGTGCAGCAGGCAGGCACTGTGCCCGTGTGCCCGCGGCGGCAGTGCGCCCGCCTGTTGTGGCTGGGCTCCTCCAGGAAAGAACGGGAAAGCAAGATGGGTTAAAAATGCAACAAACTTTGCACATTTATATGAAGGGACTGTAATTTTCGCATTTAACACTCCGTTAGATCTAATGGAAAGCTGATATTTTTCTGTAGGTGTGAAATTAACCTTTCAATAAAACTAAAAGCTATCTTGAGCATTTTCAAGCTGAAGTTTAAAATAGAGCAATTATGAAACTTGCTGAAAGGCTGCCAAGTTTTCTTGTTGAAAACTGCTGCAAATGAATTATGTTTCCCTTGTGATTTACAGCACAGTGTGAGGGAACTTTAGTTTGTATTTAAATCTGCTTCCGTTAAAGACTATTTGCAGCTTAAAGAAATGTAATTTTTTTTTTTTTTGGACAAAGTTGTCAAACTCCATCAGAGAAAATTCCTTTCAATGTGTAATGCTACAAATTGCTAAACACGGCATTGTTTTTATGAATGCCACGTGTAGTAATTGTATGTCTTAATGAAAGAAAATTGTCTTTCTGAGCAAGGATGGCTGATGGTAAACAAAGTGATTCCCTTTCTTGCGGAGATTGCTGGAGGCAGGCAGGGTGATGAGGGGAGTTTTGACTTTCCTCAAATCCCAGCAAAGCCGGGATCTTCCACGCCATGCTCCATTATCCTCATTTAGATTAAAAAAGAGAAGCTGAAACATGTATAGGTTTTGCACTCCCACATATATGCGCACTCATGGTGCCTGTGTAGAGGATGATGAATGCCAATGGGATTGCTATGGGACACTGGAAACGTTGAGCCAGCATCCATTCTGGAAATCCAGCCAACTTTGCATCCTACTCCTAGAAACAAGGGATTAAATACCAATTCACAGCTCGCTGCTCTCTTTTACACAGTGGCATTCACTGCAGACCGCAAGGAAGAAATTCCTGGGGAAATGGAGTACGGGGAAGATGGTCGGTCACAGTATCACAGCTGTAGTGTCCGGGGAGAGAACTGAAAGCTGCTTCACTAGCCAGTTTTCTATGAAGTGGATTGAACTTTCTGTGAAATATGGCTTATGGATATGAAAGACAGGAAAATAAGATGGGTCTGCAGACAGGATTTTTAAATAAGGAGATCAGATTGAAAATATTCCTCTATGGAAAGGCTTTGTGTCACCATATACAGATACCATCGTTTCATGTACATTGACACCTGCAACTTCAGTTGGCTCCTCATAAACTAACTCCTCAGTGACCTTGAAAGCTTGACAAAGCAAGCCATGCCGCTAATGCTAGGTGGTTATTAAAAATATACATGGTTGGAATCATATATTCTATGTAATGACAAGGTAATTCTTCAAGGTATTCATATCTGAGCTCAAAAGCAAAAGAGCATTCATCTATTTATTTTTCTAATTGCATTCTGAAAATAGTACGTAAGAAGCTTTGCTGTTCAAACCTACCTCCATCCCCAGCAGTCCCGAGGCAGCAGCGGCAGGTCTGAGGGCAGGAGGCCCGGTGCCCCGCGAGCACCCTGGCGAGGCAAGCGCTGCCTCCCGCAGAGGCGAGGGTGCCCACCAGTGCTCTCCCCTGGCCGGCAACCTGGGACCCAGGACCTGGGACCCCATCCCCTCGGAGGTGAGGTGGTTCCTGCAGGCTCCCTGATGGCAGCTGTGCCTGGCAGCCTGCTCCAGCCCTGCCAAATACTGACAGGTATCCCCCAGCTTCACAAAATCAAAGCGTTTTGCCATTTATTCTGATTTTGATAATTAAAGGCATGACTGCCACAGCTCCCAGACCTGCAGCGCACTGTGCACAACTCTCATCCCATGTGTGTGGGGTTAATCGGCTCACCGTGACCTGCCAGGGGCCCACCCCCCCAAATATCTCTCCTGCTTTCCCTGCTGCAGCCCGCGTACACCCAAGCCCCATAGCACTGGCTGCCATGTGCCACATCCACCTCGCTTCCAGCTATGGGTGGGCTTGGGTCAGGACAGACACCACCATAAACAGGGCAGTTTGTGGCACTTGGGCTCAGTTTTACTTCACAGATGGTGTTCCCAGCCTTGGTCTTGCTTGAATAGCTTCCCCGTACTTAATGGACTGCTCTTTGGTGCAGAATGAAGTACATCTGGGGACCTGTCCTGGTAAAGACACGTTAGCTCAGCAACAACTGAATTATTTGCAATATCACCTCTGTGCCTGTGTATCTAATTAAAAAGAAACCATTAACATGTCAAAGTAACTGATATTCTTGCAGTCTCCATAATTATCCTCCATAAATGTCTGTCAGCTGTACAAGGTTCATATATTGCCATCCATCCTAATAGGAGATAGGCTACTTGCCTGGCTCGTGCAGATGGGCTTGGTGCTACCGGCTTCAGCAAGGTGATGATGATTTACATCACTGGAAACCTGTTTTGATAAATGTAATAGCTAGTAGATAATTGATTTCTTGGTAAAATTCAGCTGAGAGTGTCATGATTCTTGAAAAACACAGCAAAGTGGCTTCTAAAAGTGATGAATCACGTTTCTGATCTCATTTATGTCAGCCTTGCATCAACATAGTGGTGAAATTTGTTGGGGGTAGGTTCAGCTGTACCGGCGCTGAAGTCAGCATTGATTTAAAGGGTGCTGAATCTGGCTCTGCTGTCCCAGGGCCATCTGTGCAGCCCCATGAGGGGCCGGCTCCTGAAACCACAGAGGACCTGGTCCACTGTCGATAGTGTTTGAACTGTCTCTGGAGTGAAGCAAGCATCCAACACAGGTACTGAGGATGGGAAGCATGTCAGTCCCTAAAAGAGCAGGAAAAGGACTTTGGACATGGTTGTGTTGTGTGTCGAGCCAGTATAAAAAAGGTGGAGGTCACTCACAGTGCAGAATTAAATGCTGAAGCACAATGCTCACCATCGGGGCTCTGGCACAGAGCAGCGGGCACGTGGCGACTCCAGGTTTCACAGTCAGAAGAGTGCTGTGCAGGAATGCTGCTTGAGAGCTGGGATTTTTCGGTGTATTTTTAGCATACAGAAAATCACTAGAGATTGTAAAGGATAGAAAAATGGAAGGGTTTTTTTTCTTAAAGGAAAAAAAAGTGCATTTTCCCCTCATGCACATACTCTGCAGGAACCTGAACAGTGGGAACGCTCTTTTCTCCGCGGGTGTTCAGATGGGGAGGGTGCTGCTCCAGTGGATAACTCCAGGAAAATACTTGCTCTCCTCTCTGAAATCGCTTGACTGCAGTTCCAACCATAATTATAAGTTGTCAAAAAGCTGCAACAGATACTGATTTTTTGCCAAAGTTATTCTCGGAAAATGAGCTATACCTGGGCTTGTGCTATGAACAGCACCGAGAGCTCATCAGAAACTCCTCATTATAATGAATATTGAAAATGCTGCCACACCAACAACCAGGAGCTTAACAGCAGCCATGGGTTTGAACTGCTCTTGGTTTATGGTGCGTTGCCAGTACTGGGGGTGTTTTGGCCGCCACTTAATATCTGAGAGTTCCCCTGTAATTCTTCTGTCTCCATTTCTTTTCCTGCAGCCTCGTCAGAATGACCAAATTAGCTCAAATTAGTTGCTAGGTTTTTGTGTATCCACTTTGGCTGAATAGTTTGCTATTGCAAGATGCAAGGGGGAAATATTTGTGCTGGATTTCTGAAAGGATTAGATTCTTGTAAAGCTATTAATCTTGGAGCTGATAAAAAAGATGGAAAACCCCATTTCCTATTTCAGGGTATAATACTGTTCCTTATGTAGTTAACAGCCTCATTTTCATGGAAGCCTCCAAAGTTTTAAGTTTTCTGTTGCCAAGAAAGCAGCATTTTCTTCAGTACACCTCCTCTCCCCAAGGTCCTTCAAAATTTCTGTTTACATGAAAAACCTTATTCAATGAAACACAGTTGAGAGATTTCAACCAGCTCTCATTTTAGTCAAATAAATTAACAGAACTCTCTTTACCCTGTAGAATAAAGATTTCTTTGGTAGCAGGTTACCTGCTGCTGCCGCCAAGTCTTTCTGGCTTTGAGTTACTTGAGAGTATCAGTGGTGTTTGGTTGGGTTGTGCTGTGTGAAGCTGAGCTGTAGAGAGGATAAGGGGTTGCTGCAAGGCCCTTCACACCTACCACTTGTGCCGTTTGTGATTATTATTTCTTATTCTCACCACTGGATCCTGTTCATAAGCACACGTGTAACAGAGATAAAAGTTCTGCTGATTAAATTAAGTCTCCACAAAGTGGAGAAGAGGGTGTGCAGTACAAAAGCTTCTAAATTTCCCATCAAAACAGGGGTACAAGCACAATATCCACAGAGCTAACTGGCCTGCCCCAGCTCCCCAGCAGCAACAGGAGGCCGTTTGGGGAATTTCACAAACTTTTTGGAGGTGGGATAACTCATTATCAATTATTTCATGGCTACCCTTAGGAAAAAAAAAGCCTGTTAAAAACAGATTAAAAGAGAACAGGTTTCTATATTTAACAAGGCCAGACAATATTAATATGCAAGTGCAGGGAAATGGCTAATGAATAGAATTCGTTCTTGCTAAGGCAATCGATAACCTCTTTGAGTGCCACAAGTGGTGGGGAAGTCGCTGCTGAAGTGACTAGAATTAATGAGCTGTCTCAGGAATTTTATCAAGTTCTCTATAAAAGTCTTTCACTTGCTCCTGAGGAGATGGATATATTCAGAGAGAGGCAGAGAAAAATTTTCTTTGTACCTGCTTAAAGGTTGAATGATCATGAAGACTATAAAACCCCTGAGCTTAGGAAGCTCTTCATGCTGAATTTTTATGGGAGCTTTGAACAGCATCAGTCCCATTAGTAAAGAAATACATTTAACTTCTTCAATCTGCTGGGTTACTTCCTACGGCTCAAATCCATCAGGATTCTTCGGTGTATGAGCACGTTTAAAATGATAGTGGTAGCATGAATAGACTGGACTAGGCATGGGCTTTGATGTAGGTTTTTAATAAGGACACTAGTCCGCAGCTTGCGCAAAACTGTTATTACTTAACGTTTTCCCAGGGCCAGATTAATTGAACCATCCTACACTAAAATGATTATTTATGTAGCAATTACAGGAGTTTTAGAGGAAAACAAAAGCTTGAGGGTCTTAACGTATTTTGTCAGTGACTGGATCTCAGCTGAAGCTGCCTCATTTCTTTGGTAGCTACATTTCGGGTAGAGTATAAATGAAACCTGACTCTTGCCTCCTGTAGAGGAAAGCTGATGCTCACAATTGCCACGTGAAGTAGTTACCCCTCCATATGTCCTACCTTGCAGTAACTGGTGGGTAACTGCATATTTACTAGAGTAGCTGTGCTATGGCTTACTCAAAGACAACTTATTCACGTGCCCACGTCACAAAATGATGTGTTCTCTTAGATTAGACCTCACGAGGAGGGCTCGGATGCACATTCACCCCCTTCTTCGCCACTGAGCTCTTGGTTCGAGCAAGAGCTACCAGAGGGGCGTCACCCTTCTTTACAAGCATTTCCTTCAAGACATTGAAATGTCTCAAAGGCTCAGGGTATGTCTTTGAGTGTGTGCATATATGCATGTATTCATAATTTCCTGTGGCAACTGTCATCCTCTTTTTGTTAAAAATCTCTCACACGTATCTACAGATATATATAAATTGCATGTAGGAGTTGCTCTCTCCTGTATCCTAAGGAGAGTGCAGAGTAAGTAAGGGAAGATACAGGACAGAAATTTGCTTCCCTGACATTAACATTTTGTGCCTGTGTGTAAAATTACCACCTATAATTAGACAGCGCGAGCAAAGAACAGCAATCTTTCTCTTGTTTTTTGCTCTTCTTTTACACTCAGGACCCTGGGTCACTTCCCAGCAAGTACAGGAACCCGCCAGACTGCAGGGGGTGAGTCAGCTGCAGTTCTCCTCCTCCCGGCTGGGAAGCGATGCTGGCGGAGCTCTGCTCCAAACGCTGCGGAGATGTAAGCGGAGAGAAGGAGACACAAGCAGAGGGGAAAATAAGTCCTTTCGCAGGGTTTTTTTATTGATTACTTTTGTTTTTAAAATAGGAGGCTTGAACAAAGAGCTGAAAGTAAGTAGGTAAGAACCATGTGACAGCTGAAGAGCTGCATGTGCAGAAGTGAATGAGCTCAGGGTTTGCCACCAGTCTTCTAAAGACTCAACTTCAGGGTTCAGGAGGGTTTTTTCTAATTAGAAAAAAATGGGAAGAAGCTGTTTTCAGCAGTGCCTATGGTTTCAGAAGGGAAATGCAACTTGTCCAAGGAGGATTCTCTGAAGAGTGGTAACCGCTTTGGTGAAACTATCTTTCTAAAGAGAGAGCTAGCTGAAACACTTTTAGCTAGGGCTAAAATAGATACATTCTAGATTGAAAGAAGATGTCATAGAAATAGTTCCAGTATCATCAACATAAATGCTTTGCTCCTGCATAAAAGCTCTAGGCAGTCCTGTCACATACATGGGAAGGAAAGATGCTGCAAATCCTATGGGTGTAACCCCAAAATTTCTTAGTGTCCTGTACTGTGAAGAAGTTAAGGCCAAGCACAGGATGCTTAACAGTAATCATATTCCTCCCTTTATCCTTTGGAGTGAGTGTATTCTATACTAGATTGAATGTCACTGTAGCAAATCTTGAAGCAAGATCTGCACTGGAATATTTCGTTATAAGGTTTTAATAATATGAAAACTAAATTCCATGGCAAATGTTGGGGCTGACTGGTGTTCTGAGATGTCTTTATGCAAAATCTGCTGCCAGTTCAAATTAACATCTTGCATAAGTATCCCTGGAATGAGAAGTGATCATCTGAGTGATGAATAAGCCCCAGTTTCTGCCCTTGCTCATGCCCTGCCCCGAGGCTAATCCTCCCTCCTTCGGCACAGGTCCTCAAAAGCTTATGGAAAAGATCTCAAAATGTGGTTCGTAAGATTTAAGCAGGAATCAAAAGTATTTTATCATAGCTTAAATGCCACTGGTGCCTGCTGGAAGTTTGTGTTTATAGTGCGTTTGATGCCTGCATCCTTCTGCAGGAGGGAGATGGACTCTCATCTCTCCTGGAGGAGTCCAGCTCCGAGCCCGGGGGTTAGCTCTGTCCGTGGACAGCAGGTTTCTGCATGTGTACCTGCCATCCCTGTGCAGGGCACAACGCTAACAGCAGTTACTCACCTGTGTCTGGATTAAACTGGGGTATTCGTGAGGTGATGAATGCTATGGCACACCCCTGCGTGTTTAGGTATGTGAGCTCTCCAGCCCAGAAAATTGTGCTTAATAATCTGAGGTTTAGAAAAATACATATGCAAAAGGTAAGTAATGGAAAAAAAAAAGTATATTTGTGGCACTTAAAATCCCGTGAGGCCAGGCAGCGATATCTGCTTCTGCAAAGGGCCAGCCCCCTCTCTCTGAGGTGCATTCCTCCCAAACCGCCACAGGTGCTGTTGGTGTAAGGACGTTGCCTCCATCCCTTGACAGCCCACAGGCCAAAATTTTTAAAAGGCCCTTTAGTGCCCGAGTGCAGAGGCAGATCCATGACCGGGATATTCAGCGCGGTCAAGGAGGGAGGGAGGTCTCATGGTTTTCTCAAGATGTTTCTAAAAGTCCCAGTAGGTGCTGTGCTCTCTGCACGCAAGCTCCTAAAAGCTTTGAACATCTGCCCTGTGAGCCTCTGGAGGCTGAGAGGCTGCTGCAAACAACACAGTTTTTGTTTATGCTGGTTTATGAGTGAGCTGCTGGAGGGGAAGGGGGCACGGTGCCCAGGAAGGGCAGGCACACCCAGCCAGGGAGCCAGCGGTGGTGGAGGAAGCCGAGATGCAGGGGCTGGAGGAGTGGGAATGAGTTGGCCGAGTGAACTTGCTGCCCTGGCAGCTCTCATATCTGGGGTCAATGCCTTGCCCTTGCCTGTTAGATCACGGCTCTTCTCTTGCCACCCAGGCTGATGTTGGGGGTGGTTGGGGTGTGTGATGCTCCCAGGGCTGCGGGCAGCAGGCTGTGGGTGAGAGCAGGGGCTCCAGAGCTCGCCTGCCGGAGGGACCCCTGCACCAGGCAGCATTGTGGGAAGCTCCCTACCTGCCAGGCTTCACATCGTATCTTCCAGTGCAAGTGTTGGCGATGCTGGGAATACCGGTTCTGTGTAATTAAGATACGGCGCATCTCGTTCAGCAGGTTTTTATTCCCAAGTGTTGCTTCTGCTGAGCTCTGCAGGGACCTTTCTCTTCAGCCAGGCCTGAAGGGTGGAAATATGTTCTCAGAAATGTATGCCAGTGCGGGTGATTTTCCAGGTAGTGAATGCCTCTGTGCAAAGCCTGAGCATACCTGTGTGTCCCCAGGCAGGGGACGAGGGAAAAGCCTGTACACCGGTCCTCACTGGAGACCTGCGCTGGAAAAGGCAGGGAGGTGAGGAGGGGCCATGCCCTGGCTGGGGTTTTATCCCCACTGCAGCGAGGGCAAGGCCAGCTGTGTAAGCCAGGCAGCACGGCTTATAACTCCTGGGTCTCAGGAGATCAGAGGTAGCTCCACACTCCTACCTTGCAGGTGGCCCTGAGCATTTTCCGCTGCAGCCCATCTGAACCAGGACCAGTCAGCAAAATCCAAGTCAGCAAAGGCATGTCTGGATGCTCACTGCTGTGCCAACTGGACGGCCACGGTTTGTGCAGACTTCCCTGGATCAGAGTCTGTCATTTTTGTTATCTTTTTTTTTCAGCTTGGGCTTGGTTTGAAGCAGCTTGACCTAATAGCACCACTTCCCAGGGGGTATTTCCATTGCAGTCCTGGGATGTGCAGTGGCTGCTGCAGGGTAGGAAAGTTTTCAGCAGAAAACTCACCGAGTAGGTGATGCTGGTGTGGTTGGCACCTGTACGCTCAGGGCCCATCGCTGGTTGCCACTTGGCTGCGTGCCGTTGGCTGCTCTGCTCCCCTCCACCCGCTCCGCTGCCGGCTCCAGCACCGGCTTGGAGTGTGTGAGCCCTTGCAGGGATGAGCAGTCCGGAGGGACTCCGTGTCTGCAAAGTTTGAACGCTTTGTCTGAATCCCTGAATAAAGGAAAAATAAAGTGAACCACAGTTTGATTCTGCAGTGGCTCAGAAGCAGCAGCCAGGGAAGGGACAAGTTTCATCTTGTTTTTTTGATATTGCAACTATTGAGTTCTTAGCCTCTTTATGCTTAATGAAGTTTTATTGTTGAAAACATATTTTTAAATTTTAGCTAATAACTAAATAAATCCCTACTGGTACTTAGGGCACCTTCTAAACAGAGTTCAGCAAAGCTCCTCGGTGGGACTGAGCAATAGCTGGCCCAGTGCTCTGAAGCTGGAAAATGTTAAAGCAGCACTGTGTCTGCTTCAGTGTGATGGGAGAAAGCCTAGTGAGACCCTTGCTGGCCTCAGCATGTCCCCACCCCATGCTGTGACGGAGGAATCATTGAAAGTTAAAGAAAAGTCCACTACTCATTAACATAAGGACTTTACTGAAATTTCCCCAAAGCTTTTAAGAGGCAAGAAACACATCTTAAGAAACAAGAAGTACAAAAAAACTCCCTAAAACTTTAATTGCTGGTCTATAACTCTGGAACTGGCAATCTCGCTTTTAATGGGTCTGCTGTACAGCTGGATTGTCAGCCACTGAAGATATTAGTTTATAATTAAAATGCTGGCAGTTCCTTAATTATAGGTACTGCTACAATATCATTCACCACTGTAATTGTTTGGCTTTCTGATGGGGAGCATGAGTAATTATTCTTCTTCAGGATTTTCAAATAAAATATTATTGGAAAGGATATGGTCATCACGTCAGTCTGCCGGAGGAGGAGTGTGCCGTGCTGGTGCGATGCATGGTGTGAGTGCTCAGTAGGCGACTCTGCAGGCAAAAGTGCTTCCAGAAAGAAAAGTTTTGGGGTGAGGTTTCCAGCCACCCAGGCTGATGGCAGAGTAGGATCTGACATGGTGAACGCTGGGGTTGCTCTCTCCCTCGGCTGCTGGAAAGCCAGGGTGGCTGCGCTGATGGCAAGGAGGTAAAAATGGTGTCTGAGAGCTCGGATCCCATCTTGTGTGAAACCCTACCTCTTCATCTCCTATTTTGCTGCAAAAAAAATGGAGCACCACCGATAGAGGGGCTTTTTTTAACCTGTTCAATGCTTCATCTAAATGAGCAGTAGCAGAATTGCACGCTAACTTCGGTGGCCGGATCCTGGCACACAAAGCTCTGGAGAGCACGGCGGGGCTGGGGAGGGGCTGCCAAGGGGAGGTCACATCCCAATGATGCTGCTCAGCTGTGTGACAGAGCCCGGCTTGTCCCACGGCCACAAGGACTGGGGGCAACAGCACAATGGCCAGCGAGGGAAAGTCAATCAGACAGCAAGGAATAAAAATTTCCCAATGGGAATGGTTAAGCATTGGAACTGGGATGCAGAGAGGCTGTGGGACCTCTGCTCCTGGGGACACTCAGATACTTGGGTCCAAGCTCTGAGCAACCTGGCCTAAAGCTGAAGCTGGGTCTGAGCAGGAGATAGGACGAGAGACCTGCAAAGACGCTTTGCAGCCTAAATCATTGAATGATCCTGTACGCCAGGCCGGTTCAGGTGCCTTACCTTTACCTGCTAGCTAAGAAAAGGCGAAGAGGAGCAGGCCACCTGGTGTGCAGGAGGGGACAGGAGGGACATGCAGCATCCCCGCAGTGTGCCCAGGCACACCAGGTCCCTTGCATGCACACCCGGAGCTACTCTGCTATGGAGCGGCAGGAACAGACACCTCAGAGGGATTCAGTGTCTTTCTGGCTTAAGCACACCCTCCAAGGAGCTTTACAGCATTTTAGCAACCACAGAGAACCTGCTCCTGTTGCACTCGCTGTGAATTGCTGCTGAAATTAATGAGCAGGAGAAGGATGGGGTGCTGAACCCGGCCCGCTGCAGCTGACACAGCTAATCGCAGGCACAGCAACAGGCAGGTAGCAATTTGGAGATAACACAACTAGGAATCTTTCTTGTCTCATTTGCACTGACGTATCCATGTAATCAGTTCATCTTGGTCAGTTACTATTATTTCTCAGTGAAATTGCTGCTCTCTGCTCTGCGTGCCCTGTCTCTTCCCCCACTGCTGCCCCGAGAGATGAGCAATTGTAAAGCAAACAGGCGGAGGAAGTTTGGCAATGGGTAATAACAGGACAATGTGAAATAGCAAGGTAGCCAAACTTTCCAATGCTTCCTCAAGTGTCAAGACAAATAAGAACAAGCATTTACTCCTCCACTGTGGCTCTGTGTTTGTATCGCTGGTGGAGGTGTGGGAGTGGAAGAAGTGGAGGCGGCTCTGGGCTGGCTCGATCGAGAAGCCGTGGTAGCGATGGGTGTGAGGCTTTGAGCCACGGTCGAAAAAAATGGGAACCACTGAGATGTGTGTGTTGATTTAATCAGTTTAAGTTTCCAGGAGTGCTGTTGTACAGTGTACCCAGCTGTCTGCACGGTTTCCAGCTGCAGGGATATGTGTGTGTGTACGTGCATGTATGCACACACGCGTGCATAGAGAGGCTAAAGGTCTAGTCATGGAGAATGGGAATAAGGCAGGGACAGTCAGCTCACAGTTAATTTTCTTTGCTTTTCCTTTCTTTTCTGCTTCTCTTTTCTTATTCCAGCTCTTCTAAGAAAATAAATCCACTGGCTTGTATCTCTTACGTGGTCACTCCCTGCAGGCAATGCAGTGGTTTAATGCTACGGACTGTCTTTGAGCTCTCTGCCCTGAGGATTTGTTATATTTTAGCTGTTTCTCCCTGTGGAGCTGTGTCCCGCAGTTTTTCACCCACAGCCAGGCCTGGTCTGGAGCTAGCTGCATGCAGGTTACAAGGTTTTTGAAGTCCTCTCCTTGCTACTTGCATTAGCAGGAGAAAGTAAATATTCCCATTGCTCTTTAGCAATTCTCGTCCTCAGGCGCTGTTAATGGCATAAACCATCAATCAGCTGGCAGCAGGCTACAGCGGGAATTGGCACACTTGAAAAGCCCATGACATCGGATTAAAAAGCATCCACAGGCCAAGTAAACACTGGCGAAGCCCAAGCCTGGGGGAACGGGGAGCAGGCAGCTCCGGGCAGACCCCGCTGCCACGCTGGGCAAGCAGTGTCCCCGCGGTCCTTGCTGTGTCACCAAGGCTGGGCTTGAACAACACAGCTTTTCTGCCGGTCCTGCAGTCGAAACTCTGCAGAAATGCTGTGCTGCCAAACAACCCTTTTGCCTTCCTTAGGACTTTGCCCTCAAACCATGCTATGATGTTTTTGTTCTTTCTCACCTGATTTTTTTTTTGTTTTATCTGAGCAGTTCTGCAACCTCTCTGCATCATATTCAGCACAGCCCCTTACCCAGATCAGTGTTGTTTCCTTCTTAAGACTTTCCACCTCTCTGTCCCAAAGAGCAGTGCTTGTTGGGTGCTAGCTGCAGCCGTTATATGGTGTCTAGCAAATCGGCATCATGCGAGAGGCCTGAAAATAGGTGAACTGTTTTCTTTTATTGCATATGACATTATTTGGTGCGGGATGGTATAGGCATACCAGCGTTAGCTGATGCGCTTGTAGGATTGGGGTCTGGGTTTAGTCCTATCAAGCCTAGGGAATGTCTCTATCTGCATCTTGAGAGACGCTGCAGTGGAACACAAATCCTCTTTTTACATCTCTTTATGTTCAGCAAATATGCTGGCTATTTACTGTATTGGAGCAAGGAGATTACACGGGGGCTTTTCCTCATGTGCCTTGAGATCCTTTGTCGTTGCTCGGCGTACTTAGTGAAGCAGCTGGCAGGTTTGATGGGTTAGGCAGTAAGGAGGAGAAAGGGAGATAAATTAAGCACAAGTTAAATACAAATATAATCTGCCTACTCAAAGAGGGATTTGCTGTCTCTCACAGCATCCTCCTGAATGAGTAGTACTGAAAAGTCAAACCCACGCACACCCCAACTGCACCCCTCCGCTCCCCCAGCTCTTGGGCACAGCCTTTGCGCCCCGGCAGGCCCTGCAGAGCGCGGCCAGCCCGGCTCCCCGGCCCCCTCGCTGCCAGCCTCCGCCCCGCGTACACAAGCAAAGGGACCCATGGGCCACGCAATGTATGGGAAGAAATCTTCCCTTGGCTTTGTTCATTTTTGCTGGGCTGGGAAAGGTCAGTCTTGGGGATTTTGTTCTCTCCATCAGTGTGCTGGGAAGAACCTGCTTTTATATATGAGAAACTGTATGAATACGTGCCCCTGACAGGATGAGAAGTTGCCTCAATCTTTCAGTGAATCCCGCTGCTGTTAAATACCAGCAAATAGTTTTGATGCTCACATTTTATTTGTCCGAGGCACAGGTCTCCCAGGGAAGGTTTCTGTCATCAGGACCATCAGTTTGCCTTCAATCACTTCTCAAGTCACCTCAATACAATGTCACGCTGGTATGTCAGAAGGGCAGAGATCTCACACAGCTCTACAAGCTTTGAAAAATGACTGGCACGTATCAGCCAGCCCAGGGAAAAGCTCCAGCGTAACCTGCCTCCCAACACCGGGGCATTCGCGGATGTGTAGTCAGGTAGTGGATGCTCCCGCCATGGGAGATGTTCCCGCTGGGGTTTTGCACCTTGCTGGGTACTGGGGACACTGATGACATGGATGGCAGGGGTGGTGGCCCCAGCGAGTTCATGCAGAATGAGTCAAAAGATACTGATGCTAATGGGCACTAAGAAAAAGAAAGAAATCAAGACATCATTTGTTTTCTCAGGTTTCCTGTCAAGTAAGTTAAAACATCTCCACCTCTGAATTTCCACCACATTGTAAACATTTCCTGAATGCAACTGGGAGAAGCCACTCTGGACAGCGGTGGTTGTTTCCATGCGTGGTGTCTAAACTTGTCTCTTGCGCTTGGTAAGCAACCAGAGGCTTTTGGTTTCAGCTTTGAAGCTTAGTGTCGTTTGGGAGTTTTTTCAGCAACGATATAACGCTTTAGGGAAAATATTTTGTTTGGAACAGGAGCTAATGCATGCGGATTTTGGTGCAGCAAGTTCACTGTAAAAATGAATGTCACTTGGGTTCATATAAGGAGATGGAATTACTACACGTAATGCTTTATGTAAGTGTCATCGGAAAGGTGGCTGCAGACCACTTGCCCTGCCATCTCTTAAATTACACGTTGTGTTTTGTTCCACAGAAGGGCTACTAGTGGGGCCTGTTTGTTTTATGTGGTACATGCTGTTGTTTCCAGCGTGTGCTTATGATGAATCAGTGTTTTGTGGAGAAGAGCACGATCCTTTCCTCCTTGGAGATAAACCATCATTTTAAATTCTCTCAGTGGTGACTTTTTCATTGCAAGCAAACTGGCAAAGCATGAAAAAGGCTGTTTAGTTGGTTCGGTTTTTATTTTTCCTTAATGTGAGAGTGATTTAAAAATGCGTCTATCTGGGTGGTTGTCTATTTTAGGAATTCTCACGCAGTGTAACACTTTCAGCAAACTTTTTGCCGCGTTTCTCACTGTGATACTTCAAATTCTGAGCATCCCGGTATCGAACGATCCCGAAACGGCTCTCGCCTTGGCCTCGGGCTGCCGGGGCCGGCTGTGCTGGAGGCAGGGGACCCTCGCACGCCGGAGGGTGCTTGGCCCCTGCTGCAAGCACTGTCAGGCTCTGCTCGCCCTGCCCTTGCGTGGGAGAGGCAGCTCGGAGGGTTTGGTGTCTGTCTGCTCTTTAACATCAGTAGGAAAAACGAAGTATTGGTTCCCGTCTGCTTGTGTCACCTCGTGGGTGTTGCAATGAGCAAAGGTTTCAGCATTGCACCTTTCAGCTCCTTGGCAGTGCTTTATGTATTTTGGGGTGTTATAGGAGAGGCTTTGAATCAGGGGGAGACACTGAAAACCACGCACGGGGGGTGAGCAGGGAAAACCCTCTGCGGTTTTTAACCCCTCCAGACACGGGCGGGGCTGTCCGCGCACGGAAAATTGTAAACCCGAACGATAAAAAAAAAAAAAAGGTTTAAAAGGGCCTCGCGAGGCCGGGAAATGTTGAAAATAGCAGCGCTGAGGATGGGAACCCACGCTGCGAGCCGCCGGCCCCGCTCCGCCGCCCGCCCTTGCGGGGGGGCCCGGCCCGGCGCCGCCGCCCGGCCCGGCCTCTGCTGCCCCCTGCCGGCCGCGGGCCCCGCCGGGCCCCGGCCCCGGCCCCGGCCCCGGCCCCGGGCCTGCCCGCGGCGCGGAGCCCGACGGCGGGCTGTGTCACCGGGGAGGGGGAGACCCGGGATGCAGGGGAGAGGGGAAGGGGTGCCCAACCAGCGGCAGCGTGGAGTCTCCGCCGTTAGTTTTGTACCGGAAAATAATGAGGAATTAGTTTTGCGCCAGCGGGGCGGGAAGCAAAGGCTGCCCGGCTCGTCCTGCCCCTGCCGCGCTCCGGCCGATGCTCGGCTGCGCAGCGATGAATCGTTTCGGGGGCGAGTTTCAGAGCTGTCAGCGAGCCCCGGGGGCCCGGCCCTTGGGCGGTGTAAGTCAGCCCAGCGCCTCGCTGGCAGCTCCCGCTTGCCCGGCTCCCGGGAGCTGCCGTAGTTTGCGTCATCCCAACGCGTGGCCCCACACACAAGCTACAGAAAACACAAACGTAGCAAACGTAGAAAACCAAGTTTGCTTCAGAGTTCCTTCCTTGTGGGTTCCTCAATTAAGCTTCTGCCATTCAGCCAGCAACACCAGCAGCGGCTGCCCAACACAAGCAGCTCTCCGCCTCTAGCAAGGACAGCCCCAGACCTGGTTTCCTTCCACGAAACGAGCCCTCCGTCACCTCATTCTGCGTAGAGACTGGAAGGCCCCTCACCCTTCCCTGCAGGGCTCTGCTAACCCGGACAAAGACCACGGCATACCACAGCCCTGGCTTTAGGATTGCTCTTGGCTCCCTGGGAAGCTCCTCGGCATGAGGATGCTGAGTGCTGTCGGCGGGGATGAGCTGGGTCCCCAGCCCCAGCGCCCCATTCCATGAGCGCCTTCGGCACGTAACTGAGCAGCCTCCCGCAGCAATGCCGTGCCAGCTCCTGCCGGCTCCTCGCCCGCTGCCAGCGGGCAGGTGAATCGCACCAGGCCTGGGTGAACGTCGGGGTGATGGCAGGCAGGCGGCTGTGCCTGGCTTTGCCTCCCGGCTGTCGTGGTGCTGCCCGGTGCATGGGGCAGGAGCAGCCTTTTTGTTCTGCCTTTGCACAGTGCCTAGCAACACGCGGGCCCTGGGCTACGAGTGGCGCTTCTGGGGACTTCTGCAACACAGATAATAACGTTTGTTAAAATAGACTTGGGAAATGAAGGCTGAGGTAACCCAAGAACCCGTTTGACAATCAGGGTGAAGCATGAAAGGTAGAGCACATCTCTGTTGCTAACTTGCTTTCTCTGGGGTCTGTTGTGTCTATCTGTTTTGAGTGGTTCATACACTAGTATAGTATTTCCCTAATGCACATATCCTAGAAAATAAATATCACACAGGTTCCCAGAGCAAAACTAACAGTACTTGCCTGTATTTCTGAATTTCTTTTCTTTTTTCAAACTCACAAAAAAAAAAGAACCTTCTGACACCTGAGAAAAGGAGTGGGGGAAAGGATGGTACCAGTCAGCTGTGACAGCTGGAAAACTTACATGACAAGTATCTAAAATAATTAATAACTTCCATCTCATAAATCTTTGGGATATATTTTTTGCAATTTTCTTTACTGCCAGCAGCTGTCTTCAAATTACCGTGGTTTCAGAGATATCCATCACTTGGCAGTGTGTCACCGTGACCTTCTTTCTCCTCCTTCCTCCATCCCTCCACAGAGCTTGCTAAATCTCTCTCTAAAAAATTCTGCCCAGGTTACCAATTCTGTCCAATGTTCCGCTCTCCCTCTACCGCTCTCTTGTTCGGAGAGGACAGAAAAACAAGCCCTGGCATAGAAAATGTCAGCTTATCGCTTCGGCATCTCTCTTTCCATTTGTATTTTTGCATCCACATGGCAATGGCATTAAGATGGAGCACTTAGGCATGTAATAATCTTTCAGCTCAGAGAGGGACGAGGCAAATCCTATGAACAGGAAAGATTTCTTATTTAAATACTGTGGTTGTTGAGATCCTGAGTTTATATATGTACAGAATTTTAAATATGTACATTTAGAGTCAGTGCAGGTAAGCAGCATCATAGCAGGACAGCTTTCCAGGCAGGGATGAAACAGTGGCTATCATCCATGCCTTGGAAATACGGCACAAAGAAAACTTCAACAGAAGAATAAGAGAGATGCAGATATCTGTTTTCAACATATGCATAGCAGATTCAAACCTGGAACTTGGGGCTTAATAACAGAGAACATTAAATGTTGCCTGGTATTAGAGTTTCATTTGGTTTTGTTTCTCTTTTGGTACAAATCCAATGTTCAAGAGGTTAGAGGTATAAACACTGAAAACAATAGGAGCCACGATTTCGGATGTCCCACTGAGGCTGCATTCGCAATGAATTGATGTCACTTCTTTTTTTTTGGTTGCTCCCCAAGGCGGTACGGTGACATCACCCTCTTGCTGCCACATTGCGCTAGGGCAACTTCATTTTCTAGGGCAGTAATTTCTTTTCAAGACTGCATCACTGTAATTGAAACTAGAACATACTCCTTCCTTTGCCGTGCGTTTGTATTGCTTCTCTTCCGTACAGGTTGTGGTTCTGCGTGTGTATTCCTTACCAGAGGGACAGACTCACGCGCTGGTCAGGTTTCTGGGTGGGTTCTATATAGAGCAGTGCGAGGTCTGAGATAAGATACTTGAGTGATCTGAGTAATTTCCAAAGAACTGTGTAAAAAAATGAATGGAAAATTTGAGGGTTTTGTGACAATGCTGTTATGGAGACCATTTTTAGCTGGTAAATGTCATCCACCTCTGCACCAAAATACAGTCCAGGCAGCTCGCAGAGGGCCTTTCAACCACAAAAAATGTTAATATGCTTTAAAAGTGTCTTGAGACATTGTCATTTATGATCTTCATAATTCATACATTCATGAAAGTGACTCCTCCCTGCTTTGGCAATAATTTAGTATTGCTGCTTTACAAAATATTTTACTGTTGTTAGGTGAGGAAAAAGCACAGAACAGTAAATGCTTTTTGACAGTGTATTTTTCATATTAAATCCCTTTTGTTTGCTTATCACCACCCCCCCCCCGCCCTGGCCAGCCTGCAAAATCTGTAGTGCAGGAGAAGCACTGCATGTCTACACAGGCTCTCAGGCAAACCTGAGCTTCCCCGTGTTCTGAGTTGACCAGCTGTGAACTAGAAGACTTTTGACAGCTTGTTAGTCCAGGGCTTGTCATGGTTTAACCCCAGCTGGCAACTAAGCCCCACAGAGCTGCTCGCTCACTCTCCCCTTGGTGGGATGGGGGAGAGAATCGGGAGGTAAAAGTGAGAAAATTCATGGGTTGAGATAAAGACAGTTTAATAGGGAAAGCAAAAGCCGCGTATGCAAGCAAAGCAAAGCAAGGAATTCATTCGCTCCTTCCCATGGGCAGGCAGGTGTTCAGCCATCCCCAGGAAAGCAGGGCTCCATCACGTGTAATGGCTACTTGGGAAGACAAACGCCATCACTCAAAACTTCCCCCCGCTTCCTCCCCCAGGTTTATACGCTGCGCATGACGCCATATGGTGTGGGATGTCCCTTTGGTCAGTTGGGGTCAGCTGTCCCAGCCGTGTCCCCTCCCAGCTCCTTGTGCCCCCCAGCCTCCTCGCTGGTGGGGTGGGGTGAGAGACAGAAAAGGCCTTGACTCTGTGTAAGCACTGCTCAGCAGGAACGAAAACGTCCCTGTACTGGCAACACCATTTTCAGCACAAATCCAAAACACAGCCCCATACTAGCAACTATGAAGAAAATTAACTCTACCCCAGCCAAAACCAGCACAGGGCTGCGCTGCGCCACTGAAGTTGTACGACTTCTCGTTCAGCTGGCTTGCCTTTAGCAAACTTGGAATGAGAGCAAAACAAGCTCAACATTCAGCCCAACGCACCCAGATCCACAGCCACCGAGCATGGGGATTATACAGCATTTAGACTATGAAAGTCCAAAGTCACAATCTTGGAAATCCCCCTCAGCTGTCATCTAGTTTGAGGAGGAGGCTCTATTCTGTATAAAATCATCATTTTAGTTCAACCATGTATGCTTATGGCTCAGTCTGAGCGAGATCCAAAATGCGTTCTTTTACCCAGACCAGTGGAAGGCTTGATTTAACAGGTGTCTTAGAACATGGCTACCAGGCAGTGACGTGACCTGCTCCTGCCCCTTGTTCCTTCCTCCCTGCCTTACAAAAGCTTAGAGCCTCCTCAGTTCTCTTCTCTTGTTGGGAAGGTTGAAACCTGTATTTCCTACCTCCCAACAGACTGCTCGGACTGCAGGATGAGCTGGGTGGATAGATTCCACCCTGCCTATTAATATTAAAAGTATCTGAGATTCTTTAACGTTATGATTGCCGCTCTACTGCTTTGTTTGTCATCATGAGAAAGGAAGGGTTCCATCACCTATTTCAGGAACTATGATTTATTTCATAATAGTCAATTGACAGATAAAATCCCAAAGCAGATTATAAATGGTAGCAGGATTAGATTCCTGGTTCGACAAGAACAAAGCTTTTAAATTGCAGTTTTAAACATGTGACTTTTGATGTGGTTGCACAGAACAGAACACAGCATAGCGAGGCTCAGATCACTGCAGTTCTTTGCATCACCTTAAGGAAAAAATGAAGTTAGTAGTATTTTTGTTTACACCCCTTGACAAGCATTAGTTCTATAGAAGTAATTTGTTTTATATGAAACTAGCAAATTCTAGTCTATTCACAGGTAAGTTCTAAAATGGCAGCTACTTTGAAAAATTAAGACAGTAATTCAGTTTTAGGTCCCATCTGGACTAGGATATGGAAGCTGGGACTCATGCAAAGATGCACTGCCCTCAGTCCAATGTCAAGTAAGAAAAGGAGCCCTTACTATCAGGCTCAATGCCTACTGAAAACAGGAAACTCTTTGTAAACACCTTTTATTGACAATGTTTTGCAAACACCTTAGTTCACAAGTACTGTGCAGAAGCTTCCTCCTTTCTAAAACAAAATATATTTCTTGTCACAAATTACAAAGTTTGTGGATCGACACAAAGTGCCTGTCTGCACAGATCTGTAACTGTTTTCCCCTGAAGCATGAGCAAAACAAGTATTTTTGTTTAAAAATTCACAGAAGCAGTAGAAAACTATTTTTTGGCTCTGTCTCTCTTACTGCTGGTTTCATCACAGCGTGAAGTCACTTGGACATTCTTCAATCATATAGTCAGTCTTCATATTACATCTACTGTTTGGTCTCTGTTTCCATCTGAGTTTCTTGAGATTCTTCAGCTTCTGAAAGTTTTTCATCATCTAAAATTCAATATTACTGTTAGTCAAATATGCTTGGTTATATTTACAGACTATATTGCAGAGCTGTCCCCCACTTAAATATGTTATGTTGATTGCCTTAAATGTGTAGTTGAGTATCTCATTATACAAAATGCTATGTTCAAACAAACAAAAAAATCCTTCAAAGTTTTTAAGGCTGTTATCTGTAACAGCTATTGCAGGAAAAACGGGGTAAATCCTATAGTATCAATTCAAGCAAACAGTACCGGATTGCTTCAAATTACATGCCTTCTCTTTGCTTATTAATGGTTTGTTTCAAACTGAAGCTGTGCCTTCCACTAAAATGTTACTTCCTTCACAAAATTCTAGAAGCTGAAAGGTAATCTATACATTCATGTGAAAATGTACTTTAGAGACTAATACTTAAGTAAGTGTTAGTAACACATAATAACAATAACCTTCTGCTAAAGTGCACCTAGGATTAACAGTTCATTCTGCTTAAGAAGATCTAGATGGCCTTAGAGAATGAAAGTCTGCTCTTATAGCCATCTATGTATGTTAATCAGGTCATGCTCAAAGGCTATACCAATTATTCCATCTTGGAAAGACACAGAAAAAATCCATTAAATAATATTTAAAACAATATTATCCGTATTAGAGCATGAAAACTAAGTGCTGATTTGAAAATATTAAGTATTTGTATGACAAAAGATGAGTATGATTAAATTCCTGAATTTAGCTCTTGTGTATGACAGTTTTAGTCCCTGCTCTATTGCAGACTCACTGTCTGAGAAGGTAAAGTCATTTAGCTTTCCTGTATTCCAATTCCTTTTTAGTAAAGCCTCAAATGATACCCTGATGGCAGTGACATGTTCAGAACTACTGAAACAGGAATTATACAAATAAGTTTGGAGACTATGCACAAGAATACTTTTCTCTAAGAAATACTTTTTCTATTTAAAAAAAAAACAGCTTCAAATTGCTATTTTCCATCCCCACATTTTAAATAAGTCTGTTGCCTACAGATTAATCTGAAGCTAGTCAGGAAAGACATGGTGGCTGGCTTGTAGAAGAAAAAAATTCTGAGCAGTCTCAGGCTCTGGACTACTACTGGGAAAAAAAATGCTGCCGATGCCAGAGGTCACCAACCTCATAGCTAGCCCACTGCTGGAAGCTGTGATTCCTCTTGACCTGCTGAAACCCAACCCAGTTATATATATTACCTAGGAACACCACTTACTTTCCAGGGTTTGCTGAAGCTCATGGATGGTGCTCAGCAGAACATGAAACTGCTTTCTTCTCAGCTCCAACTGGAACGATAAAATATATATTTTAGGAAACAGAGAACACATACAGCCAAACAACCCTTAGCAGGTTCTCCATTAATTATGTTCCTAATAATTATATAACAATCTCTATGAAAAACCTACCTTATCTTCAACATTTTCTTTAATGTGAGAAAGATGTTGAAGTTCTTTTCCCAAAGCTTCCAGCTGCCTGAAAAGAAATTGTCATAGTATTTTTAAAAAGTTCTGTAAAATTCTTGAAAAATAGATTTGAACTAAGCGGAGAAAAAGAACCATTAAATAAACAGCATAGGTAAAGAAAGCATAACAAATGAAATGACATTAGAGGTAAGGCCACTTCACATAAATGTTTAACTATTACGTCATAAACTTGTAGTTTCAGGACCTGTACAGAAAACAAGGCCTCCAAGCTGGAATACAGTTGTACACTGGGCATTCCTACTGTAACAATTCAGTCCTGCCACAAACATGTTATTTACTTGACCATACAGTGAAAGTTAAAGAAGTGGCTTACATTAAACACCCATGGCATTTTCATAGGCTTCGCTACTTCACAGGTTTCTTTATGTTGACAGGAGTAGATTAAATAAAAACATAGCATCACAGGGAGAATGTATTTGATAAACCTCCACGCCCAACATACAAACACAATTCCCAGACACAACAACTGATGAAACACATAGTCAAGTACCTTATCTCTGACAATGGCCAGACCAGACAGAGTAGTGGATAACATGTAGGCTTTACAGTAGGCATATGTAGAATAATCCACTTTTTGATGAAACTACAGGATATAGCTTATGCCTCAGCACACAAAATTTAACACTGTGATCCATATAAATATGCATTTTCTTCTCAAATGCCAGTTTTTATTTTAACTGATTGCCTCTGGCATTAAGATATAAAGGAAACATGCAACACCTATAATCTTCATTATTATTTATACTCTTTTGAAATACATCATCTTTCAACACCTCTTTGGGATCTTTCTGCAAGCATTGGATAGTTTTCTGTTCTCACTTGGACTCACCACGGACCACCACAATCCTTTTTGAGGTAGGGCACAGAATCCTATAACGGAAACAGGCTAACAGCTTACAGGCTCATACAGTGATTTCGCTAGTATTTGGTTTCTGAAAGACTTCTATTTGGCCAAACCTTGCTGTTTATACCGTGCTGTCAGGTATAAGCAGACTGTGAGAAGACATGCAATTTTTTTCTAGTAACATCCAAGCTACATCTGGAATTTCACTTCTTTTACTTTCCGCTCCAGAGAATCTTTGCCTAGCCTTCTCATTTTTGTACCTCCTTTTCTAAGACTCAGTGTCATTTCTTGGTCCTCTCAACAGCTCTTCTGATACTGCATCTAATTTCACTGTGAGCACTGCCATTTAGTAGTTCAGCTCCTGTCACTTCCTGAATTGGCTCCTGTGCATTACTTCTGACTAAGCTGATAACACCTTCTCTTCTTTTGTGCTGTATGACTAGTTGTTCCAGTCCCTTAAAAGCATAAAGAAAGTATTTTCCTGAACTTTGTCCTATTGTGCCATATAACCTGCAAAAGTTATAGATGTAACTCTCACAATAAATCACGTCATTTCTCCTCACAAGAAGTTTTCTCAAGTGTTTTTAGTGATTAAGAGTTCCATGAAAAGCGTGACATTGTTAGTGAAGCTTCCTCCATTCTGATTTAAAGGTGGTCCTTCTTGGTTCACAGTACGATTTTCTGTGTACTTTCCTCAAACTGGAGAGAAAGGAAGCCTTGTAATGAAAACATTGGGTGAAAACTTCATCTAGTTCCTATATTTAAAATCGATTCACTTGGAGAGGTCAGTTAAAGCTACAATACCTATGAACCATGCTCCCTTTAAGAATGTTCTGTTCTGTTACCATGTCCTATTTCCACATCTGTAAAATGGGGGATCATACTCTGCTATAGTTCAAGCCTGTGTCTTTGACTACAGATACTAAGGACGAACATACACTGCAGCCGTTCCTCCAGTGGATGAACACATTGGTATTTCTAACTGTAATATACTCTTCTAAAGAGACGGTAAAATTAAGTTTAAGAAAAGACAAAATGCCAAATTTACTAGCTGTAACTTACCACCATTTTTACCTTTGCTCAAGAAACTGATGCTTGGGTGCGTTAATCAAAATTAGAACAACCCCTCCAAACCTAAACAACCTGGCATCCTCTAAGAAAAAAGTATTATTATTTATTTGTTTCCATTCTTAATCAATTAACTTATCTGAAAAACTTCACTTTTGATAATTCTTTATTATGAAGCCTCACTTGATAAACAGCACATGCTGACTAATGAAGAAATAAGTAGTCAAGCCTCATGAGAATTGCCTGTAATAATCACAGCTGTGGTAATGAAATCAAGACACAGAAAAACAACATACAAGAAAGAAATGTGTGAAGTATTCTCAGTGGCTTATAGCTATATAAATCCTACTATTAGGGTAATAATATAATTAAAAAAAAAAAAATCTTCCTTTTGCTATAAAAGGCCATGGAATGTGAAAAGAAAGCCTCCCTCTGCAATTTCACTGGAAATGGGCAACAGGATAGGTGCAAGGTGCACTTAAATGAGAACAGTAACCCCACGCTACATCTTTAATCAGGTTAAGAAGAACAAACTCATAGATGCAATGAGTCCTGGAATGTTTCTGTGGCTTGATAAAGTTAAAAAGATTATGTCCCCACAACTGCCCCAAATGACCCAAAAGCACAGATAGTGATCCAAATCCAACAATGACACAAGCAATGCTCTAAGTTACATGCAAGACGAGTTGGATAACAGGTAGGTCTAACCTGCATGCCAGGGCAGGTTATATTGTGGTACACAACGTAGTAATTTATAACCGGGCATGCAGGAACAACTACTATAAGGAAAACATAAAATAACCCTAAGAGCTTTCTCCTGCTTTCTCTCATTCTACCTTACTTGCTCACGTGTGATGTATTTTGCATGACTACTGAATCCCTTGCTGGCGCACTTACAGCACTTCCCCGCTATCTCTCTTTTCTGAGCAACTCGTACTGTCCTGCCATTAGATGTGCATTTACATCTGAATTCACGTATTCACCTTAACAATGGAAACATTTCAAATACAAAACGCTTAGCAATGCTTCTGAACCCATACAGATGGAGATTAATTAAAGAAAGCTGATAAGGGCACAATTTTAAAATGAAAGCCAAGTTTTTCTTGTGTCAAAAGAAATTATATAAAAGTGAGGAAAGGTCAAACTGAAACCAAGGAAATGTCAGATCTGGTGACTTCTAGCTTACTGCCTTATTATAATTTAATGTAGTCTCATACTTACTTCAGTGTTTCATGTCTGTCTGGATGGTGTTGTATGACTTTGGCCAATGCATCATATTCTGAAAGAAATTTAAATAGTTAGTCTAAATAATTCTGAAAGTAGAGATTCAAGAACCAAAAATCAGGTGAGATAGAACGGTACAGATTCTTTCTCCTTCTTGAAAAACTGTTATAACTTTTTTCAAATTTGTACGTAACACCTTACACATATAAAAAAAGTACCTGCAAATATCCATATATAAAAATGTTTATAATTGATGCCATGCTATAACATTTCAAAGTAGATTTTAAATAAACTTCAGATATGATTGTAGGCCATTATCCACTCACTCAAACTTACCCAGTGCTAGTGATTCGTAAAGAACGAGGCCATAAAACACAACCCTTAGATAGCTCTGTGTTGCTGCACACTTGGCCATTTGTGTATGATTCATAAGCATTGCTTTTAGATAATGCTAATAATTAAATAATGTATATGTACAGAAAACGGTGCTGACGTTACACATAAACATTTAAGATTTTTAGGAAAAAAGAATAAAATGCTGCAAGAGAAACAACAGGATGATTTTTTAAACTGTATTACACATTGAGAACAATGTTACGGTTACATAGGCAACTAACACAGCCATTTCCTGATAGTAAGATTGTACATACGCCAACTACCTCATTCACATGGAAAAATCTGTGCTGCAGGCTGGACAGAACGTATCAAAAAGCAAACACTTCACACCTATGTTGGTGAAGACGTAAGAACTCTACATTCCTACTGGTTAAGGTTCTTTTAATTTCCAGTTGAGTCTAAAATTATCCACAAAATTGATCAAACAGCTGTATTTAAAACCTTTCATCTGTTATACTTTGAAACATTTTCTTTTTGCATTTGATTTATCAAGAAAAAAAAAAACAAATTCTTGCTTCTCAATTGCTAATCTTTTGATAAGACAGTATTACAGGGAAATGCTTTAAGTTTCAATTGAAATTATCAGCACATACTTTTAAGAGTAGGGAAAAAACACACCTCTCCTAACAGGTATTCAGTGAGGACACATACAGAGTTGTTGAGTGTGTAACTGGGACCACTGTCTCTGAGTATGCCAAGACATTACCTTCCCTTAAGAGCTGAAGGAATACACTTGCATGATCTTCAGTGCTGGGTGTAGGTCTATTCACCTCTTGTCTGGCTGTTAATAATGTGCTTTAGTTCTTCTCAAGTCACCTGAATGGTGACAGGATGCTTTGGGGGTTTTTCTTTGGCCTGAAAACATCTCTTTGAACTACTGTTTTAGGTTTTCCTGATGTTGCATGTCATGGAGATCTACTGGTTCAATCTTGCCTGCCTCATCCAGCAAAAACTTTCAGTAGTGGGTGTGGAACCCACCAGACTAAATATAGTATTCACGATGCCCGCATATTCCCTTGCACTTTCAAAACTTTGGAATCTGTTTTCTGATACAATGTATTTTAAAAGATAACAAAATAACGAAACAGACCAGTGTAAATACAGATATTGCTCCTTACCCTGCCGATTTTTTCGAATCCTTTTTGCTTGCAGGATTTGTTTTTTGCATTCAGAAATCTTCTCATGTGCTGCAGTTATACTATTTTCTTTAAAAAAAATATATATATATACAGAGTTATATTGAAATCAAACAATACATGTAATCAAGCCATACTGCTAAATTATAAAACGAGCTGTTTGCGACATGGTGGCCTGCTAGCTCCAACAGCTTCAAAACCTACATACGCTTCAATGGGTTAAAAAAGCTTTTATTTGTATGTAATTTATATACTGATAAGATGCTTACAGCACATGTATGAGTGCTATCTATTAAGGAAAAAAAACCCAAACCACTCATCATATATATATATTATGTTCACCAGAACTGGCTCAAGCTTGTTCATAAAAAATAAATTGTCAAACAGAAAACAGTAATATTTGCTCATCTTTACCTATATCCTTATAGATTTTTTCATAATTTTCCATTTCTCTCAGGTTCATATCATACACCAGAAGAGTTTTTCCCATTGAAAATTCGCACTGTGATAAAGTACTCAGCATTCGTTGGTACTGGCTGTAACTGAAAACAGACAGGATATTTATTCCTAAGCAGCATAAAAATACCTGTTGCCTTTACAAAACAAAGCCTCATGTAGCATAAGGAACAGGTAAGTAACAATTATTAAAGAAATGAAACATTTCAAAGATTCAATGAATAATTTTTTGAAAGTGCAGTTAGAAACATTGCACCCATTAATTCTACCATCATGTCCTTAAACGTGCAAAGTGAGTGTTAAAGCAACAGGCACATTCATCCAGGGCTTATAAACTTCCCAGCTAAGGCCGGCTCTGTGACCACCGAGATCAGTATTTTGAAAGTGCAGTGCTTCTCTGTACACGCAATCGTTCTATTGTGTCCTCCGGGAATTTATATCCAGTACTAGTATGGACCCCACATTATTGCTCATCCCTTACTACTTTAGCCTGTTCTTTTTTTAAAAAAAAAAACAACCTGCAGCGGCAGAAATACCAGCAGTACTATCCTTTCCTAAAAGGGCAAATGCAGAACTGCCAACTCAAATATTCGAGTCATGATCCCACTATAATAGCGGGACTCCTGGACTGATCACGCAGCGGCACGACAATCCTGAGGGCACTTGCGCGGTGCTGGCAGATTTCATGATACAGCTTGCAGCCCTCAGTAATTTCTGACCCGTCTCTAGCCCTCATCTCCTACCACAGTGCTTGGCGTTTGTACCGGGAACACCACAGGGCCGTACTGAAAAGCAGATGTATACATTTTAACACGGATCCTTCCAAAACGGATCAAGCCCAGTTTTCCACTGAAATGTGAGCTAATCGGTTCCAAGACTAAAAAAAAAAACCAAAAACAAAACAGAAAACAAATACCCTTCCTCTTGAGATCCGGAATTACACCACTTAATGAAACTCTTCACCAGCAAATTGATCCGCCTGTCGTCACCAGCACCATCGCCATCGATCAGAAGTCGCTTGCGGATAACTTCATCTGAGGAAAAACTCCTGTTTAATGCTCACGCTATGGCAGCCGCATCCCAGAGCCGAGCGCGGGTCTCGCCCCAGGCCTGCAGGGAACGATTCCCGGGGCTAAACCGGGATCTGTTAGACAGGAGGCGGCCCGGGGCCCCGGGCCGGAGCGCGGGGCTGAGGGACCCTGGGGCCCGGGCGGAGGAGAGGCCTGGGGGCGGGGGGCGCCCAAGGCCCGGGCGTGCCCCGGCACGAAGGGCCCGGCAGCGGGGCTGCGGGGCCGGGGCCAGGATGGAGGCCCGTCCGCGGGGTGAGAGGCCGGGGGTCGGGCGCGGGGGGCCGGGGGCAGAGGCCTGAGGCCGAAGCGCGGGGAGCCTTTCCCCGGAGGGCGGCCGGGGCCGTGCGGCGGGCAGCGCCGCGGCGGGCGGGAGGCGAGGCGGGCCCGGCGCTGAGGGAAGCCGAGCCGAGCCCGGCGGAGCGGGCCGGGCAGGGGTCGGGGCGCGAGGCGGCGGGCGCGGGGAGGGAGGGAGGAAGGAAGGAGGGAGGGAGGTCTCACCGTCGGTCACGGCCCCCATGGCGGCGAGTGCCGGAGCCGGCGGGGCGGCGGCAGCAGCGAGTGAGGTCAGCTTCCCACAATGCAGCCGGCGAGAGCGGCGGCCATGGAGGGGGAGGCGGCGGCGGCGGCTGGGGCCTGAGCCGGCTGGCGGCGGACGCGCGGCCCGGCGGCGGCGGCGGCTGCTGCGGCGGGGAGGGCCGGCGGGCGAGGCCTGCGCCCCGCGTGGAAGCGGCCCCCTGGCGAGGGGCGGCCCCGCCAGGTGAGGGGCCGACGGGGGAGGGAAGCGGCGGTCCCCGCGCCCGCAGCCAGGCTCCACCTCCCCGCCCCCGCCACCGCGCCCCCGGCCCCGCCGCCCCCCGCCCGGGCCGCCCCGCCATGCCCCCGGCACATGCTCCCTCGCCCTCGACGCGCCGCGGCGGGGAGGCCGCCGGGCCGGGGTGCGCCTCGGCCGCCCTCCCGCCACGCTCCTGCCTCAGAGCGTCCTCCCGGGGCCGCCGTCGCCCTCGGCGGCCTCGTCCTCCCCTGACGGGGCTCCCGCACGGCCTCGGCCCTGCGAGGGTGGCGGCGCAGGGGGACGGGTGGACGGTCCCACCACGGTGCCCCGCGCCGAGGTGAGGGCGGCGGGAGCCAGTGCGGTGGCTGGCCGGCCCCTGTGGCTGGAGGGAGCGGGAGCACCAGCCCCGGGGTGCCTCTGCCCTGGCGAGGGTGCGGAGGACGTGCCCGTGGCGCAGGTGTGAGGGAGCCAGGCTGGCCTCCCCTGGGCCGCCCTTGGGCTCGTCCCCACTCGATGCTGGGAAGACAAGCAGTGGGGCCCAGGGGGTGCAAAAATCATGATTCTGATAGGTTTCCTGGGGAGTTTGGCTGTCACAAGTGAATAGGAACAAAAGTTGTTTCTTCCGACCCTGAAAAACTAAGCTGGCACCGGAAAAAAAGGCTAGAGGTGTCTGGAGAAAAGAGATATTAAGGTGTTACCGACACCAAGTGTTGAGTTTTAGGCTCTTGGTCCACCGGCTTTGACACTTGGGCAGTGTTAAAACTGGCAACGTTGCTGTAGTACATGTCACGGTGCGTGAGACGTATGTCCAGAGCCCAACACCCTCATATTCCCTCTTCATTTTGGTTTGGACGCTTATGGACTTGTTCTGCTCAGCGCTTTGCATTAACAATTTTAGGGTGGTGGAGAAAATCAGGGTAAGAAAAGAACAAAGCGAATGTGTGCTATAACCTGTGCTTTCCTGATTTTAGAGCTGCGAGTGATTACGAGGGGCTTTTTTGTTCTGGGTAGCGGCATTTAACAGCTATTTATGGACTGGTAGATTGTTTCAAGCCAGTACTTTGTCTTCAATAGGTAACTGGTCAGATTCTTTGGAAGGTGCTATTGGGAAGGCATTACAGGGAGTGGCCATTAAAACTCCACCTGAACTTTTGAGAATAAAGCGTTTCCAACATAGAAAACCTGGATAAGTGATTTCTGTTCTTGAAACTTTTATGTGATTATTTATTATTATGTGATTTGTGAGTGATATAATTTTATGTGAAAACCTAACTCTCTATTCAGTTTTACAAAGTTTGGGCCAAAGAACAGGCCATGAATTCATGAGCTATGTATGCGCTATTAAAAAACCTCACTTTTATGAACTCTGAATTTGTTGCCATTTAATATAGTTGGTTTGACAAAACCTTTGTTTTTCCTAAGGCTTTGGTCACTGTGATATATCCCTAGTGTTTTGGCGAAGGGTGAGAAGAAGACCTAGCTGAACTTCTCTACACAAACTTTATACAGTGCCGTTTGTTGCTGCCTTTCCCTCTTTACCCACTGATTACCTCTTGGAAGTCTTAATCATATTGAAGCATCCAGTCTTATCAAGACTTAATATTTTTCTTGCCTTTCTCTGAGCTCTTTCCATTTTCTGAGCCCTTTTTGTTTCTACCACAGAGAGAAGCTGATCTGAACTGAAGACTATTGTAGGTGAAAATCCACAATTATTTATTTAATCACGTTGGAATACTTTTGTGGTATTTTCTGTCATTTAATCCAATATAATCTTTTCTCACTTTTTGTTCATCATTCCAGTGTTGGTCAGATAGTCTTATTAAACTCTCTACAATGACAAATAGATAGTCCTTGAGTAATTAATTTAGAATACAGCAGTCCATATGATTAGTTAATAATATTTAATGACTTTTATGCCGTTCTTGTCTTCTTATGTGTTACTAATTACAAGATTCTTACAAATTCTCTCTTCTGGGTCTTAGGCTCATAAGAACAGTTTAGGGAACAAAGCCATTATTTTTCTTTTTAAGACAGGGCTTTCAGGCATCATCAATGTTCATTAACTTTTCTCCTTTAGAATGGGAAGTAGAACTTGGTAAATACATCACCAAGAGTCTCACTAAGGCTATGTATTGATGTAATAGCCTGTTCTCTTTCCCGTTCTCTTTTGCCATTTTAAACATCCACGAGATGTTTTTGCCTAGGAAGCCAGTTCCAGCTTTCTGGGTTTCTGTATGCCCTTGAGTATTCACTGTGCCTTCGGAGTCTTCTTTCGATTTGCTCCATTTCCAAGTGGAGTCCCTCATCTTGTCAGTATGAACAACCCTTGTTTCACATGTATGGAGTGCGTGTTGCACCGGGCTGTATACAAGCATGTTTTTTCCATTAATTCAGTGTCATGTATGATGTAGATCTCTGGAGCAGGGTTGACCTACTCTTATTTATTTGTCCTTCACCAGTTCATGTATTCTGTGCAGATTCTATCAGCTGCAGTCTTTTATATAATCCTTCAACTGACTGGCAGAAATACTGAGTAGCACTGGACCTTCCTTAAGGCATCAGTATTGGAGATTCATGCAGTAGGAAAAAATGTCTTGCACGGGGCACAGCTCATTACTCCGTGCCAGCTCTTTTGGAATACGTACCCGTGCGTGCAAGCTTTCAGCCAAGCTAAATGTGATGTCGTTTTCCATCTTTCCTTGAATTCCTTTATGTATGCCACATGGTAAGACCCTGAAGCAGTTTATACATAATAATTTGTTGCACACCTGTCCTTGTCAAAAGTGTTAAATGATCCTCTGTAACGTTTCCAGGTGACTCTGGATACAAGAAGTATAAGCTAGGTAAGTTTAGTACTGCAAGATGTTACACGTGTGTGGAACTAGCTCAGATTTTTCATTAGTATCCTCTTTTTTTTTCTGAAAAAATGGCTTTTAAGTACACCAGATTTTTTTTTTTTTATTGAGGAAATCTGTTAATGTGGAAGTTTTCTTTCCTGAAAAAAAAAATCGATGAGATTCAAAGTTTAATGTGACTCTATATCTCCTCCCCTTTTCTTTAACTGTATATATATTTTTTTTCCAATGGCAGAAAAAATTAAAGGGGAAGAAGCTTTTTATAGTATTCCAGGCTATAATGAGCTATGATTTTTAGAGCTAAGAAAACAGCTTTAACTATTGATGAGGTGGATTTAAAATATTTTTCCTAAGCCTCCCTAATAATTTATGAGGTGGTTTTAGATTCCAGGTTTTCTTCATGTTGAATAACTTCTAAATCAGACTGTTGTGTGGCACTAAATCTTACAGAGATCTAAGTATAGTAGGTCAGAAACTACAAGGTATTTTTATCCAGTCCAACCTATATTCTTGTCAGAAAGCCATACTAAATTTATTTAGCGAGACCTATTTTCTCTAAGCCTATGTTTAGCATTACTTTTTACCACCATCCTTTATTTCTTTGTTGATTGTGTACCATGATTTTGTGCAAGACTGATATCAAGCTAACCTATTGGTGTCACCCTGTTTTCTCATTTTAAATTATGTTAGAGTTATATTTTCTTTGCAGTCTTCTTTAGCCTTACCATTTACTGAGAACTAGCATCAGTGTTTCAAGAGCTTGTCATCTCGTTCTGTAAAAATTCTTAGACACTGGCTGTCTAGTTCTGCAGATATTAAAATATTCACTTTTGGCAGATAAACCTGAAATTTTTCAATCCAGTAAAAAAGTAGTAGGGTTTCTTTCTTTTTTTTTTTTTTCCCCCTAAATACGAAGCAGTGTGGTTCTTAGCCTTGTAAAAAGCTTTCATAACATGGACCCTTGTGTTTCTGCAGAGCTAGCACATTTTCATAGAATTACAACATAACAAGAGAAGGGAGAGTGAAAATACTTGTTGCAACTTTAGTGACAATAACAATAATTTAAAAATGCAACATTTTATTATCCAAACAGTAATCAATTTTGCTGTCTACTGCCTGTGTTACCAAGATTGATTAAATGTACTCTTAATACCGTACTTTAAAAACGAGGCTCCTATCAGATAATAATGTAACCACAAGTTGTGGGCTACAGAATTGTTTTTATTTCTTATTTTTTACTTTGTAACTGAAAGAAGCATGTAAAATTCCAGAATTTTTGATAGAAGCACTTTGCACAATACAAGTCCTGGAAATATTTCGTTCGTTAGAGAGACATTTCATTGCTACTGGTTTTCTCATGAAGGGAGACAAAAGCTTGTCTTAGTCGTTTAAAAAAAATAGTGCTGCATGGTCCCTTTAAATAACTTTTTCCTAAGTAAGGGCTCTGTCTCTTGGTTAATCTAGATTATACAGGTGGCGTTCTGATATTGCCCTTTTTCAGATATCTTCATGGGAATTATGTAACAGCTTTCTACATTTCATCTCTGGATCCTAGTGAATATTTATGAAGCTTGAAGATCAATTATTGTACATTTTAAGGTGATCTGTCACTAATTTATTAAAGCTTGTCAAACTCAAGTTGAAACTACATGATACTGGAAATGTGGGTATTTAGCGTAGAAAACTGAGCTTACGGGTGCAGGGATGTGCCCAGCAGATGAAAGCATGCCTTGCATGCATGTCAAAAGGTGCTTTAATTGAGGCAGTGGAATTATCAGAAGTGGTACACTGGGTCATGATACCTGTTCCCAGTGACTTGGTAGGTTCCCACTTGGCAAGAAAGTCCAAGGTATTTTAACAGGTATCTCATGAAACTCAGTGTCATGAAACTGCTGCAAGACGGATTAGATGGCTAGATTTTTCTTTTAATCTGAAAATCGTTAACATTGTAGACTTCGGCTGCCTGTCAATGCCTCGGAGATCCCACACGGTGTCTGCATTCTGTGATTTAAAATGACTGTCAGGTAATTTTAGGGTGGTGTTTCGTGTTTCCTGTATTTTGTAAGGAAGCAGCCATTTATTCTTTTGGAATTGTTTTTGGCCGGATTAGTCAGTTATCTAGTAGCCTTTTGTTGGCAGGATGTTTTCAGTCTGGCTTTCTTTATTTTATTTTTTTTCTAGTTAAAAAACCAGAGTATTTTTATTTTTCCTTCCCCAGTCCTTCAATTCATGGGTTTGGTAGCATTTACCTTGTGCCCTGAAGATCATCAGTGGCATGCCAGGGTTTTCAGAGGAAGAGGTGGATGTTGAATGAGGTTTTACACTGACTAAGAAGAAGAATTTGTCTCTGTTGGCAGTGGGCCAAATGGTAAATGTTTGTATTTAACTGTGGCTTGAAACATGGGATGAACAATAAGAGAGTTGTGAATATCGTATTTACTTGTATCGTGTTTAAATAAATAACTGTTAGTGCTACTGAGGAAATTTTGCACAAAGATTACAAGGGAAAACAGGCATTTCCTCCTTTGGAAAGCAGCTCTTGCCCGACTTCAGAGCGGCGTTTTCTGAATCACGTGGCCAGATGCTTTGACTCGGCTAAGAAAGCTGAATCAGAGCTATTGCGCAGCTTCTGAGTCAGCTTTTCAAAGTTTAAAAAAGTTGGTGGGTTGGGTTTGGTTTGTTTCATTATTTTTTTTTAAAAGGAGTCCAAATCTTTAAAAGAAGACCTAGAAATTTTACAAGGCTTTGAGTTTGGCTGCGTCATGGAGAGATGTTGGAAGAAATGCTTCTATCGCAGAAGATGAAGAAAGAGAGTATCAGGTCTATATTGATAAACATCTGTTTCTCATTTTAAATTTGGTCTATATTTTGCTTTGGATTATTTTATGGTTTATTTTCTTTTAATAGAGTAACTGTGTCAGTAGGTAGTGTTTAAGCACAGCTACAATTTACAGTTCCCATAAAACATGATGCACTGAAGCATGTTCTCACCTCCTGATATCTGAGTGAAGTACAAGCCTGAGCAGTGTAACAGAAATAATCGGAGGCATGGTCGCATGCTTTGGTGATACCTGCTCAGTTTTAGCTTTTAGTATGTCATATGTTAAATGAAAACATTGAACTTTGTTTCTCACCATCGTTGTCCTACCACTAGTGACTGGAAGCAGGGTAAAACCCCAAAGAGAAGTCGTGGCCTTCTTAGGAGGAAGGCACACTCTCCTCAGTTTCTTTTTCTTTTTTGAGTGGGCCAAATGTGACTTCTAAACTACTGCTTCCATTGCCGTCAAATATTTCAAGAGATGTATGATGAGAAGATAACTGGTCTTTTCCAGCAGAGACTCTCAGATCCAGAAGGGGCAGATCCAGGTTAGGGCATTTCCCTGCCTTTCTCAAGCTGGTTGTAGCAAAGGGAAGGTTGGTCTGGCTGAGGTCAGTTGGATTGTGTTTCCACGAAGGTGGAGGGGGCCAAATGCTTTAGTATTTGCTGGTGTTTCATTAAAATTATACCAGCTGGAGAAGCTTGAAGGAGATGATGAATCTGCACATTTTCTACTTGGTAGCCAAAATAAGAATGTGCTTAAATCCTGCCTATATCCAGGGCTAAGCACCTTTCTCTAGGGAGCCTTTCGGATTCATGCTCTCTTGAAATTAGTATCATAAGCCTTTTCTTTCAAAAAGGGAGCAAAGGTCAATCTTTGCTTTCAAAACCCAGGAGGTGGCAACGGTTCTGGTTCCCTTTTCGTCATTAGCAGAGCTGTTATCCGCTAGACTGCTCACCACATGTGTGGGAGACTTCAACCCAGCTCTCCTCCTTCCTGAGGGGATTAATGCCCATAATTCTTTCCATCAGAGTAAATTTTGTAATCACCAGGCTGTTGACTAGTATGATGCGGTGTTGCTGTCAGAAAGCCTGAACACGACTGTACAGCCCAACACAGAGGTATTAGGTGACCGAGGACTAAGGCGTTTAAGGAAATAATCCATAAAAGCAAACTAGTAGTTTCAAAAGTGCAAGAGAAAAACATGCAAGTGTGGCAAAGATTACATTTGAAGATCAGATTCTGTTCAAAGATGTATGAGTGCCTTCCTGGTAATTTCCAAATTTTATGTGCAAGCAGGAATAGAGTTTGGATTTGAAAAGTATAGGTAAATGGAAGAAAACAAGTTGTGGAGTAAAATTATCTGCTTCATAAACTGTTTTGGTGGGTTGAAAAAAGTAAATAGAAAAATTAATGTCAAACATTGGGAAAAAAGAGGAATTGGACACGAGATATGTTCTATATAAAGTATATACGTATGTATTTATATATACATGTACATTTTCAGTTGAGATATGGAAGTGATTATATGTGTGCCCAAAACATTAAGCCCAAAATGTTATTTCTCTTAATAGTATTTACAAAACTCCCAAAGTAACTTTTCTTATAATAATGTTTTAGTAGAGACTTTATATAAACAAGCATTCAGGTTTGCTTGTTGTTTTTTCTTTCGCAAAACGTTAGTGCAGAATGTTTGAAAACCATGAGGAGTTCTTTTTGGTCCTCTGCCTTTTGCCTTTATTTTAATAAAAATTTAAATGTTCATTATACATAGAGAGAATTGAACTAATAAAAGAGGCAAGACACATAAATTGGATTTTATAACTTAAATGAATAAAGATTGGCTTGTAAGAGATGCGAGTAAAACAAAGCCATGCTAATAATAACTACAAGTATGCACCTGTGATTTAGTGGTTCATTGTAAATATTTTCACTTCAGTTTCATTCCAGTGTCGCTTTGGCAGTTATGGGTTGGGTTTTTTTTTTCATTTTTGAGATCTGCTTGTGGTTTTTGGTGTGTGTGTGTCTATATGTAAAGTTAGGATGGTGTTGAACAATACCATGTCCTGAAATAAAATTATGTGCATGTATATTAAAGTAAAACATATGGGATTTTTTTTTTAAATGTCATGAATTTGAAATTTAATTTTAAAAGTACCTAAATTGCACTTGAGCTGCAGCCACTTTGCCGGGATTGGCATAGGAGGATATTTACAGTCAGGTTTTCTAGTAAAGCTTTTCTTTCCTGTTGTTACGTGGAAGACGTGCACAAACAGGAGCAACTGACTGTAACTGTAGTTTATGTCATCAAACAAATGGAAGGAAATAGTTCAAGAGCTGCTGTTCAAATGTATATGTTAAAGAAGTCTGTCCTGGTCTTGCAAGCTCTTGCATGGATTTTGAGCTTTACTAGTCCTCTCAAATGTTGGCGTAGACTTGTAATATGATGATGATACAGGTAACGAGTTTCCTAATGACTGGATTGTTATTATCGAATCTTCTTTATTTGTAATTGCCTCTTTATAGAGTCTGTTCCCCATCGTGTCTTTCTAGGACTGGCCTACTAAATTTGGCACAGAGAGTTCCAACTCTAAGACAGCCATTTTGCAACCTTCATTTTCTTCTCTTTCTGCTTGTATCAGTGAGTATAATTGCTATTCTTTATCTTTTTTCTGGTGGTGGTTCTCCTTGTTGCTCTTCTGTGGAGATGGATGCTATAAGAATGTGCTGCTCCCTCAAAGAGGCCTCTTAAAGTTATTCGGCAAGTATAGTTGTCTTTAAATAAGCAGCTGTTCTCTGTGGGCTTCTGTGCAGGTGGTGTCTTTTAAGCAGCTGCAATACTGTCATTGCTTGGGGAAAAATAAGTAACGGGTAGCCCGAGCACCAGACAGCTCCTAGTAGGTACGGGTAAAGTACAGGGCTGTTTGTTGTGGTCGAGAAAAGTATTACAGTAATTCATGTCAAAATATGATTTTTTTTTTTTACAAAGCTACAGAAATAGGAAAATATTACTTTAACTATGTGTCACTGTAGTTAAAGAAGAATGATTTCTGCTAATCCAGTTGTCAGCAGGGCCCAGACTTTGCTAGGCTCCATAATCCTTTTTGTTGACAAAGGAGGGAAGAGTCATTGGAAATCCCATGATCTCTTTCACCAAAAATCATCTGATGTCAAGTCAAAGATCTTCCCAGGCAAGTGTCTTCATCGAGAGGAATGTTGAGACTGTGATATAGTTGTCTGTTGTTATCAGAGAGTTTAAAGCTTAAGAGTAAAATTTGCATTAGAAATATAAATGCTTCAAAAATAGAAAATGTAACTATTGAGAGTTTATGCACATAAATATAATATTGAAGGATATATAAAAGATAAAACTCACTTTTATGTGGTCATTTTTTGTGAAGATTTACTTTGATGCTTTCAGATTAATTTTTTACTTTTTACTTTTCTTGCCATTTGGCGAGTACTTTTCTGTGTTTCTAGTTCTTCACCAGCTCTTCTTTGTGCACCATCTCTGATATCAACAGGAAAGTGCATAGTTTTGCTGCAGGGCAATGGGGCCAACCTCCTTTTTATATTTGTGCTCACACCATAATAGTGACATTTTATTATCTCAGGAACATGACTTGAATTTTTAAAGTGATAGGAATATCACATATACTTTTGCTTGGTTTATTTATAAGTACAAAACACTACATATGGAAGGAGTGCCTACTGTGTTCCAGCTGAGCTTTCTAAACTTTGTTAGTTAAAAAAATGCATACATTATTAAGGATCCTGCATTTCTGAAAATCAGACTGCTCGGTCTTCTTTAGTTTTGAAATGAAGTATTAATTAACTGCACACAGGCAGGACAACAGGGTCTGTATTAAACGAAACTAGGAGAGAGGAAGTGTGGAGGTGTCAGTGAAATTGCTTAAAGATCTGAAAAACGTGATGCATAAACAAGTGCCAAAAGAAGGCCTTAAGTAGGAGAGGACTGAGAAGACAGATCTATTGAAGAGCATTGCAGAAGTGGGGGGCTTATGGCAGGTAGGGAAAGAAATAGATCAAATTGCACCAATGAAGATTCAGCATGGACAAACACAGTTTTCTAGTGGAAGTATTGAAACGTTGGAATAATCACTTGTGGGGACAATGGCACTTCCATTGCCTGAGGTCTTTAAGAACAGGTTCGATTACCCGTATTGTTCCCACCAGGTAGTTTAGTTATCATGCCCCGGGGCTGAGTGACGGACTATCTGACCTTTGGGGGTTCCTTCCATCCCTCCTTTGATTAACAGACCTCTTACTACACATTGCACAGATTTTAATAAGATCAGAGTACAAGACTGATAGGCGCTGAAACCTATTTCCCACCTCTGTGACCTGTTTAGCTGTTCCATTTCAATTGGAGTTTGTTTTATCTATAAGAAAGGCTATGGTAGTTGTCAAGTAAAGGTCGTGTTTTTCAGTGCGTTTGGATTTTTGGGGGGTGTTTCTTGCATGTCATCCTGCAGGACAATGCTATAGCAAGTACCTGTCCTCCTCCCATTTAAATAATACTCTTCTCTGCTGTAGTGTTGCATCCAGGGCAGTTATAGAATTGTTATTCTACTTGGAAAAACTAAGAGGACTCATGGAGTGGCTTGTGGGGAAGAAGTGTGGCCTGAGTGTGGATCTGAATGAGCAATTGTTCCAGCTGGCTGCATGCATACATGAGGTAGAAGTTGTTGATTTCAATAGACTACTACTTGACATTTGGTTCATACGTAGGTAGCCATGTTCAACAGTGAGTTTTGTAATCCCACTTAATTTCATTTTATCTGTGAATATGTATCCCCTTAGGAAAAATTAATTTCTTAGTGGGACTAGCAGTAAGAGGAGGTATACTCTGTGACCTGGAGGTTGTGCATCTATTGCAACAATAAACGTCAGAAGAAATGTTGTGTTTTTATAATGCTTCATTACCAGTCTTCTAGACCATAAGCAGAAGACTGAGGAAACTGGAGAACTTATTTTTTCACAAGACATTATTAGCCATATCTAATAAATTATTTTAATAGCTAAAGAGTATGCTAGCACTTACACAGCTGTGGCTTCATGTCTGTGTATGGTTTGCAGAGAAGGTAACTGCTACTGGGAATACGTTAAAATGCAAATTATTATATTCTCCAGGTAAATAATAACAAAAAAAAATCTTTCCTTTTATTCAGTTAAAGAGTATCTAGTGTTTGTTTGATTAATGCTTGAGTACTGAGTGCCCTATTAATAGCTACATAAGTAGTAGTAGTAGTAGTAGTAGTTAGAAAAATATATGATTTTTATATAGTATAATAAACAGCCATGAATTAATATAGTATATAAATATGGGTCAAGTTTACAGTGTGTAAGAAGTAATGTTGGCTTGGGTGGGCTTTTGTAGACATTTAAGCCACTAGTGTATTTGGGTCAGTATGAATGTATTTCTTAAAATGAAAATGTTAAGGTTTTTAAATTAAGTTTCATGTCACTAGAAAGACATTTTTAATCTCATTAGTATCACTAATGTCATTAATGTTAAAGCTTTGTCAGCGTTTTTACACAGGTAATCTTTGAAAGGTGACTTGCATCTTCAGCTAATGATGAAATTTTGTATTCAGTTTCTTAGCATGGCCTAGCCTGTTTCTTAGCAAACAATCTGAAACACAGGATGTACTTGAAAAGGAGTATAGTGCTGTTTTAGATATATTTTCCCCACATGTACAACTTGAGTGTTTATAACAAAATGCAATTGCAGTTTTTGGAGAAAGGCAGGGAGATATGGGGCAAATGCTTATTAGTCAGGAGGCATGTTAAGAAGAGAAACCCAAATAATTTATTTTTTTAAGCTAGTTGTAGCTTTCTAGAATGTGAGTTCTTGGTTTTTTTGAATGGGATTAACATTTCTTTCATTGCTCTAACATTTTTCTCCTTCTCGTTACCAATGCTGTGTTTAACGCGAGGTGGTGTGCTCTGACTCTAGATGGCAGTCACTGGTAGGCAACGGGAAGAATCGTTCTGGGTTGCTTGGCTTGGACCCTGCAGGTCTCTGCACCGGTTGGCTTCTCTAGCTGGAATTTTTATGATGTTGGACAGCAATAAAAGTGTCACCTCAGCTCCTCTCCCTTCCGAACTGCAACAGAGATACTACGAAGAAAGAAAAAAAAAAAGGGGCAAAAAATAAGAGAAACCGAGAAAATGTTGTAGTGAAACATTCACAAAAGAGAGCTTTAGTAATGCTGACAATAGTGAAGAGACTTCTTTTATATCAGCAAGACTCTTGTCTTAGATTAATAGAAATAAATTTGTTTATAATGGAAGAAATACCAGTTTCCCCACTAAATTCAGTTTCAAAGAGTAAAATAGATTGACGAAGGTGCAACCAGGGGTAATAGGAGTGGAGGAATGTGTGATTGTAATCTCATTTAATCGAATGAGGATTTCCTCAGTCTCATGGGCACATGTTGTTGGAGAAATAGTTCTCTTTTTGCTTAAGACCTTGTGTCTTCCACCAGCGCTCTGTCCCCCCATCCTCCCTTTGCAGTGTCTATCCTCTCTGAATTTCCAAACTCCTTCCCATCTTCTCACAGGTAATTGCTTTCCTTCATACTTGTTGGCAATCTGTCTTTTGACTCTCCACTCTCTCTCTTCTCTTTAAAGTAGGAGGGGCTTTAAGTTTTTTCTCTCCCTTTCTTTGTATAGGTGCTGTTTGCCTTCCTAACTCATCACTACTAAACAGTTTGATGGAACATTGCAGTTAGAAAAGGCAGCAGCAGTCAAGCAAATGAACAACAGTTTCTCAGCACTTGCTGCGTAGGGATGATTGCACTTCATGAGATGAATACTGCTTGATAAGAGAGCTATTGTTATAATAAATACAGTTCAAAACCAGAAATTAATCTATACATTTTATTGATCTCTGGTTTCAAACGCAGTGCCAATTTACAGTCTTGTTTACGTATGTACAAATCCCAAGAAACTCTTTGGAAAGCGCTGGAGTCGTTCTGGATTTACAGAGGTATACTTAAGAACAAGTTTTGGCCTTCAGTTTCAATAATAAGAAAATGATTTACTGTTACATTGCGTATTATATTAACTACCAGCATTAGGAAAGGGACTGTGATCCTGTAAGTGCTTTGCAAATATTCTGCAGGACTTTTTTTGCACTAAAAAAGAGTAACTCAAAATCAGAAGAACTTGATTTTTGCTTAGTACAATCCTAGCGACAAGCTTTTAATTTCTTAATATACTAGTTTAACTGTGGAAAACTACTGATTTTTGAAAGGAAAGGTGCTTTAGTCACAGAAAAATGAAAAAAGCAACCAAAGCTTTAATTAGGTCTTTATTTTTACGTGTTTATAATGAAAAATACCATTGACTCTTTATGCCAAGTTTTACAATTCACAGTCAAGTGCATTTCCAGAGCCAGTTTGAGAAATGTGGACTATCGTTTGCGAGGGAAAGCTTTCTGAGAGTTAGCAGTAATTTAGTACAGTTTTCTGTGAGAACTTCATGTGCAAGAAAGACAAGATAGAGATAATTCTGGTATTATGTCAAGATTATCTGTTAGGATGACAGGTACCACAGTCCCTAATAGTTTGTACAGTACGGAGATAATGAAGAGTGATGCTTTCTGTTCCCAACCCTGCCTTGGGCCTGGTAGGTAACTGGGCAAATCACTCCTTCCTCAGTTTCTCTGTCTGTAGAAATGATGATAATGATGTGGATTATTTTGGATTTTGTTTTGAGATCTGAAGGGATTAAATAGAAATGAAGCGGTAGGAACATGATGCGAAATATAAGGTGGTAAAATAAGCATCTGTATTACAGGCAGCTTTGTACTGGCAACTGATTGCAAAATTATTGATTCTGCTGTTCTTTCCTGTTGAGGGTATTACTATGTACTTGTTCACAGGATCGTAGAAAAAAAATCTTGCTATTTCTTATGCTAGCCTATCTTTCAGCCTCTCATTCAGAATTTACGATAAGGTTATTCTGCTTTTATTCTTGCCCATTACCATCCCCGTGAGGGACAGTTAAAGCTGTAGTTAATGGAGAATAAGGACAGGAAAGGTCTGTCTGTCTGTCTTTTCTCTATCTCCTCCCTTTCTATCTCTCTGTCTCTCTTTGGCCACTGAAAATGTAGGTCATATTGCATCACCATAAAATGGAACAGTCAGAAAGGTGTTTGAAAAATGCTGACATCCTTAGCCTGGGGTGCATGCCACTGTCCTTTGTTTACATTGAGAATAGTGTTGTACCTGTGTAAGAACCAGCATCTCTGTTAAGGTTAGTGGTATGGTACCTAAATTATGAGTCAGATTTTAAGATGACTTTCATCTGCCTGCAGTAATTTAAAATTAGACAGATAAAATGCAACCACTCACAATAATGATATACATGAGGAGCTAATTTGAAATCTTTAATCTGCAATAACCATGATGGTGTAGTTTGAATAATATTACCTTTAACAGAGAAGCTCAGTAATAAATTTTGCAAATCATGTTAATCATGTACTCTGCATTGTCTTGATTAACTGTGCCTTTCTGTCTTGAAAAGTATGTGTATATTATACATTTGTATATTCTTTTTAACAGTACTGTTTTACTTCATGTACCCTTTTAAATGAGCCAATCAGGATTTTATTTATTTAAAAAAAATGGAAAATCCTGATGTCCAGTGTCTTATTGCTTGCTGCCAGTCTTTTGTTGTTTGTGTTTCTGATGTAATACAAGTTCTAATTGGCATGAAATATTCCTATGGCACAGAATGCAGAACATCTCTTTTTCTTCTCTATAGTTGTCTATAGATACCATTTTTAAGGAAATGTATAAATATGATTTCAACTGTCCTTATTTATCTTAGATGCAGTAAGCTAATGTGTTTTATGGATTGAACTTCCAAGTGGTGGTATAAATCATACTGCAAGATGCAGGTGTTTTGAAATATAAGACAAGATACTCGCTTATAGAATATCTTTCATTATTTCTGAAACCAAGTATTTTTTAACCTGTCTGTTCTATGCTTTGTGTGGTTGTACTTAAAGAGTGGCAGCGCAATATGCAAAGGCTTCTTATGACTCTGTTAATCTTACTGCTAAAGAAGACTTGTAAGTTAAAAGAGAAATTGTTGAAAGATAAAATTAAAATTAGTGATAACATGGTTTGCTGAGCAAAATAACGAATGCAAATCTTTTCCTGTTGCCATTAGACAAAGGAAGATGACAATAGTTGAAGTTAAGACTCCTCAAGTGCACTTTGCCATGCATAATTATTTTGCATTTTTTATCAATTTGTTTAGAATTATCTGAAAGGTGTTATTTAGTAACTAAGATATTAATTATTTAAGTTTGGTCCTCCTCATTATCTATGAAGGTACCTATGCATGTTTGAAATAGTTTCAAAATAGCTTGTATCATTATTATATTTTGCACGGAATATTCTGTTGCATTTGTGTTTGCACAAATAATAGCAAATATTTAGGTAATTCTGAGAAATATTTTATATTGGTATATATAGGAACTGTATGAAATCTTGAGATGCTGCTATTTTGTAATTGGTATTTACAGAAGTTTGGTATCTAATCTCTGTTTGAAGCATGTAGCTGGTACTTATTTTTTAATCTGCGAAGATACAAAGAATTGTGTCTCCTGAAGGGAATAGGAGGGCCAATTCTGTAATTGGTAGAGCTTACAGTTCTTACACCATCTTTGACCCCCTGAGATTCTGTAGTTGGCGGGTCCTGAGTCAGTCTCCAGCACAAATGAGATTAGCCTGAGCAGTGCTCTGATGTACCCTTGAGCTACTGGCTAGCCGTAACAGCAGCCCCGAGCCTTCTGCTGGCCAGCTCGTGTCCTTTCAACACGCACCTCCTGCACCCATTATTCCAAGGGGCAGAAGACGACCTCATTAGGTTATCCCCATAATTATAAAATGTCTAAATGAAGCCCAGTATTGGGGTCATTATACCTAGCAGGTCCAACTCCTTGTTTATATAAATGTATACATTGTATTTTATCTTAAATTTGGATATTTAGTAGCTAACAAAGGAGAAAGCATGTTCCAAATTTAGGCACGTTCTTTGGTGCCTATTTCTGACAGCTGAAAAGAAAGAGTTAAAGGAGTTTGGATAGCTGAGGCATTAGGTTTGATACTTTCAAAAGTTAGGAATGATTTATTATATACATTTACGTTTCCTTTATTTTAATAAGTTGCTTTGCAATTACAATTTTCACGTAAGTATGTTTCCCTTAAATGGATAATATGCATTAGTCATCATAGCTATGCCTTTATTATATACGTCTATGCAGATACAGTTTTGACTGGGGTACAGCTTTTGCTCTGCCACGCTGTCGTTTCCTGTCTTGCATATCAGTAGCTCCTCAAAGTATTAAACAGCAATCGCAACCAAGTTTCTCTGATAGTCAGGCATTGAGAGTGACATAATGCCAAGTCTGCTTTGCTGGTTTGAAAATGCAGGCCTTTTTCCATTTTCTTGGATTGCCTCTTTAACTACTTTTGTCATCTTTCTATCTTTCAACTAGTTCTCCCTTTTCCAGGGTACCAAAGTGCTTACCTACTGGAGAGACAGCTCCTCCTGGCTTATTCTCAATCATCCCATCACTTCCTTGCATTGCTCTTTGCTGACAGTTGTGGTTGTAATTGACCTGCTGTAAATTCTCAACAAGAATCATTCCTGTTCTTTGCCACCCATTATCCAGAGAAAGAGTTCTCTTTAAAGGGTCGTTAAGCTGTCACTTTACTCTTTTGAAACTTATTCTCTTAACTTCCTTCAAACTCAACTCCAGATGTAATCCCTACAGCAAAATTCACAGGTGGTGACATAGTGTGCTCTGATCTCTGGTATAGAGAAATAAAATTTTTGCTGATCCTTCCTTCACCCTCATCTGCTTCATTTTTTGTACTTACCACTTACTGCCCTACTTCTAGATTTTTAAGTCTTTGCAGAAGTGTTCTGTTTTATAGGTAGTTTTTGTTTTCATTTTTGCATGAAGCAATGGAATTTGCCTTTTACGTAACAAATAACATTTACGTCAGGATAAAAGAAAGGGCGTTTTGCCTGCAGAGCTCCCTTATCCCCTAAAGAAACTGGGGTAGAGATGAAGAAGTGAGTTACTTCCACGGCAGGGAGGTCATATGCTTGAAGGGACTGGGACTTTGGGGCTAAGCACTGTGAAGGGGATGGTCTGTATGAATTCAGAGTCTCCTGTCCTAAACAGACAAAGGAAAAAAAGGATTTTTGACAAACACTGCATTGCCTTTCCCAGTGAGCAGCAGGCAGAGATGAAGAGAAGGTTTTATACTGTAGTATTCAATTAGATTTGTATGTGTAACAAGGAAATACAATGTTTTCTGAGATTTATACTAGTGTAGAAATTTGTTAACAATCAATTTTATTGACCATAAAACAGAAAAATGACTGCAGAGGAGAGAGAGAAAATAATATTGTACTTGCTCTCAAGTGTTGTCTGCTGCAGACCAGAAAATTTTGGATGATATTGAGTAACTAGAATATAATTAAGCTCGGATATGCTTCTTAGGATCAAGTATGTCACTGAGCGAGTAAAGCATAGAAATAGTAAAGATACCTGTAGGTGATCTCAGTCAAGATAGTGTCAGCTGCTAAGCTGCAGTTTAAAAGAAAAGGAAAAAAAGGGTTTTATCCTCGCTGCCTAAGAAGAATTTAAAGACATGAACTCAGTTTGCAGACAGCTTCCCAGAGGAGCAGCAGAAGCCAGGAAAAGCTTCGTTCTGCACCTTCCACCGGGGCAGAGCCCTACAGCCTGTGGGACGGCTTGGGCGTCCTCTTGGACTGCATTCCTCTTGTCTGGACTTTAATCCTTGGAGGGGAAAAAAATAGTTTTCTCTGAAGTGTCATTCGGTCCCAGCACTAGGTTGGCTTATTTATATCTATCTTCATGACTTTTTAGTAGATGAAAAAAAAATCACTAGTTTAATTTCAAAGCACTTATAAAAATCAGTTATTTTATCTTTACTATAATCTGTGCACAAGGATGGGTAATTTTTTTTTTAAGTTTTAACAGGACTTTGGTTTAACTTTGACCAATTAGACATTGATTTATGCTAAACCAAAGGAAACTGTGCTTATATTTGGTTTATGTAAACAGTAAGTATATAAGCATTGAATGAAAGGATTTTAAAAACCTTAGCTTGAGATGATAAAAGTTCCTTTTGTGGGAAAGGCCTCAATCTGTACATCTCTCTAATTTTTGTTAAATTCTTCATCAGCGATACAGTAACAGTCACTAATGACTATTACGTGAGGGATCATTTTTAGCTATCCGCGTTCTATGACATGGTGGTAAAAATGTCAATGACTGCGTACCGAGAGCCACTGTTGTTGGAGTCGTGCTATATTCTAGAAAAATCCTGTGCAGAAAATACAGCTCTGTCGTGTTACCAGCTTGTGATACAGACACAACTGTCTGCTTGGAAATCTGGTCAGTAATAGTCGATGCAAGTGCAGTAACTGGGCTGAAGATTGAGATTTCATCCAATGCATACCTTTCTGGTAATGTCAGGCTGCCATTTAAAGAGCTGCTCTGCACATAAGAGTGCATAACAGCTCCCTGCTTACCTTTCAATTTTAAATCCATTGCAGAAACTGTATTTGTAAAATTGATAAAATGCTTCATATTAGTTTTTAAATAGAAACATTTATAGTTATGAAACAGAGATAAGGTTTCAAGTGTCTTATTGCTGTACTGTTTTTGTTTTCTTGCAGAATTAATCAGGTACAAGTTAGAAAAAGCTTCCAAAATCTGAACAGATGAAGATCAATTGATAAATCAACCCAGCGATTCACCATACTTTCAAGGTACTGTGACATGCTTACCCAAATATTTTCCTTAAGCATAATATTCACATACTTTAGATGTGAGAAGCGTGGAGAACAGGATATTAGCAGGGTTGCAAAGCAAGTCTGAAGTGTTACCAGATGCAATGGGGAGCCTTTTTTTTTTTTAAATGCAGGTGTTCAATATATGTTTCAGTGGGAAATAAAGCGACCTTACAATCAACCTAAAGGGATTTCAGTGTGTGGAACAGTCAAACTTAAAAAAATAAAAGTAAGTTGGATTATATATCTCAATCACTTAGATGAAGTGATTTGAATAAGAGGTAGCAGCCAGGCATATTTTTAATTTATTTATTATATTTTAGAAGAAGTAAACTTCTTTTTCTGAATAATTATTTTTGTCTATTTCCATGTTTCCATGATGCTTTAAAGCATTTGAAGGCTGTTAGGCGCTGGTATATACCATAATTGTTATCTTACGTGTTCAGAAAGTAGAATTGTAAACTGAGGCAAAGACTGTACAGTTGCCTAACACAGTGGGGTTCTTCTCCGTCCCTAGTGTTCCTGGCAGAACGTTAGGAAAAAGAGAAAATTACGATAATAAATTGAAATTTTGGCTAAAAAGCTGCTAGTGCAGATTATTTTATCAGGTACTGCTAATTCAGTGAAGTATTATCTGTTTCTTTCTCTGTTTCCTTTACATTTTTCTCTACTCTGTATTATCACATGCATTTCACTTTGTAGATTTCATTTTGCATATTTTTGCTTGACATCACAAAAGAAAAGACTTCACTCTAAGTTTGCATTTTTCTTATGCACAGACTTGAAGAATCCAGTCAGTTACAGCCTGGCTAGTATTTGCTGTGCAAATCATTTTTTAATATATCTTAAAATAGATTGCAGCAGAAAGGGCCATTACAGTTAGCATGGAGCTGGTGTGCAGAATTTATTTAAGTGGCAGAGTTAATCTGGGCTCAAGAAGAGCGAGGAATGTTTGTCATGGTGTGGCTCTTGCAATATGTAACATTGGAAACCATAATATCTGAGGTTTCTGTAACAAAATGCTTCCCCTGGATTTTCCAGCTGCCTGAGAAGTGGCTATATTAGTGAACCCAGGGTGCCTGGGGTTGCAACTAAAATTGGCACTGTTCTTATCTACCTCCTTGCTCCTCATCACTAAATAGGGCCACAACATCTGTCAGATTTTCATATAATCATAGGAAGGTCTAGATTGGAAGAAGCCTCTGGACGTCATCTGGTCCAACCTTCTGTTGAAAGCAGGTTATGCAAGGCCTGGTCAAGCCACGTGTTGAAGATTTCCAGCAAGGGGAAGTCCACCATTTCTCTGGGCAACCTGTTCCACTATTTAATTTTTCTTATAGTGAATATTTTTTTCTTGTATCCAGACAGAACTTCTGAAGCAGTTTGTGCCTGTTCCCTCTTGCCCTGTCACTGTGTTTCTTGTGAAGAGAGTACCTCCATCTTCTCTGTAACTATCTTTTACTTACTGGACGACTGTGATTACATCCCAGCTGAGCCTTCTCTTCTTAGCCCAAACAAACCCAATTCTTTCTCATTTCTTCAGTAAGTTTTCCAACCTTCTAATCACTTCGGTGGCCCTCTGCTGGACCCTGTCCAGTTTTTTAATGTTTCTTGAACTGGCCCAGTCTTCCAGCCTGTCACGGTCTTTGTACATAGTGACACTTCCTTCCCGTGTATCCACCTGCCTTCCAAGTTTCGTGTCATCTGCAGACTTGGTGAGGATGCATTCACTCCCATCATCCAGATCATTTTAAAAGATACTGAATAGGATTGAGCACAGTAATTGACCCCAAGGAATTCCATTTGTGACTGATTGCCGGTTTGATTTTTGAGCCATTACCACCCTTTGAGCACAGCAGTTTAGCCAGTTTGCCACCAGTCTCATGGTCCACATCCATGACCTTTCAAACTAACTCTCTTAGCACCCTTGCATGCATCCTGTCGAGTCCCATAGATCTGTCCATGTCCAATTTGTACCACATTTTGTTGCTAACTTTCTTCAGTGTGTGGTCAGCGCAGGTAGCATAAGCAAGCAGCAATCAAAGGTGAGAAGAACGGTATAAGTTTAAATTTCCTTGTGCCAGGCTTCTTGGGATCCTTGCTTTGACATTAATCAGCATGTCAGACTTCTGAGGGTATGAGGACTCAGGCAGCTTCACATCATAGGTAGGCATCATTGTGGTCTCAAGGAACTCTCGAGTCCTGTGGGCTGTGCTTGGACCCAGAGTCTTCTGCCTCAATGAATTGCCCAGGAACCATGTAGACAAGCTGGCAAGAAACCAGGCAGGGTTATGAAACCTTGCGTGGCAGTTAGGTTCCATTGGGAGATCATTGATATCAAACTGTTCCAGTTAAGTGCTTTGATTTCAACAAATGGAAATTCAGCACTAATGTTTTGTTACAATTGACCTGAATAGCTGTGTATTTTAATCATTCTAAATTGTAATATCATATTCTCTGTGTATAAATGAGAATTTAAAAGGTCATACACATTTCTGATTCCTCTGATTAAAATGATTCATCTGCATAGTTAGGTTGCCAAAATTGTTTTAACATTTCCAAATTCAAAAGGTGATTTCAATACCTTATGTAAAATAAATAAAGATTAGTTTGATTTGCAAATCATTAACTGGATGTATTTTGCTTAGTTTTACCTATTTAACACTTGAAAGCTTTGTGTCACTATTCGGTGTTTTCTCTGTAAAAGTCTCTTCAAGAATTGACAGTATTTAGTGACATCTAAGCAGGGCAAGGATCTGTGTTCCTGTTATTCCTTGTGCTCCTTATTCTGCCTTAGATTGCTATGTCATCAATTCTTGCAGAAATTTGATTTGCGTTTAAGACATATTTGATAATTAAGAAGGAAGCGGTTGCAATGCTTTGTCAGATACTGTATATTTTATTAACACATGGCAATGACATAGGATGATAATTTGGGTGTAAAAATATTATGTTATCTTCAGTATAGTCATCGTGAAGTTTGGGGGCATCTATTGCATTCTCATCCTAATGCAGAATTCTTCTCAGATTACTTACATTTATTAGCCTCCATTCCCCCATTCCTTCTCCTCAGAAGAGGATACTTTCAGTTAGTCTAATCTTAACAATATTGTTCTTTCCCCTGGTGCAGGTGCTTTATTGTAGGTATCCACAATAATTTCGTATTCCGGTATTTAAAGTACCTGTATTCCAGCACTTCAGAGCATCTTCAGCTCCCTCTTTAAAGTGTTACTCATAAATAAAATTATACACATCAACCTGTTTCCAGGATCTGTGGGAAAAGGATAACAGACTGGCATGGTTTGTTGTATAATTTTTTATTGTGTTCTGCTCATGATTATTACTCTGCAGGATCACGATCCTGTGTATAGTTATAAAGGCAGAAGTAGCTTGATTTCACTGGAGGTGACAGTGAAGTACAGATTACCATAATGCATTTTTCTTAACGTATTAATATTTTTCTGTGGTGGCGCTTAAACAAAATGGTCTGTTTTGTTATGGCCGGATAGTTCTCTCATCATCTGGACATGCTGATCTATATGAACTTTTTATCTCTTGCTTCCCTACTTGCCCAATTATATTCTTACACTTCTCGTACTGGAGACATATTTTAAAATGCACAGAATGTACTCCCAGCTCCTCCGCTGCCAACGGGAGCTGACGGGAGGGTCGGGACTTCACTTCAGCCTATCAGCTACTTGAGTTGTCGTTTCATCCTTGAATCTCATCTACCAACGAGTCTTCACTAATAATATTTGTTCTTAGTTTTTAAGCCCTTCTTGATCATTTCATACCTTTTGGCTACAATTAACTTATTAGATTTCCTTTAATGCTGTAATGCCCCTCAGATCTTTTCCTTCGCAGACTTTTTTGTGAATTCACTATTTTTCTTTCTTCTGAGTACTGATAAAGTGACACCCTTGTAAGTTCTCCCTGCCTCTCCCTTTGCACTTCAATTCATGCATCCTTTCGCTTTCGTTGTGGAAAATCGCCGGTGAATCGTATCATTGTACTTCTTCTGTTCTTAAAAGAGTTCATTTGCAGATCCATCCTTCCTGTTTCATTCCAGTTAAGAATTATCATATCTCAGGTCCTATACAGAAGCTGTCTTACAGATCCTAACTGAACAGCTGAGGTAGGTGTTCCCTGTTTGAACAGCTTTCCCGGACCACCTGGCAAAAGAATGAAACCTGCCGGTACAGGTGAAAAAATGCCTGCAGTGTCATGCCACAATGTAACCATCCTCTGCTGTTTTAAGCAGTTGCATGCTGTTTGTAGGCATACATTTAATCGTAGTATCGCCAACCGTCTTTAGTATGTTGTTAAATCTATTTAAAACTGGGGTTTAAAACTGAGGTTTTCCTTTTTTGTATGTTTTGTTTCCTCTTCTTGACTCCTTTCTTTCTTTCCTTTTGCAGGCTGTGTTATATTTTTGTTTGTTTATGCTTTCTTCACCCCATTTGGCTGTTTTTTCTACATCACCCACTGTTTTCTGCTCTTTTCCTGCCTCACATTTTTCCTTCTCCACTTTCTATCTGAGCTTAGCTTACTCCTCCATGTTTTTTCTCTCCGTTCTCTGAATACCTATTCTCATTCACCCATACAAGCGGTCTGTGGTTATTCACACACCGTCTCAGTCCCAGTGCTACTTCTTGGGCTATTTTGCTTCCTCAGTTAAGCCCTTTAAATTGTGGCATTTCTGGACCACTTCTTGTTCTCTTAAAGGAGCATTGGCTTCTAGGCAGCGCTTTCCACACTTGGGTGTTCTGCCCACTCCCAAGCAGATTCGTCCCACTTAATTCTGGGTGCCTAATGGAGGTGCCTAATCTGTGTGCAAGGTCAGCCTTGCCTCCCTCTGAGGTCAGTGGGAAGAGAAGGGCTTCTTCAAAAAGTGCTTTGGACCAGGGAGGACCAAACTGATCCCAAAAGTATCCCTGGCTCTCTGCTGATTGCCAAGGGAGCTTTGGATGACTGTACTCCCAACCTGGATGTCTCAGATCTCTAACAGTCACCTCTGTTCAAAGTCTACAGCTTGTACATGTGTTTTCAATTCTGATCTCCTTCTAACATGATGGATTTTCAGTGTTTTCCCTATTTTCCCCTAAAATCGTCAATGCATCCATGTATAGCACTATGGAAACAATTTAAGAGAATTGAACTTGCGTGCTTAAAAAAAACCCCAAACATATATTCAGTGTAGTGAATTTGTGGGAAAAGAAAATTCTCTCCACCTCCAGTCCTTGTGAAATTGGTTTTCATCTGCCCCTATTGCTGCTCTCTGACTAATCGGTCTTGTGCACTGAGCTGATGAACTGATCTTTCTGCTGCTGCTTTCCTCCCTCTACTGGAATACCGATGTATTCACGACAGAGTGGGAAAATATTTTACTAGCGGAAGGAGGTTTACTAAAGGACAGCCTGAGGCCCAGGCTGCAGAATTAGATGTTGAGTGGGAATATATAGGGGAAAAAAAGAAAAGTTGTGGAAGAGGGAGGGGAAAAAACGCAACAAGCAGTTTGAAAGAGCAAAAAAGAGCAAGAAAGGAGATAATCAAAGATGTATGAAATAAAGGTGGTGTGTGCTTTACCTGTTTGCATGGCACTTCTAAAGCAAGAGGCGCTTTTGAGTAATTTGACGAGAGTCAACCTTAGAAACTGATAAGTTGATAATACACTGGCTTGTTAAAGTAGTTAGCTAATCAATGTAATTTTGCCAAATTAAGCCATTTTACTGTTGCATAATTTGACATACATACATCAGCAGTGTTTAAATAAAAGCATCATGTGATGTGTGAACATTAAATTGATAGGCCATGGTAAAATCTGTCACGATTAAAAGGTAGGCATTGGTGTCCTATGGCTCTGTTTGGTCACCCATCGCTATAGTTGCTTTATGACCTACGTAAAATAAATAATAGCGAAAGCCTTTACAAATTTGGTGGGCACTCGGACGTATCGAGGATCTTTTTCAAACTGCAGCTGAGGCAGCTTTCTGACAGCTTCCTCCGGAACAAAGGAGAGCTGTATGAATGAAGCAAAGTTTTATAATATAAACCAGAGTATTTGACACCGAGAATATAATTCTGTCTGTAACTTGCCTTGTCCTATGGCTGGAGCCTGAATTCAGCTACGGATGTTGCGTTAGGCTCCATTTGTGGAGCACTTGAAGAACTAAGTTTGAAAGAAATCGCTTACAGATTTTTTTTTTTTCCTATCTGGCTTCTACACCACAAAAGCAGCTGAGGTTCTGTTCAGAAATTGTTTAGCACCTGACGGACGTTTTCCTTCCAGCGATGTTCTTAGCTTCAATTATAAGTAGTTTTCTGTATTATATACTATTTGATAATCAGTCAAACCATAATGCCCTCCATTCATCATGTATCTCTAGACTCCGCTTGCATGAACACCTTTCCTCCTGCTCAGACCTAAGCTGAAGAGTTGTTCCGCTCTTTTGGGAAGCTACGACCGTGTGTAACTGCAAGATCAGGGCCCGGCTCAAGAAGTTGATAGCCTTTGTTAATTAATCCTGCTACAACTGTCTGCGGTAGAAGTCGTTGTTGCTTCCTCTAAATCTCACGGTGTTTGCCTTTTTTTAACCAGTTAAGTTAAACTTAGAGCGATCAAGAGGAGAGAAAAATCTCACTAGCTGCTCTGTGTTAGATCTACAGTTTTACAAGATACACTGAGCGTGACATAAATTGGGCGGAACACTGAAACTGTTCTTATAATTACAATCCCCTATGACGATTGCCTGGTGAGCTTGTACTTAGACGTCTCGTATACACGTAAATTTGGAAAGAAACAGCTGTACCTCGCATAGTTCCACACTTTAAATGAAAGTAGCTCAGCCTGCACGTCCACACACCTCGGCAGGACTATAAATACTATTAATTTACAGTTTTGATTTCCGCTGTTCGGTTTTACATCCTAAAGTTTAGGCAGTGGCGGCGGCCCCCCCCCCCCCGGCCCGGGGCCGGGGCCGGGGCCGGGGCCGGGGCCGGCGGGGGGGGGGGGGGCGGGGGCCGCCGCCGCTCGCCCGGAGCGAGTTTCCTGCTCGCCGCTGCCTTTAAGGAGGCGCCGGGTTTAAGGTGGACCGGCGAGGAGGGGCGGGGCGCGTAAAGCCCGGCTCCGCCCCGCCGCGTCGCGTCGCCGATCCGCCCCCCTTCCCCTTCCCGGGGCAGCGGGTGCCAGGCGGGGTTGTGATGCGGCCGTTGTTTTTGTAGGGTCGCGGTGCGGAGAGAGAAAGGCGGCCCATGGAGCCGGGGAGCGCCTGGCGGGAGGCGTAACCCTGCCCCCCCCGCCCCCTTCCGCTGCTTTGTTAGCGCAAACACACAAACGCGCCTCACCTACACGGTGAAGAGGAAGGGAGCGCTCCCCGTACAATAATGGGCACCCGGCTCCTGCCCCCCGGGCCGCCGCAGAGGTGAGTCGAGGCCGCCCCAGGGCCGCAGGTTCCCCGGCGGGGAGGAGAGCGAGCGAGCGGGCTGACAGCGCCGCGGCGCTTCCTTAAAAGCGCGGCGCCACCTTAAGCGCCCGATGACTTTTTCTCGTTACATTATAGCAGCGGAAAGAATGTCGGCGCGGGCCGCGGGTGACGTCAGAAGGGAGCAGCGCAGCGCGGCGGCGGCCAGGCAGCGGCAGCGGCGGCCCCGCCACGGCGAAGGAGGCGGAGGCGGAGGAGGCGGGAGCGGCGCCGGCCCCGCCGCCACCGCAGCGGCAATGGCGGCCGTCGGGGAGCGCAGGTCCCTGCCCAGCCCCGAGGCGATGCTGGGGCAGCCCTGGAGCCACTGGGTCGATGCTGCTAAACTTCACGGGAACGACGGTGAGCGGCCGCTCCCCCCTCCCCCCCGCCAACCCCCTCTACCGGCCCGGCCCCCGCTCCCCGCGGGGCCGGGGCTGCCCCGGGCGCGGCCCCGCCGCGGGAGGGACCGTGGGGCGCCGGTGCGAGACGGCGGGGTGCCCGGCAGGAGGGCGCCGCGGGGCCCGGGCCCGGGGAGGAGGCGGCTGGGTCCGTTTCCTCCCCCCCCCCGCCCCAACGTCGCGGCCGAGTTCGTTGTCCGGTACGCGGTTCCCCGGCCGGGGGCTCGGGAGCGGCGCGGAGCGGGCAGCGCTTGCCCCAGTTCCTGTAATCCGGGACACGGGGCGAGGAGTCTGAGCCGGCCCCCGGAGGCCGGCACCTCCTGCCCCCGATTCCGCCCGGGCGTGGGGCGGGGGCGGCTCCCGCCCCAGGTGGGGCATCCCCCATGGCTGACAGCGGCTCCGCGGGCCGGGACGGCAGACCCCGGTCCCCCCGAAGCCGTGTGTGCTGCCGCAGCGACGGGAGCGCGTATCCCTGATGTGCCGGCTTGTTCCCGTGGCGAGGGGGGTCAGCCCCACTCTGTGACTTCTGCGTGGACTGAGATCTTGTGGCTTTTTTTGGTTTTAGGAACAGCATTAGAAGAAAGTTTCAAGGAATATGGAAGAAACCGAGAAGCAATGCGACTTTGCCGAGAAGGTGAGTGCGATTCATTCTTGAAGAAAAGTGTACGCAGAAGTTTTCCTGCTCGTAACTAGTTATGAGAGGACGTGCATGGGAAAGAAAGGAAACTTACCTTCAACCCTATCGCTTTGCTTTTGGGACTTGCAGCCTGTCAGTGAGTGGTGTTATTAGTGTTACTATTAAAATACAATCTCAAAACTACAAGGTAAGGTAGGGCATAGGTTACTTATTGTATTGTCTTTACCGTGTTTCTAGTTGGATTTTTTTTTTTTTTTTGCTATAAATAGTCCTAAGGAAGCTGTGTGACCAGCACTGATAATATCTTCTCTTGAGCTGAAATATTTTGATTCTTAATATAATCCATGTCAGTATTTGAACACTGATCCCTTTCTCTGTCATGTCAACGTGTTATGTTTATTTCTTAGTGTACTGCTAAATGAGAGTGACCTTTCACCTGTGATTAGCAAAAGCCCATTAACGGCCCAGTTGGTTTCAGGAGTAACAATGCTACTTGAAGTTGTAAACAAATGATGAATGAAAGCTATAGATTATTGGTAACTTTGTAACAGGGAGTGGAGAAAACAGTGACTAGTCTGATTTGTGATGTTCGATTTTCTTTTTTTGTTTTTCCAGTTTAATGATTGTTTTATAGCAGGGAAACGTTCTAAAACTTTCTTAATCTTGTTGGCGCTAGCTGAATTCCGTTGGACTTTCTGTTACTGAGAAATATGCTGCAGACTAGGCATCGTTGTTTTACATACTAGATCAGTTAGACCCGATCTATTTGACGCTGTTAGAAATGGAAGACTGCGTTTGTAAACTTGGTTGCAGAAGGCAGGACTTGCCAGGACCTTAGGAGATGATCTGATTCAACACTTACCTACTTGGGAGCTGCAAACAGCAAATGAAAACTAAAGCAAGGTGGCATGGGCAAGTAAGACTGGGAGGCAGTCATCTATACTGAGGCTGAATCAAAATGTCTATTTATTGTAGAATTGCTAGTGTTGCTAAAATTTGGAAAAAATCCGTTCATAGGACCAGAGTCAGTGGTCACTGACCTGTAAGAGATGCAATAGACAGCTATGCTGCGGCATTCAGAAACGCTTGTGCTATTTTGCCATCTTCTTAGTGTACGTGTAGGTCCTTAGGTGTTTGAAAAATCGCTTTATTACTTCATTGCCGATTTCCAATCTAATAGTTGTGTTGGATATTTAATTTATTTTTCTGAATAGGTAACTCATTCAAGTGCTAAAACAGCATTTATAACAATAAGCATACACATTATCCTAGTAAAGATTTTACTAATAAGGATTTTCAAACATTCTTTCTTATTTCTACCTCTTAAAATGCAAGCATCTAAGGTTTCCAGATTTTAAAGATTAGCTGGCAGGGTGAAGAATAATCTTTTTTTTTTTTTTTTTTTTCCCTCTCCTCTGGAGAGAGATCATGAAACTGTTTTTGCATAGGCTGACCACTGAGACACAGCTTCTCCGCACTGACTCCAACCATGTGAATGATTTGTAGGGTTATGAGTTGAAGGAAGTTCATAAAACGCTTTGAGAGTTAAAAGTGAAACTTAGTAGCTTTGTCAGGCTTCCAGAGTTCTATTTATTTTGGTGGCTTTATGACAAACGAATGAGACACTGACTTGGCGTATACCTGTAGCTAGTCTGTACGGAGCTTGGCCTACTGCAAAATAAAGCAAAAGAAAAAGTAGTATTAATTAAGTTTGCACTTAAAGAACTAGGGGAGCAGCAAAACGTGGCAGCATATGTGTATGGTGTGTTATCAAATAAAACTTGGAGAGTACTGTAACTGATTCCTTTTCCCAGGAAGAATTTTGCATTCAGAATTGAGGAACAAACATTTATTAAATAACTGGGGTGTCTAAACCATGGATCTTAACACAGAAAGGTGAACCAAAGGTATAAATTTTGTCAAATCAACTCTAACCTCGAGATTTTTGTCATGGTACCACATGGTATTTTAAATACGGCTAACAACAGAACTTGTTGTGTAAGAAAGTTATTTCTCTACAGATTGGGAGTTGACTGAGAGGCCCGGCTTCACAAAAGGATTTCAAGGTTATTTAGGCTAATTTAACCTTGCATTGCAACTCTTCCAGTTTGCATAAAAGAATTAAATATTCATGGCCTGGAGAGGGAGCGAAGGAGGGAACATGACTTCACAGCCCACTTATTAGAATTGGGTTCAAAACCAAGAACTATTTTCTTCATGTAAGAACTGTCAGCGTTCAGGTCAGGCTCCCACCGGCCTGTGTACCCGCTGGGTTACGGGTTGTCGTTGCTTCCTTTCCCACATACCGTTTCTCTGCATCTTCTGGTGGGAACAGCTTCATCATCAGCCTGCCTGGTGGCGAGAGGTGGATTTCAGGCTTGCAGGCAGTAGAGTCTGGGTCTCCTGAACAAAGAGTGAGTGTTCCTATTGTCATAAAGGGGGCTTAACATTACCAGCTTCTCCTTTTGGTAAAGGAAAAGAATGATGCCTGTTATCCTTTAAAGGAATAAAGGAGATAAATGTGTAATTCCAGGACAACATTTGCAAGCTGTGGAGAGAGGCAGGATTTCAGACACACCTTTGTCACTGGCATTTCCTATTTGCTGATCGGGCAGCTCCTCTCTCAGCGTGCTGGTGGTTGTGAAGCCTGATGAGTCCTTAATACCCGTCAGTGATGCTGGTTCCATGTAGGGATCAGGAAACTAAAATTAGTTCATAGTCTCAGACACTTTTTTCTGTATCTAACCCTCCCTGACATCACCAAGCTCTCATCGAAGTAAGAACTAGAGATTGAATTTGAGCTTCCCAAACTCCCAGTGTTTGTGTCTCATACTTCCCTGTTTCTTTTTCACTGCTTGTATTTGCTTTCTATTCTGCTAATCCATAATATGCAATCATTCCTGCTGGGATCCTCGCAGACCTTCACCAAAGTGAGAAACTCAGCGGATTCTTTCCTACATGTTGCTTTTTGAGGCAGTAAGAGTCCACACTGAGCTTTGATGTAGAAATCAGAGCTGCAGGAATAAGGTGCAGGCCCATTGGACTTAGCTCACTTTTGGTATGGAAAATCCCCAACAGATGGAAATGAAAGGGGCATCCTCCATCATGGGAAAATATTACTTTAAAGTACCCTTTAAAATTTACTTTGTGGACTGAAATCATCTCACGATGAGTGATACTATCAATGTAACAGCGTGTTAGAAGCAGTTGTATTTCAGTTATTTTCATATGTAGTTCACATGGCAGAATCTTTTAGCTCATACGGTCACTTAATTACTTACTGCTTGTGAACCACCTAAGGGTGTGATTCCCCTGCCACACAGCTTTTGCTGTGACAAAGCAAGTATAGCATGTTGCATTATAATCTGTAAATGCAGTCTAAGACAGCGAGGCAGAAAATCTAGTCCTCGTCATCCATTTTTTTTATATTTTAACATAAAACTTTGCTAAGTGCATCTTTCAAACTTGTTTGAGTGATACTGGGAGCATGTGCCGTCAGATACAGCCAACGTGCTCACGTACACTCAGTTCATCTTGGAGATGCAGCAGGTCTCGGAAGGAGGTTGATGTGTCTGTAGTATCTGATACTTTTTCATTTGAAGAAAATGATTCTTAGTGTCAAACTTTGTAGTCAGTGCTTCAAACATTTTGGCAAACAAGTTTGTTTTTCAGGAGATTCTTGCTAACCTGTGTTGAATTTGGTTTTCTTTTAAAAAAATTTCTACCCCGTTATTGTTGTGAAGACGGTCTCTAAATAGAACTGTGTTTGTAAGCATAGAGTTCATTTGTGATAACTTTGACAGGCTTCAACAGAGTGAACTTTTCCTTCTTGCAAAATTTGATGACAGGTTGGCTTGTTTCGCTCTGTGGAAGAGTAGAGAAGCTCCGAGTAGAAACAGAGGGGCCTGAAGTTCTTCATTGGGACTGGGGGCTTAACCCTCCCTCACCCTCCGAGAAACTCTGACTCTCCCCACAGTAAATTTCCAGGTGCTACCAGTTATCTTGTATGTTGTTTTAAATAAAACAAAACAAAAAAAACCCAAGCTGCCACCACGACCCCCAAGGCTGTATTGGAGAGACAGAGAGCCTATCTGCTCTTAACAAAGATCACCATTACTTGCAGTAGTACTTGTTAATGCATGCAACCCTTTTGAAGTGGTTGGAGTGTAAGTCTGTTAGATTCTTATATTGACTCATTAAATAATTTTGAAATATGTGTAATAATAAAAATGCAAAGGAATCTATAGCATCTCAGAATGGAAAATAAAAGTGTGGAGAACAGAAGAGGGATTTGGTTAGACAATTTAAAGTTGTTTGAATGTTTGGTTTTGATAGATTATTCAGTGCATGCTGAAACCATGGGGTGTCTTTGCAAGAGCTTAATCATCTCATCTTTTCAGTTACACATACAGCCCCTCCCCCCTTTTTTTTTTGGGTGTGTGTTACATCCTTTGAGAGCTAAATCCCTTGGTACTGCCTATTTCAAGCACTTCACTAGTACTGTCACCATAGTTTATAGCTACCTGGCAAAAGTAGAGGAGGAGGAGGAGAGTTGACTTGAGTTTTGAGCTTGATTTGATCAATTGTCATTCATCAAGATTGTTGAATCTTGGCTGAAAAGAGGTCTTTGCCACCCTTACAGCATCCATACAGTCTGCCAGTGATTTGTTCTAACTGTTTGTACTTGGTGCTTCAGAGAATCCCAAGGAAGTTTCTGATTGCTCTGTGTACATAACCGAACTATTTCAGATGAGGTGATCCTCTCGATGGTCATGGAGGGAGATGCAGAGGAGACAATTACTTTATCATAGGTTGAGGTTAGTTGAGCGATAGTCACTGATGCGTTTGATGTGCTCAGAGATATCGCAGGTCAGAATTGATGCTGGCTGTGTGGTTATGTAGCACGGTACCATTCTTACAGTTTTTAGACTATACTGGTCTTAAAGAAGTGTTGAATTTTCTGTGGGAATGCAGATCATCAGTTTTTGGTAGGCACCTTCAGAAGATGCTCCAGAAGACTTTATGACTGTAGGAATCTATCAGGAGAGCAGGTGGGAGCAAATTCCATTCAGCATCGTGTCACCCGATAGCAGTTGAACTTCTGGTCTTGGACAGTTAGTATGTCCTAGGGAAAAACAAAAAGAGACTTCATGAACCTCTAGGGCATTCAGCAGAAGCTTTGAGATTTGATTATATTAATTGTTATTAATGAAAGTCACCAGAGCTGTGAAGCTAGAGAGCTATGCAATGAGCCCTTGTTCTTCTTGAGCCCATGCTGGGCAGGGTTGAGCATTGAAATCCAGACCGGGCCAGGAGGGCTCAGTAGAAGCATCTTTATCACATAGACCCAGGGTCTAGAATTTTCCCAGCAGCAGGTTCAATAAATAATTAAAGCATTGGTGAAACTTTTGTTCCAATATTAAGTTGTAAATACAAGTAAGAGACAGCATCTTATTTCAAATTTAAATTTGTTTTTATTCAGCCTTGGGAGGTGCTCAATTGAGTTGATTTTTGTTGTGTTAAATCATGTCAAAGATGCTTAGAGGGCTCTATAGTCCTTGACTGCCTGCAAATACACTGTGAGAATTTTTAATAGATTGAAATAAATATTTTAAGGTAGCAGTACAAAGTGCCATGCTTCTTTTTTGACATTCTGCATAGCTATTCACAGTCTGTAATCAGATAAATCACCTCTTCATTTCATTGCATTTTAATTGACTATTTACCCAAAGTGTTTTAGGGATTTGTGGACTGGTTATCGTAACACAATTACAAGGAGACTTTAAAAGTGCATTGAACTGTTTAAGAAAATTGTAGAGATTTTATGAGATAGCTTGAAAAACATGCAATTTGAAAGGATGCTACTTTTGAGATTATCTGCAGTGACTGGCCCTCATTTTCGTCGTTATTTTTTTTCCCCTTAAATCCAAGTTCTGTTTACAATATTTAATTATATCTGGCGAGATGAGTCACATGTTATAAATAGAATATTGTGATGTTAGACTGCAAGTTAGAACTGTGTCATCTTTTATGCTTTAAAGATACTTCGCAGGTTTTAGATTTTACCATATTATTAGTGCAATATTGCAAGGCCTTGGGGACTTTCACTGGAACCGCAGCCACAAAACTGCCTCAATCTATCCATAATATGTGAGGAAGCAGGATTTCTTTTTTCTTTCTATAAGAACCTTTGAAATAGTTGTCTATACACATGCATAACAGCCAGGAATTCACTGTTATCTAATGCTTCTTAAGTGGTATGTATGATTAGCTAGGTTATCCCTGTGCAGAAGAGGTGATGTCTTGATAATACTTGATTAAATATTGCTTTTTGTGTAGTTTCTGTTCTATATTTAACAACAAATGCTCAGTAAGAGAAGAACAATGCGATAAATATTATGTAGAAATATGACTTTCACACGAGTTGATAACACTATCATCTAAGTAGAGCAGGAAAGACAAAAAGGCTTAGTGAAGGGTACTTTTAAACAAATTAGGTTAAGAGGATGCAGATTACTCTCTCTAAGGTAACTATTTTAAAAGCTATTTCTTCCATTGCAGTGGATCTATAAAAGAACATGCATACAGTTCTTGCACCTTTTCTGCCTATGCCCAGCCTATGGCTGTAACTGCCAAAGGCCGGCTGGGGATATGTGTGATCTGTTGTCACAAGACAGAAGAGATTTCATCTTTCACAAATCATTATAATATTTGATTTGTAATCAAGTATTCTAGATAGTCTATAAGATGCTTAAAAATGGTTTCTCTTCCCTTTTAATGAAGAAAATCACCACTGCTGTGGAAGTTGCCTGTATGTATGATACTCAACGTTATTTCCTGGCCGTTCTTTCAGTGTAGGTGACAGCACAGAGGTGAATACAGCTTTGTACTTACACCTTAAGTTTTTAGAAGCGAGTGTTAAAATCTGGCAAAGGGAATTCAAAGTGTAACAGAGCAAAGTAGCACGACTGTAAGAGCAGTTGTCATAGAAGGCAATGAATTTATTGTGATTGGTGTTCCTGCTGCTAGAAAGCTTTGCACAGTCAGAAGTTCTCCGTGCTTGTGCAGGCTGCGTGCAGCTGTGAGCCAGGACCGGTGGTGCAGTGGCTCTCAGACTGATTCTCGTGGTCAGTCAGATACTCGTGGTAACCCTAGATACTACGGGGTATGACTTCATCAAAGTAAACTGCACATGCAGCTGCTCCCACATCACTTGGAGTCATGATCGCTAGCTTTGGAAATGGTCACTGCGATGGTAAGTATTCTAGGTTATTAGCTCAAGTAGATTATAAATACTCAAATGCTCAGTTATTTGTGTGCAAACGCTGCTTGTCAGCCTTTGTGGAATAAACTGTTTTGTGGCAACCTGTTTTCCCATGAGAAAGATTGTTTATTTACAAGCTCACCCCCGCCCTGATTTCGACTTTCGATAGCTTCAGTGTAGCCCATAGACAAACTTCACTGATAATAATAGGTGAAAGGGATAATTGGTTATGCCTCCCTTCTATTCTGGTGGGATTATAACAGCCAGAAAATTTACGCAGTGTTCTTGATCAGCTTTTCTGTGGCTAAGCAGGACTTGCATCAACTGTTTGTAGTGTAATAGAAAATGCAATGTTCTCAACTGGCACTGAAAAAACATATACAAAGCAGCTGAAGGGCTAAAATCCAATAGGGAGCAGCTTTGAGGTTGTAAGTCCGTGATGCGTGCTTTTGTTCTGAAATCTGGAGCTCTCACTATTTTATTTGCAAGAAAGTTTGCTGGACAATTTCACACTGATACAGTCTCCTGGAAGTCCTATAGCAGCTTGCGTTAAAATGAAGTGTAGAAGCTTTACTGAGTTAAATTTGAAAATCAAATAATACACTGAATGCACAGTAAATTGGGTGTTTGTTTTCCTTTAACGTCAAATTCTGTTGTATTTTACCCTTCACAAATTCAGTTTTCTGTCTACAGGTTTTTTTTTCATTGACTGCATAAACGACGTAGTAGATGTTGTCAGTGGGAAAACTGGAGTTCTGCCAGTTTATGAAGTGGTACCTGGGGATGTGAGGTGTTGTCGTGAGCCACTGAAGTCAACAGGGGTTTTGCTTGTGGCTGGAGGGAGGACGCAGGACCAGGTCATGGGGCTTGGCGAGCGAGAGAGTTTGCGTGTGTGACAGCCACCTTCACTACGGCCTTGTGATCAGACAGCTGGCAGAGAAGTACTTCGCTATGCAAACATTTTAATTGTCAGTCCCTAGATATTGTAGCCATTGCTTTGTCAAGGTGTATGCAGCCTAAATGACACCCTCTGGCTATTGTTTCAGGCTAAAATACAGAAGAAAATCTGTATCGGCTTACACCTAGGGTGTGGTTCTACGATCTTTTATTTTTTAACTCCCAGTAATGCTGGATTAAGCAGCTCTTCCATCTCTGCTGAGTGAAACATTTGTGAAATAATGGTCTCATTCTAACTTTAAAGTTGTTTCCAAAACAAGGTGATGGTTGCTTAAAGAAGATATTGAATTTTCCAGCATGTATTTGGTCTGGTAATCCTAGAATCCATTGGGCCATACTTGCTTATGTATCTTTTCAGAGTGAATCTGATCTGGTTTTTATATGGCTACCTATGTGATTATATGGTATATTAGATCTTGTATCTTGGCTGTCTTTAAGAGTGTTGGAGATGTTCTATCCGTGAATAACTGTAGTATAAATCAGGATCAGTTATAATATGTAAGTGCATTGTGAAAAGTAAACAGCAAGTAAGAATTAGTTTATATTATTTAACATATTGGTTAGTTTTGAAATTTATTTTCAGTAATTAGCTGTGTTAGAAAACTAGGTAATAGAAATTTAAAGTTTCTTTGACTGAAATTCCCAAGACGGTTCCCAGTAACTTTGTGAACTGGAGAGAATACCATTTGAATCTGGGTTACTCTGCTGAGGAAGAGTTACAGCGTCATTTATTTTTATCTCCTGTTGGAGGGCTGTTGCAAATGATGCCAAAAGGAGAAAGAGGCATCATCTATACAGTATACATAAATGTGAACCATACCAAATATTCTTCTTATCCCTTCAGAACAAATCTGTAGTAGTGTGGAATATCCAGAGGCCTCAAACTCTGCAAAAATTTGGGTTAACTGGCTGTATTTTTGATGGATATTTCAAAGGAGCGAAAATTGTTCCCAGTAGTCAGACACTGTGGGTGTTGGATTATTGAGACAGCCATGTAAAATAATTTGGAAAGCAGCTTTCAAAATAATAAATTTTGCTGGGAACTTTCTCACTTTTCCCAGGAAATATTAAAATTGTCTGTTTCGCTCCAGTTCGATTAGGATGACTCTAGAAATGTATTAAAGGACTTCAACTTGCCTCTGACAACTAGAAGGCTTTGGGCTTTGGTTTGTAAGGAATATTTGTAAGCAGCATTTACTTCATAAAAGTACTTAAAGATGAATTTCGGAAAGCAATTTTGTTTTTTTGTTTCTGTGTAAGTTGTGTTACCCAAAGCAACTGTCTAGAAATCATACTTGTTAAGGAGCTTATGTTCCATATTGCAGTTCGTAATTTACAGAGAAGTTTTGAGCCAAATTCAATATATCTGTGTTGCCTACCAAAGCTACTGTAATACGTGCTTATGTAAGAGATTGCAAATTTTCACCCTAAATGCTCTTTTTTGTGGCTAAGTGATTGAAGAAGACTTCTACTACCAGTTTTGTTCTGGGACTTGGGGCGAAATACCGATGTCTGAACCATACCTGATACAGTTTGATTATGTCTTGTTTGTAGGCTGGGCAGAGCCCTCTCCTTATCTGTTGTTCCTTCTGTAGGACCTGCTTTAATAGCCAGCTGACTTGGTTTGCTTTGCCTGGCTATTTCAACACTGCTATTTCCACGGGGTGTTTGGAGAAGTCGTCCAAAACGCATCAGCCCTTGTTTGGGAAATTTCCTTCTGGTTCTGCCTGACTATCAGCCTATGCCCTGAAATGCAGGGGCACAGACCACTGTCATTGCTGGAATAAAACTTACAAGTCTCTTCTGTTGTTTTTGTGGCCTGAATTTAATGATCTGAAGTGTTGGCTTGATAGCCTTGGAGATAACAATGCTATTTTTATCTGCGGAGTAGGTAGAGCACAGGAGTAAAATCCTAAGTGTGCTGTCAGTGTGTCTCGTCTGAGGCTTGTTTACAACTGCTTGGGATGAGAAAGGGGTTCTCTGTGCAACACTGCCGTTCTCTGTCATCCTGCTGACACCGTCAAGAGTCATCGTGGATAACCACAACCATGGAAGGAAGTCCCCTGTCCGGGGCAAGGACCAAAATCACAGTCCGGATACGTGGTGCTCTGCATTGTAAAATGGGAAGACATGGTGGTAAGGTGCAACATCAGCAGTTTTATTTATAGTTTAATCACGCTAAGAGTTTTCCTGCACTCCTGTGAGTGGTGTTGTGAGATCAGGGCTTCACGGGAAGCGCTGTGCCATTCGTCATCGCAGTGATTCAGGATGATGTCACCAACTGACAGGAGCATTTGGGGTGTCCATACTGTTACGGCGGCCCTGTGATACCCTTTCATGGACTCCTTTGGCATCTTCCCCAAGTGCTCTGCAGTGTTGCTGGAAGCAAAAGCTTTTGAGCAATTTCCAAACACAAAGCGGTGCATTGTGGGCCAGCGCTGGGAAGACTGGCTCAACAAGTTTGGCAGCAGTGGCTTTGGCTTCCTGCCTACCCTGGATAGGCACCAGTAGAGATTGCCGTAGTCTTCGGGCGGGTTTGCCCTGAAGACCTCAGCCTAGGTCCTGAAATTCATGCGCGTGCAACTGCTGCGTCTGGCAAAGGATCCGCTTCTGTTGTAAACCACGGTTTTGTTATCCTGGATATGTTTGCGGTAGTTATCTTTTGTCTGCTTTAGGAAGGTGGATGTGTTATTTGTTTTCAGTGTACTGGAGGGTGGTAAACTCTACAAATTTGTCATAATATCAAAGGATCCTGTTCAGCTTTCAGTCTTCTCTTATCTATTTAATCTTACTTACTGTTGTCATCCTGAGTCATCTAGGGGCAGTTAACTAGTGCTCTGAAATGTTCTTTTCCGTGCCTTTTTTTAAATACCAACTCCGTATGTTCTTTGCTGTGCCTCTTACTTAATACTGACTCCCTATGTCTTCTGTGACATCTCCTCTACAGACCTTTGCTAACAGGCCTAGTCTTGTAACGCGATGTGCCGGGACCACCGCTTGAGGTCTGTGGGGTCCTTGGGGGGTGCAGGGCACCGCTCGCCTGTGTCTCATTGCACAGTCATATACCGAATGCGTCTAATCTTCTTGTATCTCTGCAAGGATGACTTTCTCTCTCTCGCTGCTTCTGTAATCAGGTTTATTCTTATGTCCTTTTTGGCACGAGATGTCTAAAAATTAAAATTTGTGCCCAATTCAGTACTTTTTTTTTCCCCAAGAGCAGAGCATTTTGCTTCCTAGCTGGGCTACAAAAGGGAGAAAAGTTCCTTTTTTCCCGCCTCGCCCCGTGTATTTAGTTCCATTCATATGTATCCGTATACCGTCTTCCCAAGTGTGACGAGCACTGTTACCTGCAGAGGGACCAGAGGAGAGTAGTAGTCTTGGAAGTGTCTGTCAAAAACGTCAGTTAGGCCAAACCAACCAAATCAGTACATTAAGTAGTCTGAGCAAATTCTTTTATCCTTCCCTTTTGTTTTATATTGTTATAGGTGTTACCTTCCGTGTACATCACAAGTGGGCTGGTGTTCCAGTCATGTTATAGAGGCCCAGACCATGAAAGAGCAGAAAAATTACTTTAAAGCATGTCAGCCCTTCCAGATCTTCTGCATGTATAATATGATCTAAGTGATCTTCATTTCTGAATACATCTAAATTTAAAAATATAAAAAGTTGCAGTCCTTCCCAACCTGTTTCTATTTAAGAGTGAAATGGGTGCTTTCAGTAGCAGAGAACTAGTACCAGATATGGAGGGATAATACCTGGTACAGACCTGTTCACCCGGTGTTTTCAGAGTCTTTTTAAATTCTGTAACAGATATCATGTATTTTATGTATAATGTTTGGAGATGGAATTCTGGAAAATTTTGTGAAGGCGGGCTCCTAAAATAAGGCGAATCACTCTTAACAGCGAAGAAATACATCCTGAAATCAGTATAGTGATGGGCTTATTCTAAAAGGGAGATGACATGCAAAGGCAAAACCTAAATTTCTTCTTTAGAAGAATTTGAAATTCCATAACAATAAAAAAAAATCACTTCCATAAAGAGTTTTTAGGCTGAACTGCGTTTGTATTGTATCACAGGCAGCAGTGGAATTATTGACCTTATACTGTGAACAGGTAGCCTGATTTTCTTCAGTGCTTACCTATTTAGTTAACATAACTGTTTCAGAAGACAACTGGTACTGGTTTGAAGCCTGACACTTCTGAATGGCTAGATCCCCTCTTGGAAGGGAAGCTGTGACGACTGTAGCTCTGTCCGTGCTGGAATATATAATTTGTGAGAAGTAAAGACTTACGGTTTACTGGTTCCTCAGCTATATAATTGAAATACTCGGTCATATTTATTTGTCTAAAGGTACGCAATGGCCAAGTTTAAAATACTTTGTGTCACTACATGCATGTTTAAATACATAAGAAGTGGGTTAGCTCTTTTACTACACTATAACAACTAAAACATTGTTTTATTTTCCACTTTATCTTTTAATCTTATTAAATATCACAGTACTGTTGGATTTTTTTGCTATAGTACATTTATATGCCTGTTGCTGTGCAACTTTTTTTTTAATTGTATCAAATCAACTGCTAGTAAATCTGTAAAGCAAAGGAAGTAAATTTTAAGGGAAAAACTAATAGTGCCTGCCAAATTGAGAGGGGTGCAGAAATTTAAGTTGGTATGTGAAAATTGACAGGCATCAGTTTCCTTATGGCATGATTTCCTTATTAGACATGATTGAAACAGTTTTATTTTTGAAGTGGATGTTTCAGTGTGTGGAGAATAGGAGTGGCAGGGGTGGGGTGGTTTTAGGTAGTTGGGTTGCCTAATGAAAGAAAATACTGAAATAGAATTCAGTTGACAGGTCGTCTGTACCATTTTCCTTAATATTTTTTTTTTTTTTTGCATATGTTGGTTTGCTCCCTCAGGTATCAGGTGCGTGATGTAAAACGTATGGTGAGAGTATTCTTTGTGCAAAGACATATTGCCTTTGCAGAATTAAAGAACTCTGTGCTGGTATCACACAGGAGTTGGGGTCAGCAGGGTCAGAGGGTTAGAAGAGGTTGAAAGATGAGCACTACGCATGTCCTATGTAGCAGGGAAAATAACGTGTTAACTGATGATGTTTTTAATATGAAGATTGCAGTAATGCCATCATGCGAGAGATGCATAACTGTCTCTAGTTCTTTTTTTTTATTGGTTTTGAAAAAGTTTATATTTTTAAAGACTGTATGGATTCTGGTGTTTCTGATGTCACTTTTTTGTTTATTTTTTTAGTATTACTAAATCTTGTTGTTTTCTCGTATCACAAAAGATACAGTCATGGGTACATTGTATTCCTCCAGTTCTCAGTTAGTAAGAAAAATGTGTAAATCTAAGTGAATGATTGTTACCTCTCTACTTCCTCGGTTACTGGGTGCTGAGATACAGCCAGCACCCAGCTGCATTGCTGTGACGTGGACAGTTACATAGGGAAAGATGGCAAAAAACCATACATGCCAATTTATTTTTTCCTCAAAAGCCTAGATGAGAGATGTGAAAGGGTGAGGAGCTTGGAACACGGTCACCATTTGCAGTCACGATGTATCAAAATACTTCTGCTGCAATTAATGGTTTTATGTAAACTGTGAGTGTAGATTTTAAAAAACTTCCTTTTTTCCTGCTACAGAAGTACAGCTGCTGCAAAGTACATAGAGTGCTGTGTGTGGAAGAGGAGGAAAGTACCAGACCTACTGATGTTAAAACAATTCATAATAGTAGCATGCTTTGGGGTATATGACTTAAGATACAATTCAGAATATTCTCTGGATGATATAGTTAATTTTAATTGAGGCTATGACTGTAACTAGTTGCTTGGCCAGAACTTTTTGTCCCCTCATAGTAGACCCTGTTTTTCTGCATAACAACTGAAGTGTTCCTGTGTACCCTTTCATGTTAAATTACCCCAGATTTTACTATTACTGTGTAAATACCAAGTTTATTTCCTGAGTTCTGTTTAATTTTTATGTCATAATCGCAAAATTTAACTCAACATTGAGGGTTCCTTAAGGTATTTTAGAATTAGGTATGTAACAAATAGGTTTTTTTTTTTTCCACAAAAACATACATAATAATTTGTTGGCTAAAATATAGCAGTGGCATGGTGAGATCATGTCATCTAAAAATAATGGATGGCTTTGAAGATTTCTTATATGACAAGTTGTATGTTCAGCATTTACATAATATTATACAAATTGGCTGGAGAAATTTAAAATATCTTCAACTCTGAAAACTAATTAATGAGTAAATGGAAATAGTTTTTGCATATGACTGACTTCATTCAAATTGCTGACGAAAACCTGATGTAACAGAATACGGGGGGGGAATTTTTCATCTGCTGAAAAGCTTTAAATATGCGACTTGTGCTTCATTGAGAAATTTATTAATCAGTCTTCTGTAAACTTGCTCACTGAAATTTTGTGTTATTCTGAATAATAGAAAAACTGTTTAATAGTTTTGAATGAACAATTTGACATACTTTTTGTATTAGATTTTCTAAAAGATTGTGTGTAGCTGAATTTGTATACAAAGAATTAACTAAATACTTAGATGTCTGCTTTAATATGTGTTTTATATATAATAACAGGAACATTCAAATCTTGGGAGCCTAAAATTAGAACTCCCAGCTGCGCGCTAGGCTGCAGGTGCACGTGTGCATGACACACTTCTCTTTGGTATCTGCTGCTCAGTCTTTATCAGTGGGCACGATACAGAAATTTCCCAAGACTGTTAAATTTTAGAGAACAGGAGGTGTAGCGACTGCCAGCATTGCATTTTGCATCCTGAGAGAGGAAAGGCTACAGGAGAATTGCAGTGATCGTGTGCTCGTAGCCTTGCAAAAGGGCTGGTGTTTGGCTTTGCCGCTTGGGTACACGCAGAGGAGCGGTACTGCCTGCAGCATGTGGCAAACCTTCTTGCTGGAGGAGGTGGTGCAGGGGATGGGATTTTGGAAATGCAGCATGGCTGAACCTAGAGAAAATGTGAGCCAGGAGAGGTAGGTCCTCCTTCACCCTTTCAGGTTAGATTCTGCCTTGAATTTGGGAAGGCACAGTGAAAACTACAGAACCGTAGCTTTGGAAAAATAGGCTGTCTTGAGTTTGGAAAGGAGACTGGACAGAGAGGGCTCCGCTTTTGGAGATAAAGTGTTCTAACACTAGTAAAGATTTACGACCGATCAAATCTCGTAATGCGGCTCCTGTGCCTAGTTAAACTAGATTGTGGGGTTTTTTGGTCTTGAAGTGAAAGTCGTTTCTCTGAGCCAAAACTTTGAGGTTTGGGTATTCTTAGGACTTTATTAAAGTGCTGTGTAATTGCTATATTTGCCAAAGTGGAAAATGCAGTAAAAACATTTAATCAAGTCTTCAGCTGTTCCTTCCTTCATCCGATCAATCAACAACTGCACGGTGAAACAAAGTTCATGCACTTGTGCTCAGAACCCAAGCAGAGCTGTGCCTTTCAGATGTCTCCTCAAATAGCTGGGCTTTCAAAGCTGCCTGTGCAAAAAATGTAAGTTACTTCATGGACAGAGCGGAGTTGGCAAGGAATTTAAAAAAAATAGATAACCCTGCAGAAAATACTTTAGCAATGCTTCCCTCTGAGCCTAAATGAAACAGCTTGGGTATGGAAATGTCCATTTGTTTTGCTTTATTTTGTATTAAAAGGCTCTTTTGTATCTGAGGCAACATGAGCACAAACCTTATGGGACAATTTTTTTAAGAAAGTGTTTCTGTATGTAAATTTGATCGTTTTATGTTCAGTTTGTTTGATTATGCATATGTTCTTTGCAAGCACAAATTTGTTATGCCTGCGCATATGGTTCATAAAATACTTTTGTTCTATTAATACATAACTGTTCATTACTTGAATTTTTGCAGAAAACCCTCAAGTATGTGTATTTTACCAGAAGCTCTTATTTTGGTTTAAAACTTGTGTAAACCAGAGCACTCTGAATATTATGTGGTTTTAGTTATTTTGTTCACAATATCTGTTTAGGAATAATCTTTTTTTTTTTTTTTTTTTTGTTATCATCTTGCATAATACACAGTAAAAAATTTGCCAGTAGTTTAATTTCATTTCAACATTGATAAGTATACAAAACCGCATGTGTGTTCATGAATGATAAGCACTTAAAGTGTTTCTGGAAAATAGTTTGGAAAAATATTGTGTAGAAAATAATATTTCAGTTGCAGAAAGTGAAGTATTTGTGTATGAAAGGTAAGTTTTGAGATGCTAACTTAAGTCACTTTTTTTTTTTAAACATTCCTGTCAATTCAAATAAGGGACTATATGACTTAGAATTGATGGGAGCTTTACTTAAGATAACTAAGTTAGTTAAGATACCTTGTAGTGCTATTTGTGCAGAAAGCTTGCTGCCTCAGGCTTGCGTCTAAGATCCTCCTTGCACCTGAAAATTACTTGTTATTGACAACTAATGTCAGCAATAGATCCAGCAGGATTCCTGGTGTGCAGGTTTCTTGGCAGAATTTTAGCTTTTTGGGCTGACTGTAAGCCGTTAGTCTGGTTGTAACCCAGCTCAGCTTTCTGTTTGACGTCTGCCCAGGTTTGGTGTGCTCTGTTTCATGTGGTCCGAAACGCTGGTTGATCGCCTGCCTTCTCCCTCCTCGTGCCTCTCTCCCCCAGATCATAAGCTCTTAAAAACAGTAATTTGGGAGGTTTTGTCTGCTTTCAGGTATTAAAGTGGCATTCATGTTCTCCACAACCATAAAGGGTAAACCAATTGAAATATTTTTATTACTTTAACAGGATCTGACAGTAGCTGGGACAAGTGTTATAAGCAAATTACAGGAGGTGGCACAAAACTTTTTTTTCCTTCAAGACATCAACTAGTTTTAAGTTTCTGCAGCTGTGTTTTTTCTCCCCTTCTCAACATTTTTTCAGATGTTACTGAAGAGTTGTGTTATCTTAAAGAACAGTTCTAATAAAAGCATGCCTTCAGAGAAGGAGATCTACCAGTTAAGTTAAAACGAGATGTACTCACATATTTTTCACCTTAGTATGATCAAGACTAACGATCTTCTAACGAGAAGAGAAAACACAGCTAGTATGGAGCAAATGTATTCAAGATAGCTTTTGTGAACACTATTTGAATTTACTTGGTCCATGAAGTAAATAGTTCAAACAATCCAGATTTGGCAACATTTCAAAATAATGGGATATATTTACAATTTCCTTGTATAGTACCTCCAAAACAGTTCCCTGATGTCTTAATGGAAAGCCTAGCGAATTGATAAAAGTTGGTACATTTACTTAGGGTGGATTTAGATCAGGCCCCAGTAAAAAGAAAAATAAACTCTGTGTTTGGGGAGCTGTAAAGATAATAGGGAGTTATATCTCTGTTGTGAGTGTAAAGTTAATAGTCTAGGGCATCGTGTTTTAATACATCGAATATTAACTACAGTAATTTAAAATATTATGGAAGTGTAATCAGGCTGGTGGTGTGCTGAAGGCATGTTATGCTGTGCCGTGGGGATCTTTGTAGTCAAAACATCTTACTGTTCACATCGGGCATCAGCATGAAATGTTCATTGTCAAATTACGCTAAATGGCAAGCAATATGTACGTATTTGTGATAAACCAGATTCAGACTTTAAAAATTAATCTTAATAAGCAGATGCTTATGCTGAGAATGGATAGGGAGGAAGTGAGCGTTAGCTGTGTTCTGGCTCAAAAAATAGTTCTGCAGTACTTTTATGTGTTTTTGTCACTTTTTTCATCGAGTTTTTTTATTCTTTTGCCGTAACACTGATAGAGTTTGTTCTTTGCCCTTTCACTTCTGCCCTTGCTAGTTTTGCTTTCTCTTCCTCTGTTTCAGTTTTCACTCTCCTCCTTGTTTTTTCAGTCGCAGTGAGCAGACTTCTGCAAAATAGGAAACTTGTGTTCTGCAAACAGCCAGGATTAGGGCTCCTTTTACCCTCTGCCTCTAGGGTTTGCTGTCCTGGAGAAGATCTTGACCTGGCTTTTTTGGTGATATTTCATTTCATTTCTAGAAGGGATGTTGTCTTATTACATGCTAGGTTAGATGGACTGTGCAATGGTCCCAGCCTGAAAAGGGACAACAAGATTTGTAGGAAATTTGATAAATTTTGGGGTTTAAAAAAAAAAAAATCCAATAAAAATACACAGTGGAGCTGCGGCAGTCACTGAATCTAGTGGCTCAATAAATGCAAACTGCCGACCTGTTCTCTAGCTGCATGATTTAGCCCGTTTTATTTGTTCTGTTGTCCGTGCTGTTAAGTAATAGAATTGAGAGTACACAGACACAGCCACTTTTAATGACCACAAGCATGAATTTCTGTAGTGTAACCGTCTTGAAAGAAAATGCTGAAAATACTAAGAAATTACTAGGTGACTTATGTGCTTCTACATCCCTCAGGAGAAGAGGAGATGGCAGCTCAGTTTAAGGAAGTTTTTCAGACATGCTGAGCTCCATGTTACTTGATGTACAGTATGCCAGATTGTCCATTATTGTTTTTCCTTTTTTATTAGAAAAGATACTATATTGGCCTTTTCCAAATAAGAAGCATTTTCCTTATTACGTGCTCAACAAATAATGCAATTAAGATATCTGCGAATTGCCTATGGCATGGGTTTGTTCTAGTCTTGGTGAAGAGTGCAGCAATATATCATTTAAAGTTACCTTTTCAAAAACACTGTAACTAAGTTACATTTGAAAGGAGAAGTGAATTCTGGAGGTCACAACATTCAGAGGTTTCATATTATGGAGGTAAATGAAGTTGTTTTTCTTTTTGGTGTTAACAGAATTAATGTAACTAGCAGCTCCTATAACAGTATTTGTATGTTGATACCGTAAAAATACTGCATTTATGGAAAAATAAATGGAAATTTTGAGGTCTTGGTTTAAATTTTTAGTTTGACCTTGAAAAACATTCCCAGATGGAGAGAGTTAAATGAGCCCAGCTTTGAAAGAGGAACATATGAATCACGGTTGCTAGGCTCTTCCTTGAGAGGCACAAGCTTTACATTTACAGCGAAGTATTTCAAAAAGTAATCTTTAAACTCGGAGGAACAGTGCGTTTGAAATGACACTGGTGAAATACTATAAACTTCATTAGATTTTTAAATAGAGAATTTGCATGTCATTAAATGAAATAGGTATAAAGTATTAGACATTAGAATATCAACTGCAAGACTGGTGAACTTTCAGAAGTGGTTGGGGGGGAACAGAAAAATAAGGCATACATACTTACGTAAGTTTTGTTAAACTGTTCTGTATATTATTCTCTAACACTTGCATGGTCTAATTTGTCATTCTCATAACAGTGCCGCATAGATGTTTGCCCCATTGGAACACAGAAACAGAAATAGGATTTCCCTGAAACCTGCTCTTACTCTGCTTGACTAAAATGACAGCGAAGCACATTAAATGCGTGGGAGCTTACCTGCCTGAGACTGAGGCTCCTGGGTTGGGACGTGTGGATTTGGGTCTCTTCCAGCTGTCTTGTGGTTGGGTCACGCTCCTTACAGTTCCAAACCTGTTGTTAAAACTAATGTTCAGGTCTCCCTGAAGTACGGATACTACTTTTTGCCCCCTGGTATCTAGTCTATGGGCTGGTCTCGTGTGTTCGTGCAGTGCTCAGCACAGTTGGGTTCCAGTCTTATTTGGGGCCCTATGGGTTTGTCTAACTAAAGGATTTGATTGTACCTATTTTTAAATAAATGCTTTGATAATAAAATGCTATCGTTTATTTTACCTCATATGAGACAACAAAAGGAATTGCATTTAGGACTCTAACCTTCCTGCTGCTTCCTTGCTCGTTATGTTTAGATGCTGCTCTATTATCAGTACCGTAGGAGAGTACTGCGGGGATAGAAGATCTTTTACGTTGATCGGTGTGATCTGGCTGGAGTTGTGTGCATGACTTCCTCTGAAATCATGGTTGTGATTTTGGGTGTGCAGCAAATACTTTTTTTTCCTGTGTCAAGTGGTTTTACTCTTAGAATGGTTCTTTATGAGTTTGTGTATTTCCTAGTATTTTGGCATTGCTTTCTGTCACTTGGAGCATTGATTTTAAAACTCTGAAGATGTGCTTCGCAGTGTAAAGGACGCTCGTAAATTATTCAGATTTCTTGGGATCCCCAAACTGAAATAAAACATTTTTGTTTACGTCAATTTCTGCCAATTTGTTTCAGTTGTCGTTTCAAATTGCAGCTCTGTATTGCCAGCAATTATTCATAAAAGGGTACTTAAATAGAGTGAGCATGATGTCTCAGGCTAGTGTCAAGGAGTGCTTTATCTTGCAAGAGACGCAGAATCCGTTAATGACTTCCCCCCTGCGTTCTGTACAAGCTGGTGTAAAGTCTGTGAATCCAGCGTTGTCTGAAAGGTATGGTTATGAGAGCAGGTTACAGGGTGTGGATTTACAGTTCGTTAGACATTATACAGCAGTAGCCTGTCTGTGTGCTATTAACAATGTAAATAGCAGGCAGTGCGTGCTGTTATTGTCCCATTCATCATGGTGTATTAGTAGTCAAATGGAAGTGACCCTGGAGTATTTGCTTGCCGTGTGGAAACTCTTCTACGCAGGCATACCGAAAGAGCCCCTGCGTGGAATATTAGCAATGACGTTTAAGTTTATACTTTTTTTTTTCCCCTTAACTAGCTTAATATTACATCACAGAAAGCAGATACTGAAAAATAGTTTATTATTCCTATCTGACTTTTTTCCCCAGCATATATTTACTCAGTTTTGCCTAGTTTTTGCAGTAAGTTAGGTGTGCCAGATGTCTTAATACTTTTTTTATATATGTATAAATATCATATAAACAAATAAGCAAGAGTCACTACTTAATGAAGTGCAAATCAGTTCATAATTTATTATTTATTTAATGTAACCTCAGTTGCAAAAAGGTGTCTGTGGTTTAGGTAAGTGTAGCTCTGATCTATCACAGCCATGTCAGATGTCGATGGTCGTTGTATTTGTGTCCAACTGCAAAATCCAGTTGCAACTGTTATTGCCGGTATCATGCTTAATTTTAATGTAGCGCTAATAAGGTTTTTGAAAAACCTGGGATAGACCTTATTTTTTAAAGAAAGGTAATTAAATTTTTATGATGAAGATACTTACTACAAAGGGAGCCCTTAATTCTGGAAGCTGTTCGGTGTGGATACGTTCTTTTGTCTGCGAGAACAAACAGTGGAGTCCGTGGGGCTCTACAGTGCTGCCAGCATCGTGCTGCCAGCGGTTACCTTGGGTTATGGCGCCTTTGCTCTTAAAATGCAGCCCACTCGATTGATTTCATAATTGGTGCTCCAGTAATGAACAAAAATATGGATGTTGTTAAAAATACACATAGGTGAATTAGTAGCTTTAAAACAAAACTCTGGGGTCAGTTCTAGCACAGAGGTAAATAAGTTTAACTTAATTTCTAAGTTACTGTTACGATAAACTTATTAATTTTTTTAAGAAAATAAGTTTTCTTATATCAGTTTTAAACTTTTAAATAGTGTTATAGGTCCCTTAGCCACGTGCTTTGGCAATAATGAATTTATACTCTTATGTTTGCAGGTTCCTATTTTTTGTCTTCTAATAATTGAACAACATTTTTAGTTATATAAATGTAATATACATTTAAGTTGTGTAGTAAATGTTGTATTTAATGCTCCAGTAGTCTCTGAATGCAGTTTTATCTATATTCTTAAGAAACTGTATTCTTAAAAGTGTAGAAACTAATTTTATTCGTAAGGTCTGGAAGTATGTGTGTTATCTCTGAAATCCACACATGCTCTGACATACTGTTATCTCTATTTCTCTCTCTTATATAGCTGTTACACAGATCTCTGGCAGCAGATGGCTGGACTATAATGCACTGTTAAACAAATAAAACCATTAGGCACGTAATACTGCCTGGTAAACGACTGTGTGTTTAAAATGGTTTAAAAAAATTAAATAGAAAATAAAGTTCATTTTTGAATTCATTTAATGAAATTGGAATAAAATCCAGACCCCTTTCAGAATACATAAAACATCCTCTCTTATGTTGCGTTTGTCATTTGAAGTCAGTCTTTTTTTATTACATTCTTGCATCTGGTATAAGATAATCAGTCCTAAATCAGTTTTCTAATAGATGTTTTCTACAAGTAATCGTTCATTTTACATTTATCTTTGTAGGAAGATTTTTGCTTTTGTAATACTCCAGCACAAAATTATCTACTGCATTATATGCTCTTTTTTCCTCATTTTCAAATTTGATACAAATGTATTACAATTATGATTCAACACTAGTGTCATGGCTCTGTAATTAAACTGTTTTTCAATAATTGTCAGCAGCTGAGAGATGCCATTTTGTCTTTTTGTTTTTAGATATGCCAATATTTGGTCTTTGCCCGGCTCATGATGATTTCTATTTGGTGATGTGTAACCACTGTAATCAGGTCGTAAAACCACAGGCATTTCAATCACATTATGGTAAGTGCTTAACTATTTTTAATAATTAAGGGTGAGGTTAAATCAGGATTAAGCCTGGCAATTTTTTTTTTTTAAATTGATGGTACGTACATAGATCATTACATTATAAATAATGTCAAAGAACATAACCTGTGTTTAATCATTTTATATACATTGTAATGCAGTTACGTAAAGATCTTTTTCCTTTTAATTTTTTAATGCCTTCTTGAAATGCTGCATACATACAGTTCAATTTTGAAATGACATATAGTGTATTTCACAGACAGAATGTGTAGTGTGTTTGTGTCTGTGTGTGTCATTTCTCCTTGTGTATTTATACAAATTATTTTTACACGGGTTCTGTTGCAGTGTGAACTGTGAACTTGAGCTAAAAGCTAAACTTACAAATTTTGTTGTAAAACATAGTATGCTTCCAGTGGCCAGTGAGCTTGCTTATTTATTTTCAAAAGTATCAATTTGTATTTGTTTTACTGGTCCGATGGTTTTGTATATAAACTATGCTAGGAAGCTTTTGTTGTGTTGGTTGGTGTTGGCTGGTCTTTATAGAGGACTGAGAAAATGCGAAGTGCTACGCAAGTTCAAGTGCTCTGTTGCTTCCTACAAACCTAACTGGGGGTGGTTGGCAGTTCTTTTTCATACTCCTCTCAAGCCTAGAAATTAATCTCAAACAATTTTATGCCAATATTTGGATAGGTGGTGTTGGGTATTCAGCTTTTTGTTTCTTGAGAAATTCAGGAGATGTTTTCTAACCAAGTGCTAATAAAAAAGGTAGACAAAGCATCTTCTGAACTAGTCCTTCCTCGCTCTGCGTGTGAGTATTCGTATGTGTTCCCTTTTTTCCTAGCCCAGTGCACCTACTGATTGCCTCGGTGTTTAAAAGGATAGAAAATGCTGGATAGGGGTGGGGAGGCTCTTCTAGTGTTGAGAATAAGGGGTAACTTTTCTTGCATCTTAAATACTCCGGCCCTTTGGCAAGAAAAGGCATACTCACTTCTGCTTCCTAGAGACTTGGAAGGGGTCTTCCTGCGCTGTGCAGAGGGTGAACTTCTTATCCTTTCCACCTCTCACTTGAGGTTTTTTGTGTTGTAATGCCTTATGGATTATACCTCTACCCTTGCTGCTGGATTTCTGCCGTTGTCTTGCACAGAGCGTCCTGGAGAAGAATCTGATAGGTCTTGTGACATAATTCTTACTCATTTGGTTGTTATTCTGTGGATGGCAGTATTAATAAAATTTTTAAAACCCCCACAATTTTGTGGACATAAGTCTCCAGAGCTGTAGGGAGCCAGAAGAACAGAAGGCCATCAGCTTGTCTTCCTCTGGTTGCTCTAAGCCTTTGTATCAGCTGAGAGCAAGTCCACCCCGTGCCAGCATGATTCCTCACCTGTCACTGAATACCAGTTTGGAGTGTCCAATAAGTCCTTCTAAAATATCATATTAAATTGATTCTGACAGTTAAAAATAAATTCATGGGGGAGGACTGGATGGTACCCAGTTCGGAGTGTCGGTATATTCAGTCTTCCATCTTGAGGTCGGTAATATGGAACTGGCTCAGGTTGGTAGTGATGGAGAGCTGTGGATATCTGCAGACACTTTGGGTTGTCTTCCTGAAATGAGCAGGTGATCTCCAAATACTGTCTGACAAATGGGTATCCGTACTGTAGGAACCAGTATTGTAGTTGTTGGCGTGACAGCCTTGTGGACAGATTGAAGAAGCAGTTCAAGAACAGAAGAGGTACGGCATTGCTTCTTAACCGTGACGTGAAAACATGGGGTATTGTAATGCTGGTTGTACCAGGGTTAAGCTTGCTGTGAGAAGTCAATTCAAACTCTTCTGTAAGCACTACTTGCAATTTAAAAGAGACAGAGTGAAGAGGGAACTTACAAAATGAAGGTATGGAAAATATTTTTAAAAAATAAAAGAATAAATACTAATGCAATGTTCCCATTCTGTATCACGTTGTAGGAGCGTGATCTCTAAACACGAAACTTTCCCTGATGTAAAACTTACACCAATGGCAGATTCATACTTTGAGAGAAATGTAGAAGGGGGGGATGGAAATGACGAGGTTTTTCTTAGTATTTCTTAAGCCCATTCTGAACAATGAAGACGCTCGCAAGGGCTGCGGCGTGCAAAGGAAACAGGCGGGGTCATTCTGATGAGAAAAACAGGCTTGGGTGGGGTGAATGTCATTAAAGGACCTTGGTTTGCCAAACTAATAGCCTCAGAAAGGTAAGAAGGCTGACTTGGTGATTTTGAGTAGAACTAGTGCTCTCCTCGCTTTTTATCAGCCTTCACATTCTTGAAATCCTTACGCAGTTGTCCCTCATTTTAGCAAATTGAATGTGAAAGCTGATAAATATGGCAGATGATTGATTACCAGGCAACGGTGTTTGGTTTGTTGTTTTTTTTTTTTTTTTTAACACAGTGTACTTCAGGAGAAGAAAATTGCTGAAGTCCTCAAAACGCACAGTTCTTTTAAAACAAAAAGTATGCTATCGTGATAACAAGAAAATAGAACACTGTTTGGATTCATCAGTCAGTTTTCCCTGAATTAGGTCTTTTATTTTTGGCATTATTTCAGGGATTGATAAAGGAGAGATTACTTCAACAAGTTCTGAAAAATTACAGTGCATCAATGAAGCTGTACCTTTGTGATGTTCTTAGGGTCTTTTAAAGTTATTTTTAACTGTTACCAGAGAAATAGTAATCTCTTAAAATATTCTACAACTCCTGGTGGTATGTGTCACTTGTACTTGGTGTTCTTTGAAACTTGTCACATGGGATTTTGTTTTCTGAAGTAGAATATGCTCTTTTAAAATGTCAGTTTTGTCAAAGGAAGGCTACACAAACTTAGCTGAACCTAGTGAGCTAATGAATTTCTTCCAAAGCATATTTGTGATAAACTACTTAACTAGGTAGGCTGAAAATGCATTGCAGGGCATATGCTGGCTTTTTTTCCTGGACCACAAGTAGTCAGAAATAATCTAAATGTAACCTTGTTGATCAGAATATTTGAGCTTTTTAGTAAAATACTTTATTGATACAAATCACAGATTTTTTTTTGTATGTAACTGATACTTTGATATTTCATGGGTTTTAATTGACTAGAAGAGATATTAATTCAAAATTCTACCTTTTGAAGCAATCTAAACATGCATTTGGAGTATGAATTGCCACTTCAATAATTTATCCTATACTGTTAGCATATGTACTATCATTGATTTGTAAAATTCGGTGACGTATTTGGTATGCATAACACCACATGTAAGTTACTTTTTTAAAGCAATCTAATATCATGAGATACCTGAAGTCTGCTTGTGTTATTTCTTCTGGCCTGTGCCCTGCAGCTGACTGTCAGTACGCTCTGAGGGTCGTACCCTCCTGGCCTGGGGTGGCAGTGACGCCGGGGAGCTGGCGGGGCAGGAGCAGGCCAGCCAGCCGAGGAGAGTCGTTTCAAGACAAATCCTCTGTTCTGTCAGATCTCAGCTGCTGCATTTGTGGGGCTGGACACGGGATTTAAGTCCTTTATTGCCACTATTCTTGCTGCTGCTTTTTGAATGGTCATGCTTTCATGGTATCAGCATCTTCCTTGGATGGCTCAAGATCAATTCAGAGGTGAAAGGTGGAAAAAAAGGTATGATGTTCAGGCATTCAGTCTTGTGGGTGAAGCACCTGAGATTGCTTATCATGATGACCTATTCTGAAAAAACACAGTATTTTTCTCCAGTTGGAGTATTTCTCTACACTCTGGATGATCATGTGCCAGCCTCTCCAGCTTCCATGCCACAGAGACTCTCCCTCTGTATTTAAATTGTGTGTATTTCTTAAGTCCCTGCACAGTTTCCTCTCTTAATATATAAATTCTTACAATAAAAATGACTGTGCTGTCTGTCAAATTGCTAACAGTCACGCTCCTCCAGAGTGCCCCTCGGCAGACAGCGGGATGTGCCTGCGTCCCCTTTATTTCCTCTCTCTCCTTCCCACAAAACCGTGCTAGACATGGTTCCCATGCTGCACCGAAAGGTTGCTCTTTGAAGAAGCCATCGCGACAGTTATTTCAGGTTGTTCGTGGAAACCCTGAAGTGACGTGGTTTTCGGGCCGTATGACCTTTTGTTGGTATTTCAGCCGTTCCACAGGTTTATCACATCTCCCTGTGGTTATCAGCCTCCTGTTTGAGGAGAGATGCTTCTCTGCACCATCTGGGCTGCTTTGTGGCTCAGAGGAGAGGAGACAGCTCAGCACTGTGGAAGTAGCATCAGTGTAGAGATGTGGGGTTTCTTCCTTCTAATTTTTCCTAGGTTTTTTTGCAGAATTGTTTCCTCTGTGCCTTGGTTTCTGTAAATATAAAGTGAGGTTAAACTCTCAGCAATAATAATGAAGGCTACCTGTAAAACTTAAACTGAGAGTGCCTGTGAGTCATGCAGTGATTGTGAAAACCATTAATACAGTACGTATTGAAAAGAGGTGATGATAGCGTGTTGGGCTGTTGAGTCACTGAAAGGCTATGCCCGGTGTTGTGATTAACTTCTATAGGTTTGGCATGCAGTGGCAAAGGTGAGCGATACTGTGAGCTTTGCTTGCTGCTGATCTGTGAGCCGGTGGGGAATCGCTTAAGCATTTCAGTTTCTGATCAGTGCATGTTTAAACCTGAAGTATGGGATTCAGAAATGGGATAATAATACAGATTTACACACCTCTTGTGGTTTCTAGGAGGTTGTGAGGTTGGAATAGACAACCCACAACCCTATACTCAGTCTGGAGAGACTCAGAGGGTAGAACCTGGCAGGAGAGAGAGAGATGTTCGCTTGTGTTACTTGGGTCCATCTTGCAAGTCAGTGTAAGGTCTCTTGTGAATCTCCTTCACCTAACTGTATAACCGTACTCCTTCCTCCCTCAGCCAGTTCTCACACCCACCTTTAGTTAGCAGGTTTACTGCTTTGGCTAGTCATAAGGGGTTTTTTGGTGTTAAGTGCTTGGATTCAGAGAGAACATGTGATATTTGTTGTGATTTTAATCGGGATAAATGATCCGTTAACTATCCCTGCTAATATCCTGTTGCATTTCAGATGTTTTATCATATGTAATTTAAGTATTACAGTCCCTGCAGCGTTACATATTTGGTTTCTTCTGACATACTGTGAACTGAATATGAATTTGTCCTACCCTCTTTCTGTTATCTCAAATTTGGCATCAGCTAATTGTTCTGAAAAATCTGACATTGGTATTTAATATTTTTATTTTTCAAAGTTCTGCAGATGTTGCTTGTTTAGAATAGAATAGAGAGAGTGTTCAGCACGGATTACGAAGTCAAAGATAAAGTGTCTGTACAAGGCAGCATTTGAAGCAGATAGGAAAAAGAAAGGAATGTACTGAATCTTGTTCGAAAGCCATTGGACCTGAGGATTGGGGGAAGTTGTTGTTGGGTAGGTTTTTTTTGTTTTGTTTTGTGTTAGGGTTTTTGGGGGGGGAGGCTCATAGGAAATTGCCTGAGCTTATCTGTGTTTTGGAGGGATAGGCCTTCATTATGGCCTGCATACTTCTGGCAGCAAGCAATTTGTTTCAGTAACTAAATGTCCGCTGTTCGCTAATGTCTCTTTAAAGCAATATGAAAACGTTTTATATAAATCATAAGAATTTTCTTGGGTATCAGTAATCTTCTGTAGTAGTCTAACAACCAAAATAAAACTTGAATATTATGTGGTGTGTCACAGATGTGCTGGAGTGCTCTGCCAAGCATATTGCCAAACGTGCACAGGTGGCATTTGGCATATTATGGCTCGAGTTAATGTATATGATTTAACAAATTGTCATTGGCAGCTTCAGCAGCTTCTGTTTAAATACACAGTCCTCTCACAGTAGTTCACACAGTCCAGATTCCAGTAGTTGGATCTTAGTGTCCGAGTCCAGCAACAGCTAGCTTAATTTCTTCTTGGCAGAGATTTGTGAAATTCTGTAGCTTTTGCAAGAATCATCTTGGCATATTCCCAAAAGGGAATGGGCTCAGAGGTCAGGACAGGATTCATTTTGGGGAAAAAAAAAAGTTTCAGCTGGTTATTTAGTTATTTTTAAATAATGCATCATTAAATAAGAAAGTATTACCACCTGGAAAGAAACTCTGTAAATATATTTTGGGCTGTGAAATGTGTACCCCAAAGCCGTTAGCTGAATACCAAATGTACTAGTTGGGATTTAAAGTCACAAACAAGTTCTGCCATGCAGATTTTAAGGAGCGATGAAGTTAGGCGCTGTGGTTCATTGTAACATCGCAAACGGTTCACATGCAGAAGGTTATTTTTGTAAGCATAATGGCTGTGGTCTTTGTTTATTACATGAAAGCATAGAGACTCTGTTTGAGAAGTTGATGGCAGTTTTCTAGTAAAACTTCCTCCTTTTTTGTGGGTACATGGATTTGTCAAGCTCTGGTTGAAGACATAAAGCAATCTGAAGTATCAGCTAACAAAAAAGGTGATGTTCAGCTTCAGATTTAAAAAAGAAATTGTTTGTTCAGTTTACCGCTTACCACGTAACTCATGTTATTCTACCTGCACCACCGTGTGTGCTAAAATATTGCAAACTTAAAGTGCTCTGGTGTGCTTTTGGCTTTTCTTACCTTCAGTTAGCGTCAATCGAATTTCATGCTGTTCTGCCATAGCAGAAGACCTACATGCAGAAATCCTTGTGTTTTATTGCTGGCTGGATAGAGAATATCTTTTTTTTATTCTAGTCTTACTAAAATGTTAAAGTAGTTAAAACAAGTCCAACATACAAAATTTTACAAGGGTTCCATGAAAACCCTGGTCCTTTATAGTGATGTCCTTGCTAGGTATTTGGAGATTGGGACCGACTGCTCCCTTTTCAAGGTAAACAGTAATGGGGAAAGAAAGAAAAACAAAGATATTTATCTTTGTGGGAAAAGGAAGCAATGCTGCGTTCACTGTTGCTTACAGAAGTAGTTGTTCAGCAAGCGGGGGAAAGTTAGTATGTTGATCAATAGATTGGAATAAGATCTAAAGAGAACAAGTAGTTCTGATAAAAAGTAGCTGTTGAGTATCTTTGACTACAGCTTCACTTTGGACAAAGCCAGCTGGGATAGTCGCATCAGGTCTACAATTAAAAATGATTGACAATGAGAGAGTTAACTGATCTAAAAGTCAACATTAAGCTTCATCATTCAGAACCCATTTTGAATGATGAAACGGCTCGTGGAGCAGAGCACAGCTCTCATCGCCACCGTTTCAGATTTTCTGCAGGTTCAGGGAAGGCCATTCTGCATCAGCTTACGTGCTCCACATCCTTGGAAGGTTTCCTTCACAGCTAAAAGGGCTCTTTCTAAGGCCTAGGCCACTCCTTCAAGCTGGAGCTCGGCCAGAGGAGGTGGCACGTGTTGCGCGGGCAGGCCATGGGCACGCAGGGCTTGGCACGCAGCCCGAAGCTGAGTGCAGAAGAATGAAGCTGCAACCTGTTTAAGAGCTGGGGAGGTGGAAGAAGCCCGAATCGGAATAAAAATGGACAGGATTTCTGCTGTTGTGGAGGAGAGTTGGGAATGTGTCAGAGCCATCGAGGTATGAACTTGGTGTTGGAGGGTGGAGTTAGTAGTAGTTTAATTTCAAAAGCTAATGACATGCAGATCAATTATTTATAAGGACTTCCTCATTTATTTTTTGGGGAGAAGTATGTGTTCTCGTGAACTGTGTAGATTATTCCAAGAACTGCAAACCTCAGATGAACGCCACAGCGCTTCGTGATTCCGGGGAGAAGTATTCTGGGAAGCTTGTAAAACAATGTCATGAAGAAAATAGTTCGGGTTGTTTTTTGCTTTTTTTCATGGAAGCACATAGTTTCAAGTTGCACAGGCTGTACCCTCTCATCCCACCAGCCGACTCTCAAACAACTGCCGCATTCGGAAGGGAGAGGACTTGCACGTAATCTCTTTTTCTCTGCAAGCACAGCTACAAAGGACAGATAGGAAATCTCATCAGTAACCATCAATTACATTAATTTTTTGCCAAGATACCGCTGCTCCCAGCGCAGAGCTGTGCAGCACCTGGCTGGGGCAGGAGGGTGGCAGCTTTGGCAGGGCTGGTTCAGCACAGCTAGAATTAAGTGGTTTGCAGCCTGGGTGGGTGTGTGTCCGCGGAGGGGAAAGAGAGGACGTGGGGGAATAGCTAAAAAGGGAAATGTAAAACAAAGAACTTAAGTGAAACACATATAAAAAGAAATAGATGAAGACAATAAGGAGGAAGCTAAATAAGGAAGGTAGGAGAAAATGACCTTGCAGGAGGCAGAATGAAGTAGGTATGGTGCTGGTTTTATTACTCTGTATTGAGGAGGAAAAGTGGAAGAAAGGAGGAGAGGTTTAACAAACAAAAGCTTTCTCACTAGTTTTTCCTCTCTTAATGTTTTGGCAGCAATGCTATTAGTGTGGTTTGTGTATCGCCATGGCGTTCTTGGATTTTGCACATTTTGGTGGGGGGCGGGGGGAACAACAGTGCGTCCTGCTTGAGACACCTCTCCCAGCTTTATCCGGCACTGACCATCAAGGAAAGAGATGGATATATGCATGCATGTTCACTTATTAATAGGTCATCTTCTGTTTGTTTTCTTACACATCCCTTTTACTGTTTCTTGCTGGACTTCTGAAGTTTATTTAAAAATTCTCATTTTCTGTACTCTAAATAATATAATTTTTTTAGAGAGTAGGAGGTGCATAGGATGTACATGTAGCTTTCATGCAGCTTTTGCAGTAAGAGGAATGCCCACCAGTTATCTACAAGCAGAGAGAATAGGAGGTAGTGTACTAGATGGAAGAAAGTTACCCATGCTGGACCTACGTAAAAGCAGTGTTTTGTAGGAACTTCTTCATCTGCTGCCTCAAGACAAGTAGGCAGCATTCCGAAAGCTGTATTCTCACCTACAGCAATAGTGCACCAAATGGTAACCAGGTGTGTATGCGAGTGTCGTGCTTTTGGAAAAACTTGAGACAATATTATTCTTACCAAATTAAAAGAAATCAACAACATTTTGCTTTTAGGCACAGCTACAAAGTAGGTAGGCTGCTACCTAGTTTACTTAGGCATTATGTCAAGTAATTTTCACCTGTTACTTATTTACTCATTTTTGATCACCAGTTTGCTGACTTTTTAAAAACAAACTTCCAGGTATTGACATGATACTGCTTTGGTTTTTTTTTTTTTTTTTCCTTCCAGGCAATATGATAGATTTTTAAATCTAACATTTGATACACATAAAGTCTACAAACTGTGTTTTTAAGATATTACCAGAAGAGGGAGTGTATAACACTTTGTATACAATGAAACCTGTAAGTTTATTGCTGAATAGGAATCAATAACCACATGATTTATGTAATAAGTTTAAAAAAAAAAATTGCAGGCTGAAATTGCCTTTCAAAAGAGCACAATTAATGCCAACTTTTTAAGTTCCTCATTAGGTTTAATTCAGTTTAACACTAAATAACTATAACCAAGTAATGTAAATGGCCTTGAAGTCAATTCAGATTCCTAAATGTTGTGTTGTGTCTATCTGTAACAAAGACTTAAACAGCTTTTCAATAGCAGTCTTGGATTAGCTCTTGTAGTACCCAGCTCTATAAGAGCTCCATAACAATGTGAAACTTGAAAACAATTACAGATATCTTTTAAAAACGCAGAAAATAACAAATAGATAAATATGATATGAAATTTTACATAGGTCTGTGATACTATTATTGACTAAATTGGCCATCATTAGCTATCTCAGGCAGTAACAGCCAAAATCCTTCCAAACCCTATTATCTGCTGTTGATGAAACAAAAAGCTAATGTAGTGCTTGTATAGAAAATCAATATTTTTACTCTATAGTTTATGTAGATGTTCCTCCAGTTGTTGTGCAGCAGGGCAAAAGATTAATCCTTTGAATAATAGCAAAATGATGTAGGAGAAAAAGCCATCAGCGTGTCTAATATGTAAACTCCTAACAAACTCTGCCTATTCTGCTGCCTCATACAACTGCAATATCTGAGAGCACTGCTGGCCACAAAGATTGCAATTACATTTTAACTTGTTTCCCCAGATTGTGTTAGAGAAGGAAGAGCCATCATCAAGAGAATCTTGTCCTCTTTTCTGTTTTCTGTTCCCCAATTAATGAGTTGCCCATGTTGGTATGAAACTCTAGCTCTTTACACTGGTTTGTAAAGGATGCAATTAGAGCAGGCTCCTGGAGAGTTGAAGCAGTTCCTACATAACTGAGTTTTTCCTTGTTGTTTGGCAAGATTGTCAGAAAATCTTTAACTCACAATTCTATATAGAGTAGCTTTTCAAAAGGAAGCATTCTCTCTTAGCTAAATCACCTTCTTATATTTTTACCCCATAGGATTTTGTTCCTCTGCCAGGCAGAAGTTGTATTGTGCTGTGTCCTCTATGTGTGACCCCGCAGGTGGCAAAGAACCTGTCTGTCATGTCTGGCAGTGGGAAAAGCCCTGGTTTCTGTGGTGCGTAGCAGCTAATTCTGTGCGTTAGGCGAAGGTGTACCCCTTTCAGTGTGCCCTTTCACCTTTGAGCCTGAAACTTTCAGATGTTTGTGGATTATTTGTAGAGCTGGATTTGAGCTGATCAGAAGTTTTGCGTTATGTACTTTGATAGTTTTAAGAGCTGTTCGTTATTGTCCATAAATATTCACGTGGATTTCATGGCTCTTCTCCTTGCTAAGGGGAAAATTGGCTGTATCTCCTCTGGTACTACGTGGCCAAAGTCTTCATTTGAGTTTGTAGGCTAAGCATTTTGATGTTCTGCTGTATTAGGGTAGACTTAGTGAAGTAATTGTTTTCATTTCTTTCACTTTTCTGGATCATAATGAGAAACCTTACAGTATTCTCTAAGGCTCTGGCCCTTCTCATCATTGGCATGGGACTAGCTAGCACTTATTTTCTTCAGTTTCATTTTGGCTTACAGCCTCTGACAAGCCACACGTAACCATGTATATGCCTGGAAGCATGCCATCTTGGCCCTCTCCTGGCCTCTAAGGTCAAAGGAAAGGTTTTTAAACCACCACAGTTCAGTCCCCTCCCCATCATAGTGCCATGTACTCTTTGACCAAAGGTCATCATGTGGGTCACAAAGCTATCCACCAGCCAGCTTCTAAAAATACCTGTGACTGGTTTGATAGCCAAAGAAATTATATCAACTTATATATCTGCGTAGTATTGCAAAGCTTGATGCTCAAATCTTGCTTGTCACAAATTGAGAATGACAGCTAGTGTCATTTAATTTTGATAGTGGCCAGTTCCTTTCTCAGTCCAGCATGCTCTCCACAGGATCGATCGGTGTTCAGAGTGAGGATCCTGACCTTTAGGACCATACCCATCACCTTTTTCTGTGATCACAAGAATGTACCTGGGGAGGCTGGAGGCTTGGCAGATAGTTAGGACGTGCTGAAAGCCCTGATGAGCTCCTGGGCTGCTTACTATTTCCTCTGCCCTGTCCCAGTTGTCCAGGTGGCAGTGGTCCACAATAGCTGTGGCTGTATGCTTGAAATCTAATGTACTAAATGTCTTTTTCTGGTTTTAGTCCCTGAAAATCACGTAAGTCTATATAGAAGCCTTTGCTCTCTGTGTGTACACAATGCTATATGGGTAGCAGTTATATTTTGTATTTCTGGTATAAACAAGCACGTTGTGCAAGTGGAGTTGATACTAAGGCATAAAATGCTGTCACTTGATTGTGCACCAACAAGCTTGTCAAGTTGTTCATCTACTCAGTCATCCATTTTATTTTGGACTTGCTCCACTTTTCTAAAACCTGAGGAACTTCTAAGCATGCCCACTTGGAAAAGAAAAGAAAACACTGAAATCAGAAATCTTGCCTGATATATTTGTGTTTTCTGTAGCACATAGACACTGTCCAAAGTGGCAGCTGCTCAAGATAAAAATCCACTGATTTCAAAATCCATTGCCCCATCATTCTGGAGGTTCTGAGAATTTCATTCATGATGGTACTTTGGAGCACTCGTTTCCAGCTTCAGGAAAAAAAGACACACAAGGTCTTAAATACTAAGTCAGTAGCACTACTTTTTATACAATTTTGCTGCTTCCTTCACTAAGGCTGGTTTCATGGTGTCACATAGCGTATGGCAGGGTTCTTTCTGTGCACCCCCTGTAGCAGCAAAGTCGGTTTTCCAAGTAACCACACTGAAGTTCCTGATGGATCAACTTTAAGAAGTTTGGTGTTGGCTCAAGGCCCATCATTCTCTTCCTTCCTGGAAGAATAATAATAGTAGTCAGTAACCAAACAATCTCTTTAAAACAAAATATTTACAACAAAACCATTTTAGAAGGTACTAAACGTAAACATAAGCAGGCTGCAGTGTAAGCAAGCCCAGCTTGTGCAGTGTTGATATCAATCAGGTGGAATTCCTTGGAAGTCTAAATTTTTTGTTTTATGTCCCCCTCAAAACTTCTAGGAACTGGCAAACTAATCATTACTGCAGCTCACAACGCAGGTCTTTGTCATTCCCAGTTGCTTAGGCCTCCAGCCTGTTCCCGGGGATCAAGTCACACTTCAATTCTTGCTGGTCCTCGCTCTGTTAATTGCTAGCTCTGGCACAAGAAGGCTTGCGGTTTGCAAGACTGTCAGGTCTTTGAACGGATGGGTTTGCTCTTTGTTACGGAGAGAGCAGATGGTGCGAAGGCTCGAACTGAGCGGTCAGGATTGGGGGAGAGGGCGGGAATGCTTTTTGCTGTGGCAGTATTGGCTCGCACCAGCCAGCTTAAAGTGATTGTGAAATTGGTGCCTGAGATTGCTGAATTTTGAGAAAGGATGAGTTGTTTCTTACGCAGTGGAGATAATGAAGCCTGGTCATCTGTGGCTTTGTCCGGTGTGTTTTGCCATCGCTCTCCCTCCCATTGCAACACCTCCTGCTCTGTACACATACATAGCTTCAGGTTTTATGTCATGTTTTGCCTTTTTTTTTTTTTTTCCCCTGCCAGTTTAATAAGGCATACGCATGCCACAGCTAGGCTGGAGTGTGCACATGATGACGGGCCAGTGAAGATCTGCCTGCCTGCCTGCCTTCCGTGAGAGCACTGAGAGGTCCTACCTTTGCTGTCGGAATGCTGATTTTAATGCTAATGATAAACCCCAGTATGTTTAGGACCTCTGTCGGCAGAGGGGGCGGGAGGGCATGCCGCCTCAAATCCAGCTCTCCCGTTTACTTAAAATTAACCTATCATTTCAAAATAGAGAACACTAAAACATAGACAGGTGGAAGGAGACGTGGTACAGCTGCATTTATCTCACTTCACAAAACTAGATAAGAAAATATAATGTAAATAAAAGATAAAAAATTCTCTAGGCAATCATCTTAAAAACAATTTTCTTGGCAATGCAAAATGTGCGGAATACTTCAGGTTGTAGAATGATTTTTTTTTTTGTCATTTCTTAACATTCTGCAGTACTCATGCATACTAGGAAGCTACTATATGTGTATGCATAGTGATAGCATCACACATGATATAAATATCTTTTCATGTTGCACGTGTTCAGTGAGGAAATGAAGAAAGGAGGGGGTTGATGCTGTTCTTTACGTTATCTTGAGCAGTAGGAAGCAAACTTTCTTTCATTGCAATGGTTTCAACGCAGTTCAAGTTGTCCTTCTTGGATGATATTGCAACAGCAAAGACCTGGAAATTAGGTTCCCTGCAGTGATGGAGATTGAACTGCTTCTCTCCCGTCTGCCCTGCCTGCGCTGCCCTCCTGGGCCGGCGTTAGAGCAGGAGTCTCGTCACTTCAGCCTCGTTCCCTGGGAGCGAGCAGTGTGCGCAGGTTTATGTCCCTTTGTGTAGGTATCTGCACAAAGTATTATCACAGCTTCCAAGGCTAATTTTAGGCCTCTGAACTCAAGTGTTAACTGATGATATAAGCATTTGTATTCAATCTAATGTTGTTGGTGTTTTGGGTTTTTTTTTTTTAATGATTTCAAGTCATGTTGGTAGAAAATAAAACTTAACCTCTTACAATATTCAATACCAGGAAAAGAACTTCATCATTTCATTGCCGTATATTACTACATTAAGTAAAATTACTTTTGCATTTGTCAGAGTACACTTGCAGCATGTGATTGAACTGTGGCACATACATCAATCCGTTTCAAGGTGAAACCCCATGAATATTTACTGTATAAATTTACTTAGAAGCCTTTAATCATTGGAAAATAGTAAATAAAAACAAATGCACAGATTGAGACAGTTGGCATATATGCTGCTCCTATAACATAAGCAAGCATAAAATCCTGTTGCATTCTCTCGGCCATTGTGTGCCTTCCCGTGGGCCATGGCCGTTTTCTCCCCCTGTGAATGTACCGTCATGCCTCTCCCTTCCATTCCAGCTCCTGCCTTGACGCCCAGCTGTTGGGGTTTCCTAGCGATCGGGCTCTTTGTCCTCACTCTTACTCAGAAGGAAGACAGCTTTCTATATTGTTCCATGTGGGAATTAAATTGACTGATCTTGGTCAGTTTATTTGTGGAAAAAGCAAAAAAATAGAAGTTACTCGCCCTCTTGGTCCTAAAATGAGACTAGACCAAATCAAAGACTAAGGAAGGATAAATTCTAGTTGGTAAGAAAACAAATACATCAGTGCTGCTTCTGCACGTAGTAGTTTAAAGTCAAGAATTTTGTGAACCACTAAAATCTGTTGGAGACTTACCCAGTTTTAATTATGGGTGTCAAGTAGAAGAGTATACAATAGAAACAAATCCTCCAAAAACACGCATGCCTCTGGTACTAATTTTAGCAATGGAAGGAGATGTCTTTTAAAAACAGCGTAGTCCGAGGAAAGGTCTTTGTATTCCTGAGTTGTCCTTAACAATTAATGGTTAGGTGACATGAGCTGTCAGCTTCTCGTGAAATTCAGAGCAAAAGAGGAACTGGTTGCTGTCTCATATTCTGAGTGCACAGACATGGGAAAGTTAGTATTTAGTATTTGTGGTTTAGGATTTAGGATTTGTTTCTAAGCTTGTTAATGGGAGCAGTAGTCTCCAGGTTTCTGTGTGTTCCTTAAAAAAAAAAAAAACAAACCCAAAAAAACCCCCACAAAAAACGCAAACCAAAGCCCAGCCTGCTGAAATGGTGCTCCCTGCTTCTGTTTACCCCTTCTTTATGAAAAGAAAGTAATACGCTGACACACTGATACTAATACACAAAGGCGCTTGTAGAAGCCATATGCCTTTCCTCTTGGCAAACTTTTTATTTTAGTGAAAAAGTGGTTGCTTGGTTTTAAAAACGAACTTGGGTGTAATTTGATGAGTGAGGGAGGCCAGAAATTTCAGCTTTGATTATGGTAATTTAAAACAAGAGCAAAAGCCACAAGTTGTTTCTTCCTGTTCTATTTTGTCAGCAGATACGCTGTAATTTTTCCTAGTGATTACTTAGGAAATGGTCCAGAAATTAGTAATTTGGTAAAAATTAGATTTTAGTATCCGTGCACTCACTTTGGGTGGAAATCAGACCCCGATGTTCAGACATCCGAGTCTGGAAATTTAGGACGGCAAGACCTATCTGGAAGTGAATTTGTGCTGCTGGAGAAGCATCCCAGGAGTGTCCCCCAGGGCGGCAGGGGCCATGTCCCCCGGGGCAGCAGGGGCCATCCCCCCTGGGCCACCATGGGCCACCAACAGCCCAGGGAGCTGCAGCTCCGGGGATGCCAGCCGCCCCCGGGCTGGGCAATGTGGCCGCAGGGGAACTGTCCCAGTGCTGCCGGCGTGGGCCTGGCAGCTCACCGTGGGAATCGGAGAGGGGATTAACCTCCATCTGCACACCCTGCCGCTGTGGCCATCTCCTCTGTGGCTGCAGTGCCCGTCAGCAGCAGGCAGAAGGTAAAGCTGAGGCTGGCCAGTGGCCCGAGGGCAGCCCCGGGGGCGGCTGGTTGCCTTGAGGCTGGCTGGGAGCCCCAGCACTGCTGGCGAGGCGGCCCGGCGCAGACGATGGCATTGCCCACGGGTGCCGCGGCGGAGTTCGCCGAGCGACACGGATCATCTCACAGGGAGGGATTATGCGCTGCAAGCGGCCCGCGTGAGCCCTTCTGAAATGTCACCGGTGCGGTCTGGCCCAGCTCCAGAAGCAGGCGGGCGGCGAGTTTGCTGTGAGCAGGGGCGAAGCGGCGAGCTCCGCTCTGCGCCGTGCTCCGCTCTGTGCCGCACAGCCCCTGCCGAGCCCCGCGCCGGGAGCTGGCCCTCTTCCCCAGAGCCGTGTGCGGACCTGAGCGGGGGACAGCGGCAGAAACGTGAAATCCCCCCGAACCGCTCGGAAGCCGCAGCTCTGATGGGGAAAGCGCAAGGGGAGAAAATAGCAATAAAAACATAGACAGCCGATTGCAATCCTGTCAGGCCTCTAGGTAAATTGGTGGCTGTTAATCAAAGTCTTAATTAAAGAAAGAAACTATTAAGAGCCTGATCGTTTTAGCTTGTTTTCCTGGGTGCGCTCATCCGTGTAATTTATAAATCAGAGGGCAAATGCGTTCCTTGTTACAGCTCTGTGGGGCTGGCTGCGGGCAGGATGGTCCGTGCCGCTGTATCTCTCTTTTGGAGGAAATAGGAAATACAGGCGCAGCCTGGATGTGTGGAATGCAGTTGTGTTTTTATTTAAAAGGTTAAACTTGCACAAACATTTTAGTTAGCACATCCTAATTACAGCATTGCTTAGTTCTTTCAAAGTGAAATGTGAAAAGACTGGTTTATTTAATTTGAAAGACATTATTGTGCAAGCACAGTAGGTTCGTGCCCTTGTTTGACTGTATTGGTGATTTCTGTGAGACTTTGCTGTGCTAATGCTGCTGTAAAATTTTAATTAGTGTATAGTTAACATGGTCAGTGTTTTTAAACATGAAAACAGTTGTTTCACGCCAACTGTGATTGACCAGTGTTAATGAAATAAGCTGTAATGATCCTTTTTATAATTGAAAAATGACTAATGCCTAAAAACCATAAATCAGTATAAAATAACATAAGGATCTGATTTAAAACAAGAAACCAAAATATTTATTCTCTGTTTTTCCATTGATGTTTCAGACTGAGTATTTATGTTCCAAGAGATTTCAAGTTTTAGAAAGTTATTCGGCTCTTGAAACATCTTTTAAAAATATTACAGTTCGCCCTACCACAGGTTTGCTTCCCGTCTTCATTTTCCATCCTGAAAAAGTTCGACATTTCTTGTGTTTAAAGACTTGGACAGAACACGGGGCGTTAGCCGCGCAGGCAGAAGCCCAGCCTGGATCCCTCACGCCGTTCTCATTTCTCCACGAGGTTTTCCTGCAAGCGGGCACTGCCCGTAGGTGTAGAGGCTCGGTAACGCTTTCGTCCCGCTTGCTGTAGGGAAGCGCATGGGCTGTCACATCGATGGGGTGTGTGTGGTCAGTGCTGTACGTACAGGGACAGACGTGAGAGATGGGTAACGTCAGAGATAGCGACGGGAGCTTCCTTCTCAGCTCTATCAGTCAGCGTTTCCTCGTCTCTGCCGTGAGCAGTAACACCTCGGGGGAGAGGAGGGGCTGTCGTAGTTGGTGTGTGGCTAGTTCCAAGTAGCTATGTACATGTTTATCTCTTTTTTTACAAAGCTTTTATGTCGTGTGGCAGTGGATATCGCTCGTTAGTCATGCAGTACATAAGAAAAATATTTGTGCTCAATGTCGTCTTATCCTATTGTTTTTGATGACAAAATCAAAAAATGTAATTTACTTAGCTGACACTGCTCTTTTTGTATACCCTGTGATATTTCCTCTTATTCTCCTGCTCAAAACAAAGTCAATTCACTCTTCCTGATCTTTCATATGGAGAGCTTTCCGTTTCAAGACCCTTTTTTTTTTACACCCGTCTCCAGAACTTTATCAGTTAGCCCTTAACCCCCTTTGTATTTTGGTTCACTAACGGCTTTTAAGCAAGTTTTCAATGTCAGCTTATTTTTTTGTAGCAGAGCTGAGTCTCATGGTCAACATGCAACGATTAAAGTTTGCTACATGTAAAGAAATAGCTACAGGGTAAAACATTAAAATTCCTCATTATGGCATGAATAGAAGCATTAGCAAGATGAAAGCTAGACAGGCATTTGGATATATGAACTCATCTGAATACATTACACAATATTATAATACTATGTGATAAAGTCTTGTAAGAAGTATTGTTGATGCTGAAGGGGAAGAACATGGTGTTAAAGGTGTAAACCTGATTTCTGGGTAGAAAATGGGCAGAGAGAAAATCAGAAATTAGGTGGTGGTTCTTCCCTTCATTCTTTATTCCCGTGCTTTCAACACACAGTTTTTATTAAACTTCTGTTTATTCAACTTTTAATAAAAAGTTTGGAATAATGTTGGGTTTTTATTTTTAATTTGCTTTATGCTTGTTTTGAAAAACTGAAGCTTTTCTTTAGTGTCATTCAGGGTATATGAGACAAAAGTTTTCCAGCTATATTTTTGAGGAAGCTGACCTATACTGCATCTTGGTACGATGCTAATCTGTACTGGTTATCTTTGTTTGATGTTTTTGTTTATATCACTGTGGCTTCTCCAAAGTTTTTCCCAAATAACAATTTTTTTAATAGCAAAAAATGTTTATTCAATACCTGCTTTTTAATCAGACAGTGCAGGTATTGTCATGTCGTCAACAGGCTACACAGAGATTAGTGCTCATAATGTGGACATTATAATCTCTCCATGGCCCAATTACCATCTAAGACACTCTACTGTCCTTCCGTAATAACTTTGCAATATTTATATTCCAGTGCTCGACAGATTTACAAGACGGCTACCAACCGAAAGGTCCAGGGCCAGTTCCCTGGTGAGAAATCTGTCCTTTCCTTCCCCCACCTCTTGGCAACTTGTTCGGGAAAGCGTACCAGAAGTTTGATCTTGGATATTATGCCGGAGTCTCTTTGAGATGTTCAAGCCCTTGTGTTTGGGTTTCCCTGAGCAAAGAGGGGGATGGAGAAGGATGGGGAAAACATCCTCCTCCTCTGGGTGATGAAGAGGGACCTCCCAACAGTTGGTCTCCCTGGCTTCATTTTGCTTGTGGTTCTGCTCCGTGAATAATGTAATGTCCTGTTTCTGTCAGTTTTTCCACGTTGGTCTTGAGAGTTTTACTGGTCTCCAGGAGGCTCTGAATAGCCGAAACAAACCCGACAGGAGCGTCCCTAATTCCAGTTTGCCACTGCACGAGAGAGCTGCACAACATAGCAAAACCCCTGTCTGTCTGCAGGCTTGGGATGACAGTATGTATTGGTTGATGCTTCAAAGGTTATTTTACATCTCTCAGGGGCAAACCCTGTGTATTTTAAAGAGGAATTTTAAATCCTGTGGAAATAGATTACAGAACTACTCATGTGCGCTGAATACAAGGGGTTTTGAAAGGATTAGTAACAAATACGGAAAAATGGAAAAACTAGCTTTAGTAATGTACAGAGAGTTGCGGAGAGGCAGCAGTGGACAAAGAGGTGTACTTGAACGTTATTTATTTAAATACATTTTAGCGTTGCTATTTTTTTTGCTGTGTTCTTAGTAACCCTGTTTGCAATCTGCTCCTCGCTCTCCTTTCTGCGGTGGTAATCTTGGCGATCAGGGGAAGTGTGCTGGGTTTGGGGCCGTTTTGCAGCAGTTATCATAGTGGAGATGGCCGTTCCTGCCCAGTTAGTGTTGTGCTATTAGAGAATTACAGTACCATCCTGGCTACGCTGTAGTTGTACCATTTTTAAAAGCATCATTTAACTACCCTAAATTATAGTTACAGGATCATCGCCCTTTTGAAATACGATTTTAAAGTATTGAAGTTGGCATTCAGAATCTTACTAGTGAAAATGGTCTTTTTTCCACTCCTCCCTCTGTTTTCTTCAATGGCAGTAACAAAACCGTGACCCCGCTTACGCAGAATTTCACGCTCCTATATCTGATGTATTTTGCACAGTGATCGCTTGCTAGTGGATTTTGGTTCTCGAAAGTAAATCTCTAGGAAAATTATAAACATACATATTTAGAAATCGGAAGTCGAGTAATTGGTTTTACAGTTTTAAAAGTAGCCAGTGCTTCTCTATAACTACTGTAACGAAATGAACAAAATAATACTAATAGCTAATGTTTGTGTTCTGTTTCTGTTCAAAGGGATGTGGTTAACTAACTAACCGTCATAACACCTCTTGGGAGTTGAGTAAATAATTTGCAAATATTCAAATTTAAATGTTGGGGAACTTCAGAGGGTTGAAGTGGCACGCCTGACGTGGCGCAGCGAGGCTGGGGAAGACGAAAGCCCAAATACTTCTCAGAGGATGTTTTCCAATTCCCAACTTTGCTTGCGTTTCCTATGTTAAGTGCTCTGGTAAACCTGCTTTTAAAAACAAACCAAAGTGAAAGATGAGCTAAAGTCTGTCAGTCTAGGGTTTCTGGACTGATAGGAAGTAGGTTACGTGAAACTTTTAGTTAAAGTAGCTATTACAAACACATCATTCAAAACGATCAGTGGCTTTTGGTTGCGTTGAAGTTTGGATTTCATGAGGAAGATTAGTTAAGTGTGCCGGACCATCATAAACATCCACATATGTTTTATTTACATGTCTTAAATCAGTGTGAATTACTGTGGAGGGCTTTTGGAACTGGAATGATGCACTGAAACCCAAATATTTGTATATATGAGAGCTTTGGGTTCTGAATTGAGCATTTGTAACCGAAGCATATCTTAAAAAAACAAACAAACAAAAACCACAAAAAAAAACCCCACAAAAAAAAACCCCAAAAACCTTGTTCTTTGTAATTATGAGTTTTCATAACAAATCAGTGCACCCTAGTTAAAGCATAGCCAGATTTTGTATGCTTTTTAGGGAGATCTGTAGTGTGTGTGTTGGAGGTGATTGACAAGGGAACAGTCCAGGAATTCGTACCTGGAACAGCAGGACCTTTGCCCTGACGAGGGGCGCTGGACAGCAGAGCGGGAAGTAAACGCACCAACACTGCCGTTAAACAAAGGTGCAGAAAACAGGTGACGTGAAGCTTAGTGGTGATACAGCCCTCATTTGAGAAGTACAAATGTCCTAGGAACTGACGTATAATTTTGGAGCATACCCAATCGGCAGTTAGAAAGGTCTCGATGTATTTGTATTTACCAAGCTGAAGCCTCCACAAATTGCTTTAATGTGAAAGAATATTTTAAAGGGAATTTTTAAAATTGTTGATCTCTGTAGTTATTTTTTCCTCTGCAATGTATGGCTTCAACTTAAATTCTATCTTTTGCCCCTAAGAAGGTGATTTTATCTTCTTGGGTATTAACCAGCTCCATGTAAATGTAAGACTGTCTTTGAACAATGCTGTAACATGTATGTGGTGAAGATGTAATGTAAAAACATATAAACCAGCACGTTTTAAATCTCTGCTAGGCAAAGCAAACCTGTTAACATATCAAGTTGTGGAGGTAAACTCTGTGTTTCAAAATATACTCTTCAAAATTGGCTAGGTCTTGCATTTTAATGGGTTTTTGAGAAGAGACACATTTTAAGTAAAGTTTTATCATTGTAGCTTAACTGCTTCTTTATGTAGTGGTATCTACACAGGCAATAGAAACATTCTGTACTGCAGTTGTGCTGGATATTTTTAAAGTGAGGAAGTGCAGGGCACAAGGTTACATCAGTATTGCTAACTTGGCCATAGTCTGTGTACAAGATATGATATAAACCTATTTCTTAGATAAATAGTTCATACCTGTTAGTATTTCTTTATAATAGTGAAGACATCTGGTCAAGATAAGGAAGACCATTGTGGTAAGTGATGTAAATACATAAAGCAATGTAATGCTTACATATGTGCCACCCTGACTTGCATTTGGTATGCTGCAATATAAATTATATACTTCCTTTTTTTTTTTATTTCTCTTCTGCTAAAGTGTTCTTTTTCTGTGAACGGACTGCCATAAGCATACAGGACTATGTATTCTCTTCGTGGTTTTGCTAACACTGAGTGATAAACAATAATATCAACTGCCAGTTGCAAAGCAGTGTTTTTTTATGAAATAGTAAGAAGAATTCTCTCTCGAGACATGACAGATTGTACTGGTGCCGATCAAGCCTTGGCAGTCTGTCATACTGATAGCTTGGACTCCATAAATATTATTTTCTGTAACTTTCTGGCTGGAGTGAAAAATATAACTTTGTTTAGATGCTGTCTGTTCAGCTCAGAGTGTAAGTTTAAACACCGCACAATGGAAGATGGAGTGACCTCGTCCTGACTTACAGTGCAAACAGAACTGATGGGATGATTAAAGGGACATCAGTGGAAGATTAAGGCAGAATCCTTGGTATCTAGGCCCCGTGATTAGAGCGGGATAATGAAGCAGCAATAAGTGAGTGAGCAGCAGATCAAGATCCCATGCAGGCGATTGCTCCCAAGCAGCTGCACGCTGTCAGGGTGGCATCGAAGGAAGAGGAATTTGCCTGCTATGCCCGTGATTGTTTTGGCTCCCAAGTTTCCCCTGTGAAATCCTCATGGATCTAATTTTTTTTTTTTCTTTGTTAAGTTGAGGTCAGAGTGATGGTGGATCAGAGCCCAACACAGGCATTTGGGGTCGAGCCACAAAAGGGATGTTAGTTGGTTGCTGAGTAAAGTCTGGAGCTATGGTGAGGGGCCCTTCCACAGCAGTGCCCCAGTCTGTGCTCTCCTGTCATGGCCTGGATCTGAGCCTTCTAGAGAAATTAGAAGATCAAGTAAATTAGCTCTCCACAATTACTCTAGAAATGTAATAGTCATGCTGACAGAAAATAAATTTTACCCTCAGGTAAAAGATGTTTGTTTAAATATGGCTGTACTAAATAATTTCTCAAATGACAAGTCAAACAGTAGCTCAGTATGATGGGAAAAAAGTTTGCTTTAAGTTGCACTTCTAGCATGCTTATACTTTAAGTGAGACAGATACATGAAATAATAATTACTTATACATAAAGTTACCTTTATGCTTTGTTTCAATATACACGTTTAATTCGGTAGCCTGAATGATACTCTTACCTAGGCTAACCTACGTTAAACCTATCTTTCTGAATGTTAGCTGAAGTTGCAATGTATTTCACTGGGCTAAACTTGTGTGTGTGTGAATGGGTGTGCTTCATTTTTAATGACGGCTCTGCTAGCACTGACACAGGTCAGTTTGACTTTTTGCCCAGTACTTACGTAAGAAGTTGGTATAAAAAAATGGGTTTATGAAATTTGATCTGTACATCTTGTATTTGCTGCCCAAAGCTATTAATTGATGCCCAGAGAGAATGAAGAGCCCAGAACACTTCCTAGATTTTGAGAACTAAGTGTAGACCTGGGAGGAACATTTTGAGAAATTTTAAGAGTGTTGTTACTCTTATTTTTTTTTTTCTTAAGCATACAGCAAAGAAAGTAGCATTTTATGAAAACCAGACTATTTTTCTCGATAAAAGGATATCTTCTTTTATTTTAATACAAAAATAAAGTTATAAATCACAGTAGGTCCAAGTTTTTACCCATTGATGGAAGAATAAGAAGTAGTAGCCAAACACAGTAAGAAGCTTTCTTTTTTTTTTCTTCCCCTTCCAGGTTACTTTTTTGCATTCTGTCAGAAATTAGGACGTTTAGTAGGAAATATACAATGAAAAATAAGATTTTTAAACCCAAGAAAATCGGCAGCCAGACTAAGGGCAAAGTGAAGGTGTTTAGTTTTGTTTTTGTTTTTGTTTTTTTTTAGAGCTCTTGAAGAGATTTAAATTATCAATATCCATTTTATCAGGAAGTCCTGTGTGCTTTGGCAATATGCATACATAATTCTTGCTCAACCGTAAGTCCAGTAGTACACAAACTATCGCTGTATTTTTCCAGATTGATAGTTAACAGATATCCCAGTCACGGAGCAGAGACAGCCTTTGCTGGCATGCCGTCTCTTTTCATAGCTTTCTAACTCTCTGTACAGCCCTTCTCCTTAGGGTCACAAATATGTTATATAAATGCAAAGATATTTAGGGAGGAGTTTGTCTGTTAATGTTTAGTGTTAAATGCAGCTTTCATTTTAGGTCAGATACTACCCAGTGCTGTGGGATCAAGGAAGACTTCCAGGTTCTTTGTCCAAAGCCAAAACTTCCATCTTTCTGATACGTAAAAAACAAGCTCTCTCCCTGCAACACCACACCCCCCCCCCAAATCCTCCTCCCAAATTTTAGAGTTTAGAACTATGTTATACAGGCGCAGTATTTGAAATATCACTTTGACGTGTTGTAAAAGCGATCATGACATAAAAAAGTTGTTTTTCTTTCAAGAGTTATGTGAAGGGAATGGATGTGAGTGCTAACTTCTAAAATTTGAAAACTGAACACCTGGAGATAATTATCTTTTTAAATGTTTTCAGGCTGAGTCAGAGTTAATGGCAAATGGGAACCGTATTAGATTGGCAGATAATTAGTAGAATTTATCATTATAATATGCTTAGCATGGTAGTCTTGATTATTCAGTGACAGTTTGTGTAGTAATTTTTCCATTAAAAGACTCTGTCAGTCTGTCAATAAATACATTCATTAGATCAAGTACACCATGCTTAAAACATGTCTGGTTTCACAAATAATATTAGCTTTCTCCAATAAGACAAGACATCAGTTGTATTCAGATGGTTTACAAAACAGACCTTAAGCAGATTTCACTTAAAACCATGAATTTTATAAAAAGACTGAAACATTAAATATAAGCAAATCCTAGTAGCAGCCCTACCTCTGCTTGTATGTAAGTCAACACAAAACAGGTCCAGGCAGGTTACAAAAAGTTAGCTGAAAAGTCTTCTCATTTTGTTGATAAACTACATGAGTCCTGGTTACGTACAGAAGGAGTAAGTGAAGGTTTCACAGACTTACAATGTTATAGTATTTCTTTCAGAAATTCTCCCAGAATTCTAGAAAAAGCTCATTTGGCCTTTTTTTTTGTGTGTGTGTGTGTTGCAAATCATATGTCTGTCTGTAGAATGGAAATTCTTTCTGACAGGTAGACTCTAATCTTGGTGTGTGATCAGCCATTAGCCTTAGTTCTCTTAGGTCAAATTTTTTTATTATCAGCAGTTTAAAACACTTTCTTTTTATATTAACTCACTTGTATTGAGATTGGTGCCTTGAAATATTCATGCAAATCGTAGTCCGTAACATCTGTTTAGTATGGGAACAGTACCAGTTAAAGTTACCAGAAAAGAAGTGTTCGTATCATTTGGATTAATAGCCAAGATTCATATTTTGTCTAGTTTATTCCTAATGATGGGATGCAAGGAGGTAGTCAGTCTTATTCTAATCCCATTCTCTTCTCATCTGCCAGGTTTTTTCCAAGGAAGTAACACCCTCTCTTCCTTTTAAAAAAAAAAAATCAAAACAAACTCCCAAAGATTGCATTAGTCATCCACTGGTTTATTAGAGATTATTTGTAACGGTGATAAGAACTTGGACTTTGAATTTTCTAAATATACAGAAGGTGGAAGAGTATTGAGCAATTTTTCTCATTATCTTGCAGAGTAATCTCACAGGGTGTAGCATCGCTGAACTAATGGCCCTCAAATAGTAACTTATCAGAGCTGCTCAGGGATTCTTGCCATTGCTATAAAAAGACATTTGGCAATAAGCAGTATGTCATATTAGAAGCACAGCCATTTACTAGAACATAAATATGCTAACATACTTCACTTACAAACTCTACAGTGGCATCTGGTTCTAGAAAACAAACATGATTTTGGACATCACAGATAACTAGTCGTTCTAAATACTATAATTTTAAAGCAGTTGTTTCTTAAGATGGGTGATAAATTCCTGCATTTGTTATGTATTTCTCTTGGGCATTTCACCTGACCTCTCAGAGCTTTTTGGTAAATACTAATTAAGAAGTGATGACTTTTGCAGAAGGTTCATTAGGTAGTTTGCACCCATTTTGCAGTTAAACAGAGAAACACACATCACTTGGTGCAGTCTCAGATCTCATTTCTTGACTGGAGTTTCCTAGTCCAAGCTCTATGCTTCTCCCCCGGCCCCGAGCTAATGAACATATTTTACATGCTGCTTCCTCACCTCTCTAAGAAATTAGCTTGCCAGGTATTAGATTCCTATGTCTTCGTCTCGCACTGCTGGAGCGGCTTGCCTTTTTTTCCCCTGGTGATTGCTGTTGCACTCTGTTACGGTCTTGCTTGCAGGCGCCGTGCAGCAGGTGATGAGCCAGGTGACATTGGTGCAGGGTTGGTGCTGGCTTGTTTGATGGCTTCCAGCTACGAATGGAGTCCTGGTTGGTCATCGTCTGAGTGGCATATGATTGCTGTATTTAGGACTGGGGGGGAAATAGGTCATATATGCAGAACACAGATGTATTAATTTACATTTTCCAGAGCGTTACAGACTTCCGTACAGGTTGCACTGGACTTGACTTTCACTCTTGGCTGTAGTTGTAACTTCATGAGTAGCCTGCTTCTTTCATAGTTTAAGTAAACTTAAGTCAAAATCTGTAAGCTGATCCTGGGATTGATCGATGGTGGATTTGGGCACCTTTCACCTTGGCTGAGAAAGAGGTGTTACTGCTCTCGAGGAGAAAAGTGCCTTTCGACTCCCCTGATAGACCTGCTAATTCTTGGTTCTCTCTTAGATCTGTGGTTTGCACGTACTTGATTGCCAGACATGTCTCTTAAGCAGGTGTTGATTACACCGATCATCGAGGAAGCACAGGTGTTCAAGCATCAGTCGAGCAAATGGTCAATTAATGTGCCCATGTGTAGGCAGAGCTGGGTACTCCCTGAAGCTGTCAGCTGTTTTGTGACTAAGAATTCGTTGTTTCAAAGAACTACCTTTGTAAGATACGCTATTTTAATGGTTTAATATTAACTAAATAATTTATTTTCCAACACGTTCATTGGTGGAACCTGACCATTCTTAATTCAATTGTTGAGATTTTTTTTTTTTTGCGGAAGAATATCTGTTGCTCCTTTTGATGTTGTTCCTAAATAGAAATCCTATAGAATTAATCAGAGGAAAATAAAACAAAGCAAAAAAACCCCACAACACCCCAAAAACCAATATAGGTCAATACTTGAGCTGCTGTTCTCAGAGGTGTTCCACACTGAAGGTCTAGTAGACCATACCAACAGATTGTCATGAAGTGAAAGTTAAAATGTTGGCTCCAATGTAATTTTGACCATTAGCAGGCATACTTAGAGATAGTTGTTATGCTTTGAGGAAATATGATATTTAATCTTGCTTGGCCGGACGATAGGGGTCTCTGCTTTGTGTGTCTGAGGTCTAGGTCTGATTCTCACTTTCTTGTTCTTTGAGATGGAGAGAGAGTGGGGAGTGTTATTAAAAGCTAAGCTTTAGTGGCTGAGGAATGTAGCTCCCAAAGTTAAAAGAGATTCCCGTAACCAGCTGGGGACCAGCAATGAGTGGAGCCTCATGGAATACAGTGAGGCTTGAATCCTCTATGCTCTGTGTGTGGCAGGGGACCTCCTAAGCCAATAAAGGAAAAATGTTAATGGAGTAAATGACAACATGAAGTATTTAAGAATTGTTTCTATATGGGAGCTTAAACCCCCTTTTTTTCCTCCTTTTCAGAAAGAAGACACAGCTCCTCCAGTAAGCCGCCTTTGACTCCTCCCTCCTCTTCAGTATTTTCCCTCATTTCATCTTTCCCTTCAAAAAACAAAGGTAGCAGTGGAAGTGGGAGCAATCGTTCATCCAGTGGAGGTACTAGTGCATCATCATCAAATTCCAAGTTGTTGAAATCACCCAAAGACAAGCTGCAGATCAGCGGAAACAACAGGTTAATGCATTCGGTACAGCATAGCAAAGTTCCCCATGATAAAATGTGAGTATGTGTTTTGACAAAGAATTAAATGTTCTTACTTGCATAGACACTGCTATATCAGTAGAATTTCCTTTTGTTTCAGAGGGTTTTTGGTTTAAGAGATAATCACTTTCAACTCCTCCAGGTCTTTTCCAGCGACCTAATCTAAGATGATAGATAATACTCATGACTGTTGAACAAGAACTCTTGCAAAGTTGCATCTTAAATCACTATAAATAAAGGTCGTTTTACTAGGGGCTCTTAATTCTTTGATCTAGTCTGCATACTTTGATCATAAGGGAGTTTTAGGTCTGATTCAGGTGATTTTTGACCTGCACATGTGAGATTGCAGAACTGATAATACAACTCACTGTCACAGAATGGGGCATTTCTCACTGGACATAACAGGCCCATTCCAGTTGCTTTGGTGATACACTGTATCTGTGAATCCAAATAACGGTTTCTGAAGTCCTTGACGACACTCTGAAATACTTACAAGGAAATGGGGAAAAGAGGACAGAAGATATTATGGACATCATAAAAAATGTGAAAATAAAAAAGATAATAAGAAAACTGGGAATAAAGGAGGAAGGATTTGCATTTTGAATAGATCACAGCATTGTTGAATAATAACATATTTTAAGTACTTTTTATAATTTATAATTTTCAATCCCCCCCCCCCTGTTTTTCATAAATAATAGTATGACTCCATCTGTCAAAGTGGAAAAGATTCATCCAAAGATAGATGGTGCCCAACTGAAAGCTGCTGTTGGTCCAACTTGTTCTACTACTGTGAGTTCCTCAATAAAGACTGGCCTTAATTGTCCCTCAATACCAAAGCCACCCTTGCCTTCCCCTGGACAGATACTGAATGGTAAAGGTCTTCTCTCTGTGCCTCCATTTTTGGAAAAGAAACCTGAAGAAAATACAAATAATAGGAAATTTTTACATAAAAGATTGTCAGGTAATTGTTTTTAATTATTATTTGCTGTATTCCTCTTAGTAGTATATCTATAGAAATACATATATAGAATATATAGAAATAAGTTTCAGAAGTAAATTAAACACTTTTATAACACTGTAACTTGTAATGAGGTATGTTTTATTTATTGGAAATTAAATCTATAACTTCACATACTCTTAAAGGACGGAAACAACCTGAAATGTGGCTGTTGCTTTCAGAAACCATACAGACCTCAAAGGCCTGTCAGTTCTTACAGTTTTAAAATTATGCTTTTCTACTGTCTTTAAAGATTTTCTTTTCCTTTTTTCTATATGGAAGATCCAAATGTGCATAGAAAACGGAACAACTAGCACGGCATAAACTCAAAAATGTAAACCCGGTCTGCTCTTTACAGTTTTTAAACACAGTAACTTTGAGTGTTGGTAGAGTGGTAGAAGAGTTCTTAACACCAAAACCAACAAAAAAAACCCCACCATTTGTTTATCACAGTTCATATTGATGGTGACCTCTAATCCTAACATGCAGGATCTACTCCTCCTTGGGGTCCCTTACAGCTGTAAACTTCTCCATTCTGTTTGTAGACTTGAGATCTGTATTTCAGCACACCATAAACTTGCTGAGAGCGTAGAAAATTTTATTTCTACAATTTTATTGTGCATTTTTATTTGTACATTTGCCTGTGTTACATTTGAAAACAGTTTCCAGTATGGTTCCTTTTTATAATGAAAATAAGTGTTAGTATTTCAAAATGTCTTTGGATAACTTTTCAATACTGTGTACCTTTGACAGAGAGAGAATTTGATCCTGATATATACTGTGGTGTCATTGATGTGGAAACCAGGAAACCTTGTACTAGGTCTTTGACATGCAAGGTAGGATATCTTAATCAGAATAAGATTGTCTAAAGTTTTAATTCAATTTCCTGAGGAATAGGACAGGAAATAGAAAACTACAAATTTTTGCTGTCAGTAATTACCACTGTAAATGGTACCTCTCAAAACATGTTGCCCAGAACCAAGAATGAATTGTTTTCAAAGTTCAGTTAATTATTTATTCAAAAACATATTTCTTAAAGTAACCTGGAGATTTGTACTTCTGTATAAACCGTTCAAACATGGATGTTGACATGGGACAGATTATGTTACGCCACATGTAGGTAGTAGGGGGCCAGCACGTTCTTCTTTTTGGGGATAACCTTTGGGTCATAGATCATGAATTTTAAAATTCTTCATAAGCATTAAAAGTATTATTTGTTTATGCAGGATTTAAATAAATAGGGCTCCTCCCCTCTCACACCCCCTCCTTTTCCCCCAGCAGAGTCTGCAGCAGATACTTGGGAAGTATTTGCGTAAATACTTCCAACAGCCAACTCAGAAATGAGTCTTCTGAAAAAGCCACGGAGTATGCCTAGAGGTCAAACTCTAAATTAAACAATCTGTAAAAACTTTTGGTCAGATGACATGTGTCCTCTGGCTCAAAAATCTTGGGGGACAGAGGGGTATCACTTAGTCCCGAGGAACCAAAAATCCACATCCCCTGCAATTGTGTAATATTTAGCTACTTTCCTGCAAAGCAGCTAAACTCTCAGTAGGGGAAGCATCTGGTAAATAAACCACCTACAGAACAAAGGTAAATGAAGCTGGTACTAATGACCCGGAGGAACTGAACTTGAACAGTTGCCCTTTTGGAATTACAGGAGGGAGGCAATTGTTTTGCTAATAGAGGAGGGAAAAGCGTCAAGATATTTTACAAGAGAACTAGGCAAATTAGAAGTGTAAAAGAGAAAGAAAGTAAAAACTTTTCTCAGCAATTCATTATATTATACCTACTTATAAAATATTTTTCGGAATTGGTATTTGTGTCTGAATTATGTGATAATAATTTTTACCTACTAAAACAAACCCAATCAAACCTTTTTTGCCATATTAAAAAAGGTATTGTATGAGACTTTAACAATTCAGAAAAATAACTTTCCATCTATTCCACTTTACCTAGAATTTGTGCCATATATACACATATACATCTTACTATGTGTAGCATTCAGGACACTCAAAGGACTTTGAGTTCTGTCTAACTGTGGATTCTGCTGTACTTTTTTTGCATTCCTTAATACCTGTTTGATTATATTAGTTTTCAAGGAATATATTAGAAGGAAGCAAAGTATTTTTATAAATATTTCTCATGTCTCCCATTAAAAGTCTAATTTTAAACATTATTGTGTTAAATATTTTCATAAGTGAAAGTAAATATTTAGTATTTTTGGTTGTGCACTAGTTGGCAATTAAAATATCAATGTAAAAAAGGATTTTGAATTCTAGTCTTAACCTTATAAGAACTTTTGCAGTTTCTTTTTTAAAAAGAAATTTGAAAGAAGCCTTTTACTTAGTTGCTGGTTTCTGTTATTTTGTATCAGACAGGGATAGAATAATCCACCAAGCAATTTTAAAGTTTGTTTTCTAAGTCATTCTTCCACTTGTTTGCTAAACCATGAGTGTGATGATTTTCTCTAGTTTAGAGCTGTAGACACGTGTTTTGAGTGTTTATTTCCACAAATTTAATAGCCTGGGATTAATGATTTATTCATGGTTTTGCAGACACATTCCTTAACCCAGCGGAGGGCTGTACAGGGTCGAAGAAAACGATTTGATGTGTTATTAGCCGAGCACAAAAGCAAAACCAGGGAAAAGGAGCTTCTTCGACATTCGGATCATCATCAGCAGATGCCCCCTCTCAGGGAACCACATCCCTCACCTACTAAAACTTCCCAGGAGCTGCACCAAAATTCTTATGGAGTTACTCTTACAGAGTCAAAGCCTTTATTACCTAATAAACCCAAACCTCACCCCCCCAGTCTTCCAAGGTAAGGAAAATCTGCAGATCCAATGGTATGAAATTAATACTGGTAGCTTCATCAGGTGGATTTTGAAAGAGCGATATGGATCTGTTGGACGGGGCAGTATTTTTGCTTTAGGCCTGGTGACTGTCTGTCTGCAATTAGCAATTACATGCTGAGCTGTAACTCCTAGCGAGGAGGGTTTGGTGTTTGAAATAGTAAAAGCTGACTTGCATCAATGAAAGCAGTTCAGCAACGATTGGGCAATGCTGCTTTTCCAGGGGTACCATACCTCCTGTCCTTCCTCTCGGTAGATGTGTTACGAGACTATGGAAAATATCAGAAATCTGTTGATGTAGATTTCCTTCTGTCAGTAAGAGTAAGTACTTAAGCTTGGAATTTTTAACTAGACTTAGTTCAGTAACACCTTTACTGCTTGCCTTGCCCAGGCCTCCAGGCTGTCCAGCCCAGCACAGTGGAAATGCCCCTAGCGAGTCTCCTTCTGTCCATGAGTCCCCGCACCCTCCCTTGCCTGCAGCTGAGCCAGCATCTCGGTTATCCAGTGATGAGGGAGAATGTGATGAAAAAGAAGAGCCTGTTGAAAAACTGGATTGTCATTATTCAGGTCATCATCCTCAACCAGCCGCTGTACGTTTTAAGTAAAAGTTAACCTTGGTCTCTCGCTGGCTCTGAACTTGTAAACAAATGACTTGGGGGTTTTAAGGGTGGTTTGCTATTGGGTATGTGATTTTTGTTTTTTCTAGATTTTAAGAACATTGTTTTGTTGCCTAGTAGGCAGTGAAGGCAACTGTAGTTGTCAAGTAAATGTGCTAAAGAAATATGTTTGGAGCTTGCTTCCCCGGTCCAAAAGAAATCAAAATGCCAAAATACTGAAGATGAAATTGGTAACTGCTCTAAAGGGCTGTGGTTTTGGAGTAAGGAAATGTAGACAGTGCCTTTTTGGTGAGATTTTGTTATTGGACTTTCCCCCCACACACACACGCACATTTTTTATGCAGAGTGCCAATCATTACAGTAAAGGTACCGGTAATGTGTTGTTTTAATATTTAAATCTTGACAAAAGCTAGTTAGTCTAACTAAAAGCACAAACTTTATTGCCTAGCCTGTATATCAAATTATCTCCTTTTTTAAAAAACAGACCATGAGCAGATAGCTGATAGCTCCTCAGAAGTAGTTGTTACATATATATATTATGGTTTTATATATACACACACACACACATAAACACACACTACTGTACTTCCCTGTTTAATCCGAGGGATTCAAATATGACCACTGCTTTTGGCCAGAAGTATGGGAGTATCGGATGGGAAGAAAATGATCTCAATATACGAAGGCCAGAAATTTAAAATAGTTGTTATACCATAGAAATAAAAATTCTATTTTTTTTATCCTTGATTTAAACATCTAAAAGCATATTCATTTAGCAATATTTATTTATTAAAAAGTGCATTGTTATTCAAAGAGTTGTTACTGAAAGGAGAAAAAGCCAATAAAAATCTGTCTTTTCAGTTTTGCACATTTGGTAGTCGGCAAATTGGAAGAGGTTATTACGTGTTTGACAAGCGGTGGAACCATATTCGATGTGCACTTGACTTCATGTTGGAGAAGCATCTTAATTCACAGATGTGGAAGTGAGTAGAAGTGAAAGAGTTCTTACTCTTCTTGGTATTTGTAGAAATACATGAAGCCTGTGATTCTAGTTACAGAACAGTAACCTTGTCTTCAGAGTAATCGGATCAAAGGTTGATAGTCTATGCTTTACATTTTTGCAACAATTAACTATTAATTTAATAAAATATTTTAGTGGCATTAATCAGCCTCAAGATACAACCACTTTAATGTAGCGTTATGAGACAGGGTATTACTCCGAAGAATGGTGGCTACGTAGGTTTTTGTTTGTTTTCCTGTTCACCTGCAGGAAAATTCCTCCAGCATCTGGTAACACAGCATCAGTTCGTGCACCGCATCGGACAAACTCGATGCCTGCTTCACAGTACGGTGTCAGCGCAGCAGGTTTCCTCTTACCCACCACGGTTATGTCATCGCCAGCACTGGTATCTCCTTCCTGTGTGTCTCTGAATAATAAATCGGTACCATCACATGGAACGACACTAAATGCCAATCCCGCTAGTTTGGGTGCAGTGGATCCTGTCTGCAGTATGCAATCAAGACAAGTGTCTTCATCCCCTTCAACACCTACAGTGCTTTCCTCTGTACCTTCACCTATGCCCAGCAAACCTCAGAAAATGAAATCCAGCAAATCTTTCAAACCTAAGGAATCTTCTGCTGGCAGTGGCACCTGTAACAGTACCGGCAGCGTCAGTAGCAGCGGCGGCTCAGGAAAGAAGCGTAAAAACAGTTCCGCACTGCTAGCACCTTCTCATTCCACAGAGTCCTTTAGAAAAAACTGTGTGGTTAACTCTGGAAACTCTGGGACCTCCTATCATCCATCGGTGACAGCTTCGTCCCACAGCGTTGGCCTCAACTGTATGACTAGCAAAGCTAACTCTGTTAGCCTCAAACATGACCAATCAGGGAGGGGTCCTCCGACTGGAAGCCCTGCAGAATCGATAAAGAGAATGAGTGTGATGATGAACAGCAGCGACTCCACGCTCTCCTTAGGGCCGTTTGTTCATCAGTCCAGTGAGCTGACTGTAAATTCACACAGCAGTTTTTCACATTCACATACTTCCCTTGACAAATTAATAGGAAAGAAAAGAAAGTGCTCACCTGGTTCAAGCAGCATAAACAGCAGCAGCAGCAGCAAATCAAACAAAGTTGCCAAATTGACATCGGTGAACAATGTTCATGCAAAACACACTGGTGCAATCCCAGGGACGCAAGGACTGATGAACAATTCTCTCTTTCATCAGGTATGAAATTTTGTCTCTAACTAAGCCGATACGAACATGCCTCTTCACATGCCTGTATTGGATGTGTTCTCTTAATTATTAGCTAGCCAATTCCAGATCCTATTCAAGTAAAAGATAGTTCTCTTATTTGTCTACTACTCATTTTGAGTGTTTTTATAGTACATTTACACAAGATTTTTATAAACACTCTCATAAAGTGTAGCTTTCTTTTTTAAAATAACCTTAAATATGATGTTCCATGTTGCCTGTGAATTACTCCTGGATGAAATTCAGTCCTCACACTGTAAAAAAAGTAAATCTTGCCAGCCTGCCATGGAACTGAGCTGCATGTCTCAGGCTGATTTCTTGTTTCTGTGTCAGTAATAAACATCCTACAAAGTGGAACATAATGATGCTGATGACAGAACTGTGATACTGTGATAAAATAAGCCTATTATCCCAAGGTGTCATTGGCTAACTTCTTAGTAATAACGAGATTAAATGTTATAAATAAGATAGAAACCTTTTTAGTCAGTAAAGCAAACAGATTTACTGTAAAGGAAGCAGATCTCATGAATATGTAAGATACCATTTTAAAAATGAGTTTGGGGGTTTGTTTTTTTTAAACAAATCACACTGGAAAAGTAGTGTATTTGGAGAGAAAGTTCTTGAGAAATTAGGATGAGAGATAATTTAGAAACCGGTAGCTCAGACTTCTTAATAAAAGAATTCAAATTGGCTTGGAGGATCACATGGAGGGGTAAAAATAATTCGATACAGCTCGAGGAGAGTATAGAAGATTTGAGAAGAATTCTAGAAAGCAGCTTTAGAACTAGATTTTCCAAGATTGAAAACCCGAGAAACTTTCTGTTTCCTCTGGTGCTAATAACGTGCAATCTGTACCTGGAGAGCTAGGAGGTCAGCAAGAGCTTTTTCAAAATGATTTCTGAATTTTCAGTTTCAGCCACAGAGGAAGATTTTCACCATTATGTTGTGTTTACTGTAACAAGAAAAGCATTCAGGTGGCTGAATTTATTTTTGGACTTATCTAATACTTACTATTTCAACTGTGCAATATAAATAAAGGGGAAAAGTAATTTGAGTGAATTAAGGAAGGAAACCATGTCTGAAACCATTATAACTTTAAAGAGCTCTACCTTGAGAATTGTCAAGTCTTGGAGAAGCCAACTGCGTGTTAGTGGTGTCACATTGTGCCTGCCGATTCTCCCCCAAATATGCTCTTGTTATCCAGAAAATATCCATAAAAATGTCTTCTAAGGGCATCTGCTATAACAGCCTGGCTCACTCATCCTCCTCTTTCTTTTGCTTGCTCAAAAGCCAAAGGCACGTCCCTGATAGCTGAATGCACCACGGTGAGAAACGAACTGGACAATTTTCACTACAAGCAAAACCTCCATCTGGAATTCTGGACTCCAAGATGCCTTGACTTTTCCCAACTTCCCATGGTCCTCAGGTGTGGAAATCTACTGGACTGTCACTTAAACAAGGAATTTCCCTGAAGCCATGTCTGTAGCAGCGAATATACTAGAAATGGACACTGGATGAAGTTCAGCCACATAATTGCTCTTATCAGTGTTAACGGTGGTCTGGACTGTTTGCTACAAATCTGTGAGATTTTACTTACAGGAGTACATCATCTTGCCACTATTTGACATAGATTGGCTGGGCAAACGAATGTTTTCTGGGGGGAAATAAACGTTACTGTGGACTTATTTTTATACTGATGGTGTCTTTTGTAGGTGATAGCTAACCAGACAGACACCCTCAATGGAGAGGACCCCGCGACAAGGGGGAAAAATGTGTGAGGCACAATGGAAAGAAGCCCTCAAGAAGGGAATATGGCTTTAGTGTTTTTATAGCAATGTTCCTTTAATGGAATATAAAAATAGCACAATTCAAAAAATAGTCTGTGTTTTGCCCAGCCTTTTGCAAGTAATTTGGGATAAGAAGCTATCAGGAGTTTAAAAAAAAAACAAAAACAGCAAAAACAAACAAAAAACAAAACCAACCCAACAAAAAACAGAAAAACTTGTTTGAGGCCATCGCTCAGAAAACAAGTATAAAAATGTCATACTTGCATGATACAAAACCTATTTTCTATTCTTTTGAATAAGATTTGATTGCAGAAGAAAATAAAAGTTAATTTTACTTTTTCAAAAAATCCAAAACAATCAAACAGACAAAGGCAAATAACCTCTAAAACTATATGCCCAAAGAACGTATTTATTGGCCTATACCGTATACCATAGGCCTTTGTTATTTAAAAAAAATAACAACTGTATTGGTTAAATTAGGCTGGGTTTGCCTTCCGGCCGGTAAAAATAGCCCTTTTAAAACTAAGTATTTAAAGTATTTAAATCTTTTCTAAAAAACATAGAAGTCAGTTACTTTATGCCTTGTTTGTATAACTAAATCCTTAACATGTTACGCTTTCAACCGCTCAGTAAGATTTTGAAAATTGTGGAATGAACGCCAGTTTGACAGCCGAGTTCACCGTAAGGCGCAGATGTACGCATCGCAGTCATCCCACACCTACCCAGGCTTTCTGAATAAAGGGGGCTTTACACAGTTTTATATAGTCCAGTCAATTTTTATGAAATATTTTGTCTTGCTTCAAAACACCTCAAAAGTTAATTCTGCTAAAGGGCTTATTGTATTATGATTTGATTCGTCTGGATGTTTTTGTTAAGTTTTTAAACATCAGGTGAAGTCTCAAAACTGACTCAACTTTTATTAAGGGGCAAAGCAAAGGAAAACCAATTCCTGACCAAGAAGATATTTTTTCTCTGCCTTAAAGGGGCACCAGCCTTTGCTGAGAAGAGACAATCTGAGCCTGTCCAGTTGTTCGCGTAGCCCGGCCTTCTCCCCGGTTCTGGTGGCAAGTAGTACATCAGGGAATCCAAAGCCACTCTGAGTAGCAGTTGCTTAGTTGTTTACCTAACGATGCTTTCAGTTTAACCTGAACTTGCTACAAAATCATTGTGATACAGCAAAACAACAAGAAGCCTCTATGCAGACACTTTAGCTTTGCATTCACATAAAAGATCACACTGAGCAAGCAACGTACTAGAGACGCTTATTATGCAAACTTTAAAAAAATAAATAGACACCTTTTCAGGAACAAAAGGATTCATATTTAATAAGATGCCCTGTTGAAAGGATTGTTAGAACTGCGATTGGTTTAACGTAAAAGGAACCAAAGCGATATGCCACAAAGAGAAATCAAAGCATATTAAATCCTGCACGTTGGGAGTGAAATCCACGCTCTGATGAAGTCCCTGGGGCAGAGCTTCCACTTCAGGGTAGCGTCAGTCACAAGTGCAATTTGACTCTTGATAGAGACAAAGGTAAAGGAAACAAAAATTTGGCAAGATTGAACGCTGGCGGGTTTGTGATCGAACCCTCCTCTGTTTTGGGGTTTTTTTTGAGGTTCTGTTGATCTGAAAGCATAAATGGCAAATTCGTGCTCCTTCGATAGCATGCAGACGTGTTTAAAAAGCGAATTTCTGAGCGCTGCTCGTACAGAGCCGGTGTCTGCAGTCACCTGCGTCGTGTGGGTTTAAGCCATTGGGGGTGAAGAGTTAGAACATGGTAAATTCTGTCTGCCCTTGAGCATAGACCTGCTTCAATAGTATGTTTTAGATCTTGGTTATAAGCAGAACATTGTTCCTGAAGCTTTTATTGTCACATAGTTCTTACTGTAAATAATTAAGGAAGCTTAAAATTAATTTTCCTTGCAAAATTGAATTTGCAGTGGCTGGGTTGTTTCTAGACAGATTTTGGTATTAATTTAAGAGATACAGTTTTTATAGTCTTTCCAACTTCTCGTTATGACTCCTGCAGTTTTCTTAACCTAAAAAATTGCTGCAATGATGAACAAAGAATTATACAAGAAAAAAAAAACATACTTTTGTATCTTTATTTTGGAATTTCTTGTTCTATTATAAATATTGAAGTATCCCTATTTCAGAAGACATATTTTGTTAATTGATTGTACATATTTAAATATGTATTTTTGCACAGGTCTTTTTTTCTTATATCCAGTTTTGGTACAATTGAGATCATCTAGTATTTATTTATTAATTAATTAAAAAAAAAAAGCAAATACCTTTTTATAATTTGAAGTGGTTCACTGCCAAGCCAATAGTTAACATGCCTACTTTGCAACTTAAGGGATGCCTCCGTTTTGTGAAAGCTGTGTCCCTTTTCGCGTCTTGGGAGCGGATACATGCGAACTATTGCCCGCGTCCTGCGGTCGGGTTCTGCCGCGGGAACCCGAGCGCAGGATCGGAGCCGAAACGGTCGATACGGCATTGCTTATCAGTTGCCTGATTCCCAGAAGACTACATTTAGTTAAGTGACACACTGCTTCTCCTTTTTTAGTGTTTGTGTGCGTGTGTGTGCGTGCGCATTTGTGTGGGTCTCATGTGGTTTAAAACTAACGGAAAAACTGAAAGTGCCTGATATAACTAGTTTTAAGCTTGGACTGTTTAGACAGCTTCTCCTTAAAAGACTTGAATGTTCAGTTGAAATTTTGGAGCTTGCTTTTTCCACCTATATATAATATATGTGTGCGTATATATATGTATGTGGCCATGTAAATATATATACGCATACATATATATATATATTTTCTGAAATTAATGAGATGGGTTGAGAAAAGAAAGTGAACGATGCTGGTAACTTTTGTAAAATCTTTTAATTAGAATACCTTGTGTTGGAACAATCCCACCGATAACACATATGTAATATAACGCCAAGGGTTTGAAATATGGTTTTAACCAGCAGTTTGTTTAACTGTCTCATTTGGGGAAGGGAGGGCGAGGGGAAGTTATTCATTCATAAATGAAATAATTTAGAAAATGTTCACGATAGTTGGTATTCCAGGAAAACAAAACAAACAAAAAACCCCCAAGTAAGTACCTCTTAAAACCATTAAAAAAAAAAAAGATGTGATTTCCACATGACATTTCTAAGGCAGTTGTCTTCCTGTAAGAGTTCTCTTGCCAAGGAATCTCTCTCTCGTCTTTCACTCATTCTGTCCTGGAGGAGGGAATTGGGCTTAGAAAGATTCTTAAATGTTTCACTGTTCAGCAGAAAATGATCATTTTTACCTTTTGTGCAAGATATTTTACGTTTTAAAGATAATTTTAAAATGAGCACTACATAATGTCAATGTGAATGTAGGCCTTGAAAGCATCTTGCTCGGTGTTGAGCCTGGTTCTAAAAGCAATCTCCTGTGTAAAATGTGTGAATAGTTTGATAATTTGTATACATAATCAAGAGCATCTGATCAGCTGAACTCTGTGTTGGCTGCTGTATAGTACCTGAACAAATGTCATGGGATAGAAAAATTACTTTCGATATTTAAAAGAAAAATAAATATATAGTCTATTTGTTTTGTAACAAGTTTCTGTAAATAAAATAATTTATACTATTTATAAGAAAAAGTTGTGCTTTGCTTCATGAAAAAGATTAGTTTGTTGAACAAACATGTTACTAAACAAGGCAATAAAATTAGGACTTTTCAATAAATGAGGTTGGTTGCATGGAATACATTATATGTTTCTGCTTCATTATAAAATCATTCACCATTAAAGGAAAACATTATCTGTATCGGTGCCTATGTGAACTAATTTCAGAGAATTGGACGTGCTCAAATTCTGTGACGGAGCCTCAGCATCGCGTGGGCGGCCACGGGGCCGGCCCGGGAGGATCGGATCTTGGCGTGCTGCGGGGCTTTGGCGCCTGGCTTGCGGAGGTGCCTGTGTCAGCTCCGTGCAAAGGACGCGTTGTTACTTCAGGTTCACACTTTGAATTGTTTCCTAAGTAGGATAATGAGAGGCAGCTTTTACGACCCCAAATGCGGTACGTGGAATGATCATGTTTCCTTTTTTTTTTTTTTTCCCCTTCCAAAAAAGCATCTTCGGTGTTTTCACGGTTTAAAGATCCAGTGTGTGAATTCCACAGGTTGAATACTCTCGCAGGCTTTTCTGTGCACGGGACTCGCATGTGGTGGATGACTTCTGAGGAGCCGTTTGTAAAACCGGTAAAACTCCTGTTAGTGGGATTCATATTTGCATCCATGGCAATGCTTCCTTTATTTTCTCTCTCTCTTTCTCTCTCCCCCCCCCTTCCTTTTTCTCTTACAACAGTAAGAACAAAGTTTTCTTTAGTATTTGGAATAAATGCTACAAGATGTAAATGGGGAGGGGTCAGGCAGCCAGCAGGTTCTGCTTTGCCTTTTTATAATGAGTGCTTCTAATATTTTTACATTTAACTTCTCATTTGTGTTGACCGAAGATTTATATTTATTTTTTGTCTCACCTTCCTGCAAATATCTTTTTTTTTCTAGTAGCAGTTTCTAATTCCTGCTCCACCCTCTGAAGCGTGGGCAGCGGAGCTGGTTGCGCTGGGCTGCGCAGGCGACAGCAGCACGGAGCGCGCGGGAGGCGGGAGCTGGCGCAGCGCAGCGGGGCCCTGCTTGTCACCTCGTTCAGGCAAGTTTGTCACTCGGGGCTCGCTGCGGCTGCTGCGGAACCGAGGGGTTAACTCTGCGTTTAACTGCGTTTGAAGTTCTGTATCCTCTAAAACTGGTAAGGTGAAGAAAGGGGGAAAAAGTTGCGTTTATCCCATATAACCCTGAGCTCTTTGAGGTCTTTCGGAGCTCGGCAGGTTTGGAGCGTCCTCCCTCTCCCCTTCCTTTGCTGCGCCCGGCACCCTGCTGCGGGCACCCTGCTGCGGGCACCCTGCCGCGGGCAGCCCGCAGAGCCGTGCCCAGGAGCCCTGACCTGGGGGCAGAGCGCGGAGCTGCTCGGTGGGTTATCGCTTCTCCCAGCAACTCGATCGGTTCAGTGAAGGGGTTTGTCATGAAAAATGCCTTCGGACCAGGTGCCGGAGTAGAGCCCCATAAACACAGACTTCCCTGAAGGGGAGAGAGAGCGGTTTCTCTTGTCGCTGTTGTCTCACAGGAAAACGCTCCAGTTTATATCCAGGGAGAGCTACTTGGTGATGGAGTTTGAGCCTGATAGTGCGTGCAACGCAAATCCGACTGTCAGAGGTTCTCTCTGTGTGTATGCTTCTGTGTACGTGCTCGTATTGTCGATACCTCGTGCATTTAAAATGGAAGCTGGCGATGTGTCCTTTGAACCCGACGGTGTCAGCCTTCTCCTGGTGGAGATGTGCTGGGCTCAAAGACTACCACCTGCCCTTGGTAGGAAATCTTCTACACCCTGGTCCTGTGCCTGCAGCACGTGCAGCTCTGGAGGCCGGGGCGCGCGGCTGGCGCGGTGCCCTCGCTGCGACAGCCGGGCCGGCAGCGAGCGGCCCCGACGCCCCTTGCCTTTGTAGGCTGACGCGCTCCGTGGCCGCCGTCGCTGATGCCAGCTACTGAAACAACCAATATAAGGGCTTGCAATTGGCTTTATTTAAATGCAAATTCCTGTTGGTTCATTATTATCACATTCTGCTGCAAGAAATAATCAAACACACGTGGCTTGTAGGATCCGCCACGGGACTCTTAATTTGACTGAATGCTTTTCTCAGAGCTTTGGCTCAGAACTGCATTAGCTGCTGGATTTGTTCCTAACAAGCAGCATGGGATCTTTGTCGTGGAAAAGCGGCATATGCTTGTTTTGGTTTTGCTTTTTCTGGCCCACCAAACTTCAGGAGAATCTCATTTTGAAGTTGTTCAAACTAACCTGGAGTCAAACTTGCGAAGGACGAAAACTGCCCTGAGCGATGCGACAGTCAAAAACCTTTGCCCAAGCCCATGGGGAGTGACTGCAGCTGACGTCTGTAGCCAAACCAGTACAAAAGCTTTCATCAGCATCACAGGCCCAGTGCGTTGCTGCTCGGGTTTCGCTGCTCTCCAACACAGTGCTGGAAATTTTCTTTGTCCTCCATTTTTGCAGTTGAGCTCCCTTCACCTCTGTCCCTTCCAGTCCACACAGGTGACTTTGCAAGAGCGAGCGCCTTGTCTCTTGTCCAGACCTTAAACTCTGGAGCCCAGCGTTCAGTGAGAGAAGGCATGGTGCCGTCGGCAGGCCAGCAGACAGGAGAGCCAAAAAAATGTCTGCGCACAAACTCGATCTCAACCATTTTGTAGCAGAACCTTCCTGACAAACCCTACAGCGCCCCATCTCCAGTCCTTCCCTCCTGCGTTCCCAGCGCGTAATGGCAGTGCACGTATCGCAGCGCAAGGTGGAGAGCGGCCCTGCGGTGTGGCCGTGCCTTGAAATCTGTGTCTGATTCTGGCTACCCTTGTTGCTTTTGGAAGTCAGCCTTCCAAAGCGAAATTGGAGAATGGCATTAGTTCAAGGAACTGCACAAGCTTAAATTACGAGAGAGAATGTACAACTTTGGCATGCGGACTATAAATCCATGGAAAGGTGTCAAGACCGAGGCATGAACGGGTGTGTCTGGAGTGCCAGCCACCGTCAGGGTTAAATACATGGAAATCATGAGATGAAATAAATGGAAGGTAAAACTAACATAAGCACAGGACAGTGAAAGGCAACTTGAAGTTACTTCAGGGTTCAAAGGAAGCAGAAATCTTGTTGCTTCTGGTTTGACATGGAAATTGAAGCAGGCAGTTAAAAATGATAGAAAAAAAATCAGGCCCTTGATCAGCTGGAGGCCTGACCACCCTGCACCCCTCAGCGTTCCAACTCTTTGGAAAAGGCTATGCACCAGATGTTGCTTTTTCTTTTTTCAGGAGAGCAATAAACAGCTGCTCTGGCTATGCTTTGTGCATCCAGCTGCAGCCTTCAGGAACTGATTTTCCCTACAATTCTCCAGAATTTTATCCCACTGCTATTTGGCACGGCTGAGAGGCTGCACTGCTGCTGAAAGCCTTAAAATTGTTCGGGTAAAATTGCAGCGACTTTCTTGCCAGGCCTTGGCCCAAAAACCTTTGTCAGGAGGCTCTGCAGGTTCCTCCCGGATCCTCCCTTGCAGGACATAGGCTGAGATCAAGAAATGAGCAAGGCAAGTCGGGATCTTTAAAGGAGGTCTTTAAAAATTGTCTCTTGTGCAATTAGCATTTTTCTAGATGATGCTGATATCGTGACAAAGATTTGTTTTATCAGCGGCACGCTGAAAATGAGTTGTTCTCACTTTGCTCTGGCAGAACATGTGCGCTTCCACTTTGCACATTCTGGTTTTTCACCCACCTGAGCAGAGAACACCAGATTCTGAAACGCTTGGCTCCCTCAGGATGATAGTGATGGTTAGAATAAAATAAAATGTGAAAGCTCTGCAAATATCTCACAGCACGCTAAGAATCTTTAGTAATACTTTTATTTTCCTTGCAAAGTAGACATTTCTGTGGGTTTTTTTTCTGTTGCTCTTACTTACTTATACTAAAAGAGCAGCAAGGTTTCTCTTGAGTGAATGAAGCCTACGTTAGCCTAGTTTTCTGGAGTAAGTTTCTATTCCCTTCAACTTACAGTTAAAAATATATATGGTAATACATAAGCTGAATGGAAATCCTGAGATTTATTTCATGAAACTTTGATATAGTTAATTAAGGCCAGTTCAAGTCCAAATATGTTGGAAAGGAAAATTCATCTGTGTACCAGAAATGAAATCCCTCAATTCAGTGAAGCCTATGGCCCATACATCCTGTCTGTAGTACAGTCTTCCGATATGCTTAACGTTTGCATGTACGGAAGGTGGAAAAGATGTTAGCAAAAGGCAGCCAGAACTAAAGTCTTCCTAGCCAGCTTCACTTCATCTGATAGGGAACAGATCTAGAAAAACTGAGAGATATTATTGCAGCTCTGAAAAGTCTGAATATTGGCCTAAATCAATTAAAACTTTAAAAGTGATAGGTGTGTGAACACACAAGCTATAGAATCGATAGCTGACCACCTAAACAAACTAGGGTTCTCTTTGATTACTCTCATTATTCTGAAGAAAGTGAGGATCAGAATTTTCTTCTAATTAGTGCAAGAAAACAAAAAATTATTAGGTTGTATTTTGGGTTTCAGAACAGCTCAACAGAGAGTATTAATGGACCCTCAACGTTGCGGCTGAGGAGTCTCACCTCGGGCAGGTGGCAGCGATTCCGAGAGGGGAGATCCTCCGTGACCTCCCAGTAAGAGGAGCGGGCCTGTGGAATTCCACGCTGCCCTAGCTGTTGTTCCCAGCTTCCGAACGTCGGGATGGTTCTGTGGGCACATCTACCTGTTGTCACTTCAAGCATTAAAGTCGCAGTGAATACAGACAGTAAATGGATTCTGTTGCTAAGCGCAGTGGCATCAAACAGCCAACAGAACTAAGTCACAGACTTTCTTTGGGAGGAAAAAAGAAACGTCAAGCCAAGCCAAGCAAGCCGGGTAAACAGCTGCTGCCGTAGGCTCTGCTGCGGCCAGCACCATGTGTCATCAGCACGGCAGCAGCCTACTTGAAATGTTTATTCCTCAGCAGCTGTGGAGAAAGAAACCGTAACCCCCTACAGTATGTGATCAGTTGTGTCCAACTGCAATAGTATCTTCCACTGTGCCTACCATCATTTTGACATCTGCAAATCTAAGAGAGGAAGTCATTACAAATGTAATGCTTTGCTAATGTGCTGACTTTCTTGTCAGCAGCTAGCAAAAATGTCATTTTAAGGGAGAGGCTACTTCAGTTAAAAATGTTCCCCAAGTTATAGTCCTTACAGTTTTCATGGTTATATTATTGCTTCACCGCAGTCATTTGTATCCTTGTTCCTTCTCCCTTAAGCTGTAACCCTCTTGTAACAAGAGTTCGTTCTACTAAAACACAAACTAAAATTTTTGGCTACTTTACTATTTATGCAACTGATTCTTTTCACCTTTGATTCAAATACAGAAGTCTTAAAAAAGCAAGCATAGAATCGCCATTGGTTCTCTCTGGTCACAGATCTTGACCCTGCTTTGCTATTAAATCTTGAACGCTGTGTACACAGTCAAGGAACAAAGCATATTACAAGAGATCACCAACTGTATCATACATTTAATAAATGAACTGGGATCCATACACCAAAACAGAATGTCTTTTACATAATGAAGTGGAAAGTAAAAACACTACCTCTCTCGCTAGTAATTTTTTTACCTACAGTATACCAAGTTATACAATATATTTATAGGTTACTTCCAAAATGTTTTAAACATCTAAATTTTGCATTCCCTTGCATTAAAAAATTACATATTAATTACTCTGGAAAGTTTCTGAACTCTGTTTAGCAGCAAATCTCCTTTCTTGATGGTTTCTTGGTACTGCCAATTCTTGCTGTCAGGCCTAAGAATTGTGGGGTAAAAAAAAAACAAAAAAAAGGTTTAGAAGTGAGAATATGTTTTACACCAAGCCACTTACATTTCTGTAGTGTTATCAAAATGTACAGAATTCAACTGGGCTGTCAAAAATGATTTCTAGGAATTGTTAGCATACCTGTTAGTTTCTACAATCTCGTTTACTTTGTCTATTTTGCAGTGTAATCGCCCAGCTGCAATAAATCTTGAAAGCTCCCTAAGTAAAGACAAAAAAAAGTTGGTTAAATCATGTTTCACCAAGGACTTGCAGACTTAGCAGCACTGAACCTGCTACTACAAAACACCATTGTCACCACGCTGTATTTCTGAAGCAACAGCCTATGTATTTTCATAAGGTATCTTATGCATCCTCATCTAATTAAAGCTTGGACGTCACACACAAGACTAATCGTTCTAGTGATCTGAATACAAAATGTCTTGGTATTTTCTTCTCAGGCCAAAGTGTGATACCTGAGTTAGTGAAATTTATCACTTGGCTTAGCATCAACTACTCTTCAAACTCACAGGTCGCAGTTATGTCGTGTGCCTATTCAGAATTTATCCTGATGGAAATATCTTCATGGCAGTCAATTCATTAGAGAAGTCTCTTAATAGTTCCCTACTCTCTAGGAGCTCTAAATATGCTGCTTTTTTAAAATTATTATTTTGCTTAATCAACTGGTGGTCTACAGCACATTACTATAGAAGAAAATATTCCTGCAATCAACAGTAAGACAAGTTACAACTATTAATAAATTACTGGGAAGCATAAGAACTAGTATGACTTTAAAACATTTACCTTTGAATTGAATGGTATTTGGTTTCTCTTGAAACACCTATTAATTCATTTCTGAATATTTCAAGCAGTATTCATATTCCCGTAACACTTTTCTATGTTAGAAAATCTGAAACTTCTCTATGAAAGAAGAATGACTCTTAAGGCATTTGAAACAAAGCGTTTCACATACATAGAGTAAAAGTCAGCTTCTCACTTCACGTTCGTTCGCATCATGATCTAAATCTGTTGGTTTTACACTAGAAAAGAACTGCACATTGAGACCACAGTGTGTGTTTGATTTAAGCGAAAAACATCAGATCCTGTCCACGTGCCAGAAAGCAAGCAAAACTAAATAAGGAGACTTGTAAGGTACATAAAATGTGCGGATCCCTAAAGTTGTAACAGTTAAGTTTTTGCATAGTTGTGAACTAAGTCATCTGCTAAAATCTTAAGTTTCATACACATGAAGGTCAACAGATATAGCAGTATAAAGAACAAAGTTATTAATATAAGACTAGTTTCTCATATGGCGCTTAGAGTGGAAGAAATACTGGGAAAAGCTGTCATGAGAGATGGCAACCAGATTATTTCCTTTACTGAAACATAAGGTTCACTTAAATTTAGCCAAGCTCTTCCATAGAAACATAACTTGGCATGTTTAGAATCAGAGTAGAACGAAGACTTTTATTCATGGGATTATTATAAATAATTAAAAAGGTGTAAAGTGAGATTTTTATGAACTTAAAAAGCCGAATAACTTACTGATCTATGAATTCTACACTGACTCCAAATGCTTCTGCCATGTAGCCTAATGTCAGTGACCGGTAAGACTCTAGGAGCTGGCTATATGCGTGAATTCTCATTTCCCGTACATAGTATCGATAGTGAGGTGCAAACAGCCAATCTTTTTTCATCTCTTGCTCTACAATAGCTGAAAAGAAAAAAAAAAAGGAAAATGAGTCAGTAATCTCTAAGAAATGTAAAATGTCAGTTATGTAAATAAAACACACAACAGCAGTTAACAAGTAATCAGTGAGAACACAACTATATCGTACTCTTGCATACTTCAGGATATGAAAACTATTCTACACTGAAGAGAAGTAAATTCGTATAATCTGTATCGCTTCTAGAACCAGAAGCAGTAAAAACAGGCAAACAATATTGTGGCAAAGCTAATGACCCCGTCTGTCAGCAGAGAATGCTTCTTCCAGGGCGTGAGCTGGTCCCCGCTCTGCTGCAGGGGGACCACCCCAGTAAAGGCAAGCGCGGGGAGCAGCTGTCACACAGGAGCAAGGTGGTGCTGGGAAACAAGCAGTGCTTGGTACCTAACCACTTGTAGAAACATTGTCACCCAAAGCTGGGTAAGGAAATTAGATTACCTTACCTTGCTGGTACTAGCTCTTAAATTAGTTACAAGGATTTCCAGGCACTGAAGTGACTTTTTCTCCTGACAGTTTTAGTTCTCAGCTAGCGATAAGGCCAGCAATAGAAAAATGTTGCCCCTAGCTCTTAATCTCACCAGGCCTAGTCTTCCACAAAATGAAGGGTTCTTTTTTGCTTTTTCTAAATATCTTCTTTTCTTGTATTCTAAATCTCGCAGAAGGAAAACAAGCAGTCTGAGAACTGGCAAGAATAATGAGTTTTCTGAAAAGCTTTTCTTCAGCGTCACCCTTCAACACAGCAACCAGAGCAGAAAGGCAGCGGTAACACCAACCATGAAAACTTTCCCTGTAGTATCTTGTACGGTTGAGATTTCAGGGCCTTTAGACTACAAGTCCTGTAACTTCTTTCAAAGATAAAACCCTTCAAAGCTTTCTCGTCTGACCTGGCTCTTCAGGCAAGACAGTGCTCCATAGCCATTTGAAAATGCTTTTCCACCTAATCAGATGGGACATTTCAAAAAGCTCACTGTATGCAGAGGTTGGTTGTTGGTTTGTTTGAAAAATCAAACAGCAGCAAATTTTAGGTCGCTGTTTAAAAAAAAAAAACCAAAAAATCTCTATAATATTTTCCTGCATGAAGTAGCTTTAGTTCTAGATTGTAGCTACCCCACAAAAGTCGTGCATGATCTGACATAAATAATTGAAGCACCTGAAACAGTGTTGTAGGAAAAAACACAGCCTTACCTAATGACTGGAAAAAGGCTGCGTAACGGCATTCATAAAGAGAAAAGAGATACTGTCGTACAGCTGGCAAACTGTGTAACACTTCCAGAATCTCTGCTCCTTTAATAACCTGAAAGCAAACAAACAACATGTTTAAATACCATCAGTTCACCCTAGAGATAAACAGGTTAAAGAAAGGCTGTGTCTGTTGCAGCTGGTGTTTTCATCTGCTTTCCTTACCTTTTCCCTAAGGTCAGGCCTGTCTAATGCAATCATGCTGACATAGACAGTGTAGGTTACGAATGTTTTGTAATCCATAAGTTCATAGGATGTAAACGTTGAAACTGTATCAAGGAAGAGCTCTGCTGCTTGTTTGAAATCTCGAATAGCTACACAGTAAAGGCCCTGGTACACTTTGAGACGATTTCTCCTGTCCCAGTCTCCTCCTTCTTCTATTAGACTTAAAATAGAACAAAAAGAAATATTTACTTACATAAATGTATTATGTAATGAGTTATATGAAACAAGTACAGTAAATCAACTGATACCATGTGATTAGAGATAGAATAATTTGGTTTATGTTACAGCTTGTTGAAACAGTCCAGGCTCTGTACACCTGTCAGGGGTAGGGAAGGGGCTTCCTTGGGACAGGAGAGGCCAGACGCTTTTGCACAGTGCAAGTTTCAGCTGAAAGGAAAAGTTTAAAGTCGTGACAACTGTCTTTTGAGATGTACACGCAAATATTACTGCCAACCTTGGCTGTGGCAACATATTTCCACTGCCTATGCTGCTAAAATCAAAGCCATCCAACTAGCAGCATAGAAAAAATTTAGAAGTTGCTGCTTTTCAGGAATCACATTAACACAAAATGGATGTGGCTCTAAGCAGGACCACAGGCTGAGACAAAATCTGCTGAGAAGGCAACAGAAAAAATCACTGCCCAGGGAACACGATAACTGGGAAGACCCTCTGCCCCGGTGTCTCAGCACCAGCAAAGAGACTGGAAACGGCAGCTTGCTACAGGAACCACTGAAGTTCAGTGTTGGGAGCACAGAGACACTGAAGCTCGCAGTGGAAACAAGGGAAGGAGAGCTGCACCAAAGCACACCAGGCTGACACTGGGCTCTTGCTGCTAGAGGAAAAGCTGGCACTTTACAGAGCCAGCTGGGTGGCACTGGCAGCAGCTGGATTCAGCTGGCAATCGTACAAGCTAATCATGCCCAAAATATTTGTCTTCCAACACCTACAGAACTGAAAAGTGGGAGCAAGGGGTGGGCTACAAATTAAAATCAAGTCAGCTGCTAGAAAATAGCTGACACAAAACATTAACCTTTCTTTTCCCTTCCCCCTCATACAAAAAAAATCGAGGAACAGGAAGCTCTCTAGTACAAGGTAACACCCGCCCATCACTGTGATTCTGCCTCACAACCACTCTTAGTCATGTCTTGACAGCAAGACATTTATCTTCCACGTCTTTTGTTACAGTTTGTCTCAAAAGTGCTTTAGTGCACTCAAACAACCCAAGCAGTACCTTTTTGCCTTTTCAATGTTCCGTGTGATGAGGTCGTTATCCATATAAAACAAGCCAATCCTTAGAAGATAGAATACGATATCCAGACGATGTCCCAGTGCCACAGTTTTGTCATAAGTCTTGCGGAACGCAGTCAGAGCTCCCTCCTAGCAAGACAGTATTTTCTACTATAAGAAAGTTAAAAGCACCTAGAATATTTACAAAATGTCTGTTGTAAGTACAAGCACTGTCTTCCACTGATAGCTGCGACTTTGTTAGTTTCCCACAGAACTTTAACGTTACGCATTCTGAATAATCTTAAAGCATCAAACTTTAAATCGTTAAAGGAACCAATCCTCATATATCTTTTAAATCTAAGGACTATGAAAATCTACTCTGTAACTTAAAATTAAGTGGCACTATGTAAATAGTTTAGAAAAGACTAAAGACACAAGGAAAGTGAAAGATAACATCTGCAAATGGAAAATAACTTTTTCCCTTTTCAAGAAAAAGTTTTTTTCAAGATAATTTAAATTTCGGTAACCCCTATCTCCCACCCGTGTCTGAGTTGTGCCATAGAGAAAACGCCCTGTAAGTCACACAGCTTCCTCCCTTATGAACGGCGCTCACTGGAACCTGCCTAGCTAGCAGGATTACGATGCAGTGTTTTTAACGGGAGTCCATAAAGCCCCTGCCATGAACCAACCTTGTCCCCGATCCTGCACAGGTACTCAGCTTTGGCCATCATTGCATCTCGGATTTCACTCTCCCCCAAGATCTTTTCCGCGTCTTCTAACTCGTTGTCGAGACGTTTCAGTTCTTCCTCGTTAGCTTTCTTCATTTTGTTCAACAGATCCATGTCTATCTGCCATTCGAGAGACTTGCAGAGTGCTTCATAATACGGAGCCATATCTGGAAGAAAAGTGGGAAGGCTTCTGCTATTAATTGCTGCAACGAGCGTGTGCATGTTTCTAGAGCAGAGCACTGAAGGACAAGATCATCAATGCCAGCTACGTCCTTTCTGCAGTCAGGTACCTATTAAATCCAGACATTACAGAGCCACTGTTTCAGCGGCCCTTGCCTGTCACACTTCTTTTTGCTGATTCTTTACTACCACTGCTCTCTTTACACCCCTCCCACTTGCACTGCCCTGGCTACTTATCTGACCCTGAGCACCGTAGACTCCAGCGCTCAACTTCTAAAACACCAGCACGATGTAACAGCGGCCACAGTTGGGGACAAGGCACCTCACTGATATGTCCAGCCCCCCATTCCCCCTCCCCGTTGCCCTCGGACTGTCCGTGCCCCGGGGGCAGGCTGATGCCCTCCAGCTGGGAAGCGCACACACACACACCCCCCCCACACCGCCCCTGGGATAACTGAACACAGTCAGACCGGCTCCCTGCCTACACAGGCAGGCCTCTAGACGGACAGACAGACAGACAGACAGACACAGCCGCCCCAGCGCCACGGGGGCCGGACAGACACACACACCCCGCAGGCCGCACTCACTGTGGAGCCGCACGGCCGCCATCAGCTCGTCGCGCGCGGCGGGGTCGGGCGCGCGGGGCCGGAGGCTGAGGAGGAAGCGGAGCTGGGCGATGCGGAGGTCGGGGTTCTTGGGCAGCCCCTCCTCCTCCAGGTTCTCCAGCGGCATAGCGGCGGGATGGGACGGGACCGAATCGGGACGAGACGCGGCGACGGGGCAGCTCGGCAGCGGGCAGGCGGCGGCGCGGCCCAGTGACTCAGCCGCGACGGGCGGAAACGGCGGCGCGCTTCCGCCTCGCAGCGCCCCCTGCCGTCCCGGAGGTCTGCGGGGTGCGGGGGGGGGGGGGGTGGGGCGCATGCGCAGTGCCGCCCATAGGGTGGGCGCGCGCCGGCTGTAGGGGTGCAGCAGCCGTGGCTATAGGCGCACGGCGCGGTGCGGGCTGTAGGGGTGGGCGTGCACCGTGCAGGCTGCGGAGGCTGTGCGCACGGTGCAGACTGTGGGGGCTGAGCAGGCACAGGCTATAGGCGCCCAGTGCGAGCTATAGGGGCTGCAAACGCACTGGCTGTAGGGGGTGCGTAGCAGCGGCGCAGGCTGCCGGAGCTGGGCACGCACGGCGCGGGCTATAGGGGCCGTGCAGGCGCAGCGCCCCGATGCCTCCCCCGTGTGGCCGAGCGGTGGCCGGGGCCGCCTGCCTGCCCTCGCCCGCAGCCCCGGTTGGTTCCGCTCGGCTTGTGGGGTCACAGAGTCACGGAATCGTTAGGGTTGGAGAGGAGCTCTGAGGTCATCGGGTCCAACCTGTGAGCCTAACTGCCGGGTCCGCCCCTAAGCCATGTTCCCAGGCACCACGTCCGCACGGTTTTTGAATACTTCCAGGGACTGTGGTTGCACCACTTCCCTGGGCAGCCTGTTCAATGCCTGACCACTCTCCAATTTTTCCTAATACCCAACCTAACCCTCCCCTGGTGCACCTTGAGGCCATTTCCTCTCATCCTATCACTTGCTACTTGGGAGAAGAGACCGACCCCCACCTCTCTACAGCCTCCTTTCAGGTAGTTGTAGAGAGCGATAAGGTCTCCCCTCAGCCTCCTCCAGGCTAAACAACCCCAGCTCCCTCAGCTGCTCCTCAGAAGACTTATTCTCTAGATCCTTCACCAACCTCGTTGCCCTTCTCTGGACACACTCCAGCACCTCGATGTCCTTCTTGTAGTGAGGGGCCCAAAACTGGACACAGTATTCGAGGTGCGGCCTCACCAGTGCCAAATACAGGGGCACTATCACCTCCCTGGTCCTGCTGGCCACACTATTCCTGATAAAAGCCAGGATGCCATTAGCCTTCTTGGCCACCTGGGCACACTGCTGGCTCATGTTCTTCCCACCCTCCAGCAGATCGACACTTCCACCCAACTTGGTGTCATCTGCAAACTTACTGAGGGTGCACTCAATCCGCTTGTCCAGATCATCGATAAAGATATTGAACAGGACCGGCCCCAACACTGAGCCCTGGGGAACACCACTTGTGACCGGTTGCCAACTGGATTTGGCTCCACTCACCACAACTCTCTGGGCTCGGCCGTCCAGCCAGTTTTTTTACCCAGCAGAGAGTGCACTTATCCAAGCCGTGAGCAGCCAGCTTCTGCAGGAGAATGCTGTGGGAGACGGTGTCAAAGGCCTTACTAAAGTCCAGGTAGACAAAATCCACAGCCTTCCCCTCATCCACCAAGCGGGTCACCTTGTCACAGAAGGACATCAGGTTGGTCAAGCAGGATCTTCCCTTCATAAACGCATGCTGGCTGAGCCTTATCCCCCCGGTTGTCCCGCACGTGCCACGTAATGGCACTCAAGATGGTCTGTTCCATGACCTTCCCTGGCACCGAGGTCAGGCTGACAGGCCTGTAGTTCCCCGGATCGTCCTTCCGACCCTTCTTGTAGATGGGTGTCATATTACCTTTTGATAAGTGCTAATATTTGTTATGTTGATTCTGATTATTTTTTCTTTCATTTAAGTCATTGGCTTGTAGTTCTAGTGTTTTAGAATAAAATAAAGGAGAATCTATGTTTTAAGTGGGGTAGCTCCTTTGTTTCTTTAGAAGCAGGTTCTTTCTTTGTCTTCTGTTTCTTTTTGAGTTGCAATCTCTTTTGTATTGATTGCGCAATAAGGAATTGCTTTGATGCTTTGCAGAGAACTGCACGTAGGTCTTTTTGCAGCAGTGTTTATGTTATTTGCCTGTTGGCCTTTGCGTTTGCTCAGAGACCTATTAGATTTTTTTTTTTTATGACACTTTTAGCCCTCTTGCATATTTTTCTTTTGAATCTTGTCCCCAGCTATATTTCTTGGGCAGTGTGCTCCAGCGCTGCGGTATGCTGTTTATTCTTAGCGTGCCTTGTTTAGGAAGAAAAGGACGGTTGGTTTCTTTCTGCTAAGTAAGGCTGATGTTTCATACGCTCAGGCACTGCACACACGGGTGAGCATTACTCGTGTGAGCAGCCGAGCTGGGATTAGCTCACAAAAATTGAAGAAGAAAAAAAAACTGAATCAGCTCCAATGTCCAGTTATTGCAGCCCGTCTCTCCAGCGCTGGGTGGAAGGTGGCAAGTATGTGCAGCTCCCTTGTAAGCAGATAACCTGGCTGTCACCTTAGCTCTTTTCCTAATCCCTAATAAAGATTGGTTTGCAACCACAGCTGGAGGTCTGCCTGTCTTCCAAAATTCACGTCATTCCTAACTATTATAGCTCTGGCCATTCTTACTGTCCATAGAAATACCCACGCCCTGTTAACGTCGCTGTGTTTTTGGCATCTGCAGTTCATTGTGGCAATAAAAGCCAGTTTCATTATGTGCTGGGGGAGAAAAAGTTCTTCATTCTCTCTTTTCTGGATTTGCTACCTTTTAATTGACCCCAAAACAAGTTGCTAGTTGTGAGAAGAGTAAGGGAGCTGAGTTTTCATTTTTCCTGGGTTTAGTTATTGCTGAAATGTTGTTTTGTTTTGTAACCATATGAAACACTAGTTAATTAAAAAACCCCAGTATTTATTGTCTGTAAATATTTGCCCACATTTTCATATTTATGTATATTTAAGCAATAACTGGGACCAAGGGAGCTGGCTACACGTATGTGGTGTTCCCTACTAAACATGAAAAGAAATTCAGAGTGAATATTTATATCTCAAATATTTATATGACAAAATAAGGCCTTGTGGCGACCGTAATTCTCATGTGGCCTTACAGCATTCACCAAATGAATAAATACTTTTTTTTTTTTTCCCCAAAATGGAGTTCAAATGATTGCTTCCTTCCTTGCAAGATGCAGCAGGAGCTCTGTGGTGGCTTCCTTGTAACTCTGATCATGCTCTGTTGCTTGAAGAGTGACGATATAGATATGCTGCGGGTTGTTCTAATGGCATAATACACGCCGGTTATCCAACTGAAGGTGGGAGCCAGCCCCTTTTGCAGCTGACAGGAGCTCCTCAGCACCTCCCTGTGACTCTGCACCCGCAAAGCGCTAATCCTGCCCACCTTCCTGCTTGCACTAACCCCAGGAGTGGCTCCAGTGGCATTCAGGGCAGCCAAGCAGGTCTGCTCTGCCTGATGGTGGTTTTAGAGCAGGACAGCTTTTTCAGCACCTGTGGCCGTGCAGTCAAACTTAAAAATAGCAAAATACAGTGGTGTTTGCTGTTGCCTAGTTCTCCAGTCCTGCCTGTTGCGCGGCTGATGGCTGCGCTCCTCTCACAGGGAGCGGAGATCTCCCATCTGCTCATTAAATCAAGGAGCATCACAACGCTCCGGTGTCTGACAGGCACAGGCATTCTGACTGTTCTCTCTATGGCAGAGGACTCCCTTTCCCGGGTGTTTCGGAGGATGGCGCAGCCCCCGCGCTCCCCTGGCGCACCACGTGCTGGGAGGAGCAGCAGCAGATGGGTCGCTCTGGATGAGGCGTGCAGGCGTGGGGAGCAGGGTCAGGGCTGGGCACAGTCCTGCAGACTCTCCAGTGACCCGTTACCTGGTGTCCCTGTCACCTACAGCCCCAGATGGGGCTCATACACACAGAGGTTTGGTTGCTCCTTGCAGTTCCCGGGTGGACACATCGTACATGGTCAGTACTCCCAGCACCCCAACTGATGCCACCCTCCCTGTTCTCATTTTTGCAGAAGTGGGAGGCCACTAGACAGAGCTGAAAGTGCAAATACAGATGTCCAGACTTCTGCCTTCCCCAGTAACAACCGTTACTAAATGCTACCTGGAGCAAGGCCCCTGTGTGAGGTTGCTCCCTGTTGTGTCCTGGCCAGCCCTTCGCCCTCGGAGCCGTGCCCAGGCCACCCCGATGTCCAGCGAGGCACATCGGCTGCAGTGTATCCGACTGCGGCTGAGCAGCCACAAGGTGACAGTGTTTCAGAGCAATAACTGCACAGCATCTCTACCTTCTGGGTGTTTGGTTTGTCCCAGGCGTGCAAAGTGAAGCTCTGCTCTCACTAGATGCTAACTGAAAGCTTTGGGGACCGCCAGCCTTCTGCAGGGGCACAGCTGGCACAGACCACCCAAAACCTGCCATGTCCCCCTCCCCAGCCACCTCCTGGTGTCCAGGCTCCTGCACCCAGACTTGCTGCTTGCAAGGAGCCACCCGTTATGGCAGTGTCAGGATCCGAGCATTTTGTTTGCAAGTGCCATTGATGGAGCTGGGGACCCTGGCTGTCACTGCTCCCTCTGCTCGTCCAGCCCCACCGGGTGCGAGGGCTCATGTCTCCCAGCCCACAAAGGGAAAAGCTCACATCACCTCTGGGAACGTGGCACTTGCCAGCAGCAGGTCACAGAAGTGCTCTGCTTTCCTCTCCAAGGAGGTCCTGCGGCACTACCTGGGCTTCAGAGACAGGGACCACCCCGGCACTGCGAGCATCCTCTGCCAGCAGATCAGGATCCGCAGCAGGGCCCTGGATTGGACCCGAGTGTTGCTGAATGGCTTTAATTCCCATCATGAAAAGCGTGAAGGGTCCTGGGAGCTGGTTGGCCTGTCCGTGCTCTAATGAAGAGCTCTTTGTGCGCAAGCACCAACCTGAGCTGCAGGCTCACCTTGGTAATACCAATTATGCTTTCTTACCTTGCTGTGATCCTCAAGCATCTTCAAGGCCGATGCATTTGTTTCATTTGCAGGGCTGTTTTAACTTAACTTTGGAAAAGATGGCACTTGAGTCACGTCTGGCTTCATTCTTCATCCTTCAGTAGTGGAAGTGTTGACAGCAATACTCATATCTGCCCTAGAGCTGTGCTATATAAACCCACAGGTGTTAGGCATTGATTTCTTCTGAACAAGCTCCTAAAGATTATCTGTTTTCATAAGTAATTATTGTTGGCGTAGGTATGTCTCTCATCTCTGCAAGTCTGGCTCTTAGAAATTACGGTCTGTATTAGGAGTGAAAGGCACAGGGTCAAGCCCTCTGCCAGCACAGCTCTGCTGGCCTGCTGGCATTAGACAAGCCCTGGCACAAGTGTGAGGACAGTTAGAAAATGCCCTTGGAGTGGGATTTCTGCATCTCTTGAGCTCCCTGATGTTTTGTCACCCTCTCCGCACTGCTAATTGCATCTGATCAGCCAGGTATCTATTTCACAGCAATTAGTGTCTTTTATTTATTTATCTGCATATTTTCAAATCAATAAATCCTTCCCCAGTAGTGCACCAGGATGTATTGAAGGACAACATTTCACCAAGTCCCCAAATTAAGTCTTCTACAGCATTAAAGTCTGTTAATTGGGGGGTTCCAACAAACAGCTATGTTGGGGGGGGTTATTATCCTGGGAAGACAGGATGAAACAGGATCATTAATTAGAGATCTGAAAAGCTATTAATGTCTAACGGCCATGAGAAATCAAAGTGGCAGGTAGGGCTGGGACGGCAGGGGAGCCTCTTCCTTTGCCCCGTACCTGCGGCAGCCCTGGGTGCAGGGGAGGGCGATGGCACGCTGCTGCCTGAGGCTGGATTTATTTAGTGCCACTGCTTCAGGAAATCTTGGGGGGAAAGCTCTATTTGAACAGGGGAGAACCCACTTTATTTGGTGCCACGAAAACATATGGGAAGAACAGCTCCTGGGTGAAATGGCTTGTAATGAGGAGCGGGAGAGATTGCTGCCAGCACGGGGAAGTGAAATTCTGTGCCATGTCTGTCCCACCATCAAACCAAGAAACACTGACAAGACCTTTTATTTTAGGTCCTCTATTCCAGCCTTCCTGCTTTTAATGCAGATTGGTGGGTGCGGACACTGAATGGTCTGTACGAAATGGTAGCCTGCAAGCCTGAATTTCAACATGAGATCTATTTACTGTGTCTTTTCTCCTAAGTACAGATTTACTTTCAGAAAATTGGTACTCTAGACCAACCCACTGGTGCATTTGTTTCCTAGACAGCAGCAGTACCCAGGATATAACCAGTGTTTCCCATCGCAAATGGTGTGAATATTGTCACAGGCTGGTGCTGGATCTGTCCCTTGCTTCCCCACATGGAGCACAAATATTGATACCTCCTCCAGACTGATGTGACAGTTTTGAGGGGGACCATCCACAGGGTAAGGGCTGCTGCTTTTTAAGGTATCCTATTGCACGTAGAAATCCACAAATCTTTATTAAGATTTGTCAGCTCCAGCTGCGTGTCTGTATCTGCCTTTGTTTTTTAGGTAATTTGTACCGTACACTTTCACCACATGATTGCTTTTATTGTATGCGGTTCCTTCTGCTGGGCACTTCTCTGTTGACTATGATTACTACCACATCCACTGAAAATGCTCCTGTACTGTATAATTAACTTTATCTGCTTTGCTACAATGTCTCTCACTGGTAATTACACACACTTCAGCTCTTTCACTACGTTTCTAAGACTTTAAGAAGTGCTGATTACTCTTGCCCAGTCTCTGTCCAAACCGGAGGGTTTTTACGTGTCTACAATTATATCTTTTTCCTTGCAACAGCCCCCCTGTAATCTGGATATTGATTATAGTATATATAATGTGATCTTTAAATAAACCATCTGTTTGGAATTCATTTGGGTTTACATGTGCTGGTAGCAAAAAGCGTATTTAAATCCTCAGGTTGTTGGCTGGTTGGTGTGATAGTTGTCAGTTTACTAAGATTACTTGAAATGGAGAGCAAGGATTTTGAAATCTTTCAGTCCTCTGGGGAGTTACTCCATTTTCCTCCTCCTTAGCTCAGCCTTGTCAGCCTTCCCTGTGGTGCCTTAGTGACTTTTGTCCTTTGATGATTTTTTTAAGCCTCTTTTTCTAAGGCAATAGTCTCATGTGAATCTACCCTCTGCCCATCAGTCTGGGTTTCTGTGCTCTAATGCATTTGAACCCCTTGGTCAACTTGAACCAAATCTGCCAGATGTCACAAGCTCTCGACAGTATCCAGTTCCTTGAAGTTATATGCAGATTGGGTACAGCAGATCCAAACTGGAAAGGCCCAGCCGTTTCAGCTAACCCACACCATCCTGCCCTGCGGCGCCTGCATCTCAGTGCCCCGTGCTAGCAATGCCTTTTTCCTAGCTGCTACTTAGGGAACGTGGCCAGCAGCAAGGCCTGCTGTGTGGCCATCGCAGGCTGCGTGGAGGGATGGGAAATATATAGGTATGAGGCACGCAGGAAGGAAAAGCTGGGAATATTGCTGTGGTGGGGATGGGGGCGAAGTGGGGAGAAGGGGTATGGGATCCGTGGGAAAGCAGCCTTCATCCATGACGGCTCACAGAGCAGCAGCTGCTGCTGTAATTACAAATATTGATATATTTTCCACAGCTTCTTGTCAAACACACAGCCTCATTTTTTTTTTTTCACTCTTTATAACACAAGTCCTTTTCATATCGTGCAAAGAAAAGCGCTTGGCTGAGAGGTGCTGTATAACTTCTATTGAGATCTCGTAGCAAACCAGGCACACATTTATTAACCAGGAGAAGTGGTGTTTGATGCAAACACCAGTCTGATGTGTTGGCACACAACACCGTGTTGGCTTTTAAAATAAACCCAGTGGTGGAGTGGATGCAGTCTGAATGTCCTGCTAAGTTCACAGGGCAAGGTACTTCTCTGAAACGTATGGGAATATAGCTCCGGCCATTGCTGCAGACTGTTGGTGTACCTGGAGAGCATCTACCAAATACCCATTGACTTAAACATCAATTTAACTGAAGAAGCTGCTCTTTTTTTCCTTCTCCTGAGTGCACTACAAGTCCCAGAGCGAGTGGGATTTGAGGGTAGACACTCAGAGTGCTGTGCTGACTGCCCCGGCATCAATCACCCTAAGTGGTGTACTTTTACTAATAGGCAAGTTGCTAGCCTGAGAAACTTCAGTTTGGGTGAAAATAGCTGGATTATTACTTTAGGGGGGTTTATGTCGGTTTTAATAAGTGTGCAGAAAATTCAAGCCATCTGGGTGCTCCTCGGCTGATGGAAACTGCTTTGCCACTGCACGGGGGTGTCTGAGTGACTTTGGGAAGCGGAGAACTGGCATGCCCAAGTACCGCCAGTATCTTTCTTTCTTTTATTTGGAAGACTAACCCTGCTTTCCCAGAATAGGAATATCCTTCATCTGGTGGAGGTGAAGAAAACTCTCCAGATGATTTATATCTTGTCTTGAGATCAAACCTTCAAAGGTCAGAGAGAAGAGCCTTAAGCAAGGAAAGTGTGATTTAGCCCTCTATAAATGCTAGTGTTATTAGTGGTATTATGGCAGTGTAGGTAACTTTTGGTTGCATATTTAGTCTTCTTCAGCTGCGATTTGACATTATTGAGTAAAAAAACCCTATGTAATTAGTTCCTTTTGGTGTCTTTCTATGTTGTAACTGCTCAGAAGTGAAGAAAGAAGCCTGGGCCTCGATGGTATTTCATAAATACCTGGGTAGTGCCCTGTAAAACCCCGGCTGGCTGCAGCGTTCAGCCTTTGCTGCCGTGGCAGTTATCCGCCCGTCTCCATAGCACGCTGCTCTGCAACTGGGGCTGCGTTTAACTCTGCTTTTGTAGCTGATTAGAATTGCCTCTTTGGTGGGGTTATTTTTCCCTTGATTTCCATTTTCCTTTCAGCTCTCCCTGACTTTCCCCTCATCCCTTGCTCTCTGTACTTTTCTTTTTTCCCTGTGTTACCTCCTCTGATAAATGAGATGGTTCTCCCATTGTTGCCTCCTTTTGGGGTGTAGTTTGAGTTTCTGATCATTATATGTGACATGGTGGGGATATGACCAGCTTCTAACATCCCCCCCCAACTCACGTGAACTTGGTGCAATGCCAGAGCACTTCCTTGCCCTTGAAACAACCTCTTTTCATCTTGCCTGCTGAGACACACTGCTTGGCAGTTACTAGCACATAGACACCATTTGCTGTTGCAGGATTATTCCCATTTATTCAATGCTTATTCCAATGTGGCATAAAAAAAATGGAGTGGGATTATCCTGGCCCCAGCCAGCAGTGTGTGCTGGTGACTGAAATAACATACATTCTGCTGCTTCTTGCATCTTCCAGCTAACATTTTTCCCTATTACAACTCAATTCTTTCCTCTCTAAGTGCATAAATTGTCCTTTAATGTTTCCCTAGTGTGACCTGCATGACAGTACCTCCACATCTCATCTGCTTTCCTCCGTGTTCATGCTGAATCCTGCCCTGCCATTCCCAGCACCGTCCCACAGAGGTTGTACCTGCTGCTCTGCTTTCTGGACTGGCACCCTTCCTCCTTCCCCTGTGCTTGCAGCTCACGTGCATCAGCCCACCAGCAATTTTGGCTGGAAGAATAACCCCAGATGTGCCGCCGTCCGTCTGGCACGGGGAGGTGTTCCTCATAGCAAAGAAAAAGCACTTTGTGAAACGTGGTTTGCTGCTCTCTCGAGCAGAGACAAAGGTGTCCTGGTTTGTGGCCATCAAATGCTTGCTGTTCATTGCAGAATACCTCCCAGTCAGCTGGAGGCTGTACCCCTGCTTTCCACCCATCAGGACACTCTGCAGACACGCTGAGCTCCGTTTCATGCATATTCTGGTTATTTCAGCTCTTTGGCACCCATCCGTTCTGCTGTTGGGTGGCTGGATCTCACCCTCAGCGTGTATTTTCTGGTCGTAGCCGTCCTTGGTCAAATGCCATTTAGACACTGGTCCAACTCATCCAACAACTTGCTTTCCTGCTCAAGGCCTTGGGCTTCAGCACAGTTAACCTCTGAGAAACCCTGTTGTCTTCAGTTTGATGCAGGAAGCATTTGTTTTTTGCTGGCTTCTCTTTTCAGTATTTTTTTTTCAATAGTGTATATGTATAGTGTGTGTATATATGTACACACACTATATATAATTATACATATGCACACTATACTATATATATGTAATCACACACACATGCATGAGTTTATCTATCTATACATATGAAGGTATGTATATAATAAAGTTTGCAGGAGTCTTACTTGCATTCATTTTCCTTTCAGAGCTTTTTTCACCTGGGGTTTTCACTGAACCATAATTTTCTGTTTTGCCCCATTTTGCCCTTTAAAATCCATTTTCCAAAAACATCTAAAATTACTGAACTGTTTATTCAATTGACTTTTAATGTCTAGAACCTTTGCAAAGAAACATTCCTGGAGCAGCTATTTTCCGCTACCTTTTTCATACCTGCTTATGTTTTGTGCTCCTTTACTTGTAGTTTCCATGGCAATTATCCCCAGAGTTAGAGGCAGCCTTGCCCTTGGTTGCTGTTTTGCAAAGCTGCCCTTGCTCTTGCCCATTTGAGAATCTGACTGCAGAAGTTCATGCTCAATTCAATTTCTTATTTTCATATCTCCTGTATGTCCCACTAGCGCTAGCTGCAGGCTACCAGAATATATACTGCATATTGCCATGGAAATGATTTGGAGGGCAGAGCCATCTCATCCTTGAAAGGAGCAGCATATTCTGGCTAGCGGAAGAGGACACATCACCCACGGAAGGACTCGTACAAAGGATTAGCTTCGCCTGGTGCAAGGTAACCCACTGCCCAACACGAATTCCCAATGGTGCAGTGGAGCCAGGTTTGGTACCCGCTAGAATAAAAAAGGAGGGTGGAAAGAGCCGGTTTGTGCTCTGTGTGGGTACCAGTTTGTGCAAAGCCTGAGCCCAGCCTGGTTCCTGCCCCCGCCGCACCCCAGCACCGGCTCCTGCTGGGCACAGCCTCTGCCCAGCCCCATCCTCCCTCCTGGGCACGTTGCTCGACTGCCACTCTCTTACTGCAGAGTTCTCCAAACATGAAAAAAAGTATTTTGAATACTTTGAACCGTATATTGAGTATTTTGAACCATATATTGACTATTTCAACAGCTTTTAACCTTTTTAGCAGCATCTTCGTGTTTTCCTCTCACTCATTCCCCTTTTCCTGTTTTCTCCATCCCACCTCTAGTGACTCGCAGCCATTCCTGAAGTGCCGAGCAGCAATCCTTTGATACGTTATCCTTAGGTATTTCCTTATTATCTTTATGTATTCAGTCTGGTACTTATAACTCTGAGCTTTCTGTATGATCTACTCTCAATCCTGCCAGTACCTCCTCACCCTTTCTATGCATCGTTTTTTTCTTTAGTTGACCGTTTCCTTCCATTTTTCCATGTGCTGCCTCCTTTCATTCTTACCTACTCGTGTCCTTCCCTCCCGCCACCCCCAGCTTCCTCTCCTGAATCCACTTAAGTGTAATCTAAAACATACTGCATGAAAGTGGAAGCCCAGAGAAATATTTGCTCTGGCTCTCGCTAGCACCTCGCGATGCCAGTGAGCTCTGAGACAGTGGATTCTCAACCCTGCAGTAAAATGAGCCTTTCCAGTAAGTTTAAAATTTGCATCTTTCTTACAAACTACAGTCAAAATGATTGTCAGCTCAAAAAGTGCCTTTTAACTAAATTCAAAGGAACGCATTCAGAGCAGATTTTTTTTGAATTTCCACCATGATAAAACTAATTACAATTACCAGCCTGTTACTGAAACAGAAAACATGCAGAATGCCACAATATTTGAAGTTATATTTTAAGGAACAAACATTACCAGATCAGAGAAAAAAGCTTCAAAGTCCAAAGCGATCGTCTTCTTAAACAGTCTTAATTGCTTGTAAGATAAATGGGAATGAAGAACTAGGGAAAAGAGAGAGCCTTGCAGATAATCCACATGGAGAATGTGATCTGCTGTAGCAAATGAGCCGCGTGTGATCCAGTACTGAATCGTCCCAAATTACCGACCTGCCCGCCCAAATGCCACCACCTACCAACGGACTGACTTGGCTTGTAGCAAGGGAGACCGAGAGGTCCCATTGCAGGTGGTTATGGGATAATGAATGCTACTGCTGGCTACCAAGAGCAGCTCTTCAAAGCTCCTTAAGTGTTTATTCATCCTTGTAGTTGCTCTTACTCATCTCATCCTTAGTCAGATGAAACGCAGAGTTTTGCAGCCGTGCTGGGTGAATTGCTCTGCCCTGTGGGAATAAATAATCCCAGTTCTGGGAAAACCTTTGCGTGCTTGCCAGTGGTGTGTGGCCTTCCTTGGGTGGGGAGGGAGATCTCGTTGATATGTGAGATTAAGCTGCTCTGTGCAGTTTTTTCCAGCTAGCTCAAAAAATCCACTTCTCCCTCAGGAAGGCTTTTTTTCTGGAAATGTTATTTTTAAATAACTGACCAGTTAGAGCCTTGACTTGTTCCACTGTCTGCTGGAGGTGACTCCATGGGTGCGCTTTGCTAGTCTGATCCATGCAATATGTGTTGTTCACCGTCAGCTCCAGCCCAGCCACAGCAGGGTTTGGGCCGGTATTCCTCATCCGATGTGTCTCACCAGGACCCAGAGACTCCCTGTTGTGGGTAGCTCCAGCAACGAGAGGTTAACCTCACTTTCCCAAGGGTCACTAGTGTTTGATGCTCTCCTGCCCTCATGCTCCACTGTGTATCCAACCCCAACAGCTTGGGACAAACCTCAGTAAGAGCTGCATTTCCAAAATGCCACATGTTTAGGGCTGTACCCAGCAGCACAGCAGCCGGTTGTGCCAAAATGCCCAGCTGGGCTCCTCCATGTGCAGTGACGGGTTGCCTGATTTGCACAGTGCCTTTCTGCACCTCTTCCCGGGCCAGCCCAGGTGGCAGGATTGGCTATGGAGAAGTTCAAGGGGTAGCAGGAGAAATTAAAGGAAAGGAGGCAGTGGAGGACCAACCCTTATGTTCACCACCCCACCATGTACTGCAGCTTTGTCTCAAAGCATTAGTCAGGAGAGGGGCTGGGACCCCTAAAAACAGGGATTAGGTGAGTGATGGGGAGCAAGAAAGAGAAGGGGAAAGTGGCCAGGCTGGTGAGATGGGCCTGGGAATCGTGGCCAGAGCTGGAGCTCCCAAACTGCATCTTTCCGCTTGTGGTTGGACTTGCCGCGGTGCCCCGGGGATGTGGATTTTGGGAGCGGTCACGGTTCGCTTCTTCTCGAGCTGTGGTGTTTATGGCCAGCTGTGGTTTTGGCACACAGTTCCTGCTTCAGCTTCTCCCCAGATGCATGGTTTGGGTATGACGGTTCCCTGTGGCACAGGGGTCTGCTCCCAAGGTCCGAGGGCTGGGAGGGCGTTGTCACCGGTGGCTTCCCCAGGATCCCTTTCCAGTGACGATGGAGCCGAGGTGTGGCTGCTCTGCGGTCCCCTTCTGTCGTTACAAGGCAGCTGATATTTTATTCCAAGTTAGCCTAACCATGAAAATGTGCTGGACTCTGGAAAGAGATGTCTCGAACACACAAAGCAGCTTACAAGCCTGAGAAGAGAGGAGGGAATTTTTCATTTGGCAGAACGACATGCATAGCGAGTGCTCTTGTTTTTAATAAGCTCACAAAGCTTTCTTGAAAGCCAGGGATTTTTTTTTCCATCCTGAACACATGAGGTATTTTCATTTCATAATGAATGCGTGTTATGTCCAACTTCCAGAAAGCCTTTCACATGAAAAAAATAGCAAAGAATTTTTCAGATGCTGAAGCGAACAGGGTGGAAGTAATCATGAGACAAAATGCTGGAATATTTGCTCTGTGCTCAGAGATTGTGTGGCATCTTGTATTGTCTGAAACAGCACCAGATAATAATCATACGTGCAAATCTCTCAGACTGAGGCAACAGGGAGAGGAGCCAATCTCTGTGTCTCCATAGAGCTGGAAGAAATCTCAGATATTTCTGTTTGTCTGCAGAACAGCTGGGGACTTCTCAGACATGAATCTAATTAAGCATATTCCTTGCCACAAACACTTCAAGTCCTATTTCTGAGATCCGAATGTCTTTCTAAAATGAAGCCTTAGGAATATTGCTTTCATGCAGCGGGCTTTTTTTTTTTTTTTTGGTCTGGGCAAAATTAAATTACAGTTATAGTCTCAGAGCAAAATTTACTGAAGTCAATAATATTGACTGATATTTGGCTATCAGCAGAATGTCATGCATTAATAATAGCTGAATTTAATCCACAGGCCCAAGAGGGCTCCTGGCCCTGTGGCTATTGGAACTAGCCAGGCTGGGATGACATTTGACGTGCCTGGTCCTCTCCACCCAGCGATGGGTGTCCTCCCTGCCATGGGTACTGGAGCCCGGTCCCTGCCTCCTGCCCTGCCCCAGGTTTGAAGGGGACCAAAATTCAAATATTGAGCTTTTTTTCTCTGTTCACCACATCCCAAGCTTTAAAGTAGAGCTTTTTGTTTTCTTGGTAGAGAAAAGGGCTTAATACAGCAAAGGGCTTAACTGGAGCCTTTTCCTTCTGCCCGGGATGCGGAGTGGTGCAAGCCTGGCTGCCCGGGTGCAGTGTGGGCAGCCAGGCTCCAGCCCACAGCCCGTCCCTGCTGCCTCCGGCACTGGGCACACTGGGCTCCTTCAGCTGTTTCCGTGGCACAGACCACCTCTGTGCCATTCTGCGGGCTGGCTGCCAAGTGGGCAACTGTGCCCAGCTCAGCCCTGCCACCCCGTTGTGAGCCCCAGCCCCACCACAGCTCTGCAAACCACTAATTTCCAGTCTTGCAGCCACTTTGTTTTAAATCCTGGGTTTCGAATCAACCCAAACCAGAAAGAACATTGCTGCTTGCTTCATTCTGCTTGTTTTGTTTTGTGGCACAAGATTGCCACCGACCTCTCTGCTGCGTGTGAAAGCCCTCTCTGGATTTCTTGCAGATTTGGAGGACTCTTTTCCTGCTGATATTCCAGGGAATAAATTAATCTGAGGAAAATCCCAGTATTGATGCACTACAGTTTTCATCCATCTACCTTTTTTTTCCTGCTCTCTTTAATTCCACTCCATCCAGTTGATGCCAAACATAAAGCTTGCAGGAGGCTGGTCCTAGGCTTCAGGTCCTGCTCTCTGACGCAGTTACAGTACAGCCGTGGCGAGGCTTGTCGGCAAAGCCATGTACCCTAAGACCATCTAATACAACTGGAAAAAACAGATAAGCTTTTGGTCACGTAAGCTGTTCCTTGGGTCTCTTATTTGCAATGTTACTTGTCTGTGCTCCTCAGATAGATAGTTTGATTTACGTTCATTTGCATATACCAAGTATAGCGAAACCCAGTGAATTCTCCTGATATGTTTTCACTCTTCTAAGAAACATGATGGGAAATGGAAGATATGATCATCTCTCTCCCTAGTGGCATCAGTAAATATCACACATATCAGATTAAACCCTTGACATTTTTCCAACAGTGTGAAATTTGCTTGAAGATGTTGGAAAATGAGTTATAGATGTGAAAGCAAGGCTTGGAATATGAATGCAAACACGTTAACCCTAAAACCGGTGTAATTTGCTTTCCCTGATATCCTGGCGCATGGAGCTGGAGGGGTCGTGGGGGAGAGCTCCTGCCGTGGCAGCAGAGACTGGGGGTGAGCAGGATGTGAGCCATGAGACACAAGTGTCTTTGGGCTCTTGAATAACAATGAGGGGCTAAATCCTGCTCAGTGATCCTGAGGGATGCACCCCAGCAGTGAGGTGGGACATCACCCGCTCTAGCAGGTGCCTGGCTGGTGTCAGGTGTATTCCTGCCCCAAGGTCGGGGGGTGAACCTCTCCCGCAGCAGCACGGCCCCCTGGAGAGCTGCCCAGCAGCCTCTGCATGACAAATACACTTTTCACTTAGCTGGAAAGACAAAATCCCTCAGGGGTTACTACAGCGCGGTCACCCACCTGTAAAAGACTTTGGGAAAGGCGAAGACTGGGGATTTGAGGTGGCACTGTGGGCAGGGCTGAGTCTTTGACCTAGAAGTTAAGGTCAGGACTCTCATATGTCTTATAGTGAAGCTGGGTTTAGTTTTTTACTGCAGAAACTCTCCAGCAGGTTTTCAGATGCTTCTCCCTCCGGTATGCCGCAGTTGAGAGGTGCACTAGGTTAATGATGGTGGATTTTCCATGCTTGCATTGGGGTCGTTCACGTCCTGCCTGTAAAACCCAGTCCTGGCTCAGTGAGCCCATCTGAGGATGGCAAGTCCTGCTCGGTCCCCTTCAGCCTCCTCCATGGATGTGTGCAAGGCATCAGTGAGCAGCAGTAGCAGAGCAAAAATCTAGAGACAGAAGAAATATTGTGCATTTTAAGGAGCAGACTAATTTTAATCCAGAGGAATTGTTGTGACAATTACACTATTCAAAGCTGTTTCGATGCCTCTTATTAATTTCTTCTGCATTATCCTCTTGCCCCCTTGGAGATGACCAAGACGGAACTTGATTGCAACTGCTGCTTGTGAGTGCGCGGTTCCTTATGAGCCATTAGGAGTGCTGCATCTGCTGGAGTTGCCATGGAGATGCCAAGGCTGATTGTAAGCCAGGTTAACTGCTCCTGCCGCTGCTGCTGCTGGCAGAGCACTGCTCATCCCTCCTCAGGGACACGGGCTGTTTGGAGAGGTGGTTGTTGAAATCAGAGCGTGGACCAGGTGCTGGGTGGCTTGAGAGGGACCCATGCACCAGAGTGCTGAAGATGTTGGGAGCAATAGACATGAGCCCGAGACCTACGTCTGCAAATGGAGATGGGCTAACAGGAGGAGTTCACCATGCCAAAGCTCTGTCCCAGTTATCCTGGGTCCAGTCTTTGGCAGATGCTCTCAGGTTGGCCTCGCTGCCCTGGCCAAGAGCTGCTCCGAGTGAGCTGCAGCCATCACTGGGTGTTTATGCCCCTGTCAGAGGAGGAGGTGGCTCTTTCTGGGATTGTGTTGTAGCATGGAGAAATCTGGTCTTTCAAAATTTGGCAAGTGTGGTGTAACTTGAAGTACAGTATTAGCATAAATTAGTTGAGAACACGTTTATCTGTGGCACAGTAAAGGTTGCTGTTTGGCAGCGGGTGGCTTGCTTTTATGCAACAGCTATTTTGTCTTCACTTAATAAACATCTATTAGATAAAAAGGTGATGAGGTTGACACATGGCTCATCTGTTCTTAGATTTGGCATTTGGGAACATGGTTTCACCGCTCAGATCTGACTGGAAGCATGTACCATCTCACAGGCAGGAAGGGTCTTCACTGTTGATAAATTTTGACTCTGATGTAAATGCAAGATGAGCATACGTCCTTTCTGCCCCAGCTGAAGGCTGCAGAGCGTGCTCAGCCACTGCCTGCATTTTGTATGCTTAGCTTTGCCCAAAAAATCAGACTTTTTGCACCCAGAGCTGCTCTGGGAGAGACCCCTCCTCTCAGAGTCCAATTTTGGGAGGCCCATCAGACCACTGGGGCACAGACTGGGGTGTATCGGCTTTATGGATACCATTACTTTGTATGTATCCTACTTGATATATATAAATATATATAAATGTCTCCTACTTTATAGATATCCTACTCTGACACCACGATCGTGTCCCTCGAAATACAAAGTTAGCGTAGTTCTTACAGATCTCAGTCATCTGAGTGAAGGTCAAGACTACTTTTTTCTTCTTCTTTTGAGAGCGGTAATAGGAAAAAATATTACCAGATATGGAAACAGGGTTAGAAAGCACGAATAAATGGGGCAGAGCATCAAATGAAGTGACAAGAGACCTAATTATGGGATTGAAGCTATGGGATGAAATAGGTAAAAATCTCACAGGAACTTGTATCTCCTTGTATTTTTGCAAGAACTTGAAATGCTCTTTCCTCTTTTTGCCTGAGCCTTTTAGAAATCAGTACATTTTTAGCTGAAGGTTAGAGACAAGGACCAAATGGCCTTGGCATTAAACAGCACAGTGCAGTTGTCCAAGAACAGCTGGAGAGGTGTTTGCATTTCCCTTGTCGTATTCAGGATTGGATGGCTGACCTTGGAAATGTGGGTGAAGTTAAGGGAAACAGTTGGGCTTTTTTCCCACTTTTTCAAGTTGGAGTTTGTAATCGCCACCACTGCATGTCCAATAGTACTTTCTACCCTCTACCCACTTCATGTGCTTAATTTAGAAGGACAAAATTATGTAGTACCAAGATATTATATCATGATTGCAGCAGTCAATTCATCCTAGCTGCTTGCCCTGGCTGGGTGGGATGGACCACGTTTGCAAAGTCTTATTTGCACACCTAGGAGCGAGCTTTCATGTTTCTGCTCAAGTGCTTGCCCATCCCAATAGTCAAACTTGCTTGTGCAGATGGCATTTGGCAGGACGGATGGGTCAGCCAGCCATAAAACTCAGAAATTCAGGCTTCTGAAAGCCTGAAACACAGGAACCCACAATCTGAGGGATGAAATTGGGAATCAGGTTAAGGTTGTGTTGGGCAAATGTCCTCACGCCTCGTGCTGTGCTCTGGGAGAAGAATAAGGAGCGTGTGCTCTGCAGGTGGGCAGAGGGCTTGGGATGGATGCTGCTGGGCAGCATGCTGCTGCTGGCTGGCAATTCGTTTGCTCAGTCTTTTGCTGGGAAAGTAATGGTAATGCATCAGTGAGAGCAAAATATTAGTTTGCGGGTATGTAGTCCCCTCCCACTGTTCATGAGGCTCTTCCTTTCCCAAGGTGCTATGAATAAATAATGCGGCTTGAAAATGAAGCCAATGTGGTTATCAGGGCTATTAGACGAAAGCACATTGGGAGCTGATTTAGATCTGGATATTCTGCTTATAGTTTAATGTAGTGGGTATTGGAGAAATCACTTCTCTGGAAGACCACGCATGCCGGTGGGGAGAGGGTATCTCACCGGTCCTGGGACGTGCTTATCTTTAGGAAAGAGTGTTGTGGAATCTCGCTCCATGTTGGTGAGACTTGATTACTGCCTTATCACCCAGAGCTTAAGGGATATATTCATGCTGTTATTATAATATGTTATTTCCTCACAGTTCCTCATCTAAATGATGGAGGCTGTGATGCAGAACTCTGTGTTTGTGTGTGTGTCTGCAGGAGAGGGAGAGCCTTGTAAATGAAAATCCATCTGCTTTCCATGCTGGAGGTGGATGATCAGTGCAGAGCAAGGGCTGCTTGCTTTGGCTTTTGCAGTGAGCAATGGTCAGTGAAGGCGTACGAGCTGCATGAAGCGGGAATGGGAAACTTGCAGTAACTGTTTGAGGACAGAGACGTGGCTCCTCCAGCAGCCCCCAGGATCCTAAAGCTGCCCAAAGCAGCAGCTCAGGGTCCCCGGGAGATTCCCTCTGTTTCTGCAGCAGTGCTTGTTGCTGGTTCTGTGGGGAGGGGACAGAGATGGGAACAAACCAGAGCCGTGCTGGGGTGCTCACACCACCTGGCTATTTCTGGTCCACAAGCCAGGACCACCAGCAGCCTCCTTCCACCAGCTCCCGGAGGGACACCACTCCCAGGCCAGACCCTTAAACCAGCTTCTTTATTCCCAGCAAACCCAGGGTCTTGAACCCTGCTCTGATGCAAACAGGCAGGGAACCTACTGGTGGTGGGGGAGATCCCAAGCAGTGCCAGCACATCCCGTCCTCCCAGTCCTCCCAGTCCTTGGCCAAGTGTGGAGCAGGGGGCAGAGCTGGAGGTGCATTTGTGGTTGGTGGTTATTCTAAAGCTATTCAGTCTTTAGCTGCTTCATCGGTGAGAAACGGGTGAGTGGGGGTTTAGTGGGAGAACTTTTTGCCTTCTCTGCCAAGAGCAGAGTGACACCCCCCTCTCAGGGACCCGGGGGAACACTGTGAGCTCTCCAGCAGGTTGTTAAAAAACAATTTTCATTAGGAAGCAGAAATCCTGCTGCTGAGAAAGATTGCTTCATGCAAGCAGATTTGGGCTTGCTAACCCATGTTTTCCACTTCCAGCCAGCTCAAGTCACATGGAGGATACTCTGGTTGTCTTGCCAAAAGATGGGCCCAGGCCACACCAAGGGAAAAGTGTTTCTGTGAGCATCAGCCCTTTTTATTTTTACCATGAACAAAACCTCAGACCTCCGGAGTCCACGTGCACAGGGACAACGGGAGGGTTTTCTCTCTGGAGAGAGGCCTTACCTCCTGGAGAGGACCCCGTGCCTGAGCACTCGACGCTTACAGCATCCCTGCAAGTGTTTGATCTTGGAGCCTTGCTCGCTGCCTCCAAGCCTTGGCACGAGCCTCTGCTTAATTTTCTATTATTTTTGCCCATTCCTTAGCTTGTTTCATTCCTCATCCCAGTTTCCCCTGTACATGTGATTGAATCCAATACTGCTCACTGCCCAGTTAGAGAGAAATGCAGTATTGCGTTGAATTATTTGATTTTTAAAACTTTGTCACCTGTGAAAAAAATTTATGTTACATATGGAAGGAAAATAAAAACTAAAACTTCATTGAAAGGAAAAATGGTTTTGAACAATTCTCATTTTACTCTTCATGTGTTTTAACCGCCTCAATATTCTAGTAATAATTTGGGGTTGTTTTGACCTGAAAGAATTGAAGTACTTCTTTTCTGACAAGGCTGACAGATGCTTTGACTGATGCTAGCTAAATTCAGGTCTTTCAGTCTATGAAATGTTACAACATCATTTGCATACAAACAGGGACCTAGACAAGCACTTGAAAATTTCTTGCACTTCCAAATCCTGACACTTGAGACGAATAAAAGGAATTTTACTCCCTGAACTCAGCAGATGCTCAGCAATAATGACGTTCTCGTCAACATTAGTTTGAAACTCTAAATTATGAAAGTGATACTGGGAGATTTTCGCCTTTCTTCGGCCCCCAGACAGGCTCTCCTGACACTCTCTTGGCTGTTAACAAGCAAGGAGCATTAAAGGCAGCAATCTCTGGGGCTGCAATAAAGCCTCCATGGGGAGCGATGCTTGTTTGTTCCAGTTCTCTGTGCATCCAAAATCAACTTCCTCTCTTTGTATCTTTTGCCGTAAATGATTACATTCATAAATATGCGAAGATTTGCTTCCTCTGAGCAAAACCCGCCGCTGTCACAACTGGGCCAGGTGGTGGTCAGGCACACTTACTCCCATCATTGCAAATTCCGAAATCAGCTGCTGGAAGCCCATGTGTCAGGAGAGGAGGCTGTGGAACAGGGCAAGCACCTCCTGCGGGAGATGCTCTGCTGTCCCTGCCCCAGGGGCTGCCCACCGCACGGCTGTGTACCCAGCGTGGGGGAGAGCTCCTTCCCCTTCCCTTCCTTTTCCCTTCTCTTCTTTCCCTTTCCCTTTTTTCCTTTCCCTCTTTTTTCTTTTCCTTTTTTTCCTTTCCCTTTCCCTTTCCATTTCCCTTTTTTCCTTTTCCCTGTTCCTGCCAGGCTGCCAGTGAAGCTCCTCCAGGTTGGGGACATGCCAGCACCTCCAGAGGAGCTCACCAAGGGCCCCCCACCCTCACGGACATTGCCGCGCCAGGGCCTGGCCTCCCCTGGCATCGTGTCTGCTGGCCCAAAATCTTGCAAATTTTGGCCCAAACCATGAAGATTTTGCAGCAGCTCTCCCCAGCTCCCCTTTCCTCCCCTGTGGCCGTATGAACAGTGTGCAGTGTGATATGCAAATATTTCACTCTTTTTTAAATTGTTGGCATTAATTGGAATTTTAAAACTGTTTTTACAAGGTTCTATGAATTTAGTAAAGCTTCCTAAATATTCATAAACTGCTCACCAGCCACATGAGCTGATGAAGGACGGAGCAGGCTGGGGGGGGTGGGATTTACTATTTTGAAGAGTCATCACATAAATTATTCAACAGCCCTAATCTGACCAGCTGTATTTACTGTCATGGGCCAAGAGCTCCAGAGGCTGCTGCCTCCCAACTCCAACCAGAAATTTCACTGTTTCGGCTTTTGGTGGTGAGTCAAGAGGAGACCCGACCCAGGCAGATGGGGAGGGAGGACGGGGGGGATGCTCATCTGAAGCATCCAGCCCGATGGCAAAAAAAATCTCCACTGGGCCAATATATTAATGTCCTTTGCAACAAGCACTCCGTGGAGCTCTTGTGAATTGTGAATGAGCACTAATAATTACAGAATTGCAGCATCTCCAGATGTTTTGTATGCGTTTCAGTCTTCATTTATTTGTTTGCTGTGCCGAGTTACTGGGATACTGAAAATGTAAATAATGAATATGTGATGAGCAGCAAGAATGCATCTCTGCCCTGCCTCGCTCTTCCAAAAAAGCTAATTAAACCAAGTACCAAAATAAAAACTGCTTGAGTCTGCTCCAGCATCAGCCATAAAAGAGTACTCATGAGCAAATAATTGACAATTAAAGCCCAACTTACAGAAAAGAAGAAAAAAATAATGTTGTATACAGCTGAAGTGAGCTCTTCTGAGCAGCGAGGATCTAAGCAAGGGTTGTGTTGATGGGAGATGAGCTACGGCTGGGGCGGGGGCCTGAGCGTGCTCGCACCTAGGTGCCAACAAAACTGGCTCAAACCCGGAGCCAGAGCCACTGGTTTAAATTAGAGCCCTTTTGGCAGCATCCCTCATCCAAGGTTTTTAAGCTTCTTGTCAGTGAAAACATCATTATATTGGAGGTTTGGAGATGGGGAAACTGAGGCACGGAGCACAAGCAGGGCCAGCAGCTGAGGGGATCGCTGGGGTGGGAGCGGATTGCTGGGCTGGGTTTGTTAAAAATCAGGGCATGTGCTAATATATACATTGCCTAATATACACGTAGCCTGGCTCAGGGCCAGCTTTCTCCTGGGGGTGATGTTGATACGAGATCCCAGTCTGCAGGATTGCGTATTTGATTGTATGAATTATATATGTGTGTGTATATATATATACACACATATATATGTGTGTGTATGTATGTATATACTGTGATCTGATGTGTGCTCTTCAGAGTTTAATGCTTTATTTAGACTGAATTAACTTGCTTCACAGGGCTTTGTTTATCCATTTTAATAAATCAGCTCTCTCAGCTAAATCTTGCTTTAAGAGTTGATCATATCCAGAGCCTCTAAGAGAGCAGCAGATATAAATATTTGCTTTTGCAACGGGAAAACTCTCCTGAGAATGCTTTAGCAAATGACTGTGGGTTTGCCTAAACCCGGGAAGCTGCTGATTTGCTGAGTTATTAATAAGAAGTGAAGAAGCAGAAAGGTGGAGCTGTAGATGAGGGGTCACCGAGCTAAGGGACAGCGTTGAATCAGGTGGGTTAAGCCCAGACCTGGCTTCCTCCGCTCCTCCCAGGTGAGGATGAAGCCTGGAGGCAGATGAAGCTGATGCGGTAGTGTGGAGGGAGGCACGTAGCACAGTGCCAGAGCCCAGGGCCGATGGACAGAAGCAGCAGAGTCAAATAATTTAAACGTTCTCTTTTTTTTTTCCTACTCAGAGGTCCAGACAGGCATTTGTGGCACTAGAAGTGACTATAATAGTGTCTTGCTGGCTAACAAATGAAATGTCAGCATCTAGCAGTACCTGCCTGGTAGTAAAAGCTTTTTATTTATTTTCTTTCTTTCAATCTTGTAAAATATTGAAATAACTGTGGAAAATGGGAAGATCTTTCCTAAGGGAGACTCAGGCAGGTGCCAGTGGGACTCTCCAAAGCAAAGCCACCTGTATGGAGAGCCCTCCGGCTGCAGAGCTGCCAGCCTTCAGCTGGTCAGTGTTTGTCTGCAGCCGATTTAAAAAGGAATGGAAAGGTGCGATCTTACACTCAGAAAAGCAACAGGAGCTGATCAAACCATGCTGATATAATGCAGAAAACGGCTACTGAAAGTCTCTGGGTTGGCAAACTCGTGCAGCGATGACAGGGTGGGGAAGGGTCTGCTCTCGGCTGCGGTGGCTGTGGGGCAGGGCACTGGGCTTGGCAGCACCTCGGGAAGGTGGAGAGGTGAAACCTGGCTAACAGGACTCCCACTTCAGAGGCTGAATTGAGATCCAGTGCTTACAAGAAAAAAAAAGTTATTATTTGGTACAGTTTATAAATGCACTGATATGTCATGACTTGTGGATGCTTTTGGAAACGGGACCCAGCTCTCTAGTGACTTGTTCATGGCCTTAGCATCCTTGGCCACCAACTCCCCTTTGTACTCAAAGAGGAGCTAAATTCCTAAATAGTTTTAAGGATCTAGGTCGAAGAAGTGTTGCATTAAAAAAAAAAAAAACTTTAAAATAAAGTCATCTGAAATTGCTCTTAGCTAATGAGCTACCCCTGGCCATGGAGGATGATCATCTGATAATCTCTGGGAGAATGAGGACAGCCTAGATTTCAAGAATTGCATAGTTGTATGTAAATGCAAGGAACAGGGATCTTTTTTTTAGCCTGAAAGAGCAAAGTTCATCAGATAACATGGCAGCTTCTAGCCCAGGGCTTGCAATTAGCTGGAAGCCAGGGAGGGGGCCGGGGAGCGGGGGCAGCAGCGGCAGAGCAGTGCCAGGTTCGGTGCTGCCAGCCCCACACTACACGGGCAGGACATTTTTGGGGGTATTTAATTGTGACGCTAAATGCGTGCCCATTTTGCAGCAGCCCTCAGCCTTTGTCTGACCGCTCATGTTAATTAAACCACCACCCAATGCTGTGGTCTTTAAGCTGCACATAGGCACCTTCGTGAGCAACTGGGTTTTCAAAGCCACCGAGCGCTTTGGGCTCCTGTGCACCCCGGCAGCACAGGCTGCTCACACCCTCGCTCGCTCCTGTGAGCTTGGTGGTGGTTGTGTAGCCAGAGTCACTTGGGCCATTTGCAAATATGGGATTATCTGCGTATAACAATTTCCAGTTCAGGGTGCTTCTGATTATTTCTAACCTCATACTTCCTATCTCTGTGTCTTTCCACAGAGGCTCTGCTTGTCTGATTATAATTTATCTGCAGGGGTTCAAGGCTGTGTGGTTTTTGGCTTCCTGAAAAACAAGCCTCAATGTGCTGGAAGCTTCCCTGCACAGCTCCAGCCGCTTTTGGGCCAACGTGCTGCCCACTCTGGGGCGTTTTGGGTGTCGCAGGGGCCTTAGCGAGCCCTCCAGCCTGCTGGGGAGCGTGGACATGCAGGATGCTGCGCTCCCACCGCTGCCCAGGCTGCGGCCAAGCGTGCAATGCAGATGTTGGCTTTGCAACGGAGGTAACAGCTGCTGAAGGGCTGTGTGTCTGCATGCTCAGGCCCGGCTTGCAGGAGGCGATGCACGCTCCGAGCCCGAGTGCTAAAGGCCGCCTAATCCCCTGCACCTCGCAAAGCCATGCCCAGCGTTGCATGGCTACACTGGGATGGCCAGGGTACTGCTGAAGCCAGCCCATCCCCTGGGGTCACACTGGGTGGGCCTTGCCAAGCACTTTTTGGGGAAAAGAGGGGAAAAAAAAAGATTTTTTTTTTTATGGAAGAAAATTGTGGCAGCAATAGAGCTGATCAGATTTTTTTTTTAAGCAACATTGACAGCACGCCAGGCTGACGCTGGCAACACAGCTGTCCGGGGCGCCAGCAGAAAGCTTCCCACTCCCTCGGCCACACAGCAACCCCAGCACTGCGCCCGGTTCCCCTCCGGGAAACTGGACCCGCTGGCACTCATCCTGAGCTTCGGGTGGTGTCACCTTGACTCAGCTCTTGGAGACGTGAAAGAAAATGGCTGTACGTGCCCCCCGCTCCCACGGGGCGCTGGCACCCGCGCGCAGCGTGCGCAGAGAGGTAAACCAGCAGGGCCAGATGGCGACGGAGCAAAATTTTACAGACTTGTAGCTCCATCCCTCAAGCTCAGTGGGTTTGTCAGAAATGGTTAATCATACTCCAAATGGGCTAAGAAAAAAAGCCTTTTTTTTTTTTTTTTTTAACCATGTGTCGCAAAGTGTATAGGACTTCTGGAGCCCATATGAAAAATAAAAAAGGTTTGGAAGTTGCTTTTGCACTTTTTTATTGCTGAAATTTGTATCAACTCAGTATTTGCCAGCACTGTCTTTCTTACCAAATATGACCTGAGACCTTTCTGTTGTGCTAGTGAAGGACCTGGTGGAGGGGAGCATCACCCGAGATACTGTTATCTCCTGAATTTGCTGCCCATCTGTTCTAATTCCAGCATTGCATTAATGCTGGGTTCACACCAGTGGTCTGCAGAGATGCTCTCTGGCAAGAACTGGATTTTGAAGAGCCGGTTCCAGCAGAGAGACCGTCCCATGCATGGGGGCACTGGGCCCTGGATTTTAGTACAAAATTGCATGGGAAATGGTGCTGCAATTCTGCTGTAAGGAGTCTTTGAAGGTTGTTATGTTACCCCTGGGGAGAGGCAGCAAGCAGTTACAGGAGAAAGGCTGGGGATTAGTTTTTTACCATTTGCCGAGCGATTCAGGCTCCCAGTGTACAAAGAGCAGCTCAGCTGTACCGGAGCTGACAGACAACATTCATTGTACTTTTAATCACCGACAATGAATTAAATTGTACATATTAAATGCCAATTATATAATAACCTGTAGTTATAGTGTCACACTTGTCGCTGAAAGCAATACCCCTACCCAACTTACCAGGTCTGTTTTGGAAAACATGGAAAGATCTGTGATCTTTCTAAGAAAAAGGCTGTTATTTATAAATTACAGGTTGAAGTCTCCCCCAGCGTAAGCCGGAGGCCCGTGCAGGATTTTGGCTGAGCTGCGCTGACTTACACCAGGTGAAGACTTGGCTTTTTTAACACCAAAAAATGGGTCCGGGTGACCAGGCCTGGGGAAGGCATGTGGTGTGCAGGAGATGCTCCTCCATCGGCTTTCCCTGCCCACTGAAATCATGTCAGGGATGGGGCTGAGCTGGTTCTTGTGCTGCTATTGCAAGACCAGCTAAATGAAAATCAAGTTTTCTATTCACAATTAACCAACACTCCTTAAGAGCAAAAAACATACACATGAGACTTCCCTTTGGATGAATACTTCCATTTATTCCAACTGGAAAAAACATTTTTTTTTAAATATACTTAAGTGTCATTTCTTTTTTTTTTCTTTTTCTTTTTAAAGGAATAATAATTATCACATTGTCCTTTACAAACGACAAAAAAATTCCTAGCAATAGTCTGTGGTATGGAAACATCCATCTTCAAGATTTTTCTGCATCTGCTGCTTTGAGTAGGCAACGGGGCGTCCCCACATGCGCCCAGGGGTGCCGGCGCCGGCCCTGCAGCGGGACCCTCCTCCCCGGGGTGCAGGGCAGGGGCCGGCTTGGCGGAGGTGCAGGGGCACCCTGAGATGCCGGCAGCGCGGGGGACGAGGGCGATGCAGCCAGTTAAGCCTCTCAGCCCTCCTGCGACTCAAAGCCCAGCTTTATCTTAACACCCTCAGGTGCTAACCCGCATCTTTGGGTGCCAAGAGCCCCTTTTGTCAATGTGCTCCTTCCCGGGAAGCACCGGGACAACCAGCACTGGCTTGCAATCCTCCAGCGCATCCGCCGGGACGCGCCACGATGGCAGTACCCCAATGGTTTAAAGCATACAGAGAACAAACTCACATCCACCATAATACAATACAGCTGAGCCCTATTTATAGAATGCTCTGCCACGGCGAGGCTGCTGTGGGGCTGTCCTGGCTCCGCAGGCGGGGGCTGAGCCCACCCAGGGGACGAGCCCCCCGGCCACAAGCGGCCTCGGAGGGGTGAGGGTGTCTCGCCAGGGCAGGATCAGACCCGCGGGGAGCAGTTCGCAGTCGTTCTCTTACGTGTTAGGCAGTAGGCAATATTGAGACTTCCACTTGGTAATGAACAGCAGTTAACATAACCCAGGAGACTAGAGCACCATTAAGACAAGTCTATATTCAAAACAATGTCATGCTGACATCACACAATTGCACCATTTACACTTTTATTTACTCCAAATAATAGTTCAACATTTAGTAACTTCAGCGTTCTCTACAGAGGTGTAAAATTCCTTCTCCGGCTTTGGTCATTTACAACGTTGCAGACATTTGGTAGTTCTGTTCTTTCCTATTTAATAACAAAAAAAAAAAAAGTCCCTTTTGCAGCTGTCAGGATTCCTGTATCTGACTGATGGAGCGTACCTGAAAATCACAGGTGTGAGCAGACTTCAAAATGCCACTGAGGCCTCTTCAAGATTTAATGAATCAGAAAATGTTCTCTTTATTTACCAGGGATGAAACAAACAAACAAACAGAAAAAAGGGTTAAAAAAAAAAACCTTCAAAACAAATGACAACTCAAACTGTCACGGATATACTTAAGAAATTTGATGATGAAATGGAAAGGGGGGTCCAAAGTACTGTTTGGTTAGCTCTGGCTGAAAACAATTCTGAATGTGCATGCATTTTCCCAGTGACTCCTAAGATATAGAAATTCCTCTGATATTACAAAATACAAAAATATTTTCTCCAAACTCTCATTTACATTGCATTTACAACAATCACGGAAATAACTTAGGCTCCCACACTGTCCGAGAGAGACAAATTACTTACCAACAAGGCTAATGGAAAATAAAAACGTTGTGGAAAGCAAAAGCTACCGGCAAACTGATGCTGAGAGTCGACAGGGGTAACCAAAACATACGGACAAACAGAACTCAAAAGGCTGGCAGTATTTGGGAGAAAGAGGAAAAACTACTGGGTAAATATTACAGGCTAAAGTGAACTTTTTTCTTTTTTTCTCCAAAGTAACGTGTGCAAAATATATTCACCGTGCCCAGGATTATGACTATTTATAGAAGCCAGTCTACAACCTTCTTACAAATCCCTACTCTTCAGGTCTTTTTTGTTACAATAAAAGCGCTTACATGATCTAAAACAGTGCAAGTTTGTGAGTTAATTTACATTCTCCCAAGGTGCCTGGCAAGGATGCCATTAGGATATGATACAGTTTTTGCTCTTCTGTCTTTTCCGGCTGTGCAACTGTCCCCTGCCACCCAGTGTGGAAGACTTGGGCATGCTGTATGAGCCGTACTTGTGCAGGAGCTCCTCACTGGTCACGTACCGGAGGCGGGCGGGTTGGGGAATCGGCTCCCCAAGGAAATAGCCCTCGTTGTCTGACTCCGAAGAGGAGGAGCAGGTCGAGCACCAGTCGTATTCGGCGAAGTAGGGCCCCCATCTCTCGCCCAAGTGGTTCTGCAAGGCGAGATCCGACACCGTCCGGGGACAGTGGCCGTAGACGTCCCTGCGGGGACCCTGCTCCACCGTCTCTCTGCAGCTCCTCTGGTGCATGAACTGGTCGTAGTCTTCCCTGGCCCGGAGCGAGGGTCTCTCCTTCAGCCGGCAGCACTGCTCGCTGGCCAGGTGCAGGGCGTTATCCGACCGGGAACGTCGAGACCGCCGGGGCCGGTGCGGGCGGTAATGCCGGTCATCATCCCGGAGGTTAGTTCGCCGACGCGTGCGCTCGCTCATGGGGGTATGCCTCGAGCCCTCCTGCGCCCCCAGCTTGCCCCCGGGCACCCCGCTACCATAGTCAAAGCTCTGGTGCATCCGCCCGTGCGACGGCCGCTCTCGGTACCCGAGGGGGCTGGCGAGGTTGTGCAGGTTCGGCTCCATGTCCTGGTACTGCTGCACCGACAGCAGGCTGCGGACCGACTCGGCGCTTCGAAACTGCATGGAGGAATTCAGGGTCCCCATGTTGCTCATCTTCTCCGAGATGTTCATACCTGAGTCTTTGCTCAGGTCAGGCATGGAGAACCTGGAGAGATGCTCCTGGCGCTTGGCTCCACCATCTGCAGAGAGGCCTTTGCAGGGAAAGGGGAAAGGAAGGAAAAAAGAGAGTTAATGAGAATTTTCTATCAGCGGAGACTCAGGGAGAGGGCTGGGTTTGGCCTGAGACTTTTGTTTTAAAAAATAACTCTGTGGTTTAGATGCTGTCCTGAAGAGCCCTTCAGAAGGATGTTTTTTGGTTGTGTTTTTTTTTTTTAAAGAGCAGGCAGTTCCTCCTTTGGGGAAATCACACCAACTTAAGGTGTTTTGAGTTGGACTCCAAGTTGCTTTTCACGACTTCCTTCCCCATATGTCTACGCTGTCTGCGACTTGATAGGAATAACTAGCGATGCCAGTGAGAAATTATGCGTCAGAGGTAACCTGAGGCCTCCTGCACGCTGAGATAACTAGGGTGCCATGATCCGGCACCCACACCTTGTGCAACGACAACATGTTTTGAAGGGCTGAACAACGTCAGGGGCAGCTGAAAACGGGGCCACTGACTAATTCAGGCTTGTCACCATGCTGCACCGCACAGGTCCCCTGAATGACACCCATGGGGGGACCGAAGGCGCAGCCTTGGCCATGTGCATGCAGTCGGGTTTCCCAGGAGGCAAGGAAACACTCGAGCCCCAGAGGGTCTGCTGGAGCTCCCCGTAAGCAGCTTGATGGGCTGCTCTGCTTGGGAAGGTGGCCCACCGGGTCTCTCTCATGTGCCGGCCAGGCCTGAGCTCCTGTGAGGCGCCTTCCTCCAGCCCTGAGCTCCTGCAAGGTGCTTTCCTCCAGCCCAGAAAGCTATAACCCAGCAGCAGAGAAGTGGGGTGTCCACTCAGCACCTGCCCATCAATGACAAACTCAATGCACCCCACGTCGCCCTAGTCCTTGGCCTGTTGTCTGGGTGTTTTCTGACTATTTTCAGCCTATCTCCATGTTGGCTTGACAACCAGCAGCAGTCAGCAGTTGCACTGCAAGCTCAGGACAACGTGTTTCGCAAGCTATTTCAAAGGAAATCCAATTCATCCCAAATCAAACGCAGAGTGTTTGCTTTGGCGCTCTTCTCCCTGTTCCTCTCTGACAACCTCCCCGTGCAGACCAAACGCAGAGAGCTGTGCACCATCAGCAGGATTTTCAACATGACGCACAGCCCTTATGCAATCACCGAGAATTTACGACTTTGTAAATTAATTTAAAAAAATAACAACCCAGCCCACAGTTCAAGAATAAACTTCTTTTCCCCTTAACAAAAGCTGCTTACGTTTCATCGAGAGCTCAGCTCCTTCGGCATCAGCCGCTGCCTGCCAAACCTGAACAAGAACAAGGGCTGCTGTCACTAACCCCACTCACGAGCTGCTTCAGAGTTTCTTTGGACTCAGTCTTAAGAAGATCAACAGATCCTGCAAAGATGGGCACGGTTTTCCAAATCCTCCCCTCGGTGGCACCAGGGAGAGCTTTAGCACTTGAGCACAAAGCCGCCGCCAGGTCTCGCATGATTTGGCTTTGCTCCCTGAGTCCCAGCCGCCGCAGCCATTTCTCTCTGCTCATTTGCTTTTCTGCTGTTAATGGGGATGTTTCTGGAGTTTATGATTACAGAGGAAGGTAAAGCGAAGGCGATCCCTGAATGCCGCAGGAAAAGGGAGAGGCTGGGTTAAAAAAAAAGTTAAAGCCATGTTTTGTTTCGAAAAGGACACACTTTTCAAGCCAGCTTCGTGCCTTTTTTTCCTAAGCCACGCTGATCTCAAGCGAGCTAACCCAACCCTGCTGACCACCCTTTGGAAACAGTCCCGCACAGGCTCCCCATCCCCTCTGAGGACTCAGGCACTGGCACAGGCTGCCCAGGGAAGTGGCTGAGTCTCCATCCCTGGAGGTATTTAAAAGACAGGTAGACGTGGTGCTTGAGGACATGGTGTAGTGGTGGACTTGGCAGTGCTAGGTTAACGGTTGGACTTGATGATCTTACGGGTCTTTTCCAACCTTAACGATTCTATGATTCTGTGACTTGTCCGCCCAGGCTCCCCGCTCCCGTTATGGGAGAGAGCAATTCCCAGCACACACCACCTCCCTGCTGGAGCCGCGATCTTTTGCCTTTGAGCCCAGTGACGCCATTTGTCACATCAGGCACTGCTCCCCGTGTCCCTCCTGTGCCACGACAGAGGAGCCCAGCAGCCCCCCAGGACGGAAAAGCAACTCAGTAACATGCACAAAGAGCTCCCGAAAGGCCAGAATAACAGTGGGAATGCCAGCGGAGTTGATCCGAACATGAATCACGACTGCTGACAGCCAAACGTGGCCTTAATCAGATCTGTCAGACAATAGCTGACGCCAAAGAAAATTAGCCCTCGGTGACATTTATGTAGCCGTTCATTAAGAGAACCGGCGCAGCTCTGCAATAAGAGCAAGCAACAGCAGCGCTGTGCCGGAATACAGCTCCCAACGCTGCGGGATGCTGCTGCGGTGTCAGCAGATTGGTTTTGGCAGCAATGTTTGAAAGGGGCCGACTTTGTCCCGCCTGGTGGGGGCATGGGGCGAGCCAGAGCTTCACCCCCAGTGCACAGCCAGCCGCATCGGACAGCACCCGCGGGTCCCAGCTCCCCTGCCGCGGCTGTCTCTCCCCTCCGGTCCTGCATCCAGCGAGAATAAAAACGAGCATCTGGGGAGAGGCTCCTGAGACATGGAAAGAGTGGAACAATATTTTCAAATTAAGCAAGACATATCTGCATCCTCCACGTCGCTGGCAGGAGCGTTGCACGCAACCGCAGTGGCCGAGCGGGATGACCTGGGGTGAAACCTGCTTTTCTTTTTGCCAGGAGTAAAGCAAGCCATGATGCACGGGGGGCTCCAGCTCCTGGAAAGGCAGAGCCAGCGCTTCACAGGTTTAGCTTATGCAGGATGGGGATCTGCAGCCCCTCGCACACACCTCCAGCAGACACTGCAAGTGCTTTCTCTTTTCCTTTTCAAAGTGCTGGTCATCACAGAAGGAAGCAATTTCAGACAAGAAGCCTGCGATACACATACGGCTCATGCTTGGAGCTCAAGTTTTAATCAGTGGTTATTAGGTCCAGGGGATGTTTCTGGCTCTTCATTCAGCTGGCCTGATTATAATTAAGCACACACATTTTAAGATCTTGAATCACTGGGAGAATGTCGATTATAAGAGGAATCCAGCACGGAGCACATACACCACCATTGCCAGCACTCGGAGCTCACGGTGCGATGGAGCCCGTGCTCGGGAGACTGCAGCAAAGCCACCCCGAGACCCAAGGACTTCATTTCTCCATACAGCAGTGGAAAACGCTCCTTGCTGAGGGCCAAACGCATCTTCCCAAGCAGATTTGGCAGGCTGCATGTGCACAAGCCTTTTTTTGGGAGCCACCCTAGCAAGTGACCCAGCAAGCAGTGTGGCCAGGGGCCAGGGAAACTTTGTTTTATCTGCTCATGGTGGCAGCAAAGGATTTCTTCTGCTCACTCAGGAGCAAAGTTGTGCTTTTACAGTATCCTTGCAGATACCGAGAGCTCCGCACGGCTCTTACGGTGCCAAGAGTAGGTACCAGGTCGAGGATGCAACTTCTAACGCACGCGAAACACAAAGATGCCTCCCAGGCCCTCCCAATGCAAGGTGTAAAGTATGATGAGCAGTGGTTAGGCCCAGCTTAGTCTTTCAAAGCTCACAAAATGATCCTGCCCCTCTCTGCAGAGCCGTAAAGCCTCTGCGATGCATAGCTGGAGCAAGCCAGGAGTGCTCCAGCCTGACCACAGCGAGTTCAGAGGACAGCGATAACCATCTGTCTAAAAAATTTCATCTAGAAAACATAACCTAGGAATAATGTTTGAAAGAGCAGGGGTTGTTTAGCCCAGAGAAGTGAAGGCTGAAGGGGATATGGTAACAGCCTTCAAACATGGAAAAAAAATGCTTGCCAAGAGGAAGGAAATACATTATTCTCCAGGTCTGCTGAACTCCTGCAAGGAAGATTTCAGCTTGGAGAAGAAGAAAACTCTTCCTGTGCAATCACAGCAGGGGGTGGCTGGGGGCAGCTCCGGCCCAGAGGGTTTCCTGGGCACTGGAAGGCAGCGGGTGCCTGGGCACAGGCAGGGCAGCTCCGGGTCTCTGCTCTCACGCTGCGAAGGTGGCACTGACCCTCCTCTCCTGCGGTCATTTGCCATTTCAGAGCTACACCAGTGCATTGAGGCCCAATCTTCTTGAATCACCAGTATTTACTTACAGTTGCTGCAGCTCCCTCTTAATGAAGTGTTTCATCTGGGAACACAGCTAATAACCCGAGTGAGCCCTAACCTGGAAGAAAGAGCGCACGCGGGGAGACCCCACCATGCAGAGGTGATTATTTTTCTAACAAGGAAACCTGAGAATCTGTTTGCCGAGGCCGTCCAGGGGAGCGGGAGCCCTGTTCTGGCCCACGGTGCAAGATGGTTGTTACCACATCACCGAGCCCTTTCCAGGGGTGAAAACACAGGGATGACACGCTGACCCCACGAGACTTTCCTTCTGCAAAATGATGCTCCACAAGACACCGAGCGCATCCATTGGCAGCTGCCCCAGAGGCTCTTGCACTGGAAGAGGAGAGATGGCACCTGCTACCACCAGCACGGTGCGTCGGCCGGCGGCCGTCCCGCGGCCAGATTGGAGCCATCACCGTGGCACACGTGGACACAGCAGGTTATTTTGCTGCCGTTCTCCGCTGCGTGGGGCTGCCAGGCTCAATATTTCACCCCGAAGCCATGGAAACACACGCCTTTCGGATGAACACAAGTGAAAGCTGCAGCTCGTCTGCGGGCGTTCGATATAAAATTCGAGCTGGCTACAGCGCCAGGGACACAAAGCAGGTTTCTGGTTAACATTAAGGTTTGCTGAGAACATGCTGTACAATCCCCTCTGAAGTCCTTTCCCACCCCTATTAAGAACCATGTTCATCCCATAAAACATTGCCAAGGGAAATAACAACTGAATAAGCAAAGCGACGGCACAAAGATATTCCTCATGAGCATCACCTCTACAACCTTGCCACAACAAAGCACTCGGAGGCGCTTAAATCCTGCTGTGTGCTTTGCTAAACCAGGGCTGCAAGTTGCATTAATTATGAATTATTAAACCACTCGGCAAATGACAGCAGAGGGGCCACAGAGAGCACGTACGCTGGGTCTGAGGCTGGGAATGAAGCCCCCCGTGAGGGAAAGCAGCTCCCAGCCCCCATTAAATTAAACTCCCTGCAAAGCTGGGCTAACACGGGGTGAGGCCCCGCCGCAGCCAGCATCCCACTGCAGAGACAGCAACATCTGCTTCACCCTGGCTGGGGAATGCAAAACGCCCTGACTTAGGACATTGCACACAAACAGAGCTATGCTGACGCTCGCTTCTTGCTTTTACATTTATCATAGTGTACACATACACCTGTGCATCGCAGTCCTCACCACCTGATACCCATATAGGTGCCTGCCTGCACCAAAACCCTGCGCCCAGCCCAGACAGCCAGTGCTCAAGTGCAGCTATAGCGGCACAAGAGGGGACGGTGCGACATCTCTTGTGTCCAGCCCCGCCGTGTGAGAGCCTTCTCTCTCTCATAGCACCAGGCAGGCACATCCTCACACCCCTGAAACAGGGTTTATTTCAAGTTCAACCCCAAGAACTAAAAATGAACTTAAGGAGAAACAGCCTGCTCAGGGCTTTGTTTATAGCTCAGCCTCGTCTCACTTCTGAGCGACCTCAGGGTGTGCAGAAATAAAGCAGAACCCTTACGTAACTGGAAATCATGGAAAGTAAACAATTCGGGGGAAAGCAGAGCGCTCGCCAAGCGGGTCACGGTGCTGACAGCCTCCCATGGTGTGTCCCCATGTGCCATCCCAAGGGTGTCAGGGCGTGTTTCCCACCTGATCAGTCCCTCTGCCTGGCTCGCTGAAAGAAGTCCCTACACGGGTGCTGGCTGGGGAAGGAGTTGGATTTTTAACCTAGAAGTGTTCCTGTAACCCTCCTCATGGGCACCACCAGCTCCTACACCCTCCCCAGACAAGGCAGGATGGCCAACATGCCGGGTCAGGGATGATGTGCTATTGCTTCTCCTGACGTCTCCTTCCAGAAGTCCATTTCGATTCTCCCTCTGGTTTGGTTGTTGCCCCCCATGCTTTGGCACATCCATGTGTGACACCGAAGGGGTGAAGGCGTGCACGTGGCCAGCCCCCGCGGTAACACGCAAACCTCCCACCGCTGAGCACCAAAAGGCGGGCAAGGGGGAGAAGAAACATTCCTGGCAGTTTTATAATGTTTTGGCATTGGCCCTTTGGGAAGGAAAACCTCTGTTTTCACATCTTGGGTTTTGAAATGACCTGGCTTGGATTGGGGAATGTTATACCTGGGTCTCAAAATTGCAAGAAATCCCCCCAGGGATCCCATCTTCCAACTTGGAAGCAGTTTTATGCTGCCCGTGTCTGGGGGAAAGAGGATGCTAGGAACGTGCTGGAGAGCTGGGAGCCTCCTTTTTCTTAGAAAAAGTCAAGAACAGCCAATGTGTCATTTTCTGGCTTGCATAACTCGGCTGAAGTGCCCGGGGCAGCCGCTCTCTCCAGCCCAGGGGGAAGAGGAGCATCCACGGGTTGCAGTGCCACTGAGGACACGGGGATGGGGACCAGCCCCCTGACCCCGCTTGCCCCGAGCCTCTCACGGCCATCCCTGAGGGTGTTCAGGAGCTGCTCCCAAGCCCTCGGTGCAGGAGAGGCTGGGCCATTGAATGTGTTTTGGAAAATATACCCTAGCCCTGAGAAACAGGTTTTTTCTTTCCCCACCGGAGCTTTCAGCCCCTTCTCAGGCAGAGGAAGAAGAGGAGACTGGAAACAGATGATGCTGTCAGGTCACTCTGCAACTCTATGCACAGGGATCAGCGCTGACCCACGCGCATAGTCATACATTTTCTCTCTCTGCTTTCCGGTTATATCACAGTTGTTGTTTAGTCCTTGAAAAACAAGCTATTTGGGGCCTTTGGGCATCTCATAACACAGATGACAGCAGAAACGTGTGCCATACATGTGAAATCACATTCCACCCTGTAATGGCACCAGTTTAACATCTTTTTTTCCCTGGATTTATGCCTGTGACAGATGAGGCTGTTACCCTCACCCAAACTCATCTTCTCAAGGAATACTTAAAATCTATTTCTCCTTTTGCATATGACAGTGTCACCATTCAGTGCGACTTCTACGTCCAAAGCACTCCTGCTCTCTGCAAGCTGCACACAAAGAGACTGTTCCCAGAGAATAACATTTAGCCTGCAGGTACTTTCTTAAGTGGGCTATTTGACCAGCTGGCACTTTGTGGAAATGACTGCTTGGAATCAGCAGAGATCAGCTCTTGATTTCTAATTCAGCTGCTAGGCACATACAGTGCCTGCAAAACCTTTTTAGATGGCAATGCAAGCACAAGCAGAGCAAGGCAGAGCGCAAGCACTGGGAGCAGGGCTGTGACGGACTGAGTATCTTCTGGGAAGTGATTAACCTCTGGTAGGATCAGACTCCTCCTCATGAGAAAAGCTTCCTGGACAAACTCCATCTTAGCATTGTCCTGATTGCTTAATGAAGGGAGTTATAGGGTAAACATTGCTACAGCATCCACTGTTTTGTATTGTTGCTAATGCCATTAAAAAAAAAAAGGCAAAAGCAGCTAAAGCAAATCAAATATAAAAGATAATACAAAATCCAGCAAAAATGAGCACTCTCTTGGAAAATGTGCTGGGAAATATTTTTTTCTCTTTGCCTCTCCATCTAATGGCCATGTTGGGCAGGAGGAGGACTCAGCCTTCAAGAAGAAGAGGTAGCGGATCAGAGTCTGTCCTAGCCTTTGGTTGATTGCAGAGAAGGGATTTTCAAACGGAAACGCGGGAGGAAAGGAGAGATGCTCTCCACCAGCAGGACACTGCCCTTTGCCAGTGGATGTGGCTAAATCATATCAGCATTTGTGGCAATGACACAAGCACAAACCAGAGGACTGCAGAGACGCTCCCATCTAATTCAAACCCCGAAACCATGCACAAGGAGGGTCACGGCTACCTCTGCCACTCCGGCGTCTGCTGGTGCACTACTGCCCATGGTGCGACGATGGAGCACAGTTGAGCACTTTAAGGGTGAGTGCCCAAGATGAACACAGTGTCACACCTCTTAACCAACCCGTGAGGAATTGGCTTTGAAGGGATTCAGTAGAGCCTGGGTGGTAAGGTGAAAACCTGGGGTCTTGCAGGAGATGTGGGGTCACATACATCTTGACCCACCCAATGGGTGACCCCCGGTCTGGTACTGACTGCATTACAAATATTATAGGGACAACATCTGTTCACAGGAGGCAGCCTTCTGGCCAGAGGACAGGGACTCCGGCTGCACATCCTATGTATTATCTGCTTTTACTGACGTCTCCAGCTAATTAGTACTTAAGTCGTAATAGAAACATCACAGCAAAATCTGCTGCCAGGGAGGGACCAGCTTTTAATGTGTGCTCTGCAGGTCAGGGACTGTTTGCCCTTCAGCTCCCTATAAAAAAAGAACGTTTTCAGCGATGCCATAAAATGTTAAGATGGATGTGGTGTGAATTATTTCACTTTATAAGGTGGAGCAACTGTGCAGCACCAGTAGCTCAAAGGGACCTCGTATCTGGGTGCCTGGGAGTTTCTTGCAAAGCAGAGCTGGGGTGTACAGGGCAGGGGGCACGGGGCGAGCTGGACCCCTGGGCTGTGCAGGGGGGAGCTTCATGGGGGTGTTTGCTGGGCAACCTGCCCTCCTGCAGACCTCAGCCACATCATCAAATCTCCCTGTCCTCAAAACACTGCCAATTAAATGGGATGATAAATGTGTCCTCCATAATTGCACACACGGCCCCGGGGGGAGCTGCCTCTTACTGCCGCAGTGCCCCTCAGCTTGAGCTGAGCCAGGTCCCAGAGGAAGGAAAATTATTAGAATCTTACACATTAATAAAAATGTTATCACCTCACTCTGCAGAGGAACTACTTAAATTTGCTGCAAGCCCCATCATGCTGAGCATCCGCTCCAGAAAGCAGGAAAGCAGTGAGTCGTTAAGGCAGGCACTGCCTGTAAGGAAATTCATACTTTGGCTACGTATGGATGACGGAAGCCTTTGGAAGATCTCCCTCTGAGCATTTTAAAAAGGGGTTTCTAAAATGAAAGTCAGAGTGATTTTCACTCTAATATGAAGGCCCTGCCACGTTTCTCATCTCTTGACCTGTATCCCCAGTAACTTGTTACACTTCAGCTCCAAAGCATGCAACAACCACTTCAGTATTCAGGGATTGCTCATCCAAACTTGGTGTTGCTCAAGACTCTTTGTATTGATGGGGTTTTACACAACACAAGTTTTCAGGAACCTGAGCGGCTTTGGAAACATGGGGCTTTGCTTCCGAGAACCTTGTTTCCAAGAGCAATTCCCAACTCCCTCACCATTTCACATCTATTTTAACTCCACGTATATCTGAGGCTGTTTGAGCAAAACCCTCTCCAGCTCATTAGCTTCTCCTCTCCCTGCCTGCTTTACCACTCGCCGGTTAGGGAGATCCTGATTGAACACAGAGATCATTTCACATCTTGGCACGGGGCTGGCAAATTCCCAAAACAAACATGCCGAAACCCCGGAGCGGGGTGAGGAGGCACGGGCGTAGCAGAGCAAACCTGTCCGTCCAGGTGGGGCAGAGGCACGGCGCTCGGCTTCAGCGGTGCTCAGCTCTCTGGGGGCCCGGCGATGCTCACCGGCGCATCCCCACCACCCAGTGCCAGCATCCCGTGGGAGGCCCTCGGGACCGGGTACCAAACACCCTGCAGGCTGCTCGCTGCTACTGACAGCAAGACAGATGGACTCCATTTTGCAGGGGGCAGGCGCAGGACTGCCCAAATCCAAGCAATGCTTGGCTGGAACAGAAAAAAGCCAGGGAGTGGTGAAGAAAAAGCAAGGCAGTATCTTTGGCGAGCAAACCAGGCTCAGTATTTTCTTTTCCGAGAAGTTTTCTGCTGAGGGACTGAGAAGCACGCGATAGCAGTGCCAGACGAGCGCAGCCACCCGATAATGAAAACTACAGCAGGCTGCAGAAGGACGGTGTGCGCTGGGGTCTGAGCCTCCCCAGCGCCGGGCTGCGGACCAGAGCCCTGCCGCAGACACGTCCGTGCACGCACACCCATCCCCGCAGCCGCAAAATGAAACCCAAACACGTTTGGGGTGAGAGGGCTGAGAAATATTACCCTGGGATGCGCTCATGAGAAACGGGCTCAGCCTGACAGGACAAGCATCTCGCCTGGCTCTTCCCTGCAATTTCTACCCAGGGACTGGGGAAGAGGAGAAAAAGAGCCATGCATAGAGGGGGAGGAATTTGTTTTAACTCATCACATGCTCGAGGACTGCATAATATGCAAAAGGGGTTAACTGAGCCTATTTCAAAGCATGTAAAAATATTTTTTGCCCCCAAGGGCAGCTGACAGCAGTCCTTCAAGCACTGAAGGCTGGAATCTGCCTCTGCATTAGCAGCTGGCCTTGATTTTTCTCCCCTATTCACAACAGGGAGGATTAAAGAGCTTGAAAACATTTGTTTTGAGCTACACGGAAAGGCCAGCCATCTATAAAGCCCTGCATTTGGTAAAGAAGCAAGCGAAGTGAGAGGGGGCTGCCAGGCACACTGGGGCCGGGCAGGCAAGCCCATGGCACTGAGCGGCTGTCCCCAGGCTGCCGGTCACCCCTGTAATGGGAAGACACCTGCCGTGGCACTGACCCGGAGCACAAGGGACCCCATTGCACGGAGGAGGTCCCGGGGTGGCCGCAGGGTGACAGGAGCAGGGGTGACGTACCTGTTGCGTTGGAGAGCGCGAGGGACTCCATGGAGCCGCGGGGAGTCTGCTCGGTGGGCGTCAGGTCCTCCGTGAACTTGAGGGCGTTGATGGGGTGCCGGGTGCGGCACTGCGGCGTCGGCATCCCGCCTTCCTCTTCCTCTTCGTACTTGGGGACTTTGAGACTTCCTCTGGTCTCGGGGAAGCTCTGGTTGGACATGTCGCTGTAGCTCTCCTGCGAGCGAAGCCTCCCCGAGTAGTAGTCCTCCCTGCAGTCCTGGATGAAGCTGCCGCTGTGGCTCTTCATCGCCAGCGAGGAGCTCCTCTTTGGGTTGCTGAAATGTTTCGCCCATAAATCTGGCTGCGAGCCTGGGACCTGGCTGGGGTTATAGGAGGTCCTTATGTTGCACTGGCTGAGAAGCTGCAAAGGGCTTTGGGACTGACTTTGCTCCATTTTGCTCCCGTAGTGATAGAGCTCATCCCGGCTCCTCCACAAGTGCTCCCTGTTGAGGCTCGGCGTCTGGCTGGCCAGGCTCAGCAAATCCATCTGCAGGGACAGCGGGTCCACATCGGTGGAGAGGCGGTTGGAGGTGACCTGCAGCTGGTTGCATGGGCTGCGCGCTTCCTCCTCGCCTTTCCCCTTGTTCTTGCCGATCTTGGCGCTGCGGCGGGACTCCTTGGCTCGCGCGCTCTGGAAAGCCGAGTCAGAGGAGTCGGAGCCATTGGGGTCATCGCCAACGCTGCAGGCCCTGGAGCAGAAGATCTGACCCTGCTTGGGCAGGAAGGGCCGTCCCAGCAGGGACTTCTTGCACTGCGCGCAGCAGAAGCAGGTCTCGGTGGCGTGCCAGTGCTGGCCGTCGTACGTCATCTGGCCCTGGTCGATACCTTGAGAGGGAAGATGCACAGCGTCAGAGTTAGCCCACGTACATCACTTTGTACCGCACTCAACGCACGCATCCCCTACGAGCGACATGCACCCGGGCTTGCTCTCGAAAGCCCTTCAGCAGGGTTTCTCTGGCGCGTGAAGTTAAGCCCATTTCTAATTCCTTGCAGGCTGCAGGCCTTTGCTTGGGAGTTGCTCAATGTTGGGAAAGGCAGCAGAACCGAGCCTCAAGCTATTTTGTATTAAATGGGGATATTTCCGATCATAAAGCAAAGGAATGCAAGAAGTTCTCCATAAAGTCCTTGAAGTCAAAGCAGTAATACACTGCTGATTTGAAAAAAACAAAAAGTCTCCAACCAAACCATAATGAGGAATTTGTGCTGCCTTGGTTAAGAATGTAACAGAGCAGATCACATCCCTGTCCCTCGCTGCTACTGCGGCCCCATCCTAACTTTATTTCAGCTATGGGGGCCGAAAGAGAAAGAGCTGGCCCCAGGGATCTGAGTGCACCCCCTTGCCTTGCACCCAGCCACATTCCCCGTGTGGCTCCTTGGGTTAAGTAAAGGAATTGATGCAGAGAGCCTGTCCCCCGCCAGCAAAACGCCAGGGCTGCTCGCAGGCACCAGCCAGAGCTGCGGGAGCACGACTGCTGCGTGCACATCGCTCTTGGTCAGAGCTGCGAGCAAAGCTCATGAGGCTTCAATTATAACACTTATTTGCCTGGTCAAGCTGCTATTCATGGCAAAAGCCCCCATTACTTGAGAAACTGCCGTGCATGGCGCAGGCTGGCCGGCACAGCGTGGTGCTGTGCTGCCCGCGTGCACAGCACGTACTTGCACACCCGCCGTGGTCCTGCTGCCGGGAGGGCCAAATGCCACTGGATAATTTATAAATGAACACTATGTTAATGGTCGTTTTATTCCAAGCTAAATTTGCTTTAGTGTAATTGGGGTTTCTTCCTTCCTTTATAATGAGCAAAATGTTTTTATATATAGATTGGAGGGCTACATGTTTGGACAAAAGAGAGACAAGACAGCGGGTGGGATTTTATCAGCTCCTTTTCCAATGCCCCAAAGCCATCTTGTAGAGGAAGAAGCACAGCCTCCTTACTCCGAGCTTTGCCTACCCAACTCAAGCCTTACAGGGCTTAAGCAGGTGCTTATCTCTAATTTATGTGGCTCTTAAGTACAACGCTCAGTGACTACTATGAGCAACTTGCAGCAAAATGGCTGCAGTCCCTCCTTTGCTAGAAATGTGCAGATATGCACCAAAACAGGCATTTTGCCCCAAAAACCTGACAGTCAGCAGGCTCCAGCCGGCCGGACAGAGGGGAGGACAGCAGATGGGGGAAGCACGAGAGAAGGGAGCGTGCGAGAAGCGTTAACAGCTGCTTCACCGCTCTGCAGCTGAGCTTTCGGGAAGGATGTGCTGCAGGTCACAGCAAACACGTCCTCCAAGTGCTTCGCTGAAGCCCTGAGTCTTTCTCCCCATGCCATCTGGCCGCTGCACAAGAGCAAAATGGTTGGGGTTTTTTTTCTTTCCCTGCAGCCTATGAATTATTTGAACACGTGAGCTCACCTCCATGGACAAAGAAAGGGCTGCCCGCCCATCCGCGAGATGCTCAGCCAAGTGACAAACAGGATCAGGGAAAACAGCGAGGTGGCTTCCCAGTCCACCCGGCTTACTACCCCCCGAGTGCTGGGGGGACAGCTAGCCCCCAGAATAAAGTACATTTTAAATCACTGTTCTAGAAATGTAGATTGACTCTGATGCGTTATTTCTTTCTGAGAACATCTATCTGCAGGTTGATTAAAAAAGGCAAACAGAAACAATAATGATGCCTAATGAACACGCATCTTTCCTGTCAGTAGCTCATTAACTCATGTGATCCTTTGGCAAGCCTGGCTGGGAAAAACCTGAGAGTCGAAGAGCCAGGCTGTTTACAGGAAAATTAGATTTATAGGGAAAAAAGCATCATTATATTAGGCCAGAGAAAGCTTTCACTAGTTGCAACAGCTCCTGAGGTTGCTCTCTGATAGTCCTCCCCTCTCTGACCACAAAAAGGGATAAGCAGTGGTTTAACCACACAAATTACCGTGCTAGCTCCTTGGCGAGATGCGAGAGGGGCACCAGCCTCTTTGGATGCTGCAGGGCTGGTGCAGACCCCAGCCGCAGGCAGTCCTGCCCGCAGCCCCAAATTGTTGTCAAAGACTTAATGCAACAGCTCCTGTTGCCAGAAACAACCTTCCAAGCAGAGGTTTGCCCCGCTCCCCTCCCGCACAGCGCTCGCCCCGGGGCGAGGGCAGAGGCACGTACCGATGTGCTGGGCGCAGGTGTCGCAGTACTCGGCGTAGAGGGACTCGAAGCAGCTGCAGCAGTAGGGCCTGCCGTCCTTCATGATGTACCTCTGCCCCCCCAGCACCGTCTCGCATTCAAAGCAGCAGAAGTGCTTCATGTGCCAGTGCCGCCCTTCGGCCTCGGTGCATTCGTCGGCAAAAATGATCTGGGGGGGGGAACACAAATGTTGAGCGGAGTCGGTCAGAGAGGGGACCTGGGATGTGGGCACCAATCTTCGTGTCTCCTGCCATGCACGGCAGCGGTGCCCCTTTGCTCATACAACCTCCAAATTTTACAGCTAACCCTCCCATCCTGCACGAGAAGCTCCCATGATTTGGCTTGTGGCAGGGGCACCCATCACTTCTTAAGGAAATCCATTAAAATGCAAATACCTCAGGACCGCAGTACTGCATGGACTACAAAGCGTTAAGGCAGAGCTCGCAGTAATGTGCTCGTAAGCACATCCATCAGCAGGAGGGGTCGATCAGGGTAATAAACATGCTTATATACAGCTTATCGATCTGGTGGACTTTTGAAGAACAGAGCAGCCGCTTACTAAAACACATTTACCCGTCTGAAACAGGGACTCGAGTACAAAGGATGAGCAAAAACACAGAGGGAAGCGGCAGCTCTCTGGAGGGGAGAGAAGACAGAGCTACCTGGCTCCTCACCATCATCCCTACCCCAGCCTGTGTGCTTATAAAGATGATTGCAGTCATTATACTAGTGGGGAAACTGAGGCATGGAGGGCTGGTAAGGGTGGGCTGGTGAAGCACCCATCTAAAATGTTTTCAGCAGGTGCTTTCTTGCTGTCTCTGCTTGCCATCCCCATGCCATCTCCGCTCTCAAAGCCAAGCCAGGGGAGCAAGCGGTGGCCCAGTTCTGCTCCCTGGCTCCCCGTCCCAGCACAGGTCACACTGGAAGCTTTTCCTCTGCAGTTCCCCTTATACCTGAGCTCCTCTTTCTCGCAATTAGCGCTGGATGTTTCAGGGGAAGAAGTGTGTGTTAAAGAAGGAGCTGAATAAAAGACTTGTACAAGAATTTGCAAGGATAAAAAGTACACGAAAAAAAAATTACCCAGCCTAAGCCACAAGGAAACAGGGCCAGTTAAATGGTTAGGAGCTGTTTTGTTACTGGTAACGTTACAAATTTAATTGGATACATACGTCAATGTTCTTTATATTTGAAGTGCATATAGCCTTGGATATTTACTATTACACGCTTGCATAGATGGGACGTGGTATTTTACAGTACATATGGTTTTCCACACTATGGTTCTCATAACTTTAAAAGCCAGAACAATTTCCTTCACCAGCCTTTTAAACAGAGATTGACACTTGAGAAACGCTCAGATGCGACTCTGTACGGTTTTCTATATTCGTTTTGTATTCCATTTGTTCAGCTTCCTATAGCCCGTTAATCTCCTCTCTTAAAGCCTATTTCAGCTCGGCGTGTACTCAAACACTACCGTCTTGTAGGAAACACAGCACTCATCCTACCAGAGGCTTCTTCTGGGGAACAGAGGAGAAGGGAGGACCACCACACACAGCTGGGCTAAAATCACACAGCATGGAGGGTGTGCTGTGACTGGAAAGCCTGCGTGTAGATGAGGATGCCTCTCAGAACAGCCCTAGGCAGACTGCAGCTAAAAATCCCTGAGATGCTCACCTGAAACCCCAGGAAAAGCCTGCGTGAACCCTTGGCAAAGCCAAACCACCGTATTTTGTGTACGCGCCTTCGTGCAGATGCTATGCTATGCTAACGCCTCCACCACTGTCAGGGCGGATGGAGGGGAAATGCCCTCCGGTTGGCAAGGGGAACCCTCTCGTGCCATCCCCACGGGCAGCAACTGTGGCAGAAGCTGGGGCGAGCTGGCTCTTACCTCGTCGCATGCTGCGCAGCGGGGCTTGAGGCACTCGGCGTGGTGCCTGCCGCAGTAGATCTTCCCATCTTGGTAGAAGTAGATCAGGTCGACCAGCAGCTCGTTGCAGATGCTGCAGATGAAGCAGGGAGGGTGCCAGCAAACGCCGTGCCCTGCTCGTGAGGCGAAGACGGCCATGTCCCCTCCGTTGATCTGCCCGCCGCACTGTCAGAAAAGCCGGTGTTTAATGGGGGGTGGGTGAGCCCGCTGCTGCCCATCGCCACCCAGCTGCTTTTGCAACCACGGCAGAAGAAGGTGCTAATTCACAGCTCTTTTCTGAATCATAGAATCATAGAATGTCCTGAGTTGGAAGGGACCCACAAGGATGATCATGTCCAACTCCTGTCCCTGCATAGGACAACCCCAAAATTCACACCATATGTCTGAGGGCATTCAATATATGAATATTGTCAGGCTTGGCGCTGTGACTACCTCCCTGGGGAGCCTGTTCCAGTGCTCCACCACCCTCTGGGCGAAGAACCGTTTCCTAATGTCCAACCTAAATCTCCCCTGGCGTATCTTCCTGCCATTCCCTCAGGTTCTATCATTGGTCACCAGGGAGAAGAGATCAGCGCCTGCCCCTCCTCTTCCCCTTGTGAGGAAGCTGTAGACCGTGATGACGTCTCCCCTCGGTCTCCTCTTCTCTAGGCTGAACAGACCAAGTGACTTCAGCTGCTCCTCACACGGCTTCCCCTCTAAACCCTTCACCAACTTCGTGGCTCTCCTCTGGACACTCTAGTAGCTTCATATCCTTTTTGTACTGCGGCGCCCAAAACTGCACACAGCACTCAAGATGAGGCTGCACCAGTGCAGAGTAGAGCGGGACAATCACCTCCCTCAACCAGCTAGCAATACAGTGCTTGATGCTCCCCAGGACACGGTTGGCCCTCTTGGCTGCCAGGGCACACAATTGGGTCATGTTCAACTTGCTGTCGATCGGAACCCCCAGATCCCTCTCCGCGGGGCTGCTCTCCAGCCTCTCGTTCCCCAGTCTGTATGTACATCCAGGGTTGCCATGTCCCAGGTGCACAATCCAGCACTTGCCCTTGTTAAACTTCATACGGTTGGTGATTGCCCGGCTCTCTAATTTGTCCAGATCTCTCTGCAGGGTCTCTCTGCCCTGAAGAGTGTCAATAGCTCCTCCCAATTTTGTGTCATCAGCAAACTTTGATAGCAAACCATCCAGTCCTGCATCCAAGTCATTTATGAAGACATGAAAGAGCACTGGCCCCAAGATGGATCCCTGCGGAACCCCACTAGTGACTGGTCGCCAGCCTGATGTAACCCCATTTACTACAACCCTTTGAGCCTGACCCGTCAGCCAATTGCTCACCCATTGCATTATGTGTTTATCCAGCTGTATGCTGGACATTTTGTTCAGGAGGATACTGTGGGAGACAGTATCGAAGGCTTTACTGAAATCCAAAAAGGTTACGTTGACTGGCTTCCCTTGGTCAACTAGGTGGGTAACCTTGTCATAGAAAGAAATGAAGTTTGTTAAGCAGGACTTTCCCCTCGTGAACCCATGCTGGCTGGGACCAATGACTGTGTTGTCTTTCAGGTGTTTTTCAATAACTGCCAGAATAATCTTCTCCATAATTTTGCCAGGCACAGAGGTGAGACTGACAGGCCTGTAGTTACCAAGGTCATCCTTGTTGCCCTTCTTGAAGACTGGGACAATGTTTGCCAGCTTCCAGTCAACTGGGACCTCCCCAGATTCCCAAGAGCATTGAAAAAATCACTGAGAGAGGTCTCACTATGACATCAGCCAGCTCTTTAAGTACCCTCGGATGAATCCCATTGGGCCCCACTGACTTACAGGGATCCAGCTGGAGCAGCAAATCCCACACAAGTTCGAGGTTGGTTGGGAGTTTATCATTCTCACGGTCATGGTTCTCTAGCCCAAGGCTCTGGGGGTCCCAGAGCCCATCATCGGTGTTGAAGACTGAGGCGAAGAAAGCATTAAATGTCTCTGCTTTGTCTATGTCCCTGTTTGTGAGGTGACCATGCTCATCAAGTAACAGGCCAATGTTATTTCTGGCCTGCCTTTTGCTATTAACATATTTTAAAAAGCCCTTTTTATTGTCGCTCACAGTACTGGCCAGCTTCAGCTCTAATTGAGCATTGGCTGTGCGAATTTCCACCCTACAGTGGCAAACAGCATCTCTGTAGTCCTCCCATGTCTCCTGACCCTGCTTCCACTGGCCATACATTTTCTTTTTTCACCTTAGTTCTAGAAGAAGATCCCTACTCAGCCAAGCCAGCCTTCTACCTCACCTGCTTGATTTCCAGCATTTTGGACTTGACTGCTTCTGTGCTCTTAGGAGGCAGTACTTAAAAAGTGACCAGCACCGATGGACCCCAACACCTTCAAAAGCTTTTTCCCAGGGGACCTTACTAAGTAGTTCCCTGAGCAGCCTGAAGTCAGCTCTCCTCATATCCAGAGTTGAGGTCTTGCTGGCAGTTTTCCTCCTGTTACCATAGATTTTAAACTTGACTGCTTCGTGGTCACTGTGGCCAAGGCAGCCACCAATCGCCACTTCACCCATGAGGCCCTCTCTGCTAATATGCAACAAATCGAGGAAGGCACCTTTCCTGGTCGGTCCCCTTAGTACCTGTACCAAGAAGTTATCACCCAGATGGTTTAGGAATCTTCTGGACCTGTTTGTACCAGCTGTGTGGTATTCTCAGCTGACATCTGGCAAGTTGAAGTCCCCCATAAGGACAAGGGCAGATGACTTAGAAGCACCCCTTAGTTCCTTAAAGAATAATTCATCCATGTCATCATCCTGGCTTGGTGGCCTATAGTAGACTCCCACAACAACATCCACTTTATTGGTCTGTCCCTTAATCCTTACCCAGAGGCTCTCAACTATGCCATCGCCAACTGCTAGCTCCATGCATTCCAGCCCCTCCACTACATACAATGCCACTCCCCCGCCTCGCCTGCCCTGCTATCCCTCCTGAAGAGCCTGTAACCATCCGTCATGGCACACCAGTCACAGGACTCATCCCACCAGGTTTCACTTATGCCTATGATGTCATATCTCAGGGACTGGGCCACGGCATCTAGCTCCTCTTGCTTGTTCCTTATGCTGCACGCATTTGTGTAGAAACACTTTAAGTGCAGTTCATTGTGCCCATTACCTCGTGGAACAGTCTGAGGAATCTCACTAGCGTGCAGCTCCTCGAACTTTGGCGTGCCATCCCGTTGCTCACCACTACCTAGCCTGGTATTGTCCCTTTCCCCCTTCCAATCTAGTTTAAAGCTCTATCAATCAGCCCTGCTGGCTCCTGAGCAAAATCCCATTTCCCCTTCTGAGAAAGGTGCATCCCATCGGATGTCAGTAGACCTGGTGATGAACAGACCATCCCATGATCGAAAAACCCAAAGTTCTGCCAATGACACCAGGCTCAGAGCCACGTGTTGATCAGCTGGGTCTGCCTGTTTCATTCAATATTCTTCCCTGCTACTGGAAGGCTCGAAGAAAACACTACCTGAGCACCTGAACCTTCAACCACCCACCCCAAGGCTCTGAAATCCCTTTCGATTGCCTTAGGACTTCTCTTTGTTAACTCTTCGCTGCCGACATGAAGAACTAATAGTGGGTAATAGTCTGAGGACCTTACCAGACTAGGGAGTTTTCTGCTGATATCTCTTACCCTGGCCCCAGGGAGGCAGCAGACTTCCCTGTGGGTTGGGTCTGGTCAGCATATGCGACCCTCCATTCCCCTCAGAAGGGAGTCACCTATGACCACGACCCTTCTTTTTTTCTTAACATGAGTGGTTGCGATGCGGGGGTAGGCTGCCTAGACGACCCCTCCATCCCAGATCCCCTCCATTCTGGTGTCCCTTAATCTCTTTTCATCCCCATTTTATGGCCAACAACACATATCAACAGCTTCCCCCATGCATGAGGCCAGGAGCTGATGTGGCTGCTCCACATCAAATATTGCGGGGTGCTCTTGGCACGCGCCTCGATGGACCCTGGTGCTCTTAGCTGGCTGGCAGGGGGCACAGGGCGGGTGCTGCTCCTGTGAGCTTTGCTTAACTTTGATAATTGAAAAGCTGCCCCACTTCTGCCAGTTCGTCAGCCGCTACCCACCTGCTCGCAGATGGCTCCCGTCATGGTTACAGGGAATGGCCGGACATTGCCTCTCCCTAAATTTTCCCTCTTCCTTTGATTGCTGAAGAGTTTGAGCTCCCTCTTCTCCTCCTCATCCAACGAATTGCAATAGCGGACCTAAAAAACACAAGGGATGCTCGGTTTTACGGGTGTCCCTGGCTCCTGGCCAGCGAGCCGCAGTCCCATGGGCTCTGCACACCTCTGCAAGGGGGTTACACAAACGGACTCCATCCTCAGCTTAGGGGAGGCTGGAGAAACACCGCTATCTGGGCTGCAGTCAGCCCAGGGTTCAGTCAAAATTTCAAGAGGTAGAGATGAGAAGAAAGGGCAGGAGGAAGGTTGCTCTCCAAGCGCTAGGTTTCTAGGAAAGTCTTAAAAGTTGGGTCCTCTGAGTCTCACCCACACCCGCAGTCAGATTGATAGTTTTCCTGATTTGTCCTTATGGCAGAGGTCTTACAGCAGCTTCAAAATGTTTTACTGGCATTTCTAGAGTGCAGCCAGTTTTCCCTGTGTAAACGAGGGAGTTCCAGCTATTTGGGAACTCCAACTATTATTCCAGCATAGGGTCAAGTTTGCACATATGCAAAACCTCTGCGTTAGAAGGTAATAAGGAAATAAGTAAAATAAAAGGATATAAACAATGAATGATGCAATTTCCCCAAAGCTTATGAAACTATGAGGTTTTCCTGGCTATTTTCATCCTGCAGGCTTAGCTCTTGGCTGGTTGCATCTCAACGGAGAATATGACTGAAGAGCCAAGGTGTCCACGTGTAGCACCAGTGCCCAATCCAGCCTCGGTTACTTTGGAGAGCAGGCTCACGGAGCCAAGCAGGATTATTCACGTGAGCAAACAACACACCTTGAAATTCCAAAGGAGCAAAACTGAGCACGAGGGGAAACTGGATGCAAAATCTGCCAGTCTGCAGAAAATACATGCAGGCTCGTGCCTCCAGCTTGCAGCAGCATGGGCTGCAGCATGTGCATTTATTTCTGTGTTCTTCGGCTGTCGGCCGTAGGTTTTCAGCGGCTGCCAGGGAAGGCAGGCGGGCAGGTTGGGGCCCGAGGGTGCATGGGAAGAAGCCCCTGCCTGCTGCCTGGAGCTCCCCCGGCGCTGGCAGTGCCGTGCTGTGCCCATGGCACCCAGCCATGCGCAGGCAAACTCGTTAAAATCTGACCTAGATCAAACAACTTACCTGCACATATTTTCCAGAGCGGCTTCTTCAGACAGCAGCATGAAAATAATTTTTTTGTTTACACAGGGAAATTTTGTGGGCTACCAGAAGCCAACGTTCTCACTGGCGAGAACAGGACGTCAAAGACCGGACCCTTTTTGCCGCCTCACATCTTTCTTGCGAGATGTAAGAAGGTTTATTTGCTCTGACTGGTCTTGACTCAACCTCCGGCTTGCCAGGCTCTCCCAGCTCGCAAGGCTCAGCCCGAGTGACACCCCTCCTCGGCACACGCACTCCCACTCCCAAGGTGAGTCGGAAGCAGCACTTGGGAAAAGGCTTTTGCAACTTCGGATCTGGCTCTAGCTGATCTCAACAGCATTTCAAGCCACTTTTAATGCAGCTTTGGCCTCCAAGGGCTGAGAGAGTGTTCTTATTTCAGAAAACTGAAGAAGGATGATTTTAAAAATTTTAACTTTAAAAGCAAACAACTCCCCCCCACCTCCAACACAATCCAAGCAGAGAGCAAATATGGCACTTAAATAGCAAAATGACCCCCCAAAAAGCAGAAAGGACCAGCCACGCTTCCCATGAGCAACCCCAGGAGGTGCGTCCCCTCCCCACCCGCAGCCCTGACGGATGTCCAAGGACACTTTTTGGATACTAACCTCATTGTCATGCGGCGGCAGCTGGTGCAAAAGCTGCTTTATGCGAGATTTTTCTCCCGGGCTGTTGACGTAGGGGACCTTGTCCTCGGGCAGGCAGCTGTAGTACTGGTGCACCTACGGAGCAAGAGAGGGGGCTGCAGTGGGGCTCCCCGGCCGAGCCCGTGCCCCCCTGCCTGGCCAGCAGCCACCCCCCCCAGCCAGTGGGCGTCGGGTCTTCCCAATGATTTTGAGTGGGGAAATGCAGCCAGGCACTGCTTTGGTTTTACTGCCTTTTCTCCCTCGAGAACGAGGGGTGGCAGCCCTGGTGAGGCGGCGGAGCTTGTTACCGTTTGCTCGGTCAGCCTCCATAGCGTTAGCATGTTTCGCCGGCTGTGGGGATGTGTCGGCACCTGCCTCGGCAGGGGAGGTTAAAAAGGCTGCGCCCCGGCAGCCTCCGTGTTGCCGGCTATCTCAGCCTCCACCTCCATCAAAACTCTCCAGGCTTTTTTCTGCAGCAATTTGTGGAAATAAACAGCAGATAAAATCTGTTGGAAGGCTTGTTTTTTCTCTTTCGTCTCAGAGCGTATAATTAAAATCAGCTATTAAAAAGGCAGCGTGGTGGGGTATGGCGCTGGAGGAGCCCGGTGGCAGCCCGGAGAGGAAGCACGCCCCGAACCCCAGCGTCTCTCCTCCGACTGCCACACCTGGGACGTGTACTCAAGGGCTGGGCCAGGCACCGGGATGGGACTCCCTGGCTGAGGATCAGCTCCCAGACAGCCACGGTGACATTCAGCGGCTTGGGAAGAAGCAGGAGAAGGTAAAGGTAAGGGAAAGCTCTTGCTACTCGGCTGAGATCAGGAGTCTCTGCAGCCCTGGACGCCTCCAGATGCTTGGGCAGGAGCAGGGGGCTAGATGGCTTCCTTAAATCTGCGCTCAGCTAGAGAGATGCAAACCATTTTCCTGGTGCACACAGCCTTCTGCCTTTGCTGTGGTGGGATTAACCCCCTGAGATGCTCCCTCGGCTCTCAGACGCCGCAGCAATTCGTTTCAAGCGGCTGCACTGCCCACAGCTTTTGCAGGGCTTTTCCCAAACGACACTTGCTTTGCAGTGGCTTCTGATCAGCTTTTTCCCTTGCTGTATGTTTTGGGCTTTGGCCTAGAAAGCACCACCTGGGCTGGCTTTCCCCAGAGAAGCCCCCCTCTGCCCGCACAACCCCACAGCATCTGCGGGATGACAAGCTACCGTGGGTCACCGGGAGGGATGGGGACACAGAGGCAGGTAATGGGGCTGGCTGGCAGGAGAGCTCGCCCTCGGGCTTGCAGGCTGCTGGGGGTGGCTCATACAGGGAGTTACTTTCCACAGGAAGAAATAATTTTTTATTCCAGAATAAATATCCAAAACTGGAATTATTCAGGAATAATTACTCGGCATTCAGCACACTCCCTGGTCTCTTTCAGAGCTACCTGTGAGCAGAGCTGCTCCAATGCTTGCAATAGCTTTTCTTCTCAAATTATGGTTCCTCCCCAAACCGACCCTAACATCCACCTTTCCCCATCATCAGGTTTTGTGGAAAGAGAGATTTTTAGCAGGTTTCTGCCCGTAACTCTGCAGTGCTGACGACAAGGGAACTGCTCGAGTCATGAAGCTGAGGAACACGCTGAGCATATGCCACTGCGAAACCCTAAATTTGTTTTGCTAAGGCACAGCAGAAACAGACCCACCAGCTATGGAAACTGTTGAAGAAAGAAAGCCTGCTAAGGATTTTGTTATGTTAAAAAGAAAACAAACTACATACATTAGAATACTTACTTTGCATTTATACAGCATCCTTCATCCAGGGACAACAAAGCACATTAAAAACACTTAAATTCTTTTCACATGCTACATGAGGTAGCAAATATATGCACTGGAAAGGACTATTTGCGGTATAACAACGTTAAATGAGCTCCCTGAGTTCATGCAGCTAGTCCGTAGCAGAGCTTGCAGCTGAAAATCTCCTGGCAATGCCCCGGCTGCCATACCTTTTACCAGGCTGCCAGGCTACCGCGCTGCCACGCTGCGCCTTCCCAGCCGGTACAGATGCCTGCTGACTTCTCTTGCCAAATTCCCCGTGTGCGGACAGGCTGCTCACTTTCCTCTGCGCTCAGGTTGGTTGGTTTGGTTTTTTTTTTTTCTTGCAATGAAGTTTTTTTGCCCACTGAGTCCTTGAAGTTGGCGGAGACTAGAAATCGACTTTTTTTTTGAAGAGCCCCAAATTCCACCAGCCTTCTCCCGTCCCTAAAGCTGTAAGACGCTCACCCTGGACAAAAAGCAGGGATGTGAGTTTTTCCTTCAGCAGCCTGGGTGCTGCCTTCCCAGAGCCCGATGCAGTGGGACGTACGTGCCCAGCTCCGCTCCTGCTTCCGCTGGGAAGTTTTCCATTTAGTCTCAGCAGGTCCGCGGGAAATGGCTCCCATCGCAGCAGCAACATAGCTCAGCGGGGATGGGCAATTTGGTTTGAAAAGCAAAACAAAATAAATATAACAGGCTCCAACCTGTGTTCTGTTGCCTGAAATAACCCGAAAGGGTTTGCTTTGGATCAACATCAGCCAAGAGGACCTTCTGCAGGGGTGCTCATGGAGGGGATGGAGCTGCCAGTCCTTGCCCAGCACCCGCGGGACATCTCGTGGGGAGAAAACCCTTTTCTTATGCCTGTTGATGGCTTCCTCTGCTGTTGCCTTTACACCCACCATCCCTCCTGGGGACAAACCTGAATCAGGGGTGTGCACAGATCCTTTCGGCTGGGGCATCACTCCTATCCCGAGAGATCCAGCCAGAGTGCAGATGAAGAGCAGAAGGACGCCCCTTGCCCAGGCTGACGTTAATCCAGGCTTGTGCAAATACACTGTCTCATCCATCACTGATTCCCTGTGGGATGTGTCCAGCTTCCCGGATGGGAGAGCCGAGCCCAGAAGGGATGGGGTCACAGGCTGCCAGTGTCCCCTGCCTCTGTGCTCAGCCAGCCACTGAGAGCATTTCCCACCCCGTGAGTGAGTAGCCGGTGGTTGGGCTGGCACAGCCCAGTCGGGATGCTCAAAAAGAAAAAATAAAGAAGGAAAGGGGGATTTTCAGAAAAATTTGGCTTTTCAGGGAAAAGGCCTGCAGAAGATGTTAACTCACTGGAAAACTAAAACCGCTCAGTCTGCACTTTGCTTTTGTACAAAAGGTCACTGTCTTCCACGAAAATAACTCCTCCTCCGTCCAGCTCCGGTTCGGAGCACGCACAAGCCTTTGTAGCTAGTGAGCCTTGCAAGGCCGCTGCGGCCAAAGGGCCTGATCCAGACCCCCCAGGCACTGGCGGATGGCTCCTCACTGACCTTACGGGCTCTGCACCATCAGCTGCATCCAGATAAGGAAAACAGTGCGGGGCAACGACCCAGGACAGATAACATATCCCTTTTAAATCATATGCTATCTTTAACTGCTTTATTATTAAATACTTCTGTTGTACAACACAGCAGCTCCACATCCTGCTATTTCCCCTCACAACAGATCTGCTCTGCCCATGATTATCCTAACAAGCATCATTAGCACACACGAGCCACGTGTGGGGCCAGGCTAGGTTTCGTCCTCAGTTTCCCCACTAAGCTCTGCTCACATCTGGATGGGAGAAACCCTGGAGGAATATGGAAAACATCAGGCTGAGTTAAAATAAAGCTTCAGACAACGTCAGGGGCCCCGATGCCATGGGGACAGGCTGGCCAGCGCGCTGGAAGCCAGGCCGGCTGCGGGTGCTGGGTGCCGTGGCACACTGGCCGGCTGGGCAAGCCCCGTCCTGCCCCAGGGAGGTCTCCCAGGTGCTCGGACAGGCTCCATGCCACGAGAACCCGGTGCAGCAGATATCCATCTTCCCAAGAAAAGGAAAATGTCCGAACGCCAAGTTTTGCTAACGAAAACTGATACACGTTTTGGAAATTAACAGCTGCTTGGAGCTAAAAGGGGAGGGCACGGGGGAGAAGATAGAAATTAAAAAAGAAAGAAACCAGGAGAAAGGAAAGAACATAATATAAAACAAGGGTAGGAAAAAGCCTTTAAAGTGGAGCCAACTTTATTCAAAGGCACTGAGGAAAGTAATTACATTAGTTTACAAATGCCTTTGTGTTCTGCAGTCTTCCTAGGTTTGGGGTGTGTTTCCAGTTTAACTTTGACAGTTCCCAAACCTCCTGGTGCCCGCTAAACAAAGGCAGGACTGCAGCTTCTCCTGGAGGTCCCAGGGGTGGCCAAAGACAAAGCCATGCCAGCACCTTTGTGGGTAAAGTCTTACACCTTCTCCTAGAAGGAAAAGTTTGCAAACAACCTGTGAATTTAAGTGATTGATGAAGGATCTCTTTGATTAATGAATTAAAGGAGGCAGAGGGGAAATATCATGTTTCTTATGCCATGAATTGGTGTTGGGAAGCAGCGTTCGGTTGTACTCGCCCCAAGTACAACACCCCTACCGAAAGCACCCACCAAACCGGGCTGTTTGGGATGACTGTACCGCTGGGATGGACTACAAAGGAGCACGCGGTGTCCTGGCGCGGCTCAGCTGATGGGTGCTGACTTGCTCAGCCGTAACAGCTCCGGCACATCCAGCTGGGCAATCCCGCCTGGCTCTCATGAAACCAAACAAACTGCAAAACCAGCTGCAAGGCTTTTGCAAAGAGCCCTGCAGGGGCAGTACGTGCTGGCCTGTGCGCAGCAGAGTGCCTGAACACGGATGTCCACAAAAAGGGGGCCTTGGTGGGTCAGCCACCACTCAAGCACAGCACAGTAAATCATCACACGCAGTGGAGTCTGTTCAAAATCCAGGCACACCGACATCCTCCAACATCCCCCCAGGCCCAGGAGAGCACCGTTTCCCCTGGGACCATGCCAGGGGTCCCACAGCCCCAGCAGTCCACCCTGTGCCACCCAGGGATGTACCATACCGGTGCGGGCAGCTGCCTGTGCAATGATACGCAGAGCAGTGGCTGCCGGTACACGTGTGTGTGGACACTCGCTTGTGGCCCTGTCCCCCGGCTCGCTGTGTGCGAGCTCCCACGAGCTTTGGCTGCAGCAGGAGGAAGGCGGCCAGCAGCTCTGACAAGCCTGTGCTGGCCCGGGCGAGCGGGGCTGCTCCTGCGGCTCGCCCACTCCTCCCCAGCGCTGGCTTTTAACTGCACGTCAGGTATTAAATGATCTTTTACACCAAGCACTTAAAATCAAGAGAGAAACAAATCTGGTGTCTTCGGTATTTCTCTCGTTCCTGCTGGCTGCCCTTGCAAAAGTAAAGAGGAAAAAACCCGAAACAAGCCACACACAAATAACCCTCTCAACGTGTCTGCAAAATGTTGCAAGTGCTTGTACACGTAGGCTCACACATAAGCTCCACAAATGATAGCACGTGTGAAACTGGAAAGCAGGTTCAGTGTGCTTTGGCCCGAGTCTGGCATGTCCTCCTTTTCCGTGGCCGTTAGGATACAAAGCACTTATTTATTTCTTGAAGCAAAACAATCCTTGCAGCAAGGCCAGATGCTCCGAAACGGAGAGGAGAGTGGGAACTGCTGGCCGGGTCTGCCGAGAACGGGGACGCAGCCAGGCACGCACGCCGGGAGGGAGCCGGGGTCCCCCTTGAGACCCCGCAGCCCCGGCTGGGAGAAGACCGCTATCACCCCCAGATCCGTGAACACGCCTGTGTGCCGGCATGCGGCAGTGGGAGACGGATGCAATCCCCGGCGCCGGGCAGTCCGGCATCCCGCAACGCTGGGTTTGCTCTCGGAAACCCGCTCCCAAGTTGCAGGGACAAAGGCAGGGAACAAAGGAAAAATCATTTTCCTAAGTGCTATTTGTTCTGGCACGCTCTGCGGCTCTCCGTGCGCTTCTCTCCCACAGCTAACGGCAGCCGAGTCGTTTGAGCATTGCTGCTCACCAGTTGAGAACGACATCCATTCCTGCCAAGCCTTTGGAGCAGTTCTTGGTCTGTAAGAGATCCCGCGGAAACATTGCTTCCTGCTGGCATCAAAGAAGAACATTTGAATGAAGGCCGTACATCCACAAGTTTTAGACTTGTGAAAGTGCGTGCCATGATTTTTCTTTTTTAAGCAGAAATCGAATTTGGATTAAAAGGAGCCAGAAACAGCGCTTTCAAAAGCATCTGAGAGTGGGCTTTGTGCTGCCAGGTACTGACCAGCAGAGCCGCTCTTGCACTGCTCAGAGTCCCCCGGAGCACCAGCAATTATAATGATCATCTGCTGCATTGATCATAGCTGAGAATTCCCCTGGGTCTGCCCCTTAAAATGCTCTTGTATTTATAAGGCACGGGGTAGCATACTAGAATAATGCCGCGACGAGGAAAAGCTGTAATTGTATGCTGGAATAAAGCTCCAGGACAAGTTTATATTGTGTAGTCTGGGGTTTCTCTGTTTTCTTTTCCACTTCTTGCTCTTCTCCTGCCTTTTACCTCTGCTGCTCACCACATGGCTACTTCAAATTTAAGAACCAAGCAAACCCCATTAGGTGAGTGGTTTTGTTCCTGTGGCCCACCAAAAGCAGCTGATTCCCTCCCTGATAACAAGATTGTTCAAGGATTAAATAATTTTAACAGCTTCCATTGGCTCACAATGATCAGGCAAACGCCCCAGGACACAGAAACGGAGCAAAAGCCCAGACGTGTGGTTTTGCCACAGGTTTCTTTTGCAGGTCGGGATGCGCTCACACCTCCTCCATCCGCTCTGCTCCAGGGCAGAGGGAATAGCTCCAGGACCTCCTGACCCACCCCAGCTGCCCCCAAGTCATGCAGCACAGGCATCGCACACGGAAAAAGCATTTTGTGTGTGGGACTGCTGCTCCATCCGGCTGGCAAGCGTTCGGGCACGGTCTGATGCCTGGAGGCTGGATTTAGACAGCTCCAGCCTTGAAATAAGAGCCGCTAACTGCCAGGCTATTTAGATACCGAAAGAGTTCACTGGGGAGGTGATGGACTTACCGCTACCTCGAAGTGAAATTGGAGAGCTTTTAAAAATGTGCTGAAATGCAGCTTTTGGATAAAATATTACAGCGTTCAGGTGTGCAAAGCGGTAGAGCTAGAGGTGGCTGCAGCTTCTGGCACCGGCGTACATGAGTTACAGCTACTCTTCACCGCCCTCGGCTCCCCATCCAGCATGCTCTGCTCTCAGGATATACCAAGGAAAGCAGAGCTCTTCAATGTGCTTTTGTCCTTTCTCTACCTGGCCAAAAATTAGCTTATCTGCTCCCCATTACTACACAAGCTTGGGGCACAGGGCTGCTTTGGTCTGTCTTGTTCATTGCCGCATGCAAGACTTCAGTCTCCTGAGGAGTGAAACAGTTTGCTGAACTTACAGGGCTCAAGAAAGGACGAGAAGGTAAAATGCACTCGATCGTGACACATAGGCAGAAGTGAGGCACACATCCCCCAGAGATGGCTGGCCCAGATAATGTACTTTCTGCCACACAGAGCTGGTGAAAGTGGGTATCTTTAGGTAAGGTGTAAATGCATGTTCAGTGGAGGTTCATCTCCGCTCTCCTTTCCTCACTTTGTGACCTGACAGCAACTGATGAAGCTTGAAGGTTTTATAACTCAAGCCCTTGCTACAGGTCTTGCAAAAGATCCAGAACACGAATCAACACGTACGTTAGCCCCTGAATAAATTCCCCATGACAGCTACGAGTTTCACACCACACTGCAAAGCTCACGAGGTCCAAGCTCTAATGGCCGCCTTAGAGGAAAATGGTCCCCTGAACCTTCATGCTACTAATTTTAGCTAAGATGAGATTTTCATAACTTTTTAAGGGACTCAATCGGAGCAACTGTGCTGACAGCAAGAGGGAATTAAGTTCTTATGGCATAATCAAGGATCTTGAATGTTGGCATGCTGGAGCCGTGCAGAAAGCCACACCGCAGCTGAAGTAGAGCCCCATCTTTTGTTTAATTGGAAATCTGTGCCCATAACCAGCTGCTCCTATTATTGAGACACAATAAAGACAGAAATCCTCAAAAATCCCTTGTATTCAGAAATTCAAGCTGGCATGTTATAACCCCTTTGGATTTCTCCAAACCACAGGCCCAAGGAATTCAAGGCTGTGCACTCACATGTATTTACACGTGCCTTGCCTAAAAATGTGAAAAACACATCATAAAAGTACTTATTTTTAAGCATCTGCCCTCAAACTTATGTCAGTGCAAGGAGGATCAGCTGTCGGACTGCCAGCCCCAGCAGACAAACTGGCTCCCAAAATTGCCTTCCCCCGTCTTCGCAGCCAGATTCAGTCTGGGATTTTGCTTTGCTGAGGACACGTTTCTGTTGGTGTCTGCCCATTTCAAGGCTTTCACACTTATTTCTTTATCCGACCACTGAACGGCAGGCAGGAAAAAAGAGTATTTCTCAAAGCCCACGTCCTGAGCTTCTGCCTCGCCTCCCATACAGCCACCTCTCCCATTCCCATCTGCATCCCTATCTTCCAGAAGAGAAGTCCCTCTTCTGCCATAAGACAACTTCTCATCAAGGTCCAGTCCAAGCGGGATTAGAGCCCACAGGAGCCTCTTGGCCATCCTGTGTAGCTGACTGCTATTACAAGAAACCACATTTTCTAATCACGTTGTAATTTATGGAGCTCAGTCTTGGGTTTTTACCCGTCGCTCTCCCTGTTGGCAGGTTGCCGCTGAGCCTTACACCTCTGATGGTTTGAAACCTCTTCCAATTTCCTGCCTGAATGCATTTGGAGCCAGTTTATATCTATGTTCTTGTGCCAAAGTTGGAGCTTGAATAACTGCTCTTCCTCCTGTAATGCATAGGGAGCGATCATAACCCTTCGATTTGCTAGGCTGAACAAACCAAGCTCTTCTAGGCTCCTCAATGAAATAACATTTCCAGTCTCTCTCTAGTTTATACCCGTCTTTCTTGAGAAGAGAAGTCATAAATTTTAGCCAGTTTTCCAGATGAATTTTTACCATACCTTATGCAGTGCTATTATAACATTTTTTATATTACCATCTTCATCCCTGTGTTATAAACCTATTCAGAAACATATAATATTTATGATGCTGCATAGTAGACGACCACTTTGTAGTCCTGCACACTGATGAGCCATAATATAAGGAATTCAGCTCTGCTCTTCAGTGCAATGTCTGGCTCATTATCTGTAAACACTGGACCAATACTTTTTTTTCTTCGAGTAGTGGGCATTAAGTAACCAACATGATTTTCACATAGTTGACGTACCACAGAGCAGCTGATGCCTGAATTAGTGTCCAGGAATCCAGTGAGACCTTGTAGATTCGGGTTGATTCCCCTTCAGATGATACTTAATATTTTAAGCTACGGATTGAAGGGACTCTCCAAATTCTGAAATGACCTACGGTAACTGCCGAAAACCGATGTCATGTTTGTTGGCCAACTTCTCCCCCCCTGAAATCCTGTAAATTGCTGCGTTGAGTGAGACGTGAATGCTGTCTCCCAAGAATAGCGAGGTAGGAAGGCTGTCGTCCAAGTATAATAAGAAAACTGCATTAGTCTTTCAGGGGACCACTTAGCTCCCCAGCTCATATGCTGTGTAGAGATTTTAATAAAGAAGAATATTGCAGAAAAAGTTGTTTCATTTCATCTGTTTCATGTCAAAGAAATACGACAATGAACCAGCGGAAAGCAAAAAAAAAATTCTCTGCCTGCAAACCTGTATTTTCAGCCCAGCCTGATGGCAATGTCCTCAGCCAGAGTGGAGCCCACCAGCTGCTCCGCGGCAGACATCAGCCTTCCAGAGGCTCCACATCACGTACACACACCTGACTCATCGACCAGAAAGCCACATGTCTGTCTGCAGCCTTGCATGGCTCCAGCAAGTTGCTGCAGAGGTACCTCCTACCCCTGCGGGAGGCAAACGGCACCCTCCTGCACCCCGGGGCACCTCCCAGCCCTGCGACACCCCGGGCACGTGGTAACTCCTGGCGAAATTCAGGGTGCTGCTCTTCACCCAGGGACAACCCCCAGCCCTGCGTGGTGGCTCTTTCACAGCCCAGAGAAGTCACACCTTGCTTTTGTCTCCTCAGAGGCTCATCTGATGCGTGAAAGGTCCCGAAAGGGCTGCGGATTGAGCTATGCTGGAAGGATTTCAGTGCCTGTCTTGGGCTCTGCTTACAGCTGCTCTTCATCTCCATGGTGATTAGAGACAGGTCTGAAGTGGCAAATCTGCTAAAAGACCCAGCCACGCAGACTGAGGAGCGTACTTAGAAAGCCGGTGTTTGTACTGAGGAGCACCGTGACCTCTGCAAGAAACAGATGCTAGAAGAACCTAAAAATACATTAACCTGAGTAATGCCCGAGACATCAGCACCTACTGCTAGAGCTAATGGACTTTTTTTTCTCCTGAGCATCCCAAACTCCCTGACAGCACGCTATTTCTTAAAAAGCACCTGAGGGATCAAAGAAGCATCCAGGTCTTCTGGAATATGTCACCACCATACTGGAAGTGGGTTTCAATTGCTGTCCATGCCATGCTGTACTCATCAGAGACCATGTCTACCCGGTCAGGTGCCACCTGTCACTAAATATCTGTATTTCCACCCAAAGCTACAGGGACATGGGCCAGCTTGGGCTCCAGAAGCCACCGACATGCCTGGACAGAAGGCGGTGCTGAGAGCAGGTGGTACCAGCTTGGGTATGATTCTCCAACGGGACTCCCGAAACCCAACCGGTTTGCGTCCCTGCAGCATGCAGGACCGGCAGAGCTACTTCAGGACCATCTGCATCTCTCCATACACCATGTCTTGTACCTCCTGAGAGGCACAAAGGGAGCCTCTGACATAAGGAAGGTGACAGAAAACAAGGCTGCTGCCTGATTTGCGCAGTTGGATGGCACCAAGTGACACACGCGGTGCTGCAGAGTTTCAGGCAAGCGCCGAGCCAGGCTTGTAAAGACAAGAAGGAAAAAAAACCCCAAACAACTGGATTTTCTCTAATCAGACAGATAATATTTACAGCCTACGGGTGGTGCCAAAATATTTCGGGAAATGCCTAAGCCCTTCTGAATAAAAGCTTGGGAAAACGCAATATTTAAGGACAGCAACTACAACAGTAAGAATGAAAGCTTTCCACCCTCTCCCAGCCTCCTTACACAGTTTAAAGTGATTGCCATAGCAATTGTCAAGGCTAAGCTCATTTTGCAATCTTCTCTGCAAATTAAGTTCTGAGTTGAACACATAAAAGATCAGCATAAAAACCAAACGAATCATGTAAACTGCAAGGAGCAGAAATCAATGCACGCTCCACACAGACAGCGTGCTGAGGTCTAATCCATCCCGTTCAATTCCTGTACCGAGAGACCTGAACTTCATTTGAGCAATTCTTTCCAGTAAAGCACAAACATCATGCTTGAACCCAACCCCAAAGGCTTTGGCCCATTTTTTAGTGTCGTCTACCAGCTCTGACTGTCTGCCCTGGACTTACCGCAGAGCAGAGCGGTCCAGGGGGGCAGAACATGAGCACTGAGTCCCTTGGGCACACCGGAGCCCCACCACTTTTTTCCCATGAAACAGTAGTAGATACATCTGTATCTGTTCCCTTGCACAACCACAACAAACCCCATCCTGGAAGTATTTTGTTCCCCTGCCTCTCAATTACCAATTACATCTACAGACGCAGAAAACCACAAGTCCTGCAAGGATCGCATCTCTATTTTTGTTTCATTTATGCATTCATACCGGACCTGTCTCTGCAAGTCCCTATAGTGCACCCAGAAACAGCCGCATGCAACAAGTGCTCGCACCCCTAGAAGAAAAATCAGGGCAATTATTTCCAAAGAGCAGATTAAAACCATTTATTTCTGGTAACTCAGTGGTGTCATTGTTACCTGCTCAGGCTTCAGGCCGGGGGGGACCCACGCGTACTCTTCCAAGGCACAGCCCGAGTCGTCATCAGAAGTCGAATTCCTCTGGAAGTCAAACATGAGCTTCGTGACAGTCTTCTCCATCTCCAGAGGCATAACCGTTACGATGTGCTCTTCCTGGGAGCACTTACAGTGAAGGCAAATCTTCCTGCAAGGTGAGGAGAGAGGGAAAAGAGGGGATGCCCCGGTGAGTTGCACTTTAAGAAAGCAAAGCGATTCATGCCAGTGGCTGGCCTGCAGATGCTAAACTCAACCCTTTTTTTATGCTCAGGCATTTTCTAATGCAGGATTTCTCTCTCTTACAAGGAGGAAATAAAAGTCCATATTTGCTGTAACAACTCTTGGCAATCAAGCTGAGTCAGACTGTCCAATGTTTGGGGAGATGTAATTGCTTGTCCCTTTACTGCACCGCGAGGAGTATTTCCAGGGGCCAGCACAGGCAAGGGCCACGCGCCCGCCTGGTGCGGATCGGCATGCCAGCCAGTAATTGCAGAGCAGTTATCAAATTTAGGACAGCTGAGCACTTGGCTAATACAGAAAATGGTGGATTGACTGGGAAGCTGTGAATGACAAGTCCCTTTAGCACGCTGATAGCATAAATTTGCTTATTAAAGTAGCATAAAAATTGATTATAGTCTGAACATATAAAGCTAAATTAAATTAAGGGAGGTTACAAAAACCACAGTCACACTACAACGGCATCTTAACTGCCTGGCTCGATGGCATGCGCCGCGGCTCAGCGGCACACCAGCTCGCACGCTGCCCGAGAGTCGGACAGGAGGGGGCAAAGCACAAGGACTGAAAGAACAGCCCACAGGTTGCAATTTAACAGCCATCAGCTTAATTCACTGCAAATACTACTTCTTAGCATTTCTTTTAAGAGTCTGTTCCTGCAGGTGGTGGTCCGTGGGAGATCTTCTTCACGGGCTTGAACCTGAGCATTTATCTGCAGGGCTGCTAGGACATCACACCCCTTCGCCAGGGGTAAGAGCGAAGGACTAACCTGGCTGAAAACATCCCCCAGCCCCATAAAAAAAGGTTAAAGGGAATGCTGATAAATTGGTTGCTATTTCTGCAAATGCAATGCTCTTCCACAATATGGGTCAATGGTATCTATTTTAAAGTAACCACACAGGATTCTGAATTAATTTGCACTAATGATACGCCACTGAATTCTGAGGAATGAGATATGGTTTCACTTGGGTAGCAGAAGGGAGGCATCTCAGAAATAATAAGGTACCACACAAAACGCAAGGGAAAAGTTACTGTTCCCATTGCAGGTTTCTCTGCTATAAGGTAAAGCAAAGAAATTCAGAGGGCAGCAATGGTTAAACATCAGGAGCTGTAATTTTCAAACACCTTTCCTTCTTTTTCACCATTGCATACAAGCCAGCTAAGCATACCAGCGCTCAGATCCAGATACGAGTCTAAATTTCCACTTGGCCATTACAGCACAAAAAATGCACTCTAGCAAAAGTCAAGAGGCTCCGTTAAGTCAAGCCAGGGAGATTTGCCAGATTTTCCCATTTCCTGCCTTTCATCAGATCTAAACCACACAGCGACCCCCACGCACCCCCGGCGTCTGGTTTGCGTCCAGTCAGAGAGTCTCGGCATCGCCTCCGGCTGTTACCTTAAAAAATAATCAAGGCACCATTTCATGTGAATACTTTAATTAATCAGCTACCGTGGAAGGGTGGTCTGCCTCAGCAAAGCCGCTGGTTTCTTTGCTGTTTCCGTCTCATTTCACGATATGATTAGAAGCAGCTCAATATGCAACAAGATGCTACGAATAATTAATAGCTCCAGAGCCCCGGATTCGGCATTGGTGACAGTTATTCTAACGGAGTTTAGGACTTCTTAGCCAAATTTTAATTTTCAGGGTATCAATCGCAAGCTTCAAAGGGAGACAAACCCAACAGTCCACGCTCAGACAGCAGCAATGCCTGGAGCACGAGTGCTGCAATGGGGAAAAAGCCAGCCTGCACGTTTCTGCCCTCCTCCCTGCTCTGGATACATCCCCTCCAGGAGACGGAGGACAGCAGGACAGTGTCAGAGGTCTTGGCTTTTAATAAATGAGATAAATCAGGCCATCGTGAGGACTTTAAATAACAGTGTCAAAGAGTTAATAAGTGAGATGTATGATCAATTAGATCCCACAGGTCACTCCACGAGACCGCCATCCTGCAGCTCACACCACGTACAGCCAGGAGTGTGAGGACCGGGTTGGGAAGCTGATTTACACCCACCCTCGCTCCTGCCCTGTCCCAGGCAAGCGGGTACCGCTGGCAGGTGGCTTCTCCTGGTCAGAAAAGCAAAGGATGAAAAGGACCCAGGTAGCCTGTCTACTCATTAGTGATGTCCCCAGGCCAGGACAAGGGGCTCTGTAAAAACTGCACCATTAAAAACTGAGCATCTCCAGGCATGGGGTTTCTGCACCTCCCTGGGCAAACTGTACAGACTTCAAGATCTTACCCCTGAGCTATTCAGTTCTCTTCCTTTCCCCTCATTAAAAGAAGAAGATTAACAGTTTTAATTACAATTATTTTCTTTACATTAGGATATGTTGTTTCATGGGAACAATACTGTGTCCTAGGAGTGTCTTTCCACTCCTATGATATGGTTTCCATGACTTCTTTGCACAGGTCTCACTTACTCAACTTTATTTTATCATCTACCAGCTCACTATAATTAAAAATAATTCCCCATAGTAATAACTTAATATAAAAATGTACATTTCAAATGTGAGATGAAATTGAAAAAGCAGTATCCCCCCACCACACTCAAAGCAGAGTGGCATGATGCAAGACGATGCACGTGCCAGCACTCGACCGCGCACACAGTGACCGGAGTGACAATGTGCCGTGGATGCTGATGCTACGGCGGAGAGCTGGTGGCTGTTGGAAAGGAGCGGGGCCACGGCCAGCAGCCTGCCCGGCTGCTCCCGCCAGCAATGGCTCGTTAGTCATTAACATGGGAAGAGCGGCGGAGCCTGGAGATGCTCAGTGCATCGGCGTGCTGCATACCTTACCATATAAAGGGTGCCACGGCCCAGGTGGAGTGGCACGTCCTGCAAAGGGAAACCCATTAGCTTGGCTCTGGCCAGACACAAGCCTCACCTAACCACCACCAAAGCTTCAGCAACAACGACTTCTGCTGCCTATGCAGCCAACGAGCCCCACGCAACTTGAGAAGAGCGCAGGCAGGTTTGGGTTTTTTTTTAAGCAAGAAGAAACCAATGCCAATCACTCTCTGGAAATCCCATCTTCATTCCTGAGCCTTTCCGTCTTGCTCTCATCCCAGAAAAGGGTCTGCAAGCTCATCTCAGGGAAGTACCTGCCCTGGTGATTAAGAGAGGTCTCCAGCATCGGGGAGGACATAGGTTGGAGATATTTTGGTGCTGTTGCTAAAAGCTGGGGACATCCTGGAGCATCACTTGACTCCAGGAGCTGAGGGCTGGCGAGGAGAAACCCAGTGATCTTGTGTTTCCCAACGAAGCAAGGAGAGCTGACAGCAGAACCAGCTTCAGGCATGGAGGGTAAATAAAGGAGCTGTTAAGCAGTTATAGCTTGCGGACAGGGAGGAAAGAAGAGAGGGAGCCGGCCAGCAGCCATGCTGCTGCGGGAGGCACGGGCTGGGGAGCACCCAGCAGGGCTGCTCGGCATGGAGCTGTGCACAGAGCTGCCCTGCAGCGGGGCCAGGGCGGTGGGAAGCAAATGGGGAGAAAAAGAACATTTCCTGGTGTCAGATTTAGCTGGAAAGGAGCCTGCCTTGAATTGACTTCACATGGTACAAAGCAGCAACGGCTCGAAAACAGATTGAAAAATTTGTTCTACTCAAGGCCAGCACTTCATGTGATGAAGTTACAAGATGGATGTATTTTATTTTGCAATGGCTGCTTTTACGTGGTGCTCTTGGCACAGCAGTCGGTCCTCCTCAGAGGAGGCTCTAACCCCCATCCCCGGTTACATCCCCACCCATCCGCTGGTGCAGGGGGACAGTGCAAACTGGATCCACCACCCCATGCCAGCCCTCTTCTCTCTATGGACGCAAACAGGCACAAAACAGGAACCTGAAGCAAACAGGGCCCAACACACCAAGCAGAGAACCTGGCTCCCGAGTCCCCCTCGCTTAGGATGCAGAAGCACGCTTCCAGCCCAGGTCCACCTACGTACAGCTCAACGTGATCCCAATTGACCTGTGAGGTCTCTGGGACGAGGCAGTTTCTTGTTGTACGCCGCTGCTAGCAAAGCACAGCCCCTGCCATCGCAGGAGCCTTCCACAGCCCTTTCATCATAGCAATGGCACCAACAATAAGTTAAATCACGCTGAAAACACTAGTGGTCTGCAAGAGGCTCTGGAGAGAGCCGCGAGCATGCCCCCAGCTTTCTGAAGAGAGACGAGGTCTCCCTGCTGTGAAAAACCAGCAACGACTCCAAACTGAGAAAGCACAAGCAGAGCTAAAAAGCCAGGGAAGAGGGTCCGGGGGCAGCTTGAAGCCAAGGCAAAGTGGGTCCTTGCAAATGGTCTGTAGCTCCAGCAAAGGAGCCGGCCAAGCTGGCCTCTCCCAGCAAACAGCCTGAGTGTGTTGGGGTCTGGGGCAGCGCAGGCAGGACCGGACTCCCCTGGGGCTGTGAGGGCAGCAGACCCCTGCCTGCAGGAAAAGCTCCTGGCCACAGGGATCATCTCTTCCAGCTGCAGCTGCCAGCTCGGCTGGGTGGGCACACAGGACCTAACGCAGCAAACAGCACCAAAGCGAAGCCTGCCCAGGCTGGGCAACGCGGCTGTTTTAAGAAAGGGCAGCACAAGATCCCAACCCCTCCTGGCAGCACCAAGAACGAAGGCAGAGTTTAAAATCGTGGCAGAAATGTTAAAATTCCTCTCGGACAAAGAAGGAACTCGGCAAACAGCCCTTATCACTCCCCCCCACCCCGGCGCTGCTTATCTCTGCTTCTCACTTGTTTCTTCTGGGATGGAAACAAATGGGCTGTATCAGGGAGCAGCTCCGTCTCCAGACAATGCGGGGAGCAGGAATGCCACGGCCCGCGCCAGGCCATGCGATGCCTCTGCTGCGCTCCGTAATAAAGGATTTGCATGCATTTGTGCACACATTAACATACACGATTGGGAATCCCTCAAAAAGCAATTGTCTGCTCGGCTTGGATGGGATGTGTAAAAGCAAAGGGGCAATTCCCTTCCCGCCCGGCTTAAGACATACACAGCAGCCTGATTTTTTTCCCAGCATCGTGCCATCGTTCTGATTGGAATGAGGCTTTTGGGTCAGTCATCAGCCAGTAAATCACAAGACTTCTCGGAAATGGGAGAGGCTGAGGATTTGGGGCAGCTCATGTGACCCCTGAGCCTCTTAACAAGGGCATCTTAATATCCCTGCCTGTTATCTCCTCCCCTCATTTGAGAGCTAATGAGGCATCTTCCCACCCTGAGTGAGCTTCAGCTACACAGACCCATTTCTCCAGACCCCACAGGCAAAGCAAACATTTATCTAAACTAAAAAATTAACATAGTCCTTCGCTACCACAGGGAGAGCCTGGCGGCTCTTCTCCAGTACAGGCATCACTCTCCCATTTCACAAACGGGGAAGCTGAGGCACGGGAGAACCCACAGGCAGCACCCAGCTGTGGCTTCCCCATCGACTCCCTGAACACCAGCTTCGTCAGAGGAGCCCCAAGCTTTTGTGCTCAAAACAGATAGCTGGAGCTGAAGCTCTGCTTCCATCTCCAACTTCTCTAATACCATATTTTCATAGAATCACAGAATTGTTAAGGTTGGAAAAGACCCTTAAGATCATCAAGTCCAACCGTTAACCTACCACCGCCAAGTCCGCCACTAAACCATGTCCTCAAGCACCACATCTACCCATCTTTTAAATACCTCCAGGGATGGGGACTCAACCACTTCCCTGGGCAGCCTGTGCCAGTGCCTGACTACTCTTTCAGTAAAGAAGTTTTTCCTAATATCCAACCTAAACTTTCCCTGGTGCAGCTTGAGGCCGTTTCCTCTTGTCCTATAACTTGTTACTTGGGAGAAGAGACCAACCCCCACCTCTCTACAGCCTCCTTTCAGGTAGTTGTAGAGAGCGATAAGGTCTCCCCTCAGCCTCCTCTTCTCCAGGCTAAACAACCCCAGCTCCCTCAGCTGCTCCTCAGAAGACTTATTCTCTAGATCCTTCACCAACCTTGTTGCCCTTCTCTGGACACGCTCCAGCACCTCGATGTCCTTCTTGAATTGAGGGGCCCAAAACTGGACACAGTATTCGAGGTGTGGCCTCACCAGTGCCGAATACAGGGGCACTATCACCTCCCTGGTCCTGCTGGCCACGCTATTCCTGATACAAGCCAGGATGCCATTGGCCCTCTTGGCCACCTGAGCACACTGCTGGCTCATGTTTAGGCAGCTGTCAACCATCACCCCCAGGTCCTTTTCTGCCAGGCTGCTTTCCAGCCACTCCTCCCCAAGCCTGTAGCGTTGCCTGGGATTGTTATGACCGAAGTGCAGGACCCGGCACTTGGCCTTGTTGAACCTCATACAGTTGGCCCCGGCCCAACCATACAGCCTGTCCAGGTCCCTCTGCAGGGCCTTCCTACCCTCCAGCAGATCGACACTCCCACCCAACTTGGTGTCATCTGCAAACTTACTGAGGGTGCACTCAATCCCCTCATCCAGATCATCAATAAAGATATTAAACAGGACCGGTACCAACACTGAGCCTTGGGGAACACCACTCGTGACCGGTCGCCAACTGGATTTGGCTCCATTCACCACCACTCTCTTGAATCAAATGCTCCCAGTAGCCCAGCTGGCTGCTGCCCACGGCCCCAGGTCCCATGGACCTCAGTGACAAAGTGGCATTTCTGTGGACAAAACATTTCTGCGACTTCACAGCTCTTCCAGAGTCACTTCAGCTGGAAAAAAACCTATCAGCGGGAATGAATTGCAAAGACCCTGTGCTACCTGGGTTGAAAAGGAAGCTTAGCGAAAGCTTTTATCTGCCACACTGGGGTGCAGGAGGCTAAAGGAGGTGAATTAGACATGGGCATTTACAACAGCAGCAATTCAAAGCCTGAGGACAAGGTGCCCTTGGTGGCCTGCAAGGACGGCCAAGGGAGGACAACGCTCACTTGACCCAAGATGCTGTAGGAACAAGTCAGCTTAAAAGATCAACATCAGGTGGTAGCAAGAGAGCAGGCAGCACAGTAATGCCAAGAAGCTAAGGAAGAGAGAAATAATTCAGCAACCAAACTACTCCTATAGATGCAACTCCGCCCAGTTTCCGTGGCCATAGGGGTGCATGTGTAGCTGCACATCTCCAGGAAGGTCCGCAGTAGGTGGGGAAACACCGAGAGGATGGAAGAGTTGCCAATCAGACTCTTCCCATCTTCCCCATCTATCTTCTCTTCTCTACCTGCTTGATTTCCTTGAAGCAAGTCAGGTTTCCAGTGTTGCTTTATTTTTAATAACTTCTGACCTCCACAGTGCCAAAAGCAGCAATTGCAAAGGTATCCAGAGTGGCGTTGAAGCTTTTATTACAAACCCCATTTCCACTCCTGGAAAAATTCTCTTCTCTGGCTGAAGTCGTCCATTCTCAGTCTCAAGCTGTAGACTAATTTTATTTTTAAGACTCTCTAAAAATCCTTTACCATTGCAAGAGTTATTCTTGCTTAATTAAGAAAAAGAAGACAAAAAATTGCCAGCTGCAGCCAAATATGAGCAAAAGCAGTCTCCGAGAATTTTCCAGTTGGTCTGCCTTCACAGTGAATCAGGACCATCAATTCAAGAAGCGGGTGGAACATCTGCCTGTGGGTCCCCACCGCCCTGTCCCCAAACCACTGCTTCGCAGCAGCACAGCCTGGGGCAGCCTCCAGGCTGCTTCCAATTTTGCTGTGGTCTTAGGCACCACGTGGCAGACAACAACCATCAGCGCACAAGGCCGTGCTCCTCCCAGATGAGACCAAGAAATTAGGACAAAACACGACACAATGTACAAAATCCCAAATCCCTCATCTGGGCTGTCTGGGTGCCTTCTTAGGCAAACAGGGAACCAGGACCACAGCCCAAAACTGTTGCCAGACCTCTCAGCACCACTGCAGAATGAATTAAAACACGACCAACCTTTCCAACCTGTGGCTAAATCACACCAGGGGAACTGGGGTGCATCGTGGGTCATTTTGGGGAGCCCAGGTGCCCCCCAGCGCTCTGCAGTGAACACAGGTTCCTGCTCGGGCTCCAGTTTCTCCTTGTGATCTGGGTAAGAGCCCCAGGGTGCTTAAACACCCTCCTGACCTGAACCACAGTGCCAGGCTGCTCCCATGAGCTGCAATCCCTGACACGAACCATGAAAATTCTGATACATAAAGATGATATGTTTAAATTAAGTGATAGTAATAACTTGGCAGATCTCAGAAGAACTCTCTGTTTGGAGCTCTCAAGATGTTTTGCAGAAGATGCAATATTTTTTTTTCATAATAGAGGTTAGACAGAGGTAGGCAAAGTGCTATACCCGTGTGAGCTGCAGACCAAGCAAGGGGGAGAAAGAGAAGAGAAAAAATAAGGTGCTGTGAGCCCAGCCTGTTGCCCAGCCGTGCTACCGGGAGAAAAAGTGTCCAACAGGCTGCTCTGTCACATCCAAGATTATGGAGGCAGCCTGCCAGCTCACAGGCTCACCACTTATCTCAACATACTTGTTAGGGAGATTTTTTCCCTCTTTAAAGTCCAGCTCTTAGCATACAGAAATGATAACAATCACATATTTTTCCCCAGTCACAGAGAAGAAATGCAAACCACTAGTTTCCAAATTGAAGAGAAGAACAGACTCAATAACAGCAATAACAACCCCAAAGCTGGTGGGCAAACAACGCTGAAGCCAATCGCATGATTTTGGAAGGCAGGGGGAGCCGCGGGATGGGCAGCCCCAGGAGCTGTGGACACCAGAGAGGAGTTTGGTGTCCCCCGTGGCAGGACAACCCCAAGCCCCCGACAGCCCAGCGGGGTCCCTGGCCGGCAGGGATGGAGCAGGGGAGGCAGCAGAGGGAGCAGGCAGCAGCAGGACCCTCGCCAAAGTCTCCCTCTGGGCTGAGTCCAGCAACGCTCCCCACCCGAGAGCCAACGTGTGCCTGTGCTGCAAAGCCCCTGTCCTGCCCCATGGGTTATCTTGTCAGATTTTTAATTACACCATTCGGTGGCTTCTCAGCCTAACAAGATGCGGAGCTGTATCGCAGGGGGTTTCTTTCTGCTGCTTGACTGAAGGAAGAAAATTGCCTCCGAGCCTGCAGTTCTAGCAAGATTTAAGCTCTATCTCGGGATTCAAAACGAGCTCTCCACGAAGAAGCCTGTCTCCATTCAGCATGTGGGTCCTCACAGTCTTCTCAAGTTTGCATAACCCTGGTCTCTTCACAGGCAGTATTCATCTTCCTGCCCCTCTCTTTCCCCCACCCTGTTCCAGGCGTGCAGCCCATCTCTCCACCAGCTAAGCTAAGCAGGTTCATGGTGATCTGCCCCGGGGCTTGTAAGTGCTATTTTAAGGGACTTCACCAGTTTGCATTTGCAGCATGACAAGCAGAAACCACAGGAAGCAGTAAACACGCTGCAATTCGAGCATCTCCCAGGCCACACATCCTAAAGGAAAAAACCTGGCTGATGGGCAAAATGCTCAGAGCAGGATGAGCTAGGCTGAAAACTGTAATTATTTCAAAAGTTAAGGCTTAGACGGCGTCCCCTGAGACAGCCAATACCAACCCGCTTGTGAAAGCAATCACTGCCAGCCTGATCTGTGTATGTGCCGGCTAAGCCCGAGCAAGTCTGCCAACAGTAAGTGCGCAAGGCTGGGTCATTTTGTTAAGCTGAATCTGGCTGGTAGAAAACACGCAACAGGAGAAGATTAAAATACAAAGCAAAATATAATCTTGTTAGCTGCAGATAGCTTTATTTTATAAATCTTTATTGCAGGCTCAAGCCAGCACCCTTATAAACACAATGCAGTGATGTGAGACATGTAAGTGCTCCCACAGTAGGTGAAATAATCACTGAATAAAAATAAGTCAGATAAGTTACAAGATAAGAGCGCTGAAACTGAAAGGATGACACCGCATCTGGTGTGAATAATTATTTTGGCATTATTCTGTCCAGCGCTAATCCTCACCGGCTCGAAAAGATTCAATCAGTGTTTAGCACCGCCAAGGAATCATGACTACAAAACAAAGAGTAACTGGATTAAAATCTTTCTACGGTCACAGGTCACGTCTGTGTCACATCTGCTTAAAATGTTCCTTCAAGGAACGAGAAAAAAAGGAAATTTGACTTGAAAAGATTGTACTGAAAAACATAACCCCCAGGTTGCAGTTCTAGGTTGGTTTATAGTTAGGCGTTCTGGCATGAAAAAGAAGGACGTAGAAAGATTATTACTTTAAAACTCTTTATCCTTGGGAAGGCAAAACCACCACAATAAACAGCTGAACAGTAATGTCCTCATCCACAACACCAGCCTGCACACAGTCTGCTCAGAAAATGGCCAGAGGACCCAGGCTTCCAGAAGCTGCATTTACCAGAGCAATAAAACTAACACTGAGAGATGAGGATTTTTTTAATACTTATTCCTATTTAGAGCCAGCTGAGCCTTTCTGATTATTTTTAAAATGAAAAACCCATTACGGTGGCATCAGTGTTTCTCCCTGACTTCCTGCAGCTGCAGAAATGCAATTTAACAATTAACCTTTTACATCCATAAACAACAAGAACAGCAAAGGCTGAGAAAAAAGCGCAGCCCCCTCGTAGATCACCACCAACAGCACATTGAGCAAAGTTAGCACGCAGCTACGTGCATCCACAGAACGCTACTTATTCCTTCTCCTCCTCCTCCTCGCTACTTTCTATCCCTCCTAAAAATCTACGACAACTTTGAAGTTGCTGGCAAAAGGCAGTTTCTTACCTGTTCCTACCGACGACGGTGGCGACAGCGCAGGAGGAAAAAATCCAGCGGGTTGCTCAGCCGTCCTAGTTGTGCCAGTTGCCTTTTGGCTGGTGGGCTGCTCCCAGGACCAGCCCAAGCACCGCAGTGCCATAAAGCATCCCGCGCTCTCCCGGCGCAGCCCACCGCCCCGACGCAGGCAGCCAGGGGCTGCCGCCAGACGGGCTTTTGTCGGAGCCTTTCAGAGGAGGCACGCACAGACCACGGCGCGTCTCCGAAGGAAACCTGCCGTGGAAAAACGTGCCATTCCTGCCCCGCGTCTTAAGCTTTCGCTTAAATTGCCTCGCTCTGAAATCCAGCTCCGGAGGGTGCCCCCCTCTCCGCTCCCAATCCAAATGAATCCAGCAGCTCCCCCCTCAACCTGCCTTTCACTAAATGACCCTTCGAGGTGGCAAGAGGATGTCCAATTTGCTCTCCGAGCGCAAGGCATTAACGAGGAGAGATGCAGCCCGTGGAGAATAATTGCCGGCGCGGGAGCGGCGCGGGGCTCTGCTGTTGCATTGCTCTCCTCTCCTGCATGCTAATGAGCAATGATGTCAGCAAGCCAAAGTCACCGCATCCGGACCGCGCACCGCGGCCCGGCCACCCTCCCATTTATTTACATGGAAATCAGCCCGCTCTTAGAAATCAATAAATCCTGTAGGCTGCTTAGGGAAAGGGAGAGAAAAAACTCCTTCTCGCTGGCTCGCATGTGCGCGTTTCAAAGAGTTGGCTCCGCACCAGCAGCCCAAATTGAATGGTGTGAAGACACTAATTATCCTTTCCCACCTATCATCTTATTTGATGCTGACCGAATCTCAACTTGCTGTCAAACTTAAGGCACCGCTTCTTAGGTACGCAGGCTATTAAAGCAATGATCTGCTGGCTCTGAGCAACGTATCATTTTTCTCCTGGCTTTCAATGCCCTCTTAATTATTTTCTGCAGTCATTTGCTATGATTCCCCACTGGTTTTTAGACGCAGCGTGTTAGTGCACCAGCAGGGCTAAACATTCTGGGAAACACAAGTTATTAGCGTGGCATTTTGGTTATCGCGTATTTTAATACGTTTTCTTTCATATGGCCCCGAGAGATGCACGATTCACACCTTTTATCTGTATCTCAGGTGAGTACTGTGAGCCCCAGGAATGTGCCACCCCAACAGGGATGCCGAAGCCTCCTTCCCCTGTGTTTCCCTCCCCTCAGAAAAGAAAAGAAAACGCAGAGAAGGAGCTATGCTGCCAAACCTCTTCTGCTGCTCTTAAAGCCGGTTGCTTGGGAATTAGGTGGTCACGAATCTCTGCTGCAAGTCAATTGGAGGAGAGCATGCTTCTCAGCTTTTGCATTTACAAAAAGTGAGTGAAATTCAAAATCCTAGTTTCTGTGGGCTCAGAAAAATACAGAAAGCAAATAAAACTTGCCCAACATGTAGTGCTTTTGTAGCACACTCCTGACTTCTGGGGCCTGGCTCAGGATTTCAGAGCCCTTGATTTTGGCAATATTAGCTATGTTTACAGAACACAGAAAGATGCAGGAACTACAGCTGCGAGTCTTTCTGCAGTCTCAAATGCCTTAAATTATTATTATTAAGGCTCATAAATTAGGCTTCATTATATGGAATTACACTCAAAATCTCCAGGGTGAGATCTTCAGCTGGGACAAACCAGCTCAGCTCCCCCTTGGAGCTGCCTGAACTTACCCTGGCCAAGCAGGATGGACCAAGAATGTGCAGAGACCTCATCTGGCTCAGACAACTTCAGAAAAAAGAAAAATATTCAGGGCTGTTGATGAAATATTTGAGCATTTACAGTTCCTTTTTTATTATTATTTTTTCCCTCTTCTTTTTTAATTAAATCTGCAGCTGCAAGTCCAAGAGTTGAGCACTGACCCTGTTACTGCATCCAGCCGAGTTGGACCTTCCGTTCATGGAGGAGGAGCAGCATCACCTCCCCTTCTGCTGGGGATGGCCACAGTGCCAAGGAGGGTCCCCTCCAACTCCTCTGACTACACAGAGCAACAGAACTTGTACAAAAAAATTGCCCTGACCCTTCAGCTTCCTAAACTGGCACATTTTGCCCTTTCCAGCTTGCACTGGCATTGCAGGCAGGCTGTCAGCTCGCCCCTCTATGGTTAACATGCCATGGCCCCAAGATGATGTATTCTTCCTCTTATTCTTCTTCTTAAATTCATGTTAATTACAATACAAAGGAAATGAGACAAAACTGAATTGGGCAAAAGCAAATAAAGAAGCCTGCTTATAAAATGATAATGTTGAGCAGAAATGCTGCAGAGCAGAAATTACCCATGTTTACTGTAACAATCTTCCCTGGAAATGTATTGCTAAAAGCACAGAGCAGTGACTAGGGGCTACAACCAGCACACGGAATACGTACCACTCCATACGGCAGGTCCTGTAGGCGCTAATTTTCACCGAACACATGAGTAAAATGCCTGACTTTATCTGCATTAACTTTCAAGGAGCAAAGGCCCTTTAGCTGTAAACACTTGGGAGCAAAGTGTCTATTAGTGCTCCAAGTGCCACTTGAGCAGGACCGCCAGCCGGCCCCCTGCTTGGGGGAAAGGTTGGCAGGGCATGAGCCCGAGTGTCCAACCCCACTTCTTGTACGACGTGCTCTGTGTAACTCCATCTACAGCAGCTTTGATCACCCAGCACCAGCCTGACATGATCCCACCGCAGGGTGGATGGCGGTGCCATCCCCACGCAACCAAACATCCTACAGCAAAGGTGAGTTCTGCTTGGCTGTCTTGGCCAACTGGATCATCCCAAAGAAAGGGATCACATCAGAAATTGCAACCTTTTAAATATAAGTTGATCCACAAAGGTAAAATGGGAGTGAGAGTCATGAGCTGATGTAAAAGATCAGTAAGACCGACACTTATAACATCTCAGTTGCATGGCTAGCTATGAGCAGAAGAGCTTTGTGTCTCCAAACAGCATGTATAATAGTCATCGCTCCTGGCAGACTTCTTGTTCCAGTACTTACAAACCTAAATATCCACAAAATCCAATGAACAGGCTCTTCTTAGACAAGAAATCAGATTAGAAGCTGCCACGTTTGGACACACAACTGTCTTAAGAAAGTGGAAATGAGCCTTCCTGCTTTGAAAGCTGCCGGCTTGTTGGCAATTGCCCCATATTGCTGTTACCTACTGCAAGGCTTGTGAAAAGGTCATGTGTTGGAATAACTCCAGAAGGCACACAAGATTTCTTGACGGGTTCTGCATGTTATGCAGGTGAAACGGGTGTTTCATTAAGCAGCAGGGAGAATACCGAGCCAGTGAAGCACATTACCAAAGGTCACGTGAAGGACTTGCACCATTACGAGGATGGATGCTGACAACTGCCAGCAATGAAGCAAACGACCAGAAGTAAAACCTTAGCTACCGAAATAAAGAAAGATCAAGAGCAGGAAGCCCCCGCTTAGGTGCAGAGATGTGAGATGGACAACTCTGCTTGTAAATGTAGGTACATCTTTCTGCCCTTTGCTGCTAGTTTTAAAGACAAAGACCCAAACCCAATCAACTTTAAACTTTCTGCCATTTGCACAAACTCATCCCTATGGCTAATTTAACAAATCATTGTCAGAGCCCACATTTCATAAATGCTGTATTTTATCACCTTGGTGTATCGATCAGCCGTCAATCAATAGGGCTCCACGTGACACTGTTGACTCTCCCGATGACAATGAGCTACACGGCACGGCCACGCACAGCGACAGCAGACTGGCGTCCTCAAGGTCACCAGGCTACTAACCTGACAAATGTCAGATCAAGTTGCCTTTCTGAATTATTTAATGAGCATCCTGCGCCGCAGCTTGCCAGGGCAGTGTACAGCACAGCTACCTTGGGATGTCACAGAAGCTCCAGCCTCCTCTGCCCTGAAACGCTGCCCACAGGGACGAAGGCTGTCCCCTGCACCGCGTGCACCACGAGCCTGTCTGGGATCGGTACGATGGCAGGTCCCCCCCATCACCAAGCCTGTCCTGGCCCACAGCAACAGGCACAATAACAGATTACTTTCCCATCGCTCTTTCTACCCACAGAAATGCAGAATTGGATACTCACAGTGTTTTTTCCCCTCTGTTCCCACGCTCACCCCTGTAATTTGCAGAGAAATCTCCGCTAGCCGAGCCAGCGCTCCCACCCCGGTGCCAGGATGGGCTGTGCCCCGTGCGGTCCCCGAGTTGGGGGACAGCCTGAGCTGCGCTCCCACGGCCACGAAGCAGTGATATGCAGCACAATGAGAGGCTGGAGAGGGCACGACTTTGCAAACACCGGAGGGGAAAGGCAAGGTGATTGCAAAAAGCTGTTAGCAGTGAGCAGGGAAGGGAAAAGACCCTACATGGCAAGGTCCGGCCCCACTCCTCCTGGCCAAATGCTTGGCTCTTCGGGAGACACATAGGGATGTGCCCAAAGCATGGGGAAAGCTCCTTGGAGAACTCAAGTCATGAAATACAGGTCAGGACTTCAAATGAGGTTGAGCTCTCTTTTTTCGTCTTTTTTTTTCTTTTTAGTTTATTATCTTTAAGCAAGGCAGCAGAGCCTCCCCATGCCTCTCAACGCCAGAAGCAGGGATATCTTATCTCAAAGAAAAATGGCATGGAGGGAGGGGCAGAGACACCAACATCAGATGCAGATCATTAATCCCAAAAACTTGGCCTCCTTTGCTTTTCCTCAGGGCTGCCATTTGTACCTTCAAGCAGCTGCTGCCCGAGACCACGCAAGACAGACCCTCTCCTCCTGCTGTCACCGCTGCTGTGTTTGATTCATTTTCGGCAGAGCCGTGGGTAAGGATCCGTGCTGTCGGTCTACAAGGAGGAATTTAGTTTTTAAAACACCATCAAGCCCAGCAGCAGCTGACACAGAAGGGGAGGTACAGCCCATACGCACTGCGGCTGATTTCAGAGACCATTTTCTGTATTTCTTACCAATTTACCCAGTGAGACAGGCCTGACCCTCGCCGGCATCCTCTGGTGCACAGGCAGAGCCGGGCAGCGTCTGTGAGCACACCCTGTGCCATCCGCGTCCTCTGGCAGCACTGAACCACACGAACGCAGGGGTGACACCACGGGAGGACCCAGCAAGCTGCGCTGCCGCTCCCCAGCATCACTGCCCTGCACCCCGTCCCCCCCACGACAAGGCACCCCAAAAGGGCCCTCACTCACCAACTGTCCCCACTCCTCCACGCACTGCCAGCTCGCAGACCGGCACCGCACGCTCCGGTGCGACACGCGGAGCATGTCGCAGACGGCGTTTCAATCAATCACTGTATCTATTTTGCTCTCTTTTTTTTTTTAATCACCTCAATGCAAGAAGCTTTAGGGAGTTTAACAACAATAAGGCTTTTCATAGCCTCCGGCTTTAACTCGGCACTATTATGTTTTTTACTTTTGTATGTTGAAATCAAATTTGTAAAATGTGAACAACAATCTGGATGCTCACGTGGTTTTCTCCTCTTTGCTAGCCTGATAGTATTCTCATCTGAAGACTTTTTAATAGTGTCCTTTAATGATGTCTACAAAAGCCTCATTAAAGCACTGTATCGTAATTTAAGCTAAATAAACTCAACACAGTTATTTTTTTAATGACATATTTTTCTTGGGGCCTTTCCATGAACAATAAAGTGTTCATTGAAAATATGTTACGAAGGAAACGCATAAATCTTCAGCTTATCTGGTGGTATGTCTTCCAAAGATCTAAACCTTTGATCAGCAACAAATTAATTTTCCATTTACACAAAATAGAAGATGTATTTCCAAGATAACCAACCAACCCTGCAAGTCTGCATTAACATGTGCCTTGGCAGCAGCTCAGGACTCCCTCGCTGCCGCCCTTCTCGCTGCCTGACGCTGTCAGGGTCGCTGTCACATTAGATGATTTTTATTTTATTTTTTGGCTTCAAACCTGTCTAATAGGGTGTTTTGGGTCAGTGATTATGCCCTGAGGATTTCTCGCCTTTGCTCACCAAGCTCCCCTCTGCACCAGCCATGCACCACCCACCTGTGTCCCCCCCCGAAGCATCCCCCGGGACCGGGGCATGGGGCTCAACTGTCTCCGTGCTCAGAGGTGAGTCTTGGGCCAGCCCAGAGTCCTGGCCAACTGACACAAGTCTGGCTTTCACCTCCCTAAACCAGACTGCACATCTCTGGCTGCCGGTGGGATTTTGGCATGCCCCTCACCCTCGCCAGGCACCGCGTGAGCCCCCGCTCCAAGCCAGGAGCTGCCGGTAGGTCCTGGGACTGCACAAACCTCCGTCCAAGCTCCTCAGCAACCACCTACGGATTAAACAGCCATGTGTCTGCTCCCACCCAGGAGAGACATGGATGCTCGCTCTTCCCCGACTAAGAGAATAGACCTATTTACCGCTTGTTCCCAAACTGCGTTAAACACAGGCTGGTAACTCCAGCACATTTTTGGATCCACCCGATGCTCCTGTGAGATGCTGCACTCATCTGGGAGGAAATCATGCACATTGGTTGTGAACAGAAATGGGCTTTCATGATGCCTTCAAGGCTTTTGAATTTCCCGGTGTATTCACAAACGCAGGGAGATCAGCTGCGGTCAGGAATGCACCTGGGTCCTCACGCTGGGCTACCCACAGCATCCTAACTGCTCAGTGGGAAGAAAGGTGCCAAAATAGGTTTTTAATTCATATCTGAGAGCACGAATGATGGATGATATAAAACCAGCCAGTGAGAGCAGATGGACTGGTGTGCGTTGTTCTGGTCCACCTCAAACTCCACCCATTACAAGACTTCAACAATCCAGCTAACCTTGTTTTTAAATAAAAAAGCCCAATAAAATTATGAAAAGTGGCATCTCAATTTAGGCGTGGGTGCTTCCCCTGCCCCAGCCCTCTTAGGATCACGGCCCCATGCCCTGCCTGGAGTGCACAGAGCAGCTCAACGTGTCGTAGGCTACGGCGAGGTTTGCAGCCTGGCTGTCCCACTGCCTGAAGCTGGATGGAGCTCCAGTGTCCCCCAGACAGCCTAGCACTGTACACAAATGACAAGAGATGTTTGCTATTCTTCCCTTTGTTTTAATTAGTAATAACAATTAGTTATCGTGGCTTGACATTTGTTCATACTTAGGAATAAATTGCTTCCTCGAATGATATGCTGAGATTACAACAGGCTTTCTGTGTTTGTGTTGGTTTCAGTAGCTCATAACAAACCATGAAATTCATTACTCTTGCCACAAGCACCCATGAGATGTGCCAACCAGGGTGTGATTTATACACAGCTCAACTCATGGAAATTAAAAGGTTTTAATGTTGCCTGCAAGAAGTCAAGGGTTTGAAATTTTATACAGCTGAATTACAAAAAAAAATCCTGGACGCAGGCTGCTGCATTGTTTTATCTGCCTAAGGAGCCTGAACATTACAGGCAGGGTAAAAATAATTCACTAAATATTAATTAATTTAAGTGTATAATTTGAACAGCCTTTTTAGTGATAAGCCTTCTGGCCTGCAAGTTACTCCATTCTCATCTTTTTTTAACTGCTTGGAAGCTATATAAAGGAAGATACTTAACAGTTAAAACTTCTCTGCTACAATATAATTCGACAAAACATTCTCACTGAAAGAAATCGCTGGAAAACAGCCTGTGCCTCACCATCCTTAATGGGAAAGGGCTGTCAGTCATACCCCAGTCCCATTTCTCCATGCCATGTCAAGCCTCGTACATCAAACCCAATATACAAATCGCCAGCCCCATCAAGATCATTAGAGCCGCTCAGCCCGTCAGGGAAAGGTCAGCGCGTCGCCGGCTGACGGCTGCCTGCTCCAAACGCAGCATCAATCACAGCCCTCATCAAAGCCAGCCGTGGCAGCAAGAGTGCGCAGTTGGAAACCCGCATCCCTTCCTTGTATAACCTGTCATCCTATAAACCCGCTTCCCTTATCGTAAAACATGGCCATGCTTTTATCTTATCGCGATCTACAGGGAAATGCAACTAAACTGTCTGCCATATGAACAGGGGGGATCAGGACCCATGGGGAGGGATTAAGACTGTATCAGGAGAGGGTCGGCCAGAAGCTTGGCCCCTGATTCCAGTGCTGGCTCCCTCCTCTGCAGGGTCCCAACCTGTCCCTGCTCTCCTGGATGGGTCCCGTGCAGGTGGTGTCCCCGGAGCATCCCTCGTCCTGGCCCCGCGCACCCGGTAACAGTCTCCAGCAAAGGGTCAAAGCTACCCTGCAAGGAGATGCTGGTTGCTGCCATCGTAGCTACACCAAGGGGTGGCTTGCAGATGTCCACGGCTAGGGGACTTCAGGGGTGCCCTGCACTTGCAGAGACACCAGCATCACCGTTCCGGGCTGCTGCTGCCCTCCACCATCCTGAGCCTCAGGCGCGGTGCTCCCAGCTTGTCTAAGCCCATGGGGACATCCTGCCCACCGCTCGAGCACCAGGAGGGGTGGGGAAACCCACTCACTCATGTTTAACAGGGGGACAGCAGCATTATCAAATGCCATTGCTCCCGTCAGCCATTGCTCGTTAAACATGCTGAAAACCACAGGCCATTTCTTCCTCTTTTTTCCCTACCACACTGTGCTGCACGCAGCATTATCTTCAAAGGGCGAAGCAAGCATGTTTGCTAAACATGAGCAGACTAAATACATCAGCCTTTTAGAAGCAATTATTGCTGCTAGAGATTTAGTGAGCCTCATTGTTTTGTGGTTCAGAAAGCATTTTGCTGGCTGCTTTTGGAGTGGGCTGTTCCTTCAAAGCGAGTGCCCTGTGACAACAAGTAACCCCTCCCCAGTGAAATAAAAACCAGGTGGGCATCCAAAGGAGCAGTGCTTTCTTTTTGCTGAGTATTTAACTTACAGCATCTCCTTGAAACAAAAGAACAGCAATTCGGGGGGCAGCTCAGCTGCTGCCAGCGGTTGGACTGAAGGCAGGGTTGGCCAGGCTCCCATGGCAGAGGAGTGAGGACATTTCTGGAAAACAGTGGATGTTCTTTCAGTAGAGCTGGGAACCTTCCTGCCGTGTGCCCTGACTGGAGGGAATTGCTCTGACCAGGATTGAGACTGGTTGTACTGGTACAGGGCAGAAAACAAATGTGGAGCAAAAAGGCCATGAAGTAAGTGCTGAACATCATATTCTTCCCTCCATCCCAAACAGGCTGGGATGCTCCAGACCAGAGCGGGTCACCTGGCTGAGACCCTTGGAAATGTGGAGTTGCAGAGCCAGGGCAACATCTCACATTTCTGTGGCCTTACTTCAGGGCAAACAGCTCAATCCCAAAAATTCCTTCTCTGTGCAAACCGCGATCATTCCCTTGTATCAGTGCGGGGAAGCAGAGGGGGAGCGCAGTCGGGCTCCCTGCAGTACTAAGCCCTTCAAACATGTATCTCAACAAGATGAGCAACAATGGATGGCCAAACAGACAGATGGGGGAAGGAGAAGGGAAGCTCATGATACCGGCGAGACTATTATAATTAGTGTAATAAGCAGCAATCACAGCTCAACAGCTGCCTTCCCCTCCCTGAGCGTCTGCTACACGCACCAGCACAAACCCATGGCCAAGAAGGATTTTGACGCTTGCTGTACTTTGAACAGTTCTGCTTTGAAAAAAGTTTTGACTTTGGTGAACTTTTCATTCCACATAAGACACAGAGGAGAGCACTCTCCTGCTTTCCCAGCCTCTCCACCTTCACCTGAGCAAGCAGCACCCTGTGCTTACAGAAGGGTGATGAAACTGGGTTTAGTTTTGATGTCAACTATGATTTCACATGTGGCTTAGAACAAAACCTCATCACCTTTTAAGTTGAGGCAAACCTGCCATTCTCAACTTTCTGAAGTCCCTGGAGCATCAGAGATGAACCACTCTACAGAAAATGGCAAAACATGACAAAAGTCATTTACCATGGGCATATATCCATCCTCCTCTGATGGGCATGTGTCCAACATCCTTCTCCGAAGCATCTCCAAGATAAATTCCTTTGAAACACACTTGTCCCCATTCACGCCAGGGTTGCAGGAAGTTGGCAGTGAGCATACAGAACAGAAAAATTGCTCTACAGCTCACCAAAATCCAAAGCAGCCCTGCTTTAAAAGAGGGGACTTCTTAATAGGAGAATATTTTAAAGGACTGGAAAGCAGATACAGTGACATAACTGGAGTGCAGTGATTTTTTTATACCAACAGTTAATTGGTTTGGAAACATTTGGAGCAGTTATGGGGTAGATGGTCATTTGAAATCAGTTGGGCATTTAGGTGAAAACACCACTTGCCAGAGGCTCACCAGCGGGGCCCATGCCACCTGCAGAGGATCCAGGCACCAGGCACGTCACCGTGCTACAGTGCCGCCCTGCGCTGCTCCTGGTTGTGGCCACAGCTCAGAACAGCCAATGTCAGATGCGCTTGCTGCTTGGCTTCTGATTTGTGCCATGTGCCATGAAATTCACGTGAGCCTTCTCCAAATTTTGGGGAGCTGAGGACTAAGGTCTCCAAAACACCCTCTGGTACCTCGCACGACTGTTTGCTGCTGCTCTTCTCATTTTGGGGAGCCCACTGCAAGGGAAAAGAGTGACTCGCTTTACCCGTGTTGCTCCACCAGTTTTAGGGGTTGGATCATCATCCGCGGCCAGCGCAGGGGTTGCAAAGTCACTTATGTGACAGGCTCTGGGCCCGAAATTGCAAAATATGCTGTGGCTTAGACCCAGACTAATTCTGAATCATTTCTGGTGCTCATGCTTCAGGCGGGATTGCTCTTCTCTATTCCTTTCTGCTACCCCTTGCTCTAACAGGGCTGGTCAAGGGAAGCAGTCAGATGCTCAGGATATCTGGATATTTTGGCAGTAGTTAAGGCTTCAGCTCCCACTCATTTTTAATGGGTGTTAGACACTGAGAAAGTGTCTAATGTGAAAATGTCTGGAGGTGTGAGCTCAAAGCTCTTCATGCAAGAGACCGTTTCCTACAGTGCTTAAGAAAATGAGAGCATAGAGACAACAAATAACAACAAGCTTAAAAAGCAGAAATGTTTACACTGAGGAAATTTAACCCATCGGTGAGAGAAGTCCCAGCCGGGCTGGGCAGGAGAGCTCAGGAGTAACTGCAAACAGGCGGTGATCTGCTGGAACCAGGATGTCAACAAACACCGCACCAAAGGGTTAAAAAACATGAAGCCAGAACAAAGGTTTCTTTAATTTCCCAGTGCAAACAAACACATTTGTACTTCCCTGACAAGCGGCACGTCAAAGCAACAAGAGGAGCAAGAGCCGTTGGCTGTGACTCTGATGCCCCCCAGCTCCCCAGCTGGGACCCGGGCTCACCGTGGGGACCAGCCGTGGCAGCTCCCATGCCTTCCTTGTCAGCACACCGACCAGTTACACAGCCGAAAGGTAAGCGGCGAGTTAATCAAAGCCGTCTATGTGGGGTGCTACAAGGCATCTCTTTATCCAAAGTGACAAAACATGACACACCAGAGGCTGAGGCCTCCGTGCTGCGCGCCTGGCACGAGCCACGCGACTCTCGTGACTGTCACCGGGAGCAGCAGGGCTCCTTTCTCATGCATGAAAAAGGTATCGGAAAGCGAAGAGCATGGGTGCAGCCCAGCCTTTCACTTGCCACTCTGCTGTAAGGCGCCAGTGGAAATTAATGGGGCTTTCAAGTACATAAATGGATTGCAGAGACATCCGCAGTGAGTCTATTAGCTAATTAGTCAAGATTAGCATTTATTTTATCCAACAGGCATTCAGGTAAAGGAGGTTGTTCTCTTATATCTATATATGTCCCTTCTACACTTGTTAAAAAGTAGGACAAAGCTCTCTCCCGGCGACAGTAATACCAAGGTGAACTTTCTCTCCCTCAAAGGAGGTGCCCGTGGGCGCCGCCTGAGCTGGGCACGTTGCTTGCTGTGGCTAATGGCATGGGACGGGGCCAGCATCACGGACACAAACCTTTGGCTCCAAAGCCCAAATCTGACAGAGCTGTGCAACCAGTACAGCCTTTGGCATGAGCCCCGGGGCCGGTCTCAGGCTCACACTGCTCATCTAGAACAAGGTATCCTAAAATCTGACACAAGACCCTGTCTCACCTCAAAGGAATATTTAATCCATCAGGCTGCTAACGCTTCAGACCTTCCTCTTACTGCTATGGGAAGTCTAACATCCTTTGCTGTGATCCTGTATCTGAGGACGCAATGGACAGCAAATAAACATATTTCAACCATTTAAGTAGCTTCACTTAACAGATGTAGGAAACGCATTAGATTTATAGCACCAGAGTAATTTGATACCTTCCACACTGTTAACGAAGCAAGCATTAATACCATTTTATCATCAGTTCTAATCTTCCTGGCATCATTTCACGCCCACGGATAATTCGCTCCATAACTCGGTACCTACAGCGCATGTTGGACAAGGCCCCCAGCCGCAGCTGATTTCCAGCGCCCCGAGAACTCAATCTCTGCTAATCCCAGCCCTTTAAAGCAACTCAGACTTGAGCAATCTAAAAAGGAGACACATGAAGTCACTTAGGCTTATCTCTCTAATTGCCTGCCCGCCAATCAGGGGTTCGGTGTCAGCCACTTGCACTCACATAAGACGTGGCAGTCAGAAAAATCAGACCTAAAACATTTACCATGAGCGTTTTCAAAACTGTAAGTGAAACTATTGAAATCCTGCTTACTGCTGCAACTCCAAATGCAATGCCAGCTACAAGGAATACATCGGGGTAACAAAGCAAGCGTTCATGCCTTTCCTCTGCTGCGGCTCTTTCCAGGTCTATGGCTGCGTAACACAGACTCCAATTCTCTCCACAGCTTTCCTGCACTGCCCAGTGCCAACACACTGAAAATGTTAATGAATACCATCCCATAAATATTTAATGCACATTTTCCTGCAAGTCCTGCTGTGAGTAAATAGCCACCTCATTACCCAGGCCCATCTTTCTTTCATTTTTTGTCTTTGCACAAAATACCAAGAGTTGGAACTATACTCATGCGATCAAGCTGCTGGAAACATCACTGCATAAACCAACACCAACAGGGCAAAATCCAAACACAAACTTCCAAGGAATGTAAAGAGAAATCTAACCCTGTCAGAGCACATATTTCATGTGCTCAGCTACCTCCTCCCAGGATTTGCAGAGAAAGAAAACCAGAGGGGACAAGCCAACAATACACTTTATTTTTGAGTGCAGTTATTTGTCTGGTTTTATCATCTTTTTCCATTGTATTTGGAGGTCCTGGCCACAATGGGGTCCACTGCACATACCGTCCAGATACAGGCATCCCTGGGTACCACCCCAGGGCTGGCTCTCCTCTGACACCAAACCCTGAAGAGCTGCAACAGGAGCTCTGCTGCTCTCCCCCATCTGAAACTTGGAGGATGTCCATGACTTGTCCGAGGTTACACAAGCAGTCCAGGACAGACGTGGAAGGGAACATGGATCGCCCAGAGGCGTCACCATCACTGCTCTGGCATTGCAACATCTGTGACGCTCATCCGTGGTGTCCAACGCACAGCTGGCCACAAGATCCACCACGCTTGCATTTGCAATGTCATGACAACTATTTAGGAATCGTGATCTAAAAATACTAGGATATTGTTTTCTGGGCCATTAGAATTGATATATTCGAGTCCTTCCCACCAAGCCTCAGCTATTTTGCAAACCGAACAGAAAGCTGCAATTCTCCTGGGATCACCCGAGACCACGAGAGTAACGCCGAGTGCCCAGAGCCAGCCAACGCAGGCAGCAGGGCTGGCAGCACCGGGTATGGGGTTTGTGCATGCTGCCAAACGCGGCACATGGGATTTTGGGCACTGCCATCCAAGCACGTCCCGGCCGGAGCGAGTGTTGGTGCTGGAGACACATTCATGCCGTTCCCCAGGGCTCTGCATCGCAGGGCAATGCTCTGGCTTTCAGATGGGCCATGGGAACAGTTTCTTCTGAGAGAGGGAAGTCGTACAGTCCAAATTCTCGCCAAACTGCTAAAAATATAAAAGACTCAAAGGAATACAGCTCATGTATGTCAGAACTCTTGGTAATTCCTCCCAAATACATAATTTTTTGGCACAGATGCTAAAATGTAACTGGAGGGCAAGCATTTAGTTCTGTTTTAGCTGGGAGAGTCCCAACTTGTGTCTCTCCAATTTATATATGGAAGCAGGCTCATTACGCAATACGTGTTTCAGCGAGTTCTGCATCAGGGAGGGTGTGAAGCTAAGGCTAACGAGGGGAATATCATTAAGAGTAATAAACAGTACAAACGCATGAACAAATAGGCTTGTCTGAAGCACAGGCTGCTGCTGCTGCATGTATCACAAGCAGTCTCCAAAGTGAAAAATTTGAGTCTCTACTCTGAGACATGGGAGAGAGGGCAACAAACGGTGGTGCGTGGGCAATACTGGTGAAGAACTGGTGCCAACTGGTGAGGCTGCTTTTGTAGTGCTGTGCAGAGACACTGGGTGGTCAATGCAGTGCCGTGCTTGCATTAATGCACGGGAAACATAAAGGCCACTGGAGATTAAAAGATGTATTTTCTCCTCCAGAACTGCCCCTGAGACACCACCCCATCCCCGTCCTGGTTAATACACACAAACAGAGCATTCAGAAGACCACTTCAACATATTTTGTTTGTCTGCATAACACTGGTGCCAGGAATAAATGTACACCTATACTGTCACATTTAAAATTTGCTGCCGCCCGGAGAGCCAGCCCCTGGGAAGCACCAATGCCCAGCTCTCAGTGTCACATCCACAAACACTGGCAATATTTCCACGGCCAGCCTGAAACGGCTGGTTGGATTTATAGGTCACCACCACGAATAAAGCGATGGTGCCATTTTGCTCAGCCTCTGGAAGCAGCTCGCTTCCAGCCCCCCTGAGGCATCTCTGCTGGGGAAGGACCCGGTGGTGGCGGGCAGGATGCTCCAGCATCGCTGGCGTGGTCCCCTCATCACCACGCCAACACCATGATCACCCCACAGACCCCTGATGCGGCAGCACTAGGGAAGCCAGCTCATCTAAGCTCCCTTATTGACCTAAGATGATAGCTGCCTTTTGGAGAGAAAAAAAACCTTTTAAAAGGGAAAAAACAGGAGCTTTTTTTTTTCCCACCTCTGGGTGAACAAATAGACTCATTTAAGGTGTAAGTAGATCAAGTAGCTAATTAAGGAAATAACCAATAACTTAATCAAGATCATTAGAGGAATCAGCATGTTGCTGCCATTATTTAAATGGTAGCAGAGCAAAAACATGCTCATGCAACTGGAGCTTTCAAAACCTCCGGGCGGCCCAATGTACACACAGGGAGGCTCCCATGTCACTCCATTGCTGGTGCCAAAGCCACTGAGGAAAATTCTCAAATCTCCTGGTAATTTCCTGCAGACAGAACATTTAATCATCCCCCAGCTGCCACCGCAAAAATCCCGAGTGAATGATTCGCACGTTAAGAGAAATTTGCCGTGAGAAGCAGCACGGTATTATGCCCCGGGATGCAGCCCCTGCCCATTCTCTGCGGGGCAGGGGGAACAACCCCCTTGCAGAAATAAAGTCAAATACATTGGGCCATATGCATTTTGCTTTTGGCAACTCGTGCTAACTTTGCTCCTCAGCCGGCTGCTCCCAAGACGGGCTCTGTGATTTCTCTACCCCCCCCAAGGGGTGTTTGCACACCAGCACCATGTCTCTCTCTCTAATTACTCCACCAGTTGCACAGATAAAACATCTGCTGGAAGAGAGAAGGAATCCTAAAGCACACAAATCATTTGCAGTACCTAAACAAAGGGAAACAGAGGATGCTGTTAAACACCCCCACCAGGCAAACAGCCCCAGGACCTCTGCCCAGAGCCAGCATCCTGCAGGCTGCGCGCTCCCCTGCCTTCTCCGGCAGGAATGAATCCTTGTTTCCAACCAAACACAGCCTCCTATCTGCTTAATTCCTAAAGTATCCAAAAGCAATTGAATTCCACAAGTTTGATTAACTACTTAGAAGTCTTTGTTTCACTTAAAAGAAGCCTTTGTTTTGCCTCAAAGAAAATTGGACATTTTCTCCTGAATTCATGTGAACAAAGACAAAAAAAATCCAACATCCCAAAGTTAAAAATAACCCTTTATCCTGTATTAAACACAGCTGCCGAAGGTTCAAAATTCGCATTTTGTCATTCCGCACAAATCCTTGCAACAGCTGAGAAGACACACAGCACGTTTGGAAACCCAGAGCTAACATAAGCTCCGGCCTCCCGCAGGGTTTTACTCTCCAGGGTTTTTTCAACAGAGTAAAAAAGCAGGAGCGGCTCGGGGACTGGCAAGAGAAGTCACATTTGCATCAAGGAAAAGTTTTACCGTGTCCACTGGGTCAGATATTAGCAGGGGATACGGCACATCCCTGCTCTGGGGGGCAGCCCCTGCCTGCCCTGGCGCTTGCAAAGGCAGGCAGGAATCAGAGCTGAAACAGAAAATCATTTCTCAATGCAAACATTTGTACAGCGTTAAAGCGGCTTATACTTTCATAGGCTACAAATCGAGTGCAATTACTTACCCAGGCTGAACAGGCGTTCACTTCACACGCTGGAAAAGCCCCATGTAATGGGTAAGGACAGAGGGAAGGATGGGAAGAAGGATGGGAAGGACGGGCAGCGGCAAGGAGAGCGCCTTCGGTGCCGGGGACCGTAGCGCATCCTCCGGCGGCGGCAGCGGTGGCTGGGCCGGCAGGCTGCCTGCGTGCCGGCGAGCGGCTGCGGTCATTTGGGGAGGGAAGGCTCCCCAGCTGCTGCCCCAGCTGGCGGAGTGACGCCCACCGCAGTTTTAGCTTATTGGTGAAAATCGTAAACCCTAATCCAATCCTGTCCCTTTATCCAAATTTAGCTCTCCACGGAGCCAACATCCCTTCCAGTTTTGACTAGCAGTATGAAAGCAAAGTTACCTTGCCAATATATAAGTCACGTAAAGAGAAGCAATAAAAAAACCCCACGCTCAATTTGCTTCACCTCTTTCTCCCAATAGAGTTTCTTATCTACCTACTTTGAGGGGACCACAGCCTTGCAAGTTCACTGAAGACAGCCAGCAACTCCCAGCATGTATCACCGGATCAAAAGTCAGTAAGGTAAACATCAGAATGCCAATAAAACCAGTATTTTTCAGAATGCCCAACCGACTGCTGACACATCTGGGTTAGGACTGTATCACATAAGGAGGAGGTTTATAGAAACGGTTAGCACATGGTTCCTGAAGTTATACTGAGTTTCATAAAGGTAACTACTGAATCATAAAGTGCTGCTGGCAAACAGCCTGGCTGGCCGACACATATGGTTTTCCTTTTTTTGCAGCCTGGCGCAGACGTTAGCCGTAGAGACATGTCTTTCTCTGCCGCACACAAATCTAGATGCTTGACCACGGCATTCGCTTCTGATGCTGGCGCTAAGGTGGGGGCTATTGGCAGCAGCTTGGAAACCACAGAGCTGCACCACGGGCAGCTTCCTACTGCAGGCAGCAACCTAGAAACCCTGCCTTCATTTGCAAACAACGGATGGCCGGGGATAAAAGCCTCTCGTGCAACTGCACATTTCTGCACTCGGTTACAGATGTGCAACCCTGGAGCAGCTCCAGAATGCGGGCCAGCGTTTGGGTGAGCTTTGAATGCGCACACACAGCTACCTCCGAGCGAGGGGGCTGGAGCAAGCGGTGTGCGCTCCAGGTGTCCCAGTGGACAGGCGGCAGGATCCAGATGCGGGCAAGCTGCTCCTGCCTTCGCAGAGGCTCGCGATTCAATGAGGTCTATTCACAGAGGAGTGAGCAGGGCTTCCAGGAACGCAGAGGAAGCGTTTCCGAGGGGTATTCCCATTGTAAGTCTAACAAATCCCTTTGCATTTTAACCCCCCCCGCCACTGCAAGCTTTAAATATAGAAATAATCAAAACATACATTAAAAGAAGAATTTATTTTGAACTTGGCAGTGTTGATCTAAGAACCATCCTGCTCCGGAGCGGGGCTCGAAGTGCCGGGGCAGCCTTGGGGCGGGCTGAGCCTGGCTTTCCGGGAACAAAAGCAGCTTACAAACCAGGTTCGCCACGTGAGAGCCTAATTAGAGACCGAAGCCCACACAGCAAACAGACAGACTACAGAGGAAATTGGAGTCTAATTTACATGGAGAACGATTACTTACTGCAACCAATTAGTGTCAAGCTGACTGACAGACTACCCAAAATACGTTCTCCCCACCCTCCCCTGCAAGTCTGAGCTTTCCTTGCTGCTTTATATTCCCAGGGTTGTTTGGTAGGCGAGCAGTAGCACCTCACCACTAGACATCGGATGGCAAACGGAGACCTTTTGAGCTTCCCCATAACAAACACAGAGTTAGAGCCACCCACGTGCCACCCGGCGCGAGCCTCAGCCAAGCCAGAGATAGCAACAGCGGAGAGCAGCGTGATGTACTTTCTTTCCTGGTCTTAAATCCTTAAATGGCATCCTGAGGGTCCCATCAAGAAGTTCTCCATTTATGAGAGGTGTTCCCCCTTTCCTGGGCATGCATTCTGCATTGGGGCTTTCACCCTCTGGTTTGCAATCAGGTAGGAGACCCACAGGTAAGGGTTGTGTCCGTCTAGCAATAGCCTTTGCAAAGCGCTCAGGCTGCGCATTTTGGGTCCCGACCCACATTGCTGGCCTCCTCCGCTGAAGGAAAGCACCATCCCACAGCATCACTGCAGCCTCAGGGCAGCGCTGCCAGCCAGGACACCCAGCTCCAGGTACTTGCTCCGCTGTCTCGCAAAATAACCCTTTCTTGGCAGACCGGTCCCCCTCCTCCAGCCATGCTGTTCCTCGCGCGCTTGCGGGACCATCGCTCAGCGGGGAAATGGGGAACCCCACCACTGCCAGAGGGAGACGATGTGGACAGAAAAACTCCTTAGCTGGCTGTCCTGGTCCCTTCCGGAGTGAATCGGAAGGGTAAAAGGGAGAGAACTCGTGGGTTGAGATAAGAACAGTTTAATAATTGAAGTAAAATAAAATAGAACGGTTAAATAGGTAAAGCAAAAGCTGCGCACGCAAACAAGGCAAAACAAGGAATTAATTCACTACTTCCCATTGGCAGGCAGGTGTTCGGCCATCCCCAGGAAAGCAGGGCTCCATCACGCGTAACGGTTACTTGGGAAGACAAACGCCATCACGCCAGATGTCCCCCCCTTCCTTCTTCTTCCCCCAGCTTATATACTGAGCATGACGTCATGTGGTATGGGATAACTCTTTGGCCAGTCTGGGTCAGCTGTCCTGGCTGTGCTCCCTCCCAGCCCCCCCCGTGCGCCGGGCAGAGCACGGGAAGCTGAAAAGTCCTTGACCAATGTAAGTGCTACTTAGCGACTATTTAGCGGTACTTAGCATCGCCATTGTTCTCGTCCTAAACCCAAAACACAGCCCCATACCGGCTACCAAGAAGAAAATTAACTCTATCCCAGCTGAAACCAGGACAGTATCCACCCCTTATTCCATACCATTTACGTCATGCACAGGTCCCACATGAAGAAAATTAACTCTATCCCAGCTGAAACCAGGACACTGGCACAGCACGGGGGTGCCCGTGGTCCCACCAGTGCCTGCGCTGGGAAGGACATCACCTTCACTCAGGGCTTTCCTCTCCAGCCGCCCTGGAAGAGGACAACTTCACTGCATTTCCTGAAGTACAAACTGGTTGCTAATTCTGCAGGAAACCTGCCCCTCCTCCATATCAGATTAGTCCCAAAACTGGTAAATAGACTTTAAGAACTCTTGAAGTGCACACATGGAACCGACCAAATGCCATTTATCTTCCTTTTACTTGTTAAAGAAGAAATGACTCATTCTATCATCATTCTCCCCTTCCTAGCAACACGCTCCTTATTAACAGGACTGTCTAATTGCTGTCCTTTGCTCCAAGCCCTCGGCTGCACGTGCATTTTGAATGCACAAATAACAACAGCATTTCAATGCAACTGGCTGCGTTGTTCTTCATAAACTTCTAAGGACAGACTCTCTGAGCAGCCTCTCTGCTCTTCAGAGAGCTCTCGTGTATGTGTATTCAGGCACGCAGGGACCACATTTTGGGTATTTAAGACCAGGCAATCAACCCTTCCTTTGAGAAGCACCAATAAAAAGCATATTTAAGGACTTTATGGGTCTTCTGTACGGATGAGATAAGCTATTCTTTTAATCTCTGCAGGCTACATGGATATATGGCATTTTAAAGGAAACTTATCCTATAAAGAAAACTTGGAGGAAATGCTTTGTGAAGTATCTAGTAGTTGTTTGGTAATATCTGGAGACAGCTAGGACCTCAGGTGGTGTAAAGCATCAGCAGGGATCCTTTGATTTCAGTTCACTTCAAGTCAATGGTGCTAAACCAATTTACACCACAGGAGCACCATCAAGAGAGGTAATGCAGGGCCATCTCACCTGGGTCTCCTTCGGGTACAGCCACAACGAAGGCTGCAAATCCTGGTGGTCCTGGTCTCCCTCTGCCCCTCCCCCGCCCCTCCCCAGTTAAATTAAGTCTCTGTTAATTACCAAGTGGATGCAATGAAAATGCACGTGTGCTCACGCTCCTCAGAATTAGACTGTTAATCTGGTGTTTATACTCCTGGAGTTTATCTCCTCCACACCCCCCTCCTCCCCCGGGAACTGACTTGCTGTCATTTTATCTGCAGCTCTAAGGACAACACGCGCTGCTTCATTTTTAAATTCCCCTCCAGTGCTACGCCCTGAACCAGCTCTTCAGAGAGGGGCCTCCGCTGGCTGTAATTCCCATTAATTCCTGTTATGATTAACAGGTCAGCTCACGCCACCCTGACAACAGTGGGCTTCGGCAGTGCAACTCTATCACAATTATCTATGCATAAAAGACGATCATTATAGGAGCAAATGCCTCACTGAGACTTTTATCAGCTGCACGCTTGCTGCTTGCTTTTGTGCCGCTAACGACTTTATAGAGAGCAGGGAAGGCTTCAGCCTCATCGCTCTGCCCTGCGGTGTCTCCAGGCAGACGAACCTCTCCTCTGCGGTGGGTGGGATGCTGATTATAAAGCCGCGGAGGCAATCACTCCTGGAGGGGGGCAGGGGCAGGCAGGAGCATGGGGAAATTAGAGAAACCTTCTTCTGAGTGCATCCCACTAGTGCTGGTGGCAATTACGAGTGCTCATCAAGTAGGTGGGCTTCCCAGAGCCCCCTCTGAAATTGCTGGACAGGGAGGGAAGGTGAGAAAAAGGAGGAAAAAGGAGAAAAACAGAGAAAAAGCAAAATAACCCTCAACAACGGCGGCAGACATCACCCTGGCTGCCTGGGAGCAGGGCATGGAGGAACAGCCTCCTCCCTGCAGGCATCCCCATGCTGGTGGTCACTCAGAGGAGACCCACAGAGATAAAAGGCAGTAAGACCAGTTGTAAAATACTTGTAAAACTGCTAATGGTCTCAGGTCCTTTGAAGCCATCTTGAGCACTGCTAAATCACTTCTTTTATTTGCTTTCTGGTGGGATTTGCTTAGGTTTGAGCTCACCATGTTTACGCTGCTATGCTGCACATCCTGGTGTGCAGGTCAAAGCCGGCGTGGACCCGTGAGCCAACCCACGCCGCAGTGATCACTGCCAAGCTCTACAGACCATCCTTCCCCTTGTCTTTCCAGTTTCTTCACTAGTTCTATGGGAAGAAAAGAAGAAACCAACTTAACAACATCTTCCTTTCAATATGCACTACCGGGAGCTATTGCAATAATAAAAACCAGAAGGAAAGGCAAGAACTTTATTTGCAAGCACTGTGCAGCCCTGACCCTGAAACTCCTGACAAGGTGACACGTTATTAAGAAATATCCATATTAATCCCAACTGTAAAGCACTATGTTCAGCCAATTAAACCGCCTGAGCAGCTGAGCGCTCCTGGAGACCTTTGTACTCTCTCGTTTTTTTTTTTTTAAAATGCCCTCTTAGGGAAAGGAATGGCTTCTGCAGAGATGAACCGCCCAGCTCCTTCCAGCCTCACCGTGTGTGTGTATAAAATGTTCTTGGCTGCTTTCAAACACTGCACATTAATCTGCGCAATGGAGCCTGTCTCCTTCAGCGTTCGGATGATTTCTCTTCAAGGCGGGAAAGACAGAGCTGTTCCACTTGGCATCACATCCCCTCCCTGCCCCCTTCCAAGCCTTTTCTTTCTTTTTTCTTTTTTTTGGTATTACCAGAATAGTTCACAAGCCATCACCCCAGGCATGTGTGAGCCTGGAGAAGGACATACTGCTGTAGGAGCCCACAGATATAGGAGACAACCAGGATGCTCAGAAGCAGAATGGGAAGATTACAGTTTTAATGCATCAAATTATGAAAAACACCACCACTCCCTTCCTGTGGCTTAGGACACATCACTTATTTCTCCCTCAGCCATTGCTTTGCCTGTGGCTGAAGCCGGAGTGACAGAAACTGTTTCTTGAATTAAGGGCTGCTGGAAACAAAACCCCCGAGAGGTCTATGGGTGGCGATTACTGGAATTTGTTCCCGAGCAATGTGAGCCCCACCGTCCCACCTTGACGAGCCCTGCACACCAGTAAATCAGAGCATCCCCGCCACGCAAAGGGCTGTCCAGTACAAAGCCAGGCATTTTTATTAACACCATGCTCAGGGCTTGGATTTTCATGCCTGTCTGCCCAAAATTCACGCAAGTGAGGATCCCCGTTGCGCAGGCTACTGCCAGCCAGGCACCTCGCTGGCTGCTTTGCACGTGCGACCACTGCAGTGGCTGCAGCACGCTCGAAACTACCCACGTGCCACCGAGGCCCAGCCTGGTGAATCATGACATTTCTTCAAGTCTTCATTAAATATTAAAATGTTCTGTAGTTACAGTCAACAGGCTTCCCCACAGCGGAAACTTCAGCTGCAGCTTTGTCTGCTGGGAAGCGTAACCTCGGCTGCGCCCTGTGCAGAGAGATGCTCGTCGCTGAACCGAGTGGTTCCTTGCCACGAGTTATGGTGGACATTTCCCTTCTTCACCCCGCTCTCATCACCTCGGGCATTGTGCTCCACAGAAACGCCCAGAGCCTGAGGAAAGGAGGAGGAGTGGAGTGGAGAGGGACCGCAGATCTCCTCCACGCCTGGTACCAGCAACTGCTTAACCACACCTGGGTTCACCACGAAAGGAATGAGCACCTCTCGCCATGGATGGGGCTTCTCAGGAGGGCGGATGGATGGGAAGGATAAAAGTTGTCTAAGGATGTACGAGCACCCTAAACCCTGCCACTCGCTGGAAACCCAGCGATGTCAGGCATCTGCAGCACATGTCGTGTTTTGGAAGCGGCAATGGGAATGCTGTGCGCTTTCCCTTATTTCCAAGCATCCCTAAATCCCCATCTCCTGGCATTCCTACAATTAAACACACAGTTCTCAACACTGAGGCCCCATAAAAATCCATATGGGGACTGCCACTGCAAACCAGCCGATACCTGCCAGCAGCTACAATCTTGGTGCCATCAGATCTGCACAATAAATGAGTCCATTTTACTGGGGCTGGGTTTTTCTACAACTAAAATGGAAACAAAAATTGGCTTGTGAAGATGAACGATGCCTGTGATAGTTTTTTGCTGCACTTGATTAGATACAGCACACAACAAACCCATTTTTTCCTCCTTGAACGATAAACTCGATAGTCTAAAATTAAGCCCAGCAGGGTAAGTAAGATCCTGTATAGATTTCAAAAGATACCACGATTTTTTTGGAAAGCCTGACTGCACTGTATACACACTTTGCAAAATCGCTCAAGTACCTCTGGCACCAAATATAAACACAGGGAAAGTTAAAAATCATGTAGTGTTTTTATCTTGATACAGCCTATACCACAGAATACAGTCGTGGTTTGCCATTTCATGATAAACCAACTCTTTGCTTTTGATCATTTTAGTGTGTAACTGTGGATGTGAATGTACGATAGTATTGAAGAAAGAAAACGGGAAGAAAAAGCCCAGTGAAAGAAGTACACGAACCTGAATCACGTGCTCCCCTACCAAAGGGTATTTGTAGATACCAGAATTACCATTTCTCTTCAAGACAACTGATCCTTTTCATGAAAATATAAGAAGCCCTAGAGAAATTCTGGTTGATCGTTATTAAATGGACAGGCCTCACGCATTTTTTTTCCCCAGGAAAATGACTGAAGCTTGGCTTTAGCATAATCCTGAAGATTATTTACATCTTCTGCAGTTTTTTCCACTGCTGCTGAATAATCAGGGCTGCTTAGAAAACCATTGCCAGAGAAATATAAATGCTTTTTTTCCCCGCTCCTTTCCTCTCTCTTTTACCTGTTTTTATACATTCTTCCTTGCAGCACGGGAGTGGTAAGGAGGCTAAAAATACTCGAGGCAAGCAGGCACGAGAGAAACCCCCGGGGAGCAGCTGGGAAGGGTCAGCGTTCCCCCCGCCGCAGCACTGCCCGCTCGGCAGCGAGGCTGCTGGGGCAAATCTCTTACCTCTCCTCAATCCCCAGCTTCCAGCGCCATCTGATGAAGCGGGAGCTTGGGTTGCCTTTCAAACACTTTATTTTTTTCAAGAGAAAGGCCTAAAGGAGGAAAAAACTGTGGCTCCTCAGAAGGCAATGGGAAGAGGAGCCGCCTCTCCTCTTTGGAGGAAAGGGCTCCAAAACACTGCAGGTTCCTTGAGTACTGGGATGCTTTGGGGAGGGAATCTTACAGGGATGCTTCAAGACAAGCACTTTGCTTTCTGCTTCAGCTTCCTTATTGTTTCCAGTCACACAAACTCCCTTCCTCTCCTGCTTTTGGGCTGCGCACAGGGAATGAAAACAATTAAATACTCTTAAGCAGGCAGGGCTGCAATCGGCATGGTAATGAGGTCGTTATGCTCCTTAACGTGCTTTCTAAAAATAAAATTACATCCAAGTATACAGATCTCCTGGCTGCACCATGCCCAGGGAATCATCTTAATGCAAATTCTCTAACAGCCTGGTTTGGTTTTGTTGTGTTAAAGCAAACCTGGCCCCATCAGGACAACCACAAGGGCTTGGCTGATGTGCAGGGTCCCAAATTTCAGCTCCCCTCAGGTCAAGGGGAAGCCAAGAGACCTGGAGCTGTGCATGGCCAGACCCTGTGTTAGAGCCAAGGGTCACCTCTCAACATGGCAGGGCACAGCCAGGCTAAGGGACCTCTGCTCCACAACCAGGTGCCATCAGAGGTCAGGACCAACGTCTTGTCCCGCTCGTGTGACGTGCTCCCTGTCACCGTCGTGGGGGCAGACATCGCCAAGGTCTAGCCTGGGAGGGAACCCATCTGGCGAGCAGCGTTGGTTTGAATTACACAGCAGCCTGTGCTGCAGAAGGCTCATTTGCAGTAATTAGAAGCATCATGTGGGCACACGGGAGGACTTCAAAGGCCGCCAGTAGCCCTGACGGCACAAGTCTCTTTTTTTAGTGGTCAACAGGCAAAAACTCCCCCGTGCCCTTGAGCATCTCTTAATAAACCAAAATTATACAGAATTCTTTCAGAGGGGAACCAGACAGGTCACTGCAAAACCCACTCCAGGGAAAGTTAAAGGTCATATTTTTTTGTATCTTTTACCATGTGCAATTCACATATGTGCACACGTCCCCTGCCCAGACGCACAGCCATAGGCGCTGCTTTGCTTCCGCTGGTCTCACAAACTGAACACAAACATGGGTTCATGTATATTGAAATCTGTAGGAAGCTTAACATTTACTTGGCTTTTGTGTAAACACTTACGTGAATTACACAAGTTTCAGCCAAGAGGCTCGGCACCCTGCCGTGCCGAGCCATATAATTCATTACAATTAAAAGCAGAGAGCGAGGCAATCAGGCTCGCCCGACACTGTGCTGGTATGGATTTGCTCTTCCAAATGGTTTCCAATTTGTCTTTGCAGCAGCTCAGCCTCTCTGGGAGAAACCCTGCCGCCGTCTGCCCTGTGCTGCATGGGGATGCTGCTCCCGCACCTCCAGGGCAGCCCATGCCCACGGGCTTTGCCAGCTCACTTGCACCCACGCTGCTGAGAAACCCATGGCGAGAAATCGGCATTATCCAACTCCAGCCAAGCCACGGGCAGTGGAGGGGATGGGTAGAGCCAGGACACGTAGGTGCCCAGCCACAGCCTCACCACGCCAAACGCCGCATCCTTCAGTAACGCCACCAAGCCAGGACATTTTGGGCCATGCATTTGCTTGCACCATCAGGGTGACCCCAGCACCCACCGCAACCCCCCTTGCAGGCAGGTGAGCACTGCCCTGGGTGCAAGTTTTATACATACAGAGCACCACATCCTGACAAAAGCACTTTAATAATAATGATAATCAATAAGAGAACCCCCCACATCAGCACGTGCATCACCTCAAATTGCAAGGCAGTGTCTATTCCCCAAGTCTCTGCCTTTCTCACTCAGTATTCATAATATGCTAAGCTATTAAACTATCCAACGGAAAGTGCTGCGGCTTACAGTGCTGCAGACAAGTGGTGTTATCATTTGGTATTTCTTCTTTTGTTATTACAGTGAATCTTCCTACATCTCTGAAAATAATCCAATTATTGCTTACCACTGGTAAGGTCACTGTTGCTTTGAACAGAGATTTGGGTAATACTCTGATTACTCTTAAGCAAATATTGCTGGGACTTGGGCAGCAATTTCAGAGAGATTGAAAATCCATTTTACTGGAAACCACAGATGGAAAAATATTCACACTCTAGAGGATATAAACAAAAAAAAAGGTATCATTTCTCCGCCTTATTAGAAAAATATTGGTTTATCTGAAATCAACAGCATATATATATTCAGCTATTAAAACAATATATAATTTCTCATATCATATAACCCTCAAATATGGCAATCATCAAGTCTTTATTAAATGTTCCCATACAGGCTCCAAAAGGTATTGAACTACTTAAGTGCAATATATGGAAAACAGCAGAAGGTTTGTATCACTTGTGGGAATAAAAGAGCTCCCAGAGAAAAGCAGATATCAAAGATCAATCTGTAATAAGGAAAAGGAAGTTAACATCCCTTACAGCGGCCTCAGAGATAATTTTGCTGCATTGAGCCAACGAGATAACAGCAAAATCATACAAAATACAGATGATGCCAAGAAAAGGTGTCTATTATATTTCTTTCAGTGCAATTAATCACGGGTTCTTTACTGTCAGACCATCTTTAGGTAATGGTAAAAAAAGGGGAAAAAATACCCAACCCCTTCTTTTTTTCCCCTTAAGAAGGAATTAATCATATTGTCACTGAAAGATGGGTTTTCTGACATCACTTTTCTTGTACTGGCCAACTGATATTAAAAACAAAACACTGCTAGGGCTTGTTGTCCTGCTGAAAGAGTGGAAGGATGCTCAGAATTAACCCCCGAGTGTCCTGCCAGGTGGAAATGGGCCATCTCAGTGATACCACCAGAAAACCCAAACTGGTGTCTCTGGACCAGGGGAAGGATGGCAAACACCAACAGCTCTGGGGGTGGCCAGGGCTGCCTGACCCATGGATGGCTTCTCGTCCTCCTCCTCCTCCCTGCAACCACATTGCTTGCTGTAGAGTTTCCTCCCAACACCCCCACCATATAGCTTTATCCCACAGCTGGGATCTGTACCAGGGTCACGGCTGAACCCCCGCTCAGCCTCGGTGGGTTTGGCACAGTGACACCCCTATGCTGTGTTCACAGCTGCATCTTTTTTCCCCCCACTCTTTCAGGCTCATGAGGTTTCCAGCGCCGCGGGCACGTAACGCCAGGGCGGGATGTCAGAGCCACCGGTGTCGTGGTGCCGCACGTGTCAGCCCCGCCGGGGAGCTGAGGCAGCCGGTGACATGCCACCGGGGACGGGATGGGCGAGCAGGCACAGCGCTGTGCCGTCTCTCTCCTAGGAAACCTGCTCCGCCTGCCTCAGACACGCCGAAATCCCGAGGGGATAGGGAAGAGTGGAAATCGCATCAAGAAAACCTATTTAAAGTGATACCCCACTATCACACAGCAAAGGCAAAACATGAGTGTGCCTCAGTCCTCCCGATGACTTTATTCACCCCAGCGAGCTGCCTGCCAAGCCGGTGCAGCCCAGTTCAGGGCATGCTGTGGGGCTGGGGGAGATGCCCAGCACCAGCAACACGGCAGCACCAACACAAAGCCTAACCCTGCCTTTGCCCTGCCTGCCTTTGCCTCCTGCCTTCCAGTCTCGGACCAAGAAAGGGACCAAGGCGGCTTGAAGAGGAGGGGACCACTGCCAGGGCAGCCTCTGCCTAGAGAGGATGCCCAGGGGCTGAGGATACCCAGGGGCTGAGGATACCCTGGGGACAAGAAAGGCCGCGTTCCGAGGCTCGCCACCCACTGCTGGCTAACAAGGTGCGGTGGGGTGCCCACATACCTTCCAGCATTGGCCTCGCACCTCTCCCCCCGGCCAGGAGGCAGCGAGCAGCCGCACGGGGCTGCAGGCACATTTGGCAGCGGGAGGTGATGCTCTCATCCATACACTTAAGATGTTTTCTATTTTGAACCCCAGTCCCGGTGCCTTTCTCCTGTTTGCTTCTTAATGCTTTACTCATTAATCCCCACAACCCACTCTGCAGCACAGACACCTGCACGGTTTTAATTGCTCTTGGATTGCCTTGATTAGACAGCTTTCAGGGACCTTTGACTCTTTTCTCAAGAGGTATCCAAGAGACGGGCTGTAAGCTAACAGTGCCAATCCAGATTGCTGGGTTTTATTTCTTCTTGTATGTACACAACAGCCAGGGCTTGGGCTCTGCTTAGACCTTCCCCGGGCATCTACGGTGCTATGAAATTGGAGTGCAAAGGGTACAAAATACTGTCTAACAGCAACTGCATTTCCAATGGGCTAAAGACTTGAGCCCTGTGTACATATTCCTACAAAAACATAAGTTGCCAACTAATCCTCTCTTTCCTAAGTAATATCTATATTTGCATTTTTTTGCAGCATGGGACCTGGTTTTTCTGGAGAAAAAGCAGCAGCCTGAAAAAGTGAAAACTGAATATTTAACAAATAAACTGTATTTGTGCCTTAGGAAGAACATTGGCTATTTTAAGCACGTTAGATTGTTAGGTTAAATATCAGGAAACACAGAAAGAAAAATACACACAGTTTTGTGCTCCCCATTAATGACACTAAAACCCAGCACACAGGAAAGCCCATGGGACAGGATTTTTAAAACCATCCTGCGAGCTGCAGAATAACCTCCAGGTTATAAATGCATTAAGATAATTATGTTCAAAACATCCCTGTCACCTGGCAGCATCCTGTACAGTGAGCGAACTCCTCAAGCTGTGCCGGCACAAAAGGTGCCCACCTTCCCAAATCCACATCCAGGGATGGGTTTTGCTCACCAGCGAGTGAGCGAAACTGAGCCACGCCATCGTTTTGGTGCCAGCTGCAGGAACAAGTTATCCTGGCTGCCTTGCTGGGGCCAGCGCCGGCATGGGGACCCAGGACCCGCTGCTGCGGGATGCAGGATGTGGGCGCTGTGGGGGAGCCTGGCACACCAAAATGCCCGGGTGGCTCCTCGCAGCATTCCCCTTCCAAAAACTAGCCTGGGTGAGACAGGCTGAGACCTAAGAAGCGATGGATGGCTCTGAGATAAATGAACAGATGCACCATCTGAGGAGAGGCACGGCAAAATGGAGAGCCAGGTAGCAAGCCGTGCCTGTGATTATGCTGGCACAGTGCGGCCTTGATGCTGGCAGGGTTTTCAAGGAAAAAAATAAAAATAATAATTTAAAAAAACCCAAACTGAGCTGGCAGGCCCTTTTCTAAAGAGGTTTTCACAGATTCTGGAGGAATAGCAAATGTATAGTTGTGTTTAACATTGTCAGTTTACAAACAGCACCTGATAGTGCTGACTGGGTACAACACCTCCCAAATAAACTCCTGAATCAGGAGGACCAAGAAAGGATCATTGCACTCACATTTGCACTGCTGCTTTTAAACAGGGCTGCTTAAATGAGAGGAGCCTGGGGAGGCCAGCAGCACGAAGAGAAAACAGTATGGGTGGATTTAATGCAGAAACCCAAGACAGCTCATTAGTACGGAAGCGAGCGTTGTCAAAGAGCTCAGGTCTGCACCAATGCACCAGCCTGGCGTAACTGAGCCCAGCTATTTAACCGAGAGTGAATGAGACTTTACCGCACGGCGGTGAGACGAGAGCCTGACACAGCCCCTGTTCTGCAGGTACCACGGGGGGGGGGACGGTGGCCCTTGGCCACACCTGCAGCCCGGGGTGACACAGCATCACCATGCAGACCTAATGCAGCCTGAAACAGGCAGCAAACACCACGTATGGTGGTTTTTCATAAATCTAGTCAAATAACCAGTTGCATAGAGCAAATGCACATTGATGTAACGCCACTCGCACTATCGAGGTTCTCATCAGGGACAAGTATGTCATGAATCACTGCTGAAGCCAACATTAAAATGATATTGATGTTAAGAATCCCAGGCGACCCATTTGGTGCTCATATAACATATGGCACATGTGAATTTTATAGCTTTTGTATTAATCTGCCTGGAATGCGATCACTTTGCAAGTTTCATGAAATATTAAAATTACCGAGGATAATTTATTTTACAACTCTAGGCAAAGGCCCTGGGAATGATGAGAACCTCCCCATTAAACTCACACAGGTCTGCGACTCGCAGACCTAATATCTCGCATCTGTTTGCCGGGTGAGAGAAAGACGTGATGTCTTTCAACTCGGTTATGTGATGGATCGGCCTGAATTTGCTTATTAAGGTTTCTACAAGCCATTATCACTGCAGGGATGATAGACTAAGCATGTTTATCAAACCATGTGAAGGCCAGAGAAACACTCAAAACAAATCTCTACAGCCACTGCAGGAAAGTGCCAGGCACCTTTATCGACAGCCCAACTGTGAATTGCACAGTTGGCTTTTAAAAACCCAACAGAAGGTTATGACGTATAAGGACAGTATAGAAAACGACTGAATTTTCATCTCTTATGATAAATATAGCACTGCTAGAAGCATTTCTAAAGGATTCCGGTCACCTGTGTGCAAAACAGTATTTCAGATATCAGCAGGTGGCCGAAACACTCGTGCACCAAGGCACAAACCCAAGCAGTAATGGATGGCGTTAGAAAGCAGCCGGGGCCAAGATATTCCCTGCTATAATGATTACTGTAGAAGAGAGTGATTTCTGCAATATGTATCAGGAAGATTCGAAGCCAACAGCTGCTGGGAACTTTGAACAACCACAGAATTCAATAGTAAATCTCCGATGAACGGTTAACACCTTGCAAATCTCTTTTCAAGAGCAAGGAATGGTATAAAACTAGTAGCCTGTTGCAAAACTACAGGCGCACAAGATATAAAGTCAATATTTCAACCAGCTAATCACAAAAAAAGGGCTCCTGCAAGGTCCCTTAGTCCAGCCCCGCGCTCCAAGGGGTAGGTGCACTGACTGCGCGGGTAGCCGTGCACGTCTCGGACCTTGGCTATGTCTGTGCAGGCAGGAAGAGGCAGCAGAAGAAATCAACTGCAGCATCACATTGTCATGCACCGGTGTGTAACAGCCCAGGTCATGCTGATATCTGAAAAAACAGCTAGTAATTTCTGTACCTTAAACACAGTGCACACAAACTTCTGCAAAATTTATTATTCCCGTATTTCTTATTGCAAATTGGGCTTATTGAAACCCTCCAAGCCTCACGACCAAACAAATCATCCTATTAGACACGAACTGAAGGGAATGGGTGGGGATGCATCTGCTTAAATGAGCACACAATTGGTAGTTACTGAGCATGCAATTATGAAAATTTGAGTCTGTATCTACAGAGATGTTTCCCATTAAAAAACATCTTGGTAATACCAAATACTCTTGGACCACTTCTCCACAATGTAAAAAATCATGTGCAAAAGTACATTCTACTTCCAAGACGCCATAAACGTGAACAGCAGAAAACCCATATTCTGAAAAAGGAACTTCCAAGTTTGTGTTACTGACCCAAACGGCTGCACTGCAACCAAATGCCCAAACAGCACCATCAACGAAACGGCCATCATCTGCCCAACAGCAGCCCGCAGTCGAAATCGCAAATGATAAGGACAATGATGATGATAAATGAAGTTGGTTCAACAACGGCTGTGCTCTGAATTACACTTTGATTCTATTATTTCCAGCTCCCGCGGCACATATGCTAAATATATTGAGAACATATCATGGTGACATGTGGATCTGTGCATCGATTTCAAAGGTATGTGGATTCACATAAACAGAGCGTGAGCATGTGCTCGCTCCAGCCAAGACACTCGTTTATTCTTCATATGCATTTATGGGTGGGAACGGGCTCGTCAGCATCGTTGCTTGGTTTGTCCGTAATTAACATCTGGATGCCAAAAGAGAATGAAAACTGACACAAGGCCTGAGTCTTCCAAAACTTTGCGAGCTCTCTGAATCCTTGAAAACTAAACAGTGAATTAAATAAGATCTCTCTCAACCTCTAAAGGAGAATTTTCATTTCCATTTTAAACGTGTGCTAAATTGTACAGATGCGTTGGTCCAGGGTGTTGACCCAATGTCTCAGCTGATGAGGGATGACCTAGCAGATGGAGTGATCACACAGCACTGCAGAAACAAGGAGAGATTTTGCTTTAACAATTTTTTTCTGGGAAATGATCAAGTGGAAACAGTCCCACTAAATTAAGGGGAGCTGGAGAATAACAAAACAGGAGGGAAAAAAAAAAAGACAAAAAAACCCTTTACGCACTACCAAAACATTAAGGGATGCAGATGGCCATGGCAGCTCAGGCTGCCTTGCTCCCACTGGTGCTCCCCCGTGGGATGCTTGTTGGAAGAACATCCCCTGAGGGATAAATCAAGCCCCTGTTCATCACACCCCAACCTGGGGCCCTTGCTCTCTCCCCAGGGTGATCACAGTGCTCAACTGGCTGGGATGCAAAATTTTAACTGGAACCAAATAATAATGAATTGGCTTCACAATTTCATTTCTGGAAACCTGAGAGCAGCTCTGTCCTTCCCCGTTAGACAGCTCCGTGCCGCTCACGTATGGTTTCATTGAGTCTCCTTGCTTTTACAGGTCCATCAGACATAACTAAAAGCAGGAAATGGACAAAAACACCTGGGAAAAGTCATTAAAATACTTGTAACATTCCCTTAAACATTCATTGTTGTGCTTTATTGGAGGACGTCACATACTCTCCGCATGCTAAGCTCTCTGGCAAAGAAAATAATCCTGGTCCTTCTATGCTTTAACCCACAGCAACTTGACCTGGATCACCACATTATACCTGTCCTTGGAAATAAGGAGGCATTTCTCCAGGGCGCTATCTTCTCCTCAGCTCAGTTCCTCTAGGAAGCCTCTCAGCAGGGCTGGCTGTCCCCAAGCACAAGCAAAACCCCAATGCCCATCCTTTCTGGAGGCTTTCTACAAGTCTTCGGCACCAGAGGTCCAGCTGCTGTGATTTACTCCAGACAGGGCTCCCTCTTCACAGCACTACTTCTTCACTGCACCTCCACCACAAACGTATCATGCCACCATGACTATGCTTATGATGCTCCGAAATTATAGGTTTTTTTCAGAGTTCCTGGCTAGGGCTTAAAGGTTTATTGACCTAATGTCAAAGCCTCAGCCATCACCTTCGTGGTGCGAGGGCTCTCAAACCCATGCTACGCACCAGTGAGGTGCGATTACCCGTTGGTATAACCGAGATGTGCGCAGACATGATCCCTACTAACACCTTGGGAAGATGTGAGTTTGAAGCTGGTGGACAGTTTGCTTTTGAGTAGCTGTTGGAGATGGGGGTGAAACAGTCACAGAGCAGTGGCAGGTGTGACCAGCAGCTCTGTGGTAACTTCAAGGTGAGAAGGTGGGTGTACACCTCCCCTGCGAGTCCACAGCCATGCTTCAATGTCAAGCAATTAGGGATAGACTCCATCCACCATAAACATGCTTTTTGTTTGCAATTTAAACTAATGTCGCAGCAGACTTGTTTTCACCAATGCTTCTTAAAACCAGGGTTCAAAGAGAATTTCAGCTTATCCTGAGCAGATTTGCCTTTCCTGCACTAGATGGGATGTCAACACAGGTCTTTGAGACACATTTTCTCCGCCTCCAAAAAAAAAAAGATTAACCATAGTACTTTTGGCGACTTACATTTCAATTAAGAAGAGTACCACTCTATGAATAAACCCAATTATCACCTACCAAAATCCAAAGTTACCTACAAGAGGGGTTTCAGCAAATGAGGAAAACAAAGCCTCATCTGCTGTTAGCAGAAGGATGCTCCATCTTTACCTTCCCAGATGCTCTGGACGTTTGACATCACAACAACAATGCAATAAGTCAATATACATATTATATGTATTACATTTTACATATATATACACTCATATTACATATATTATATATATAGCTATATATATTTTATATATATTATATATAGCTATGTCAGTGCTCTGGCTCTCCAAAGGGACCAGACTATAGACCACTCATTGACAGCGAAGCTTATGCGTGCTATTTTCTACGCAGTTCATGCTTTCAGTCTGCCTAGCATAACTGTCTCGGGTGATTTAAATAAGAACTGATAATCTTCCCAAAAGACTGAAGCAGCACCATTGAATTTGTAAATACCTTGGGCTCCACAGAAGGCTGTTAATGTTAATACAGGGAATCTGTTTGATGCAAATGAAAAAAGAAAAAAATACTCATTACAGAGTTTCTTGTAATGACAGTGCTCAAATATAACCACAACAGTCTGCTTTTGATTAGAGCAAGCCATTTAGTGCCGCAGTTATTATTTGTTCTTTTTATGCTTCCTTGGGTGCGCATCACTCTTCCCAGACAAACAGGGAGAAAGGCTCAAACACTTCACTGCAGTAAGAAATCCTGCTGGATTTCAGCGAGGTCAAGCCCACGCGCCCCTTCGCCCTCCTCCTGGCTCCAATACGGCTTTCCATATGGGTTTCTTTTCTTTTTCTTTCCTTTTTGGAACAGGAGTGGGGTTCCCTTACACATTCATCTGCACTGGGAACTTCCATGTTCTCTTATCCACTTCCAGCAGAAAATGTTCCCATTTTTATTATGTCTGGAAAAAAGTCATTCCCACCTTAAGAAGAATTGTTTGGGGTTCATTTAAATCAGTGTAGTGCCATGGATGCCAAAAAAGGGCCCAGATGAGCACCTCAAATTAAGCACGTGGTCATCTTCTACACGGACAGCACACAGCAACCCTGCAGGCTGGCAAAGCCATCTTCAGCCATCACAGGACATTTTTCTTCAGACTTCTCAACCTGAGGCTTATTTTGATTTTTTTTTAAAGAAAAAAAACCCAACAAAATAAAAACCTCCAGCAATCTGTCAGGTCAGAGGGTTAGAAAATGGGACTCCAACTTTAATTAGCCCATGGTGGTTAATGGCCCCATAAGCATGTTGCATGCCCAGATTTGCGACCTCAGTTCCTTGGCACGCGTTTTCATTTGGCTGCAAGAGATGACACCAACCACACAAAAGCGGCTGCACAGCTACAGGCTCAGTTTGTGCAGTATTAACGAAGCAATATAGATGATAAGAAATACATCCAGTGCCTGGATATACTGTATGCTCGGGGGAACCAGACTCATATTAAACAGCAAAATAGTGACCTATTGTGTAGGATGCACGTCTGAAAGGATGGTTTCCAGATGGGACCACACCACTCATAAACAGAGATTGCAAAAAGCTCTCTTTTTAAATAAAATAGAATAAAAAGAATAGCATATATACAAATAGTATATCTAGAGTACATATACATATTGCTTACGTTTTTCCAAGGAGGCTTTATCACAGCTCCCCTTTAATTTGTGCCTCTTTTGTACCTGGATTCATTTTTTGAGCATAAGGTGTTTTACCGACACAGAATGAGGCTTTCTACCTTAGAAGAGAATTTAAATGAGAATTGCCACACCTTGCTTTTGCCCCGCCAAATTCTTCTCCTAGCTCTGGATGGCTGGGATAGATTGCGAGGCTGGAGCTCAGACAGCAAGGAAAACAAATGTAAAGTTGTTTTAATTTTTATAGTACTTCCATGTGCAGTACATAAACCCCTATTCAGAGTAAACAAATCCATTGCGGAGCTGCAGGGGGGTGATAATCAGAGTACACAGATCTCAATAAATACATCAAACTATCAAACTGTCAGACTTGGCTCTTTCCTTTGCTATTTGAAAGGGACCAAACAAATGCTTGGAATTAATAAAAAATCATTTAGAAAGGTCATATAATAATGAGGCCGGTAATAAATCATGTTAGCGAAGTGTCCCAGTACAAACTGGCACTTGTGTGTTGGAGGAACTGATCTTGGGAGAAAAATGCTGTTCTCCACCCCTCTGTAAACGTTATTAAAAACTTGTTTAGTTGCCATTGACATATTGTTCCCAAAGCTGTTGAAAAATTTCCTGCTCGCCAGTGATTTAAAGAAATGTTCACCATGGGTTGAAATTCCCACCAGAAGCCCCGTCGGGTCTCTGTGGGGCAGGTCACCGAGTCCCCGCTCCTCCCATCCCTGGGTGCTGGACCAGAGGTGGAGGGGAACCAGGACACCGAACAGCCAGAAAACTATTTTACTTATTATTACAACTCCAGGATTTGACTTCTACTCTGTTTCTCGCATCTGTTTGCCAAACCCAGCTATCTGCTTATCCATTTCATTTAAACATTATTTTCCTCTTCGATATAAACAGTTTAATCGCTGGAGAGCTACTCTACACCAAACGAGGGCTGTAAGCAATATTCCACCCTCTTACTTATGTAAATACTGTTTATTAACGGCAGGCACAAAGTGCAATGCCTGAACCGAGGCCTGTGAAGCTTTGCACCCACATTTTGGCAGAAAATCTGAGAAATATGGGAAGGTTTGATGGCGTATAAATCAGAGAGAACCCCAGCCTGCTACCAGGGAGCTGCCGGAGCTCTGAGCACCTCACCACGCCAGCCAAGGCTCACCGTGCACCACAAGCCACCCAAAAATGCAAAGCCATTTTCTGCAAGTCCCAACCAGTTCTAAAAAGGCACATTCTTCTGAGTGGAAATGTCAGATTGTGGCGAAGTCGGGACAGCTTTTTGCTTTGTGTCACCATTTTAACCCAGAGTCAGATGGAGCCTTGCAAGAGGAGTCGAGTGAAATGACAGCTAAAATATTATGGCAATCGATTTGTACCGCGGATCAGCTGCTGAGGTGATGAAAAAGAGTATTCCCCAGTAAAATGGTATTCCCTGAATGACTGACTGGGCAACTGATCCAAGTTTGGTACCAAAAAAAAAAAAAATCCATAGGAAAAATGATTTCAAATCCTGTCTAATCCTTGTTTACTTCACTAATGACTCCAAACTCTTTCAACTATTCATCTGTGTTACTACTTCTGTTTACCAAATATTTCATTAAAGAGTGCTTTTTTGTGTGTTTTTCCTGTTTATTTCTATTTCCTATTTAGAGATTTCAGACTTCGGCTTTGAACATCAGCTCCAGTTTTCATCTTCCACGCCAGCTGACTTGCAGCTGATGGAAATAAGGTAACCTCTCCTCTACCTGCCCCTGGGCAGAGTCCAAAGTAGGGTGCAACTCCCTGGATAAACACGCTGTGAGTCACTTTGTTACTGAGGCTGAGTGCAAGCTAATTAATTGAGTGTATCTGTTCCTCTGTACTGTATTTATTCGATGCCGTTTCCCCAGAAAGGCTGGCTGCCTTGCAGTTACAACATTCAGATGTTGTAAGTTCATGAGCCAGAATCAGTAAACATGATGCAATTATAAAAATAAGTTGATGTGGAAAATCAACTTAAAGGGTCCTCGAGAGAAAAAACACTTCTAGATAAAATGCCTCATAAAAATGCACGTAATAGCATCCTGGCTGCAGCACAGCCAACAACCCGGGATCACATTTTATTTCGTACTGGGCAAATTACACCCTGAGACATCTCATTCTGCCTTTCCCATCACAACCGCGTGTCAGAGGTTCACAGCCCTGGACCCGCTCCCACTTCCCAAGCCGCTCTGACTAGATCAGACCACGCACTCCGAACGCACAGCCGTTAGGAAGACGGAGAGGACGGGTCTTCTCCTGTCGTGCTTCTTACTGTTTCCCAGGGTTTCTTTTTGATTTTGCTGCCATGTTAATTCTCCTAAAATCCTACGATAATCACCCTTAATCCAGCTGCCAGGATCCCAGCATTTGTTACCTTGCCATTTACTCTAAGTAAGGTGTGAAGCTGCTTTATCCCACAGGAGTCACAGACAGATGAGTTTCTAATTGCAGAACCATTCCCAGGTTCCTTGTTTCTACTTGCAAACCAATTTCCACATGGGAGACGAGAAAGCCTTTGCACAAACCCTGTGCTTTCACACGGTCAGCACATTTTATTGGCTCTCCCGGCAGCTCACAAAACCACTGACCACCAAGTTTACTGCCCGCCTGCAGGACCAGACAAGAGAGGACAGGTCTGTTCATCAGTGGCTTCTTCCTTTTTCAGAGTTCTCAAGAAATTTGGGTGGACAAATCTCTCATCTCATCAGAGTGTTCCTGTGAATCATGGCCTCTCGCTCACAGTCTGAGGTCACCAAGATGAGTTTTTGGTTGCAAGACCAACACTTCAGGATGCTCTGCCCTACATCTCCAACAGTTGGTGCACAGGTTGAAGGGAGGGCATCTACACCTTAGGAGAAAGCCCAGCTGCGAACCAGGCACCATACAAACATGTGCCCAGGGTGATACCCCTACCTTTAAGACCTCATAATCCTCTTTAGGAGGGAACAGGTTTATCGTATTTGGTTGCAAAGCATAACCCAAAAAAGCAAAAGCAGTTAGGAGCGCTCCTCCCTTTCACTTGCACAAGCATCTTCTAAAAGAGTCCTGTGAGCACCATGGGGAGCCTTACCTTGCTGGAGCCAGGATTACACCCTCCTTGCCCACAATTCACCCGCAGGAAGAGCTGGCAGAGTGCGTGCAGGGAGACACGCTGATACGGTGATTATCTGAGCACCAGTACAGCCATGTAGGTTGGGTTGAAGCATGACCCCCAGCAGGTCCTGGGGCAGGGGCTGCAGCAGCGCACAAGGTTTGGGGTCTCCTGGTGGAGAATCACCCCTGTGCCCCCTCCCCGGGCTCCTCACCCACCTCAACTCCCAGCGCTCTCCTCCTCCTCCTCATGCCCAGAAGCCACAAGCTCTTTAGGGATCAGGACTGGGGACGTCTCCTTTCTCCTGGCTCTACGCGATGAAACAAACTGGCTGAGCATTTGGGCAGAGAGCTAACCCAGCGCTCATGCCAACGTGTGCCAGACACCATGGCAACTGGTGCGCTGAGCTAATTATGTCCAGCCACAATGCTTAATAACGAGGCATTATATCACCTCATTAGAAAGCCTTTGCCTGGCTCAGTCCCTGCTCCCTGTGCTGCCTGCAAGGGGAAGGGACCGCTCCAGTCATCGCTCTGTGGGGCCCTTCCCACCCCTTCCTTTCAGCAAAAAGGGCTTTTTTTGGTGACAGGAACCCCATCGAGGCAATGGAGCCAGGCCTGGCAAACTCTCCACTGCTCTTCTAGGAAAAACTCCACACCACGAGAAAAATAGAGATGGGCGCACTGGAGGGGCAACGCTTCCCCTTGCATCCAGCATGGCCCCTTTGCCTCTCCCCACCTTGTCCTTCGGGCAGCTCGGCAAAGCATCCTGGACTCAGCACTGGCTCCCACCCGCCAGTATCCGTGCGGGACCCTGCTTGGCCAGCCCGGCCAGCACCATTGCTGCAGGTCTCTGTGTGTGGTCCCTGTTTAAGCACCATCTGTCTCGAGTTTAGCACAATAACGCTGCAGCCCCACCAATTAAAACAGGCTGCCGGAGTTAAATCCCGAATAAATGCAAAGTTAAGTAAATGATCAGCAGTGAAGATAAATAGCATGGGGATGGGTCTGCCCGGGGGGCGGGAGCCAGAGGGGCCAGGGGACCACGGGAGGCAAGGGCACGCACCCCAAACCGACCCCAGGTAGAGCCAGTCCCCTTCCTGGCCCTTAGACTGGTGACAGTGACATCAGGACATCGCTCGCTGCCTGTCTTTGATGCAGAGTCAGCTGTTCGTTGACTGCTGCATTGCACCTTGCTACACCAGTATCACAACAGGGAGAAAGCAGTAGAACATTACAGGTGGAAATGCAGTTTACTGCAGATCCTCGAGTTAGGGGAAAGGCACTGTCAAAATGCAAATCCCTGTTTATTCAAGGGTAGAACAAGCTGAAAGGCTGAAATGCCAGATCCAAGGGGTATCCCCTGCACATTCTCCTCTCTTCACTCCTCACCAACAAGAAAGCCAGCAGCAATGCAAGGCAATTTAAAAACAACGCAGCCATGCATGGGCACACCATGAAAGTGCAATCCTGGCCTTCACCATGTCAGCAGAAGTGACCAGAGCGATACAACATGAAACGATGCCCTCAAAATGTAAATAGGGAGTGGACCATCTGCATCGGGTTGGGAGATGAACTTCCTAGCATTCATCATCACCCTTGTGTTACCATTTGATGTGGCTTCCAGAAACCCTCAATAAAATCCAGTGTGCAGCTGACCTCAATTATTTTCTACTGCTTAAGAAAAAAAAAATCCAGAAACAACAGTTTCATCCACAGCTCTATGAAGTCTTGAACAGAGAAGTAAGAGGTTATTAAAACGAGCAGAGGGCGGCTCAGGCTTACAGAGCCAGAGATAAACAGAGCACATAAAGCAGTGATCACGAAGTGCCGGGCACCAGGCTGACCTGCCAGCACCCCACCGTCACCCAACCCCTGCAAATTAAGTGTCATCTGAGAAATACCAACTGCTGCCTGCTAAAAAGTCTGCAGAAGAGCACACTGCAGTCCGGATACCAGAGAGTCCTAAGGCTGCTGGCTCCCTGGCTAACCCTCCGTGCTCTCAACCTACCGCGTAAAAGTGTCAAGAAAACTTTGGTACGCTGCGAGGTGCTTAGGCATGCACGGACACACATACACACGCACAAAGGCACACAATGGTAAATATTGCACAAACACACTAAAGCATGGGTTTCCCATATACATCAAGACCCTGAGCCACTCAGTGCTTGGAAACCTTTTTGCGGTAACAGGAACGATCTCTGTGAGGAACGAGCAGTGGTGAAACAGTGTCGGGAAGCAACAAATTTGTCAAAGTACCACGGGACCTATTCCCAGCTGGTGTAATTGAAGAAAGCAGGAGATGAACCCGATGGTCTTTACTCAAGCGAGGCTCCTCCGGCAGCCGGCAAGACATCCTCGTGCTGCGGAGTGGGGATGGTGGGGAGTGCTGAGCCAGCCCCTGTCGTGCCCACAGGTGTTACAGCACGTTGGGACCGTTCGACTGGTCAGAGGAGGAACTGGATCTGGTTTGGGGTTTGTTGGGAGCACGTAGAAAGTGAATTAGCCCTCGTCTTTCTTGTCCTGTCGTTATCCCTCTACCACCCGCTGCCAGGTTCTGGCACATGAAGCTCCTGTGGTCCCCACCATCCATGCCACAAGGCTGTGTGTGCGTGGATGGGAACATTTTCCTTGGCTGTCTCCACCAGTACAAGCTCTGGATGCTGTGCCAGCAGGTGGAAAAAAGCCTAAAGCACCCAGCCTGCCCCCATTCCAACCCTGGGCCATGTCGTACCAGAGAACCGGGTCGGATGCTCCCAGGGCCTGCATCCAGCCCTGGCTGCATGCGACAGCCTGCTCCATGCACCGAGCCCTGCAGGTCCTGCCTGCTCTCCCAGTACCACATCTAGCAAGGATTTTAGGAGATGCAGGAGCTCTACAGATGCTCTCAGCCCCACACCACACTCCCGGTACACTGGCTGCCCAGCTCGCCCATGGTCCATCCACCCCATGGGCATTCAAGATGCGCACCCTTGCAGCGGCCCAGCCCACCGAGCCCACTGGAGATGTCCCGCTGGCTCGGGGGGGAACGGGACCACAACCTAACCCAGGGGATGCAGGTGGAAGCTGCTCAATGGGGATGGTTTAGACAAACATCATATAAAATAGCTGAATCCCGATTCCTGTGCAGAAATGTATCTGCTTGTATTTACCACCCACATACTATTTTATTAAGACATAATCTCAAACAAGAATTGTTGCCATTGCTGAAGTTGATTTTAACATATGGCTAACTAAGCCTAAGAAAAACATGTAAAATACATTTTAATGTGCTATTCTTGCCTAATGGTTTTTATAATTTTTTTTTAATGCCCAATATATATTTACACATTCCAAACATGGGGGGGGGGGGCGTGTACATTAAAAAATTATATCAGTCACATGGTGACTGCTAAATGAAAAAAGTACTGTGGTTCCTTTGTATTAGTCCAAAACCACTACTGCTGTTTTAATTTTCAATAGGCAAAAGGTAATTTGTGGTTTCATAAATTCTGTTCAAGACATCGTAATTCTTACCTGGTCACAGCTGTCAGACATTGATACGCTATACCATGGTGACGGGTTTTTAAAACCAGAGATGGATGTCTTGTAAAAATCCCAAGGTATTTAAAAGGCAGAAAAACTCTTTCAGTCCAGAAAAAGCCCAGTTGAAGTCCTGCCTGGGGTTAGCCGCTGTTGCTACAGTTCAGCAAGGTACTTAAACATACGCCTAATATTAAGCACAGGAATAGGCTCTGCTGCCTTTGATAAACCATCCATGGATGCAACTTTAAGCACATGATTTGCCACATAATCACAGATATCAGCACACCATTAACTGGAAACCATTTGCAGGATGAGCGTCCCCAGGGTCTCCAGCTCTCTCATCCCATTTGCACGCACACAAGGTGCAGGCGCTCATCCCGCTCCTGCAAACGGGAACGCCGTTTGCCTCCCCGCTCCCAAATTATTCCCCCAGGCCTTAGAAGCATGTCTGATGGTGCTGATCATTCCTGCAAAAGCAAAGTGCAATAACACATCAAACTGACCACCCTTGGGTTGGCACGGATAGAAAGGCATTTCCACATGAAAACAGCCCCTCTGCCTGGGTTGTTCAGAGCCGCTCACCCCACCGGAGGAGCATCCTGATGGGGGACTGGTGTGTCCCACCCAGCCGGAGGGATGCCTGTGCCTCCACGAGGTGCAGTCCATGGAGAGAGACCGCAGAGCAGCCCAGGCGTCCCCTGCCGAAGCAGCTGGGCTGCTGCGGCCCTCCAACCCTTTGCAGCTTAGTTTCTCATCCGTACAACGCAGATACTGACCCAACCAAGGGTGGCAATCATAGAATCATTTAGGTCAGAAAAGACCCTTAAGATCATGGAGTCCAACCATAAACCTAACACAATGAGTCTTGCTCCTTCCACAAAGCCATACAGCAAGAGCATGTCAACCGTTCCCAGGTGGAAGACGAGCTCCCAACTCATGAGCAACCATACTCAGGGCTGGAAAAAGCCCGTGTCACAAGCGTGGATGAAGTTACACCAAAACACCCCCTCAACAGTCCCTGCTTTTCATGCTCGGAAGGACGTGGCCCTAAATGTATTTATCCTCATGTGAAAGCCCACTCTGCAGAATTTAATTGGATATATTCTAAAATAAAATATCAGCTTTGTTTCCTCACCAATAAACCAGAAAGCCACTCTCTCACATGTTTATTTGAAATAGGGATTTAGCAAGTATTAAATGCTCTCCTCTTAGCTACGGTTCCAGGCCAGGATTGAAGTATCTGTGTTACAAGACAAATTTGAGTTTTAAACCGCAGTAAGCACATTCTAAAAATGGAATAAAATAATCAATTCCATCTGCAAATCTCTGCCCGCCGGGTAACCCTCCTGACCCAAATACAACTGATGCTCTGACCCGTGTGGGACGGTCCCCTCACCGTCTGCTTGAAGAAAAAGAAGCCAGAAAGCCAAGACAGAAAACACTCCTCAATTTTTGCAGCTTTCAGCTGATCTCCCTCAGAGCGATGGGGAGGATGAACTCTAAGACCACTCGCAAAGGCCACTTTGTACACACAGAGCATTCTTTATACAGCATTTACATATTGACTCGCATCCTCTTTTGATGTAAACCATAATGCTACTTCACCGCTGCCTGCAAAACAAGCAAATTCTAGCAGATCTGGCAAAACACTTAAGCCACCGCTTAACTTCCAGCCCAGCAGCTGCTCAATGGGGCTATTCATGGGCCCTGCCCAGACTTTAGTCCTTCCCGCACTGAGAGGTGCTGAGCTCTTTTCCTGGCTGCAATCTGGAGTTCCCGGCAGGAGATATTTTCACCTCTGCCCTCTGGCTTTATCTCCTCTCTTCGTGCTGCATGTGATGTGATGGCAAAGGAAAAAAAAAAAAAAAGGGAAAATCATACAGAATGCAATGACTTTGATTTGTTTTCAGTGTTAGCCTGAAGGCAGCTATGGTTCAGCACAAGTAATGGGAAGCAAAGGATGGTATGGCTGATCTCAGCCTGGCTCACCATTACAGACGTAGTAGTACTAGTATTTTGTATATTCCTGGGACACCATTCATACGGAAAACACTCAAGATTAACCTTACATCAGGTATGGGGTTATCATTTTATGATACGTCTTTTTTATTTCTATTTTTTTAAGAGAAAAAGAAGAATTATAGCTTTTTACATCCAGTGAATCAAACTCCTCATAATTAGGGCTGCTGGTTTCCACGGTAACGAGGATCCAACTCCATTTTATGTGAAATAAAAAAAAAGAATAGCTCCACTCCAGCTGTTGGTGTGGTCTGGGCACTGCAAGCCGGCAAAGGGATGGTGCTGCAGACGTGGTGGAGCTCGGCAGCGCTCGGGGCGGATCCGCTCTGCTCCCAGAGCCACCGTGCAGGAAGAGGGATGCGCAGTGAAACACCCCATCTCCGTCTGGCCAAAATCATGGACATGGGCAAGAGGTAGATGGGGACTTCTCCACCCTTCCCCCTGGTGCCCACATCCCCTTGACCCAAGGACATCACCACCACTGCTCTTTCTGCAAGAGCAGCATCGCCCACACCCTTCCCCAAGGGTTACAGCCTCCTCTGTGATGACTTCACCTCTAATAATAACTTCCAGGGCCCCATGGACCTCAGAGGAAAATAAACTCAAGTTATTTTTTCCTTTTACAGTGCTCTTATTTTAAGAATTTGATGTGGGTGTAAAAGAAAAAAGACACACCTATCGTAGCTGGAATAAAGCGCTGTGGGTATGATGTGACTCTGGCAAGCAGGAAAGTGAATCACACGAGTATCTGCGCTGACTTTCTAAAGCAGTAATTTGCCTGGGCCAGGCTTCCGTAACAGATGTTGCCGTTTATATATGTAATTTTGCATTGCTTTTTCAAATATATGAGAAAAAAACCCCCAGCAATATAATAATCCTCATCGGCACGCCAGCACTGCTCTGCACATACACGTCCGTAATACTGAAGATGAACACATGCGAAAAATAAAATGCACAACGAATGCCTGCTGGTGCGGAGAGGGAGGCGCTCAGCAGCATCGCTGCCTGCAGGCAGCTGCCCGTCTGCCGAGGACGCGGGTCCTCACAGCGCAGCATCGCTGCAGGCCTCAGTTTGGGGAAAAGAAGGAGGATTTTAATGAAAGTGGGTGATAACTGACCACGCGGATACGGTCTCGGTGTCACGCCACTTGCAGTCTGCCACGAACTCCACGAAAGCCGCGTGCAACGGGAAATCGATGTCGGCATTGACTTTCTCCATCAGCGTGCAGCAGATAACGACGCAGTTGCCCGAGCCCTATTTGATTTCACAAATCAATAGTGAGTGCTTAAGAAGGGAGCTGGCCGGAAACGGCTTTGTGCATGGATTTCCATAGGGAAAAAAGGGAATTTTCTGTTATAATTTCAACACTGACATTTCAAACGAACAAGCCCTTTTCTTTTGTCCTCCTTTCTTGGAGACATGGCATGCACATGGGACGCGGGGCTCAAGACTTCCCCAGGCTGGGCACTGGGGAGGCAGCATCTCCCGCAGAGCAACTGCGTGTCCCCAGGGACCGAGCCCCTTGCAGAGGAACAGGGTAGGAGAAAAACAATAAAAATAGAAGCTCATTACAAAAAGCCACCACTCCTGAACCAAGAGCTGGGCACCTGGAAAGCCGAGATGATCGAAAGCCCAGAAGTCACTTCGGAAAATGTGGACCTGATTATTTTCTGGGTGGCTTCTCCCTCTCCTCCCACTTCTGGCAACCCAGTGCCAAAGCCTGTCTAGATAGCAGCTCAAGGGACACTGGCTGACAGGACGGCCCTTCTTGCCCACAGCTAGACCTGTGCACCCCATGTAATCTGGAGGGAGCTCCTGGCCTCCATCTGTCACCAAAGTTTGGGAGATCATTTCCAATCAAAGCACCATGGACTCATGCAGCCCTCGTTATGTTGTGCTCTGGTGCCAGAGGTCAGGCCAGAGTTGTTTATGCAGTCAAAAAGCCTGGTTACATCCACAAACCAGCCATGCTAACAGGATGTCTCTTGAAAAAAACAAAACCAATTATTTGCACAATGTTGGACAGGGGGTTATTCACTTCTGCTGAAGAACGCCTGTGATTTTTAAATGCTTTCCAAGAAAATCCTTTTCCTTTTTTGACTTTACCGTCAACCAAAAAGCTTTTTCCCTATCAATTAGGAATCTTAATTACAGAAAAACCGATGAGAGAATCAGTTTGGCTGTAGAAAATCTGCTACTGTTACTATACTATAAGTCAAAAGGGACACAGATATGACTTGCCTGAGCTTCCATGCGCTGCTTTGAGAAGAAACGTGGCCATCAATGCGGCCCCAGGGCTGGCACGGACCTGTGGGCAGCCTGGGAAGGTCTTTCCCTCTCATTCCTCAGTTTTCCCACCTGCAGGCTGAGGATGGTGTGATCTCGCCAAAGGAAGCTAACCGGGTTCAAAGCAACCCAAGCGAGTTGGTCCCTCACACAGGGGCACCGAGCCGCGGCAAGTGATGCTGCAGATGCCAAAAGTTCGCGGGGGCTCAAAGGGAGAATGGACAACTCACGGGACAGAAAGGCACCTGGGGACACCGAATACCTAGAAATCACATCTGGCTTAGAAAGTCCCCAAGCTGGAAATACTTTGGGTGTGGGAGAGCATCAGAGAGACGTTCAGGCTGTTCTCCTCTTCCCGGCGCTGCCACAAACCCTCCTGTTTACGTGACTCACCTCCTCTTCTCTGCTCTCAGGTTGTGCTCGGCTTCGAGTTCCAAGAACCAGAGCACCTTGTAAACCACCAAATTATTGTTTGTTCGGTTTTTTAGTAGAAAGAATAGAAACACTACATTTGAGTAGTCATCCCTTTTGCTTCCAGACACTCGTCAGACCTGTTTTTTCCCCCCAAGCTTTAGCAGGTTACAAGCACCAAGGAAGTTTTGCCAAGGAAGTTTTTCAAACTAAGCCTAACATTAAATAAAGCTCAAATTCACGGGACACTCGACGTAAACCCAGCAGGGACATCATGTGGCACGAGGCATCTGCAAAATCCACTTCGGAAACCCGCAGAGGTGCTTACGAAGATATCTACCCCGATCAAAGTGATTTATATTTTTCACGAGTGAGCAATTCACTTACTAGGAAAGAGACAAATTTAATTTTTAATTTGATCTCCGTCAAAACAATATTTTCTTGTTGCTATGACAGCTGAAAGGAAAACCTCTTACCTCGGCGACAGCCAGCTAATGGCATTGCCGCACGTCCCCCAGCAGCAGTAGCTGGGGGAAGGAACACAGCCATGTGCATCATTTTTGGCTCTTCGTGTCTTTTGATTTGATGGGGATTTTTGAAAAGGACATACTGAAGCCAAGGACTAGAAAGGCTCTTTGGAGAGGTTCAGGTGAAATAGCTACAAAACACAGGAGCCTCGTAACGCCCGTGGGAACGGTGACCCACCAAAGCCCCGCAGATCCTTCCAGGGACCCCCCTGGGTTTCACACCAGGCTCTGGGGACCAGCTGCCCTGCACCATAACCCGAGCTGCACCTCTCATCCAAGATGCACAATGCTGGGAGGGGAAAAAAAGACATCTGCTGACCATCAGTAGATATGGCAAGAGTCCAACAACAATAACAGAAAGGGCTTAAATACATAACCGTTTCTTTTCCTTACACTCCTCCTCCATGGCTACCAGCCTCACAGTACTGAAGAAGTGCCCTGATGAATAAATATCTTCTTTCCCTTAGCAACAGTTAGCAACAGAGTCAAGTTTTTTTTTCCTTGCTCAAAAGAAACACATCAAGCTAACACAGACGATTTAAACGGCAATAAATATAGGACGTGGGTGTAATCAAAAATCGCTGAAACGCAAATCACACTTTTTAGCCTGGGTTATTTTAAAGCACGAGCAGAGCTGCCAATGATCTGTAGAAAGAGAGGGGAGAGGGCTAGAGGGGAAAGGAAAAATGCAGCAAGATTTTGGGGGAGGACAGAAAGATACTGTCCATTCCTCCCGAGCAAAGCCCAGCCCAGGAACAGCAATGACATCCCAACATTTGCCTTCAGCCTTTAGTACAACTCGAGTTTCTGCAGCAGATTTCTCTGTCTACAAACTGCAAAGGTCGCATATAGTCAAAAATCTGTTAAATGCATAACCCCAGCGCACAGCAAACATATTCTTTTCACAGCTCTATTCCTTTAACAGTTCATTTAAGACGTCTGCCTTGCATTTTTCCATTTGGTGTTGGGAAAATGTTTTCTTTCACCTGGCGTAGAGCCCGATTCAACAGAAACAGAAAGCCCTCCCCGTTTCCATGGGGCCCTGCAGTATAAGACACGGGACTAATTTTACCCTTAGCTGGGCACCTTTTGACTCTGTCACCAGGTGTTTTGTTCCCTTCCCTTCTGCCCAGGCTCTTTTCCTCCTCTCGTCGTTTAGAGGAGGAATTAATCTTTTGCTGGTTCACATTGCCCTTTCCCTGATGCTACTGGCAAGGGCAATCCCCTACCACCACCTCTGCTCCTCCAAGCGCCGTCGTCACCACCACCACCACCGTTGCCCATGTGAGCCCTCTCCCCACAGCCCTTCCCCATCCCACCTCTCCAAGCCTCCCAAAGAAAGCAAACCTCTGCTGCCACCATTCCAGCAAAGCTCCGTGAGATGCAGGTCTAGCTGGGGTTTTTGGTGACACCTCGCTGCTCTTTCTCCACCAAGAGAAATATTCCTGATTTCCATACGCATCACAATGCCTTAAACAAGAGGAATCACAGCTAGACCATAGAACGCAGCCTGGTTTCTACCCAAAACCGAACAAAGCCAAATATCACTAATTGCAGAACAAAATCATGGCATGGTCCTGCTGATAACACGCTGCTGGAGGGTAGCAGGAGGGCCCGGCGGTTCAATGGGGAAAACCGGCTCTTTGGGACACCTGGCTCCCAGGGATACAGGGGGGGACGGCGGGGAGATGGTGATGGAGCCAGGCAGCTCCAAGGTGCCCAGATTTTATTTCTCTAGAGACCCAGAGAGATAACAGCATTTGATTCCTGCTGAGTTCTTCAGGATAAAAGATTGTTTCAATTTTATTTAATTTTATTTATTGTTTCAATTTTTCTTTCTTTCTTTTTTTTTTTTTTTTTAAATTAAAGCTGGAGATGGCAGAAGGCAGCTCTGCAGCTGAGGAAGCCCAGCTCCCCGGCTGACGCTGTGGAACGCCACATCCCCTTCTTCACCCTGTTCTCTTCCAATAATGGAAAAGTCTCAGGCGCTTTTGTCTAAATAGCTATCGACTTCAGAGGAGGAGAAGTCCTTGACTTGGTGATAAACCAAGGGCTGATTCCCATCCACCATCAACACAAGAGACTGCGCTGTAACGCACGTCGCAAGGCCTCGCTGTACACATTTGTAGCTAAAATGACTCAGTAGAACGATGCCGGCTGCGCCGACTGAGAATTGGGCTGCTTCATGTTTATCTAGAATATGTAGATATTTAAATCCCTAAGCCTGAAGTAAAATAATTTAGAAGCTCCAGCTATAAAAGATCTGCTCCCAAATCCTCATCGCTTTTCAATCCTAGTCTCCGACACATTATATTCTTTCTGCATTTAATGTGCCCTTAAGGTGGGGATTAGGTAGGCATTTGATTATGTCTTTTATGTTTATAGCAATTCATTTCCGAACCTTTACAAACTTTAATTAAATGCTACATTTTTCTGCCTCGTCCCGAATTGAGAGAGAGCAGCAGAGAAAAATCTGTCCTCGAACAAAATTTACATTTCTAAAGCACCTTCTTCTGTGCAAGCACCTCGGGGCTACTGCATAAAATCATCCTGAGCTGCCTTAAGATGTATCAGTGCAGACATCAAAGCAGCTCTAATACCAAGCCTCACGCAGACCCGCAGACAGCTGAGACCACTACGTTTGCAAGCAAGAAATAAAACAGCTCCTGCCAAAACCAACCATCGGTCCCCTCAAAAGGGTGGCCGTGGGGAAAGAGAGAGCGGCAGCCAAACTCCAGCAGTAAAAACCAACCTTCGCCTTGGAGAAAGCTCGCAGGAAGGGGCCTGGTAGCCAAAAGCATGGCAGTTGGCGCAGCGCTTCATCCAGCCCCACAGGCTATTTTTTTGAGCATCACTATCTGCAAGAGGAGACACCGTTGCGAAGCCAAAGGGGAGCTGAGTAGCCCCAGCAAGGAGGAGAGCTCAGCACAGTCAGCTCCCCAGAGTTTGGAATGACCAAGCCACCGCCAAAGGTAACCCCCCCTCGACCATAAAGACTTCCAGTGATTGGGAAATGTAATGCCATTTCTTTAAAATCTGGACCCTTCTCTTAGAGTTGGTTGCAGTCAGGGTCACCCCAACCCTGGCTCAACGAAGGGCCACACACCAGCACGCACCGTCATTTCGCAGAGAGGTCACAGTCTGAAATTTGTCTCTGTTCAGCATTTAGGAGTTGAGAAACTGGATTTGAAGCCAAATTTTAATTGCAGGTTGGAAATCAGGATTTTGCCCCATTTTAAAGTCTCGGTGCAGCAGAAACCACTCTCAGGAACTGTCAGATCAAAAATACACAGATCTCATAATATTAGCTGAGCTCTGCAGCTTTGCCCTTTGGGGCCAAGATAGAAGAATGATATCAAATTTTTATCAGCTAAGAAATTCAAGCCTAGCTTGAACACCACCACATCTCTGCAGTCCGTTGAATAAACTCAGACCGCACAAGGAGAATACCAAAAAGATTCAGTTAAAAATCTCACGGGTCAGGTAGCATCAAGGTCGAAGCTGCAGACACTCCTGTGCACAGATGTATAAAAAGTTGAATCGGTAGCAAGATCCCTGTTTTCTGCTTACCTGCAACTCCCTGCCTGTCCCTTCAATGATACGAAGGGGTTCAGCCTCCAAGGATGTTGTGCCTCATTTGCTGTCTCCCCATCCTACGGGTTTCAGGGCAGCACAGGGAGACGAGATCTCCGCAGCTACAGACGGTGCATGGAATCCACCCAAGCTGGCAGGGCACCCGAGCTCCCTGCGCCACAGCCCACTTCAAGCCCTTTAAACAGCTTGGGGGGGAATTTAAATCATTGATCAGCCTTGCGCTTGCCCTCTGCGCTGGGCTGAAATTTCACTCGTTGGATTACCGTGGTTAGAAACACCGTGTGTGCGTGCACCGTCCCGCTGCTGCAAACTCATCCGTTGCTCAAATCCAAATGGCTCAATTTTTCCTGGATTGCACAAAGGCATTTCCCAGTGAGAACCACGGTCAAGCCAAATTTTGGCCTTCTAGCTGCAGTCGTTCCCATCAAAGAGCATTAAGAAGATGTAAAGCTGTATTTTACCTTGTCTAAAATGCCCCACAAAGGCCAGACGGTTCTTATTCAAAGGCTGTCATCACAGGTCTGCAACTGAAGATCACTTTCCAGGTCCCTGGGAAATTCATGGCACGTCTCCCAGTGACTTCCCCAGGGCCAGGATTTCACCCCAAACTTGGAAGAGCTCAGGCCAAAAAGAAAACTTAGACAGTTACTGCATGCACACGAAGAGAGCGGCTGGAGCGGAAAGCCAGCGTTTAACAGTGCTAGCAGCCCTGCAAAATTTTACAAGACACAACCCTCACATTAGAGGATCCATTTCTTTCTTCATAAAATATATTGGGCTTTTCCACAAACTCCTTTTATTGGTCCATTTGGCTACTCGCTCCTTTTATGAACTACTCAAGTTCCCGGATCATCTGGAAAAGCCCAGGAAGACAGCCGATCTGAACCACAACGATGTGCTAGCCATCGGTAACAACCTCCTCTGCTACCATGGCTTGGGCACCGTGCGTGGTAGCACCGAAGAGAAAAGCCAGCAGACAGGGCTGCTGGATTTCATCACCTGAAAGGAAGCACACAGCATCTTTTTAATCCATTTCTTCTTACTGTCTACAAGGTTTTGGATAGAAATAGCCCAAAACCAGGTACCGTTCACCTCAGCCCAAAATCCACTTAGCAGCAAACAAGCGGTTAAGACTGGGAATTTTTTTTTTTACCCACCTCCTATACCTCTTCCATGGGGGTCCTTTAATGGCTACAGTTAAAGAGCAATCTTGCATGGAGGTCCACATGCTAACATAACAACATATTTTAACTGTGTATTTAAGTAGTTTCATTTCTATTGACATTGGCTAAGGTGAGTCCTAAGGCTCGCCAGTCTCCAGCACAAGGCTGGGCTGCCCACGAGCGCAGCCTTTCGAGCTACACGTTGCCAAAACTCCTTTAACGACGACAAGCTCCTGCAAAACATTTCATAACTATCATTTCCCAAGGAGACGGGTGCCTGAAGCACTCAGTGTGCTAAGTCCAGTGCTTTGCAGCACAGTCAGTGCTGAAAAAAAGACCAGTGAAGCCTTACAAGAGAGGAAAAGCCAAGCAGCACGAGCAGAAATATGCCTGGCTCTGTACATCTGCTCCTGCCCAAAAACCTGGAGCCGGCGGGGCAGAAGCAGGGTCCTGCCATCCAGGCTGTGGTGTTGCATCTTGCTTTTGCTTTTGGTCCCAATCCCAGAGCTGCAAGCAAACTGGTGGAGGCAGCACCAGGCTGTTCTCAGCTCCAAAACGTGCGATGCAGGAATCTCTATAACAGGACAAAACACCCCTTCCTAGAGCCAGCTCCAGTGAGACCTCAGAAAAGCAATTATCCAGGCACATCAATATAACAGCATCTATTATCCTAGTGAGAAGGTGCTTTACAGCACGCAGGTCAACTCATACCCTTGAAATCATTCACGTATTTCACGTCTTAGCTGTACCCGGCTCTTGTGAAATAACGAGGCAAGGGTGAACGCTGCTTGCAACAATCCTGTGGAGAGACTGTTTTAAGCCCTTTAACAAGGAGCTCTGCTGCCCTCCCAAATAGCAGGGGCTATTTAAAAAAAAAAAATTACTGTTGTAATCTTGGATTACTCCCTACCACCCAAATCCATTTCATTTTAATTAGTGCCCATTATTATAAAGTCCCTCCAACATTTCCATATTTCTCTCATCATTACAGTCCACAGATACTCAGCAGCAAAATCCACCCAGCTGTGTATTTTGCATAAACTGGTTATCTTGAACCACATGCCCTCTCACTCCTGTTACCAGCCCCGTATTTTATACAACAGCGTTGACACTTCCAGCCTTTTGCAGGAGCATTGCTTTGAGAGATTTAGATTAAGCCCAATCCAAGCAGCTCGCTGGAGGAGACACAAGGAAATCTGAATTCCTCTTGAATTAATAACTAAAATCTGAAAATTCAGCATGGCATCTTACAGTTTCACCAGGAAACACATCGCCCAAAGCACGGCACAAAATCCAGCTGCCCTGAATATTTTAACAGCACCACGGCGAAGCCAAAAGTTGAGCATGGACTTGGCATTGGAGCTCTTTATTACCTCTTAAAAGAAACACAAGATGCACTAAGAGTTCAATGAGAAACACGTCTTGGTAGCGTCTGTGCAATTAGCTACGGGGCGGGGGGAAGTCCATTTCTGCTGGAAAAAACCTTGTTACACAAGGTGAGGCCCCAGTCTCCATGACTGGCTCTGGAGAATGAAGCACACATCTCCATACCTGCAGGATGGGGTCCCTCGCTAGCAAGCAGGTGCTTCATCTTCCAACTAACGATGCTCCAGCCAGCATCCAGCCCTGCCGCCTCACCCCTGGGGCCAGGGCTCCTTCCTGCTCCATCCACCAAACTCAATATTTTAAGTTCCTTAAACAGCTGATAACTTCTAAGGTGGGGATAAGAATCATCTCAAGGACTTTCACAAGAGCCCTGCAACTCCACCAGCTTTGGTGCTGCCGGGAACAAGACCACAGCACTGCAAACTCCAGCACAAAACCCCCCAGCCCTCAGATGTGCTGCTTCTTTTCCAGAAGGAAGGACTCACAATTCCACATACCACAATATTGTCTGTCTTTCAAGACCTTTCCTTGACTTGGGGTGGTTCCCAGTGTCAGAAGATGTCTCCAGACTCTGTGTCTTTGCAAGGAAGATGAAGATTGCAACCCTTCGCTTGCTGGGGCCTCTTCATTTTCCCCTCTCAGCATGCTTCAGTCCCCTCCGAAGCTTAGCGTAACACCAGGCTGAGCATTAATCAACACAAAATGCACTTCATCCAACTTCAGCAACCACTACGAATATTTAAGTTTTATATTATGTGCTGGGATTATTTTTATATATATGCCACCCTGTGTCTTTTTATATACACGCTCACACACATATATAAGCAAACACACAGAGTATTTCATTTCTGCAAAATATAATTTAAGCACAGGGGTTTTTTTTCCCTTCAGGCAGCCCCGAGCAGCAGCCTCCCAGCGCAGCGATGCCGAGTGCCCTCTGCTGTACACGGAGACAAATGCTTCTTTGTTTAAAAAGCACATTTATTATTTATTTAAATGCTTATAACTTTACTTCGGACAAAATATTAAAATTACATTTGATCATTTTGAGTGCAACACACAATACTCATGCCACAAGGTTTCTCCTGTCAGACTGAAAGATTCATGACTCCTATAGGTTGCATCAGCAGAAAGTAAATAGTCTGGGCTGGAACTATACAGGGTACAGTGTGAAAATGTTTTATTTATACGTTTGAAAATAGCAAAGGGAAATCAGAACAAACAATATAGCTTTATTATTCAGGCATTTATCAGATAGCCTTCACACTTCAGCAGATCGCACATCTATTAGAGGTACAAGCTGAAACTATCACATGGCAACATGAAATCATTTTTCTTTTGTAAAGCAGCATTGTTCCTGCTACTGGAAGGAAAGATAATATTAAAACATATTCAAATATATGTATTTGAAAGCTCTACATCTTGTAATAAACTATGCACTTGATATTAAAAATCCGAGCTACACTGCACAAACCCAACTTAAGAATATTAACTTTTACTGTCTTCTCACGTCCCAGCTCTCCTCAAATCTGACATTTAAATGGGCTGCATTTCCAGCACGTGGCCTTTATGGCACCAAACACAGATTTAATATGGCACGGGCGCAGGTCTGTGATAAGCGTTCCCACTTGCTTGGCAGGCGAGAAGAGAAAGGCAATCAGCCTCCGGGCAATCAGTGTCCCATCCCCACTGCCATTTCTTCAAATGTTGTGTAATCTTAAGCAAAAGCCTGACTTCTGTAGAGTTGTGGGGTTTGCAAAAACAGGGATTAAATCATCTGCAGAGAGTCAGGGCAGGTTACAAGACAACAAGCCCAGCAGCATCGCTGCAAGGGTTCCACCTCCACCTAAGGCAGATGGGTCAAAGACCAACCAGGTCTTCCCCCATGGAGCAAACCCTGCCACGACGAGCACCCGATGGCTTGGGGAGGATGGAGCAGCACCGCATGGTACGCAAACATCAAAATCCCAGTTATTGGCATCACCATGTATTTTTTTCTCCTCTGCTTCACGCTCCCGCAGAAGACGTCGCCTTTTTTCAACCTGTTTCTGTGCAACACCTCGGCTCCGCAAGCGGGGCCCATCTGCTCCGCAAAACTATGTGGGCACACCTCCACACTGCCTTCAGAGGGCGGGAGGGGGTCGGAGCACCCATGGGTGCAGTCGCCAGTGATGCCCAGGCACCCAGGTGCTCCCATGCAGCTGCCCTGTCCCCATCGGTCGATGAGCCGGTTGCTGACCAGCATAGCCACACCGGCACAACTGGTTCCCCATCCCTTCCAGTGACTCACTGCAAAACCTCTCCATTTCCAGCATTTGTATTCACTTCATGGCTTGGATTTCCTAGAGGAGGTAGTACCCAGGAAAACAAGCCTCCTCTTACGCCCTCCTACAAATGTGTCCATATGAAGCTGATCAAAAATATTCCAGTTTATTTTTTTAAATGAAATCTTCTACCAGCATTTTTTCCCAACAAAATGTTGGTATTTTTTATAACTTTTCATCTTGCTATTCTCAGGGATTCTTGTCCTAGATTCCCCATCTTGGTTGAAGGCCAAGCATCGCTAGCTGAGCCAGAGGGAATATAAAAGCATCTTTCTAAGACGCTATAGAAAGGAAGAAGAATTGGACCCTGGGAGCCAATTCACTTTCATGCCTTGGGTATTTAAGGATCAAACACGCATTTGTGAGCTGACACAAGGTAAAAAGGTGGCTTTGAGACTTTACGGCATCTAAAGAAGCCTCTGAAAGCATCTTTTTACCAACTAGAGTGCAAGAGAAAACCAGGAGCAGCAATGCACCCTGGAGAGTGGCTGCCGAGTCCCTGGGGACAGCCGGTGGAGGGGACAGCTGGGCTCACCGGCCACTCCTGGTGGCACCACAGGCATGGAGCGCTTGCAACCGCTGCTCCGCTTGCAAAGCAAACAGCTGAAGGCAAGGAAACAGGAACCACCCAAGACACGCTGGGGAGGTTTCCTATGGTTACTGCTGCCATGGAAATATTTTTTTGTTGGCTTGATCTAAATAATATCTGGCTCCTCAGCTGCAGTACACTTCCTGCAAGGTTGGGTTGGATCCTTAGACCTGCACCCCGCTACCGGGGTGCGACCACATCGAGCACCGGCCGCCTCCGAGCTGGCCCAGGAGCATCTCACACCCAGGCTGCTCGGGGCTTTCCTCCCAGCTCCCCCAGGGCCCGTGGCTTGGTTTCAAGGAGAAGAGGAGGAGGAAAGAAAGTGGAGGGGGGGGGAAGGAGGGAGGAAAAAAAGACATCTTTTACTAATTGTTCACAGCTGTGGCCAAGCAGCTCCCATTTCAGCTGCCAGGAGCTGCAGCCAGCGGGGAGCGCGCTGGGGCGAGCGCTCCTGCTCTCCCCGACGGGCTCCGGAGCAAGAGAAACGCCTCGCAGGGAGAGGGACTCTCCTCCATCCATCCACAGGCTCTGCGAAGGGATTTCAATAATTATATTTATATACTCCCCTTATCAGCGAGAGCAGCCATTATGTCTTTTATCACCACGGCGGCAGAATCTGCACGAGGGCAATTGATAGGGGATGAAATATTTGCTGCGACGGCTGAGTATAAAGTGCCTCCCTCCGCGGTAAGAATAATAATTGTAATACTTAGCTCTCGAAGTGTTAAGCTCTGGCATCAGGACCCTGTGGAAAGCAAGGAGCCACTCACAGGGGAAGAAACAGCCCCTCCAGCAGCAGAGAAGCACCCTGAATTTTATATACACCTCTCAGCCCTAGCATCGGTGAACCTGAGAAAGGCTCTGGCCATCGGCCACCGCAGGGCTGTGCCAATGCATGGCCGGAGCCTGCAAGGACACAACAGCCCACAAGAAAAAGGCTCTCTAGAGCCATGCTTGCGAGGCTTACCCCGAATTTTCCTCACATCAGACAATTCTGCTAATGTTACAAATTCCTCCGACATTAGATAGTGACCGCAGAGATGCTGCGCGCGCGGGGAAGAGTCCCCAGCCTGGCTTTCCCCCACCACTGCTGGGAGATTATTCACAGGGGAAAAAAGCAAATATCCAAATGAGCATCACAAATTGCAAAACCATCTGCCAAAGGTCTCGGCTGATACTATCGGCCGTCCTTAAGCTCGGTGATAGACTTAGAAGCCAGACAATGAAAACGCAATTGATTATTTGAAGAGTGACTCACTGGTGTAATAAGGATGGATTACTGGGTGGGGTGGGGGGAAGAATGTCTTTGAAAAAAAAAAATAAAAGACTGCAGATTGACTTTTTAAAGGCGAACAGAAAGGAAACAAAACCCAAGAAAAACTCCTGAAAGCACTGAACAGCCCTCTACAGGGGAGAGCAACGAAGAGGAGGGCAGCGCTCGGCGGGTGTCAGCTGAATAGCTGCACCCTGGCCCCCTCCAGCTGAGGATCTCGGGTACCAGCCTTTATCCACCCAATTCGGCTTTCTTTCCAAATTGGTGGCCAGGAGCTTTTTCTTTCACATCGCACCTCGCTCGTGACAAAGGCCTGATGCAAACCCTCTATTAAAGGAGTAGGAGTTTTCCCTCACCACCAAACATGTGCCACGTGCCCCAGGTAGGCGATGGCAGTCACCGGCTCTGCAGGGGGTCGGTGGGATGCATCCTGCAGGGAAAACGGACTCTGCACGCTCCTGTGGGGCTGGCAAGGAGGACCGAGAGGGCCGAGGCTGCAGCAGGGCAGCAAAACCCAATAAGTAGACAGGGATGCCAAGGGCAGGGCTGACAGCTTGGCTTTGCGTGCCACGGGACCAATGCAACCATTCATCCCCCACCTTCCCCTCTCCTTGCACCAGCTCAGCAGACACTTCAATGACCGATTTAACCCACTCCCCTGGGCTCAGGTGGATGCACAGGGAATGCAGGACCTTCCGCATCCAGCAGCGCTGAGCTGTTAAATGAGTTCATCCCATCCCACTAAATCACACCCTTTGCAGCACCCAAATCCGTAACCGCTGCCTCCAGCACTGACAGCTGTTTGCTTGAAGAAGATCCCCACTGCAAGCTAATCCATCCCGCTTCCGAGTTTTGCGGGTCTGTCTCGGGCAATTCCATCCCAAAAGGCTCCGTGAGGGAGCTGCGCTTTGCCAGTGCACGGCAGCACAGCCCCACAGCCGAGGAGCCAGGAAAGTGCTCGCGGCCGTCATTCTGCCTTATGGATGGCAAACCCACTCACTCACACCAGGCTGATAACATTTCACTCTTTGCATACCAAGAAGCAGCTGTAGTCATTTTTCCAAAAACTTAGTGCAAAAAAAACCCACCAACTTTTTAAAAGATTTGTTTAGTCTAGGAGTAAAATATCAGATAAAGTCAAAATTTGGTGTTTGTCCGCTCTGCCCCCTCCATCATCAGTGTCATTCACAATCACTCCAGAAACAGAACAAACCCCCCAAACCAGCCCAAAACCCACAGCAGCTTATTAGTGGTTCTTCACCCCATTCATAAAACTACCATTGCCCAAGGCTGCTTCAAAACAGACAGAAAACGTACCCATGCTGCACTTTCTCTAGGAGAAATTCTGCTTTTTTGGCTTTTGCCAGCAGCTCGGCTGTGATAGAGCGGGGCAGAGGCCGGCAGCAGAGCAACTCCAGTTACAGCAGCTGCAGACTAGGGCTCTGTGTTCAGCTGAAATTTAATCAAGAAGTGTCTCAAACTCCTTTGAGTTCTTGCAATACAATCCTGAGTGGCTTGTAAAGGATTTCAAACAGGCTCCCCGGGCTTGCCCGGATACAAGTACATACCTCACCTGCTCTTTTGTTGCATTGCATACAAAAAATTAAAGAATTTATTTTAGGCTTTCCGCCAGGGACAACACTGCCTCCAATATTGTAATGCTCTGTTAAAGTGGATATCGTGTCTCCCAGCCAACACAAACAGGATACCTTATCAGTCTCGGCTGTTTTAAGTGCTGTTTCAGCAGCAGGGCATGAAGATGTGGAAGGGACAGGCCAAAAAATTGGTTGGGAGTCCCTTAAATGCAACTGTGCGCTCAACACTTACATAAAGACGAATTGTCCCAGGGCAGGATAAAGTTGAAAACCCCACGGGGATGCCTACTCTCAAACCCACCCAAACTCCCACCCTGATGGCCTGGCTGCCCCTCGGCAGAGACCCTGCAGGGACGGTGGCAGCAGCACGAGCCATCACTAGTTACCCTGCCCTTTCCCTGCTGCCACAGGGGTTGAAAACTCAAGGAACACCACTTTCAAACACTGACACAAGTGCTTAATCTCACAGGTGTAAGTAAATAGGACAGCTGAAGTCATTTATGCCAAGCACAGTGCATGCTCCACCACCCTCCTGAGCTGAGCTTCAGTGCGCAGAGCAGCCACCCATCCCGAGTCACCCTGGGCACAGAGGCTGACGGACACAAACTTTATCAATGAGTAACCTGGCAGGGAATGACATCTCCTTTCTGAACTGCTTACAACAGAAAAAAAAAAACAAAAAAACAAAAAGCAAAACCCCAAAAACCATTAAAAACAAGCTGACGATACCAATCCATTTGTGAAAGGCTTTAAAATCAGCAGACAAAACCCACCTTTGATTTTTTCGCATCCCTTCCACCAGGACAACAGCATCCTTGCAGACAGGTGACTCCCGCCCATCCCTGGGGACAGGCACAGGTCCCCTGGGGACAGCAGCCTGCTTGTTCCCTCCATGGCCCCTCAGGGACTCACCTCCGGAGCACCGGGACAGACCGCACCGGCTGAGTTTTGCCTATTGCAGCAGGTTCCCCACTGCAAAATGAAAAACTTGATAAAACCCACTGGGCCCAGTGCAGTTCGATGCAGCAGCGATGCGAGCTGCCCGTTCAAGATAAGGTATTGCTATTCTCGCATCTCCAAAGCCTTTCAAATAAACATGCAAGGAAATGTGGAATATCTGAATCCTAAAGGAGAGAGAGGCACAAAGCATGTTATTCATGAAAGGGAAAAGCTGGGAGCCTGTGTGTGAAAGATACATAACCTATGAAAAATGCTGAAAACATATGGAAGCAATAATCTGTACTTTTTCTTTTTTTTTGAAAGTAGAAACAAATGCTTCAGAATTCAGTGTTATTCGTTCACGTGCTGCATTACAAATATTATTGTTTCTGCTCTCTGGATGAGGCACTAGGCATCAAACCGGAGACCCAAACGCGCCCCAGGATGCGTACGCGTGCCAGCTGGGATGTCCCTCCTGCGGGCAGGGCCAGCGCCAGGAGAACATAGACTGAGGCTCCAAACACACGGGAGAGCTTCTCATTGCACGGGCAGTCCCGTCTGCTGCTCGCCACACATGAGCAGATAACGTCCAGAGCACTGGGAACTGGACAAACACACAAAGAAAATAAACAGCCACTGCCACTAGCAACTCCTTGCCTACAGTCAACAAGGCAGAGACGGGAGTTGCAAAGCGACCTATCCACCATCACCCGGCAACCTCAAATATCTCCAGGCTTCTGGTCAACCACCTCATTTACCAGGTCACCATCTCACAACACACATCTCCTCTTTTTCCTTGTCCATCAGCTTAGCCTTGTCTATGGGTTTTTGTGATCCAGTGGTCAACTGCAACCCTTTGGGCTGATCCTGTATCATCTGGGATCCCCAGGTGGTCTCTCCTGGGAAGCTGGAAAGTTTACCCTTGCAGATGCGCCCAGATCCGACGAGGCCAGACATGATCAGACTTCTGTGGGACTGGCCACAGCAGATTACAGTGAGATGCTGAGTTATGGAAACAAACAAATGCTCGAAACAGCTGTACGCACCAAAACTTCACTTGTTAATATGGAATATTACGGAATATTAAGTCAACGGTCATGTAAATAGTTGCCCTGGAGGGTAAGGGCCAGGCATTACGTGCTGTACAAATACACGCTGCCGATATTAAGACCATGATACGTGACAGGGACGCATGAAGAGAAGCAGATCTCTTCCCCAGCAAAACGTGATTTTGAGGGACAAAGATTACACAGCATATGCAAGAAAAAAAGAAACTCCAGGAAAAGATGTAAAACACAATCTCACACTGAAATGAAAAACCCAGTAAGCCAGTCTTTGTCTTTATGTCATGTTTATTACTGTTATTTAAATGCTTCTGCAAACCAGAAGAATAACTATGGCAACAAAGACTTCTCCAAAGGTTTTCAGACACTATTTTTAAAATTATCTTATCTGTCACAGCATCTGAATGCCTCCTCTCTGAAATCAGCCGCACGCCACTGCCTCTGCAGGCTTTGCAAACCAGGTGGTACATCCCTCCTCCTCGAACCAGAGCTCAAACACGGTCTTGAGATTTAGGTGTCCTGCATCTACGGTTTAGCTGGTGGTTTTGGAAGAGAAGGTAGAGAGCAGGGAACAGCAAGGTCTGTTGAACTGCAAGAGTATCGTTTTTTGCAAGGCTTTCTCAAGGAGCAAACAAACCATGCCTCTGTGTGCTAAACACATGCCAATCTCCCAACGCGAAGGATCCGCTATTTTAAATACAGTACTAAGGCTGTAATTTTACTTCGCCCAGAGTAAATCTGAAATTAGTTCTTCACAGTAGGCTTAACAGCAGCAAAAGCCACTCGCTCCCTTCCTGGAGCTGCCAACCATTTGTCACCTTTAAGGTTTGCATATTCACACTAATTGCACCAGGACTAGGTTATAAATTCCCTTCCCACCCCCTGGACCACCTCCCTCGCAGGCTTTTCTCCTCAAGACATTATGCAAAAGACACTCCTAATGGCTATTCATTCACCAAACTCCAGTGACAGCTTTATTTAATGCCAAAGCTTGTTAACAAGCTGAATGGCATCAGTTTAATGTAATGCAGATCTGATTAGAAAACAGCAACCGGGCTCCTAAGGAGTTGGGAGATTTTTATTGAATTTGATTTCACTTTTTCCACACAAAGCCACCTTTCAAGTATCGACCGGTATTAATGAGGGTTTTGTTATGTACACCCAATTTTCATCCTCCAGACCGCAGCCCACACAGGTGAACTTTTCAGTCCTTACGTACTTTATTGACAACCTACCATAAAAGAAAGCGATGCAATTAGAGGAAGGAGTCATTTTGCTGTTCAGGCCACGAGAAATTGGGGGTTATATCAGTTATAGTTTGATAGCTGCATCCTCACAGACTTCGCGCCCAAGGATGATGGAATTCAATTTTCAATCTTTTCAGACAAACCACTCACTTTCTCCTCTTTGGGGCTAAATGATGTAAAACTGAAAATTGAATTTCTGCCTTACAACAAGAGGCAGAGGTCTGTGGCACGCAGGAGGTCCGAGAGCTTCGAGGGGGTAAGATGAAGGCAGTGGGCTCCAGTTTAACTGTGTAACACCGGGTGTTTCCAATTCCTTGCTTCCACCAAAATAGTATTAAATATGCCAACACTTTTGCAGGATGATTCACTCACTACCTTGAATTTGAGATTATAATTTCAGAGCAAAATTAAGAAGATTCAAAAAGAAACTCTAAAACCAGGGACAAATTTTAATTACTTAGCAATCCCCTTTCATCATCTTTTTGCACATCACCTACCATACAGAGACTGGTTTTATTCTGAGAACAGTTTTGCAGAAGACAATTTATTTTCGAGTGGTTTCCCTGGCTCAGGAAGCATGCATGTGCTTCCAGGAATGATAAATTCAACCAACACTCAAAGCCATCTCCCCATCTGAGAAAAGTGGCTTTTAAGGGAACGTACGGGCACAGAAATCTTTGGCGTCTAACAAAGCAATTTGCCTGCTTGATGGAATAGCTGCACAGATCACACCTAAAATCACAGGTAACTAGAAAATGCACAGTCCTGCATAATTACGTACACGACAATGCCTGTATCAGCAATGGTTTCAGCGCCTGCAAGCTTATAAATTCTTGTCCTTCTCCCTAAAGCATATCACCAGTTCCCATCTTTGAAGCAAAAAAGTCCCATTTACATTTATCAGCAAAACTCTGCTATTAAAGGATTATAAAAAGGCTTACAAATCCCTAGTGGTTAATTGATCTGGGTTTGTATCCTTAATCTGTGGATTTCCTTGCAAACCCTTGTTTTCTTCCAATCTCACCCTGCACGTTAAGGTGTCGGTGAGCATCCCCAGCAGGAGCGGGCTACACCGCCCCATGCGCAGAGGGCACAGGCTCCCGAGCGTATTTTCAACCTACAAAATTACTATTAATAATTTGCCTGCTTACATGTCCCTGGCATTAAGAGACCACTGGCTAGTAAAAAATGAATGTGCTTCCTCTCTATTGTGTTCTGGCAAACAGGTTGCCTTTATTTAATTGCCTAATTACTCTTATATCAAGGCAATTAAAGGTGAATGCATGTGCAGGAGGGCTCTCGGCTTGTCCAGTCCTTGGTGTAAGGTAACTTGGTGTAAGGTCTAACTTGGCATTGCCTGCTTGCTCAGCTGGATGCACACCCAAAGCACCCATACCCACAGGGCCCCATCGTTCTCCTGCCCCAGGGGAGGTAACCCCTTCCTTCCCAAGAAAAGGTTGCTGCAACAATCCAAGCAGTTTTAGCCAAAATCCTTGCCCGTGTCCGGGGTCCCTCAGAAAAGGGCAGCCAGGAGACAGCTACGGGTGGCCCTGGCAGGCTAGAGCCTCCTGCTCCACCTCCTCCTGCACGCAGATTAGCTGAGTGCCTCTTCTGCTGGGCTGGTTGGCCTTCGATGGGATGCTATCAAAATTTGCCTAATTTTCCAGAAGCCGCTGGATAGTTGCATCCTCTGACACAATAAAACTCAAACCACAGCACCCTGCAAGTCCTTGAAGCAGAGAAATAGCTTTGGTGACCACCCCTTTTCTTATCCTACAGTTGAAAGTTCTCTTTGACACTTTTAAGCATCATGAAGCGCCTCTGTGACAACGCCTGCTACCCCAAACTTCAGCTGTGAGGAAACCTGAGGCAGCTCAGGAAAGCATTTATAAGCCCTGAAAAGACGACAACTCAGGGGTGACCTTATAAATCTATTAACGCACACGTGGCAGATTCAGATTACAGGGAGGGTATCAAGAGACCACAGCTCCTGCAGCCCAGGAGGAAGAGACACCTTCACCTTCTGAAGGTCTGAGGTGGGACGTGGTGCACTTGGATGTGCCACCAGCACCAGGCTGGAGGACCACAGCGAGACCCGCCTGCTGCCACGCATCCCTCGGGACAGACCTCAGCCCACAGACCCCGTCCCACCACACCTCGGAGCAAACACCACCAGGAACGACGATTTGCAAGGCTGAAGCTTAAGATACAACTCAATGTGAATAAATCAATGCCCCTCCTCGCTCTGAACCCGTGCTTTAATCTGCTGAGACGCAGCTCCAAGAAGTAGGGCAGAAGCTGGGAGGAGCGCAGCAGATGCTGGAGAAAAGGGCATACCCTATAAAATAAGGTTAAAAGGTTGCCAAGGGCTCCCTGGCTTACTAAGTCTGTGCACCAGCTCCCGGAGCCCACAGCCCAGATTTAATCTCGCCAAGTCCCAGATCGCCCATGAGCAGGAACTCATTTCTAGACAGCACAATGTGGGGAGGGGAGAAGGGGCTGATCCCACACGAAGCCAGGGCTCGCTGTGCCTCGTAGGCACCAGCGCCGTCCGCTTTGTAAAGCAACACAACAGAAATAGCCAAAAATACTTGTTCATTCTCACACACACCCCATCCATTTTAATAGCTAAATCTCTGCTTGGCATCACTGAGAGGGGACAAACCCATCGTGGGCTCGCAGCGGGAGGCAGGAGTTTCACGCAGCGGTTTGGTGCAAACCACCCAGATCCCCTCCTGCCCCGATCCCCCGGTCCCGGCCCAGGCTGTCCCCGCCGGGCAAGGGCAGCTTCAGCCCCCGGCACGACGCGGGGCAGCAGGACGAGCCCCTGAGCGCAGCGGGGAGCGGACAGGCTGCGAGGCGGTCATCACCGAACTAGTTACCCCGGTCCCAGGTGGGGATGCTGCGCGGCGCAGGCACACCTGCGTGCTGCTCGGCGAGGCTGGAAAACCCACCCGTGTCTCGACAACCACCAGCCAGGGTGGGCAACGCTTTCAGAGAGACACAAGTGCTCCCCAAAAAAAGCCCCGCCTGCACCCTGAACGTAGCGCAGAGCTGGGAGGGAGCCGCAAAACCCTGCGAAGGGAGAGCCGGAGGGAGGTCCATCGGCGTCCCGCTGCCCTCGGGGGGCGATGGGACGCGGCGGGGGGCCGGGGGTCTCGCCGGGTCTTACCTCCACTTGTGCAGGGCGAAGCCGGGACACTGGTCCCCGCAGGTGTTGCAGGGCTGGCCCCGCTCCGGCTCCCCCGACGCCGTCAGCTGCAACAAAGCGCAGGGGTCAGCCCCGGCCCCCAGCTGCGGGACAGGGGGGCCTGGGGGACAGGGGACATCACCGGGGCGGGGGTGCACGCCCGGGGGAAAGGGGGTACCCGCACGGCTGGGAGAAGGGGCGGGGAGGGAGCACGGCGGGGCTGGAGCGGGGACGCACCCGGAGAAAGGGGCGCTTGGGGGTGGCGGGAGGGGACACACAGGCACCGCACCGGGGGCGCAGGCGGGCGGCGGGACGGAGCCACAGGTTGGAGCGGAGCGGGGGTGCGCACCCCGCCGGGACAGGGCGGGAGACGAAGGGAAACTCCCCCCCCCCGGCACTCACCGACCGGCCGGAGAGCCGCTTGCGGGAACCGCGGCCGAACATGGCAGCGCCGCGCCGCGCTCCGCGGAGCCCAGCGCAGCCCAGCCCGAGTGCGCGGCAGCGGCCGCCCCGGCCCGCCCCCCCCGGCGGCCGCCCCTCCGCCGCGCCGCGCTCCCGCCCCCTCAGCCCGCCCCTCGGCCCGGCAGGCACCGCCCCGGGAGAGCCCGGCCGCCCCCCCGCCCCGGGCCGCCGGCTCCGAGCGCCCAGCTGCACCGCAGCGCCTGCTGTCATCACTCCGCTTCAGAGTTAACGACCCTCCCCGGGCCTTTCCCGGCATTGGCTGTTGTCCCGCCACGCTCGGGGAGCACAGCGCTCAGGCAGCCCTGCCCGGCAGCGCAGTGCACGCCTAACTCTCCGGAGCACGAGTGTTCACAAAAAACCTGAGCTCTGAAAGAGCAGAGAGGAGATTCTGCAGCGCTGAAGGGGCACACGCTGAAGTTACAGCTCTGAGCACGTCACAGCCTGCGCTGCGCAGGGGGCTTTTACTGTCACAGGCAAAGGCAGGGAGCAAACAGCCTGGGTTCCTGCTGGGCTTCTGTTCCCTTCCTCACGGAGAGCAGATTTAGTCCATGAACACTAGCAGGGTGCAGGAGAAACACAGCCATGTGAAATATATTTGCAGCCTGGGATGCTGGACCAGGACACAAGGCACCTGTTACACCCCTGGTGCCCACAGTCCTTCCAGAGCTAAACATGGGCCAGTGGGGCCAGGAGCCATGGGGCCAGGAGCCGTGGGGCAGCCTGTGCATCAGCCTGCTCTTGTCGTTTATACAGCATGCTACAAAGGGATCCCCACGGCCAACAACCAGCCCGTACCCCTGGGGGTTTGCAATCAAACAGCACATCTGGCACAAGGCAGAGCAAACTGAAACACGGGGAGAAGGGGGAGCGGCAAACATGCTTCGCGGAGCACGGGGGTCCTCAGAAACTTGTCCCCAGTGGGGATGGAGCAGCTTCTCCATTAGCACTTCACAGCTTCACCCGTGGTCGTGGTTGTTCACAGATGCTGTCATCTCCTTCCCCTCCTTCCCTGCCTCTTTGTTCCTTTGCCTTTCTGCCTCACAGCTGGTTAAAACCGTAATGCTTTGATAAATTTTTTTCATTTGATCAGTTCTCATTTTTGTCAATTTTTCACTTATATCTTCTGAAATGAGGCTGGGAGCTGTGTGGTTGCCTTTTGAAGAGTCTCAGGCAAAAAGTTTCAGGGAGATTTTCACTCTTTCTTCCCATAAATGTTGGGCTTTCTTAAAAAACAAACAAACAAACAAAAAAACCCTCAGGGAATTTTATCATGGAGAAAATTTTCTTTTTCATGGGCTTTCTTCATGGCAGTGGGAAAAACATCCCTCCCTCCTCTGTTTTCCCGTGGTTGCTATTTTTACCCTTCCAAAACCCTCCAACTTTCCTCCATTGCTCCCTTCTGCCAAATTTCCTCACCATTTTCCTTCTCGGTTTCTCTCCGTGTTTCCAGCTCATACAAATGCACAAATATGTTAGAAACTCTCAGGGAAAGAGGTAATCTCTTCAAATACATACATGTTTCATCACACAGTGGGCAACTGCTTGCAGGCTGGGGTTTGACCTCATATTAAAACATCCTTACCTATATGTATCTAATATTGGACACAGTAGTGTCAGGGTGCTGAGTTACTGTTATCTCTACTGAAGGTCAGCGGGATTTCAGGGAACAAGCATCGTGCAGGAGATGGCCTGAAATTCTCCAGCACTTTGGGTGTCTTGCATAAGATTCAGAATATTTAAAACTCCAATTAAAACTGCCAAAATAAAAGCATTATTGGATACAGGACTTATAACAAGACTCAACGTGCTATGGGAAATGCTTTAAAGGTGACCTGCAAATCCTTTTTAATTGCTTTGCTGTTGCAAGAGATGCTGTGTGCCCTCAATAACAGGGCTGGTGAGGACATCTGCTATAAGTTTAAAACAGCAAAAGTAAGTCAAAGTTGGAGGGTAAATTCCTTGGAGGTGTGGCTGTGCTGAATCACGGCTCCAGTCTTCTGATGAAGAGGCAGGTCCTAAATGGCTTCTCAAAACAGGGCAAGCTGGTCCCCTCCCTCCGTCCCAAGCTCTCCATGGGGCCATCAAACTTGCTTGCCACCCTACATGGCTTGTGTCCTCCAGCCCTATTTCAGTAGATACTGCAGATGCTGGTGGGTGACTCTTCAATACACAGGCAAAAGGCAGGGAAGGCAGGGAAGGCTCCGAGCATCAAGACTTGCACCCACATGTTCGAAAGGAGAGGGAAGAGGAGGGCTCAGCCTGGGAGCGCAGAAGATGCAGCTAAGAGGGGTGCTCATTGCTTGTGCCCTGGTGTGCCTGGAGGGCGATCTGGGGAAAGCACGTACACCCAGAGCCATAAAAATACTCAGGTACCAAAGATCCCAATGGAGTCAGGTCCTTAGTGATTCCTAGGCATCTAAATATCTCATGGGGACAGCAGTTTCCCTCTGGCCCAAGACATCCAGGACAAACAAAGGGCTAGTCAGGAGGACTCGATCCACGTTTTCGGGATGCTCAGATGCTGCCTCTCCATAAGGAAACAGCCAGGCCAGAACATCATCTCTGGGATGTATTTGGGAAAGGGAGGGGAGACATTATCTCACTAGCCTGAACGCTCCTCTTCTCTTTCCTCCCCCAGAAAAGCTGCCAAGGGTAAAGATCTCTCAGGAAATAAACTCCCACTCCCTTGTTCTCACCATGTTCAAAGGGGATGATGCACACATCCTGGCATGGCTGGGCAGGCAGGGAACAGCAACGCAGCTCTAGCCCTACCTGCGCTACCACGACAGGTACTTTCAAAAGGGGGTTTTATATTTTTGATTTTATAAATATGTAGATCTTCCTCTCGAGAGGAGACAGACTCAGCTTGGAGGTGGAGGGTGTCAGATACTGCTGTCAAATAGGCTCAGAAACAGAGACACATGGATAATATATGCCAGACAGTTTGTCTGACAAATTATTGTTTCTGCTGTCACTTAAATTGTTCCGTACGTCATCTTCCCCTCCCATTTCTGTTTCAACCAAACCTACCTAGAGATGACACTTCTTCCAGCTTTCTCATGACTAAACCAGTTTAAAACACGGTTTTCTCCGTTCATGCACTGTGAGAAGGACCCCATTCCCTTTTGAAGTTATGGATGGTGGAGAGGAGGGAAGTGACAGAAATGTTCTTCTTTTCCTGCTCCCTGTTGTACCTGATATTACAGAAATAATTACGATTAAAATCAGAGAGCTCAGGGAAAGGTAAAACGCAGCTCCTGCGTTAGTTCCCACTAACGGGGTGGGTGGTGCAGGGGCTGCCGTGGGATCTGTGCAGGAAAGCAGCCCAGGACGCAGGGCAGGCTTGTCTGGTCACAAGCCCTGCAGAGCATCTTAGTCCAACATGCCCATTGTGCTATGCCTCCTGGTCAGATAAGTGCCCTTCTGCAAGCAAATTCAGCCTCTGGCAGCAGAAGGTGGAAAGAAGAAACCCATGCTGCTGCAGAGCTGTTCTGCTTGCCCGGTCCCAGGGTATGTGCCCAACCTCGCAGCTCTGCTGAGTCTCACCTTGTAGCGTGCCCCACCACTGCACGTGGAGGAAAGGAGATGCCATTAGGCCTCTGCTCTCCCCCATGATCTCCATCCCCTTTGGGACACTAGCTTGAGCAATAGCAGCAGTGAAGTCAGTTGTGCCCAAGCCCAGTGGGCAGTTCTTACCACCCTGGAAGAGGAGCTGCAGGTCTGCAGTAGTTGCAATCAGAGGATGGGAAATATGGGGACAACTTGTGCCACTAAAGACCATGGAGTCTCTGCCTCCAGCTCTGGCCCAGCACTTCTGTTAGCTGGCAGACAACACTTTTGTGTACTGAGCCAGGAAAATTTCCTAGTCTTTCCAGGAAACTGCTCCCAGCTCTTCTATCCTGCAAACCATGCCTCATGTTAGGAAATCACCTCCAAAATACCTGCAGAAAGCTCTTTGCATCCCTGCATCAGCTCTGACACCCCCATGCCTCCTACGGTCCAGCCCTGACTGTCAGCACCAGGGCAGCAATACCACCAACAGAAAACACCGGAGTAAGGCAGAAAGCAGCTCTCATTTTTTCTGCTGGACATTTTCCCCTTCGACCATGTCAGGGTGAATTTGACTGTTATGGACCGAGTCGGTCCCCTCGCAGTTCCTCCTGCCAGCAGCCTGCGCAGGTGAATTACAACTCAACGTGAATCCTCTTGCCATCTAGTACCCTGAAGGTAATAAATGTCTGACTGTTATTACGCAGTTATTGTCTGAAGCTTTTCAACAACAAAAGGAGATCTTAAAAAATGCCTTTAAGTGCCACAGCTGCTGAAGGAGTGTGCTAGGGACCAGGCATCTATTTTACTGCATAGTTCTTCCACCAAGCCTCCCCCTTCCTGGGTAAACGTGCCCTCATGAGGGTCTTTTAGGAGGGAAACAATTCAGTGTTTCCGCTCATTCCAGCTTCGAGATTTGCAATTACTGCAGGCAGAAAAGATTGTGCATAAACCCCAGTTTGAGGTGGGGATATGGAATGTCAATCTGTGCTGTGTATAACAGGAACCCAGGCCGGGATGAATCATGCTATGTTACTTCAGTTTTAAATTTTTTTTGCACTGCGTAGGTTTTTCTAGGACATATTCCATCAGGCACATACCGGTCAAATTCACTTTGAACATTTATTACACTGTTAGTCTGTGGTACACACACTTCGGATCAGAAACAGTAACAAAGTGGGCTTAGCAACTTAACAAAACCCTTCCATCATTTCTGCAGATCGCCATATATTTTCTGAGTGCTCTTTATCACAGCCATTTGACTACTATTTTTTTTGTTAGATCTGTCAGTTCTGAGGTATTTTGATTAAAACCGCACTGAGTAATTTCACCTTTTTTCCTTCATCAATACAGTAATTTGTAAATATCCCAGGAATTTTTTTTTTTGTACTCCCACCCAGGAATGCAAATGGCCATTATGTGCTCTCCAAGGTATCTCCAAATAACCCTTCTCCTTTTAACCTTAGGATTTTATTGCGTTAGTTGCTAGGTAACTGATTAAGATTTATAGCCATCTATTGTTAATTTTGAAGGCAGTCTTCAATTTCCCTGTAAACAGCATTTGGGAGTTGGAGTCCACACCAACAAAAACTTGCAGCCCAGTCCCACTCCGTGGAGAGGAGCACCTGCTATGAAACGCAGAGCCAAGTGGATACATAAAGATTATGCCTTCCCCCCCCCAAAAAAGGGCCCAGCCCCTCTCAAACCGGGCAGGCTGCGCACTGCTGGGGTGCTGGAGGGACCCCAGGCTCCCCTGGCCTCCAGTGCCGGCGCAGTGAAGTGTCGGCGCTGAGGCACGGGCTGAGCTGGGCGTTGAGCGCATCCCGGCTGCTGCCCCGCTCCCCTCCCTCCTGCTCCTCTTCCAGCCCCCTCCTCGTCCCTGCAGGCTGTTCCTCACTCCCTGAAATGACAGCGCTGCAGCTTTTTCCCAGAACTGGATTTCTTTGCTGTCAAGCTCAAGACTCCCCAGGCACAGCTCTACCTCGCCTCTCTTTGAGGAGAGGTGGGTGGTAGATGGCCCTGGTTCATGCAGTTCCTTAATGACTCTCAATTTGAGGCTAAACAAAGCAATCAAGTGGGGCTCTGCCAATTTGCACAAAACCTCCTTGCACTATAGCAACAAGTAATTTTCTGCTATCCCCCCTCAATCCCTAGAGCTCTCTTGCAATCCAGCAGAATTATTTGCTTTACACTGTAAATTCACACTCCTTCCACGCTACTTTTACTTTCCAGGACCGTTCCTGAAGATGAGGAAAACCAAACCTATTTGGGGTAACTCGCAGAGAGGCAAGTGTCAGCTGCCAAGGCAGGAGGTGAGCCGTCAGGAGCGAAGCCGTCCTGCCCTTCGCTTGCAACGGCACTGGAAGCACCACAGATGTTGTTCAGTCACATTAATCATGCATTGGCCATCCCACGGGTGGAAAGGTCCTTCTATTTATTTTTTTAAAAGCTGCTTTATTGTCTCTTCTCGTTGAGGAAAAAGAAAATAGCCTTTGTCTTCCTGTTTCACAGGATTGACACCTGCTGATAAATAGGGGAGTGAGATACCTGACAAAACCAGACTGCCAGCGGTTGTGGCGGGGCGCTAGCTCAAATCAGGCAGAAATTAGGTAGCTGCTCTGTAGCTGCTCTAAGGGAAAATTCAGAAAATTATGTCTATGGTCCCTGAGACACCAGAAATGGTTTCTCTTCTGGCCACCAATGTTGTCAGGTTTTACATTTGTGCTATTTTTACCTGCTGGAGATACCAGTGCTTTAGCCAAGGCAAACAGCCCAGGACCTACCTGCTGTCTAAAGCTTCCGATATTCCCCAGTTAAATGTTTCCATACATTTAGGCTCTTGAAAGGCCCAGGCCATTAGGAGCGATCACATGGGAAAATGCTATTGGTGAAATACGAATGCAAGTCATATCTGGAAAGCTTCACGTACCCCTTGCACAACGTGGAGGAAAGCTGATGAAGAGGAGGATATAATCAGATTATCTCGGGCGCCTAAGGAAGGCAGCCTCTCCCAGGCGGGCACGCAGCTCTCGGGGGTTACCCCAGGTGAGCTACGCACCAGCACAAGGCACACCCGCTGCGCTTTCCACGTAGAGCGGGATGAAGCTGTAGATGTTGACAAGAGCTGTTGGAAAGGCTTTAGGACACCCCACTTAATGCAATTCGGTCAGCAGAACTTAGGAACATCTCTAAAAAATGTATCTGAAGGGCAGCATCTCTCCTTTTGCCCCAACTGGATGGGGACAGCAGCTCCAGTGAGAGACAGCAGAGCAGTCTGCTGTAATGCCCTTGGCTGAGGTTTCCTTAGATCATCTGTGCCACTGATCCAGGTGGATTGTCCCCCGAGACACCTGGATTTGAAGAGACCCTGTATGCTCAGGAATCCCCCGGGAAGAGAGCAGTGAAGGAGAGAGGAAGACAGCGAAGTCTTTCAGCAGCTGAGCCCCAGCGCAGACGGGAAGAAAGGCCGCTGGCTTCTGCTCTCACAAGGCAAGGCTTAGACTCCCCGTGTTATTCCCCGCTGCTGCCAGGAAGCAAACCTCCGTGGCAACTGCTGAACTACGCCTCCTTCCAGCAGCTTGGCCCACGCCATATGCGGTTTATTATTTCAGAGCTCAGTTATTTGCCAGTTCAGCTAATGCGGGTATGTTTTATCTGTAGCTGCATTTTCTCAAGCAGGGCTAGATTGCCACCAGTGGGTACGTGTTTGTTCTAGCCAAGCTCCGGCAAGGCGCCAGCCTCAGGGGCAAGTGCACAATTGCGTGCTCTGAACACCACAAATCTGGCCCCTGCTCCAAAGGGCTGGTCAAACCTGAGACCTGAAGTTGAGACAACTTTATCAGAGGAGCCCAAGCCATGCATGAGGCCAGAGCTCCAGCCCCTGGCAGTATCTGGTACCTGCTTGCATCCTTGGCTGCAGGCGGCTTCGCTCCCACCTACGGGGGGAATTACAGAGGCATGGGAGCAAATAAGCCCCCGCTCACATTTGCCAGTCACTAAGACCTTTACCGCAGGTCTGCCTGCACAGCAGCTAACCTGGACACGTTTGTTCTTGCCAGTTTGCAGGGAGCCGTCCCCACGTCCGTGCTACCGTGAGCCGGAGCAATTAAAGCATTTCACAGCAAATACTCTTTCCTGCGTGGGGGTGGGGGGAGGCAGGCAGTAAGCAGTGAATAGCTTCAAAGAGAAAGGTCAGCAAGCCAGCAACGATGGATTAGTAAAGGACAATGCAGCAAAGACCTGATTAATTTAATTGCTCATCTGAAACGTAGTCATAGATTAAAGAAGGATGAAGAAATTATAAGCATATGAATGGAGCCAAGTAATAATTTTAAGGGAGAAAATACGCAGAGCCCTGCCTCCCCCTGCACCCTCTGCCCTGCATACAAAGGGGTTTGTATTCAGCGATTACTCCAGCCTTCTGGCTCTTGTCCTCACGCTGTCTTCTCAGAGATGGAGACACCACCTACCAACAAATGTTTAAGTAGCTGCAGCTTGATATCGCTGCTGGCGGCTCAGATTGAGCAGGAGCATTAAAGCTTGGCATGTGCTCGAGCCTGCGAGGGGATGTAATGTGGAAACCATTTGGGCTCCTATGCTCCCAGCAGAACTGAGGATTTCCTGGTGGAAATGGATTGACGTGCATGGCCTCAGCCTCTGCACTTCTTACCCAGCCACTGCCTTGAAGGACCTGAATCAGCTTCACAAAGGAGAAATGTATTTCTACCTTCCCTTGGCTTAAAATGGTACCTACATCAGATCTCCCTGTACTTACAGTCAACAGATCATGTCTCCAAACACTTCAGAAGTAATATTTATAACTAGAGAGAAGCAGAAGTAATTTCATGGAAAATTTCACAGGTTTGTTGTTTTTTTTTTTTTAATTGGAACAAACAAACCAAAAAACCCCCAGGAAATAAAGTATAAAAAGCATGTGGGTTAGGTCAAAACACTATTCTCTTCTCATTTTGATTTTTCAAAAACTGTGCCTTATGTTGGTAATATAAAATAGCTGAAAAATTAAGCCAACTTTGAAGTGGAAACTCAGACTCTTCTGTGAAGGCCAAAAATAACTTCTGAGCATTCTTCATCTTGCTATTGCAAAGAGAGGTCAGAAACTTGTCAACTAAATCTGCTTCTGGAAGGCTACAATTCCTATTGCCTGGATTACTCCAGCGCAGGCAAAAATACTTGGAAAATGCTGGAGTGAGACCTACAGGCACCACTTTTGGCCATCGGCTCCTTCCTCCTGCACAATGCAAGCTGGAGAGCTGCCTCCAGGAATTTGTACCGCAAAGGGACTCATCCCTTCCTACTAAATGACCAACAGCTACGAAGGTTAGAGACTTCTGGATGAACTCAAATGCATTTCTTAAAAAGACTTGATTTGAAGAGTTCTCCATTTGAAGAGTTCAAGTGACGGGAGAACTTACCACATGGGCTGAGCTGCTTCAACTGTTAATGACTCCAGGGTCTGGTTGAATTTCTGTGCCTTTGCCTGGTAGATAGGAGAACTGTCTCACCTCAACGCTGTTCCCCCAGCAGAAATGCTTTCTCTAAGTCAGCCCTCAATCGTCTGTTTGGGAAGAGGAGTCATGTTGGAAAGAGCCAACAGACCAGGTCTGGAAGTGCCTCAGTGGAAAATTGTCTTTCAAGCCCAGGCTGCCCTCCTTGGTCTTTTCTGCCTCTCCCCGTTTTTCAGTACAATTTTCAAAGCATGGCTATGCAGGAGAAGCTTTTCTAGCAAATATCCTGATTTAAGACTAGCTCCTTGAGATATGCGTTTCCAACAGCCTTCAATAAAATGCATTTTATTTTTCTATAGAGGAAAAAATGCCCATTATTGGGGCAGAAGGGAACTTTGAAGAGATGGAGCAATCATCTCTGTCTCTGGAGCAGTTAGTCCTCATAGGCCGTACAACGAGGCTGAAGAAGAGTGCTGTAATTTTCACAGAATAACTGGGTTAACTATGATTCAGGGGCTGTGCACAGACCCCCTGTTGGCTTAATTCCACAGCAGCCCACGTTTAAAGCCTTTGTAATCATTTATTAATGATAAATGATGGAAAAGAAAGACATCTTTAAGATACTCGTCATTTAAACTAAGAATCAAGCTTTTGAAATACCGTATGTTCTGTTTTCTGCATCTGACAGTGTTTTAGACAGCACGAGAAAGGTATCCTCCCCTCCCTCCTTTTGGATTAAAAACATAGAAGCTGAAAAAGGCTGGAGCTGCCAGCAGTAAGAGATCTGCTGCATTGTCTGAGACAAAGCAAGAGGAACATACAAGAGAGGGCAGAAAAATGCAACTTCTTCACTCTTACCTGCAGCCTCTGGGGCAGAGGTGATGTAAGACTCTGGCTACAGTTTGTTCCTTGGTTGCCCTCCTGGGAGCCGGTCCCCATGTTTGCTTCCTTTTAACCCAAATTTCTTCTACCTGAATTTTCTTGTGTATTTGATACTATTTTTTCAAACTTAGAAAAGTTGATTTTTTTTTTTTTTCAGATTTCTTTCAATAGCACTGCTAGTAGTGTGGGCCAGGTCCAGTATCACAGCTCATCCTTCAAAACCATTTGCAAAATGAACCGTTTAGCTCCCTTATCGTCCCATGGCTAGGAATGTCCCTGGTGCGTGGATGGCAGCACAGGGCACCTCTGAGATACGCTCATGTACGTTCTGTACCTCGGGCCATTCCTCCTCCGGACAGAAATCGGGGAGCATCAGTCTGTCCGACCAGCAGGGCACGAGTGGATGGCTGTGGCCATTCTCCAGGATGGTCCCTGGACCACAGACTCCAACGTGAGCTTGGGGCAGGGCTCCATATAAACAACATTATTGCCTTCCCTCGTTCCTTTTACATGGGACAATCAAACAAGGAACCCAAAGCTTGGAAATAAACACCAGCACAGAAAGGAATGTTTACCATTCAGTGTATTATTCCCTTGTGTACAAAGTATTTTGCCTCTATAATAGCACACAGGTATTGAAATATGATGGCAAATGCAGAAAGGCCATACAGACATGTCTTATGGGTCTTTTCATTTCCTTTTGAGTATAAGCAGAAAGAAAAGAAACACTGTACAGGAAAGTGCTTGCAAAAAAAACCCCCAGTTTGTAGAAAAATAATGACATTGATACATAAAACCCAGAGTTGTTTCCTGAACAAGAAATGTCTAGTGTCTCTGGTCCTCAAAGTCTGTTCCTATTTAATGAAGCCCATTAATGAACCACAGGATCAGTGCTCTATCATTTTTCCCTTATAGTTCATTTAATATTTTTTTAGGTTTCTCTTGCTCTGTTCATAGCTGCTATGAAACTATATGGTAGAAATGAATGTGTACAGGTCAAAATAATATTTCTTTTTATAAATAGCCATTCACTTCATTAGAGAAAATATAATAAGCCTGTACTTTCTAAGCACCACTGTTTCTTTCTAAAGTTCATAGTGCAATTTTCCCTTTTCCCCTACAGAAGTTATACATAAGCAATTATCGTTAAAAAATCACTATTCCATTACTACTCCTTTCCCCTTTCCCTTTTTCCTCTTTCTCTTTCCCTTTTCCCCTTTCCCTTTTTCCCTTTTCTTTTCTTTCACTTTGAAATGGTATTTTTGGCATTTTTCTCAGACAGGTAGAATTTATTATTTTTATGCATACATACAACATACAACGTTGGTGAAAAATTAGTCTAAGATATGATCATATCTACTTATGCGCTATTAAGCCAAAAACCCCAAATTATGGGTAAGAGTCTCATTCTTTCCTCTAAGTCTGAGTATCAATAAGAGCACCAGAGGCACACACAGAATAAGTGTAGAGCACCAGTTCTTTAGCTGCTGGACTGTAACACAGCCCTGCTTGCCTGAGATGCCTCCCAGCTGATGTGAATGCGTCGATCCCTGACTGTCAGGCTGACAGGTTTCACTCTGAAGGCTGAACATAGCCTGCGCACACGTGGGTTATGAATCCAGGGATCGGATCGTTTATCGTTGATCCGACTGTATTGGAACAGACTGATTACGCATCCTTGGGGAGCTCTGCACAAGACTCGCACAAGATCCTGAGGTTGGGTTTGTTAAATATCTGCATCCAAAATTGCAAGACTTAGCTGAAGTAGCAGAGAAGTCTCTTCAGTTTTCCAAACTGCTGGCGATTTTGTGCTGAAAAGCTTCCTTTCCATGTACTTTGTGCTCCTGGCTGCCCCAACATATAAGGTGATGAGGCAGCATCTTCCTATCGCTAAGTAACATTGTGGAGAAAGAGATAAGGGACATAGTCATAGACTACAAAAATAATCTGGTCACATCACCCCCGTTCAACGTGCTACGAAGCTCTGCAAAAACGTGGCGTGCCACAAGCGGCGGGCTATGTACAGGCAGGAGTCATCGCACAGCCGCGTTCTGTGCCTATGGGAGCTGTCTCCTCAATTTAAACTAAAAAAAAAGCCAGCGCTAAAGATCTGGTTGTACACGGGATGGCGGATAGGCAAGGAGCGCAGATGCCTTACCAGGAAGATCCGAAGCAACACAGAAGTAGGCGTAAAGCAGCCTGTTTTTGAGGGGGGGGCAGAATTATCTGTAAGTACAGAGTGATCTTGTTGAAACGAGGCAGAGCCGGCGCTGAAGCCTCCCTTTGCAGATGGTCTGCGAGTGAGTAGGAAGCCAGGGAAACGCTGCAGGTGCCTCAGTGGAGTCCCCCAGCCAAGAAGAAGGGGCGGCTTGGCTGGGCGTGCTGTCCCCCAGCACGCAGACCCCACGGTCCTCACCGGCCCCGCGGGGAGTCAACGCGGCAGGGATGCTTTCGGCTTCACGTTAGGATTTTGTGGCAACATCCGTAAGAAACTGAAGCGCTTCTCAGCACACAGCCCAGGGAAACATATGGCCCGATCAGCCTGTCTGAGATATGTTAATACCCCACTTCCAGATGGAGCCAGGAAGCACAGTGGCACATGCAATTAGGAGACAAATATATGTTTTTTTAAAAAGCGAGTTCACTTCAGAGCCCTACAAAAAAGGGGCTCGAGCGGAAGATCCATCTGCATAAATTTTCCTAAACCTGGGGTAGATCTTAATTTATTTGAATCGCCTGACAATTTTTTCTGCTTTCTTCCTTTTTTCACTGATAAAGGCACTGGATTAACTAAAACTACAGAGCATTAATAAATATCATGTTAGCACCAAACCAGTGCTTTTAGCACTGGCCACAGAGGTCATGTGAAATTCAAAACATACCTAAAAGATAAAGATTGCTAATGCAACTAGCACTGTATTCATTGTCATGTTTTCCTTGAGTGCTGTCGGCCTAATCCCTAAAAATAAAATTTAAGCACATCTTGTCTACTTTCCTTACATAAAGACAGATTGAAATGCCAAAAATACCCCTATGCAGATTGTGTAGCACCGTAGAGGGCCAAAGCAGCCCATAACTGAAGGAAAATTACTGATTGAAAGTAAACAACTGAATACAGTGACAATAAAGTATCACTTGTCATAATGCTACATATAATGTAGAGTACGCAAAATGCAGTGGTTTGACTGCAGGACTTAACAATAAAAAATAAAAATAGTAAAAGCAGCCTTAATAGAATGATTTTACGTACAAAAATATTAACTCAAAATAAATAACTCCAAACATAAATATTATACTGTACATTAAGAATATGCAATCTATATACAGATAAAAAAAGCGGAAGGCAGAGGTATTGCATCGCTATCCTTCATCTCTGCTGGCTGCTCTCAGAGAACCTGGAAAATACAGACAAGGTGCACATTAGAGTCAGATCATCAACTTCACCTCTGAAACCTGTAACTGGAGACACCAGCACAAGAGCGGAGCCAAAACAGGCGCCGGCGAGGCGGGCAGTGCATTTCCAGTTGACAGTGTTACACGCACAAGCGTTACTGGGAGAAGCAAGGACTGGGAGCACTGGATCCCATTGCTCCCCGGATGGTGCGCAGGGTGGGTGGCTGTCACCGATGCACTCGATACAGGAGTGCTTTTACAAGCATGGCCTGATCTGCTCCTCCAGGATGTTTTTGGGAAGATTTCCCTTCGTGCAGAAGCAGCTGGGAACTCACCATCGCTATAACATCTGGACATCGAGGCCTGTTCCAGATGATGGAGTACATTTCCCACAGTAACCGCCACATTTTCCTACTACTTTGGTACCATCCTGCAGGCAAAAATCAGAAATAATATCTCACGTAAGGGCTCAGGAACTCCATTCTGTGAAAGGGCCAGATCTGGGTTATTCTAGCCAGGATTTTTAATAGGAAATGTCTTGGAAGGAAAACAAATTATGCCTAACTCAATCTATGAAATCATCATTATATTTAAATATATGCAAATGTAATTCCCTTTAGTGCTACCAGGTCAGCTGGTGAACACAAATAAGAAAGGGCAGTTTTGATTCATTACATTCAGAGATGCCCAAGGAGAAGGCCATTTGGAGGGATATCTCAAGGGTATCTGCTTTCTCTGGAAAACCTGGATCATGCAAGAGAAAAACTACATCTAGACAACAACAGCACTTCAGTTGTGCCTCAGCACGTGAAGGGCACAGGAAGGATATTTGCAGGCAATACCAAGAAACATCCATTTGGAAGGGAAAGGCCTGGAGGCTCCAGAGCCAAGATGAGAGGGAAAGCAATGAGGTGAGGCTATGCCACTTGCTAAGGTGCTGTCCCCCCTCAGCTTTGCATTTCCACAGCCAGAAGAGACAAAGGAAGATGCGGAGTGGTCCTGGGGTTGCCCGGGTCTCCAGGAGAGCCCAGCAAGCATGGTGCAACTCCGGTCTTGCATCAGGAGATTAAAACCTCCATCTGGCCTTCCTTATCCCACCTCTGCAGAGTCTTTCGCCTCTTGATCATTACGATGGACAGTCCTTGAGGAGAATTCAACCCTCAATTACCAGAAAATTGGACTTAAGTGCAGGACAAGCTGGCACAAAGCATTTATTTTTAAACGAGCTCCATCCTGCCCTTGACACTATTGATCTGTGATTGCAGCAGGCTGCTATCATCTCTTCTCACTATGCCTGCCTTTCTTCTGCTCCTGCCGGCAGTTACACCCCTGGAACAGCGTTTGACAGATGCCACCAGGTGATGGAGGTAAGAGCTGTCTCTTAGACCCCCTGTCCCTTAAAGTTTGTTTTAATTCTGCCAGCCGTGATTGTGGCTGCTCTCCACAACCTCAAAGTCAGCTGCCCGGGCTTCTCCTTTTGGAAGGGGAGAAGAATAGCAAAGCACCTGCCAGAACTAACACATGGGGTCTGTGCTGGTCCTCTTCTACCTGTACTGGAGGATACTTTGCTGCAGCATGGTCAGACCAGTAGCATTTAATTCTCCTTTAAGAGCCCCAGCACTGACAAGGCTCATGGGCTCAAGGGGCTCCCCAGAGCCAGGGAGATTGAAAGCAGTACAGGAGAGGATACACTGCAAATTGCTTTTTGTTAAATGGTTATGGTGACCTCCTTAGGAGAGTTTTAACAGGGGCAATCGAGATGACTCACATGAAGTAACAGCCAAATAGCGATCCTGGGTTTCTCTAATTTCAGAACATGACACAGGAACAACGGTGTGAAGGCACACAGCAGCGGAGGGGTTAATGGGCAGGCAAATTAAGCCATACAAGTTCATATTTGGCTGTGGAGTGATTCTGAAGGCCTGCCTGGCTTACCCGCAGGCCTCAGGGTCAGCAGAGCCACGGGTAGCGGCAGGGGACGGTGCCCCGGGGTGCCGCGTGCTGTGGGGCAGCCCCAGCCCACCACAGCTCGGGTGACTCGGGTCTTTCCCAACGAGATAAACCCAGACCAGCCCAGTGGGAAGGTCCACGTCCTCCACACTTTATCAGCAATGTTTTGGGAAAAATTCCTACTCAGGGCACTCACCTGGCACCCGCACTCTCTCCGGCAGGTCAAGCCCTGCTCTGCAGCCCTGGCCCCGTGCGCCCTGGTCCTGCCTGCTGTGTGATGCACACGCCATGCTGGACATCTCAGACAACTAATTAAGGATATGTCTGCCCCACAGCACTCAGTGTTTTCAGCTTCACGGTTAAGCAGGCTCACTAATTAATTGCAATAACTCAAATCAAGTTACACCTGCTAGGCCCCCCCACCTCACATAAAATTACAGGCAACACTTCATTTCTTATGTCAGACGTTAGATTTTTGTTAGTCTCTACTTGGAAGATGTTGCCATGAAAGACGACAATTAGAAACTTCTCATGAGTGGGTGCAACCATAATTAAAATTACAACTTACTGGGGATTTTTGAATTTCCGACACTGCGTAATTCCCTTGTGAGAGCCACTTTGCCGTTCCCGTTAAGGACAGGCCCGTCCCGTACAGGTCTATGCTGAAGCGACCCTAAAAAACAAACAGACGAGCCTGGTTATCCCGAAATGCTGTGCTTTTGCCATGGTGTCACTCTTCTACCAGAATCTTGCCGGCAATGTTTTCAATTTTTTCCATTGCTCTGATAGTGATCAGCACATGTTGTACAAATCACAGCATGTCTCGGGTTAGGAATTTCCTTCTCGTTGGTGGCTGCAGGGAAGGAGGGGCTTTATCTTGGTTTTTCACTGTTTTTTCTCGGTTTTGTACTGCTTTTTCACAGTTTGCCGGCTGAGGGCATTCTTGGCTTTTCCATGGCAAACTGCAGAGCCTGACGTGCTCCAGCAGCTGATGGGAAAGGTACCCCAGGGATGCGCTGCAGCCGCTCTTGCTGCTCCCTTCTCAACTGGAGAGGGCACACTTGTCTTTATTTTCCTTATTTTCCACTGGGTTTTTTTTTTTCCTTCCCCCCAGACTTCAGTAAAATCCAAACTCTTTCATTTGTTTTTTTCTTAAAAATGTCCTTCACTTCATTCCACCCTGTCTCAAAATGCACAAAATGGATGGAAAATGAAGGGCTATGTCTGCATCCAACGCAGATCTCCCCAGCCTCCCCCTTACCCCCATGGCAGACCCCAGCCCTCCCTTTTTCTGGACCCAAGGAGGGATCCTGTGGTCACATCCCCAGGCTGACCCGCAGCCCAGCACGGCTGTGCGGTACCAGATGGCTGTTAGCTTTGCTCCCTGCACTTGCCACCTTGGGAATGTTGATTTTCTGCAAGGAGCAAACTGTCTGGGTCAGGTGGATGGATATTAACATTCATGAGCCTTCCTGAGGTAAGAAGTCAATCCCTAAGCCGCTGAGCTGTGCAGAAAAGTGTCAGCTCTGAAAGCAGGGAGGGAAGGAGATGGAGAGGTTTGCCCTCTGCCGTCTGTTGCTGCAACTCCCTACTTGATGCCCTTTGCAAATATGGTCTACACAATACCTTGGACTACCCAAACATACCACTTATCATCCATCCCCCAGCTCCACAAAAACTAGGTGTGCTGAGGACACAGAGCAAGCACAGTGTTAATTAGTCTCCTAAAGACTTTCAAGAAAGCATATTTCTTCCAAGTGACTGGGCTAGATGTCCTACGTCGCCTCCTGAAGCTACTGCGGAAGCTACTGTGTTTCTGTGGCTGGGTACCTTGCGGTGCTGGGACAGGCTGGATTTGCCCTGATGCACAGGCACTGCCTTCATTTTGTCAGTGTTTTCCCAGCCCCAAAAGTGGAGTGAGTGATGGTCCCACCGGGCTGCTGTGAAAATAAGCAGCAGGGCATGGGAATGGTGGGACGGCGGTTGGTGGGTACCATTGTAGTCACTGACCGATGGAGTCTGTCGGTCCAGCAGCAGAAATCCAACCTGTTCCTGCCCTGCAAATGCCTTCTCCTTCTTGGGCGTCTCCCCCCTGAGCTGGCTTGGCAGGAGTCCTGCTGTCTGTCTGCTGCCTTCTCCATCCAGAGGGGTTATCTCACCCATCTTCCCACACGCCTGCAAACAGTGGTTTCAGCAGATACAAGACCGCGGGACGCAGAGGTGGGGTCCCAGGGCATCCTGATGGCCTGCTTCACTACTGCTCTCCCTGCCCAGCACTTCCACCAAGCCCTGCCACGGACTGATCCCCCTACCTCCAACTACACATACAAAGCCCAGCCCTTCTCCCACAGCCTATTTCTTCTTCCTTTTCTTCTTGACTGTTTGAGCACCTGCAGGGGACTGCGGGAGCCCTGGGGAACGTCCCTTAGCCAGTCCCGATGCTGGTCTGATAATAACTTGACATTTTCCCATAGGGAAAATGGAGAGTGCTTTCTGCACAGACAAAGGGAGAAGTTTCCGACCACTGAGATGAGAATGTGGCACTCATTGGTGTTGGGCTGATGCGATCAGCAGTAATTAATACAGGGCCTGAAGAAAACAAATGGCACCAATTCCTATGAAATGCTATTGTCAAATACCTGCGGGCATTTGGCTGCACTGTAGCAGTCCCCAGCAGTGGCATAAGGAACAGGTCGTCCATCATGTGTCCGTGCAAACTGTAAATCAGTCGCTGTGGAGAATAGTTGGTGAACAACACGGAAAGAAAGATGCAGGGAGAGAGACAAAATAAATGTAAACATGCTCTTCGCTAATGTTTAAATTCACTAAAGCTGGTTCCGTACATTAATCTTGACAGTCAAGACTGCTGGATTTTTAATATTAAATCCCCCAATTCATCCCACATGTGACTCCCAGCACGCGAGCACTGAATTTAACAGGACACTTACAGGCTCAACATTTACAGTTCAGTTTAAGTACATTGGTGATTTAGGGCTTAGGTACAAATAACAACAAAACTTGAACCCATGACTTGGGTTTTATTTCTTTATCAGAAAATTCCCCACTTTCAAGAAGGCCTCCTAAATCTCCCTTTTAAACAAAGGCAAACAACCATCTCTGTGCTCTCCTGGCTGCCCCAGCCCAGGGGTCGGGGTTTCAAAGGGAACTGGGGTATTTTGCTCTGGAGGGATCTGAAGTAACTCATTTAGATGAGGATGTGAGATAGCTCCTGCCTGACAGAGGTAGGTGCCCAGCTCCTTTTGAAATTCAAAGGGAGCTGGTATCAAATTCCCTGAGGGTGGTTCCTTTCATATCTTTACCTAGGAGCTTTTACAGACTATTAGTAGCTTTTTACAGATTGATAGACTGGGAGGTCTCATGACTTGAAAATTAAGTGATAAAAAAAACCTTATCAGATAAAGAGTCATTTTACAAGGAAGAATTTGATTTGCTAAAAAATCTCTGATATTTACTGAATGAACACCCAACGATACGTTGTATTTTTAAAACATTTGCTGGAAACTGATAGCATCCCTGGAGTCAGAGGCACTGAAACCGTAATCCTATGGGATGCTGTGGCTCTCCGGCAGTGGGATGGCTCCCAGCTCCCATGAATGACAAGAGAGACAGGGAATCACTTATATTGCACAGCTACACCCCCCTCCTTCCCTGCAAATCCACGGTCCCAGCTCCATCACTCTCAACACAAATTATTTCCCCATGGTCTGGCTCTGCCAAGAGCCTCCTCCGTGCTGGTCCGGAGGGAGCAGCATCCCGACCCCGGTGGATTCGCCTGCACTGGGATCTCCTGACACCTCTGTGTGTAAAATGGGGGGTCACCTCCTCCCTGGTTAAGCTTTCTGCCCGAGTGCAGTCTGAAAATAGGAGACCAAATGAAATAAAATCCTTCTAAAAATACACTGGCCTGCCGGGAGCATGCAAATATTCATTCTGTATAGCAGATGCACCAGCGACTGTTCTTAATATTTTCCCGTATTACAGAGAAACAGTATGAGCATCTCTGATATACTCGAGTTGCAGTCTCTAAGTGTAAAGCAGCAAACTGGTGACCAAGTTTAACAGCAGCTTTTAACAGGAGAGCTCAGGAATATTGCCCACTAGAGTACTACTGCTTGTTTATAGTGACAGCTATATTTGTGTAAAATAAACATTTTTTTTTAATGGCAAGGCCCTGTTTTTACTCACTTATTATTTGCATAGTGTTCAGGTCCAGCCTTACTTTGCTGAAGGTGGAAAACCCAGCTGCTGTGTAATCTTTCCTACACTGGCAGTCTTCTCGTCTGCTCCCGTTATACGGACATTCAGTCGGGTTATGCAATCTAAATCAAAAGAAAACCCTTTCTACTCATGACTGGAAAATATTGCCATGGAAAACAAAAATATTGTGAAGCTCAGGATTAAGGGATTTCTTACCTGTATCCATACACTTCTGAAAAATTCTCTGCATCCCCGTTTACAAGGGTCACGTACTCCTTTGGGCTGTCAGTCTGCATCCCAGAGCAATACACCTGAGGGAGAAAAGCCAGAATTTTGTCAGGTATCATGTGCAAAGGGATGGCCAAGAAAACCAAAGGTAGAAAATCCAAGCGTGGAAGTGAAGAGCACGTGCAGGGTCCTCTTCACCTTTGGGAAATGCATTAACTATCAATCTGTTGCTGAAATGCACCTTTAACGCCTTTCCTTTGACTTGAAGGAAATATTCACCATCTTCAGTGACACCTTTGAGATTTTTAACGTCTTTGCAACTCCTTGGTAATTCACCTGAAACAAAACAGAAATACCTGTAGTCACTGAGCAACTGTACACCAAAATTTCTTTTGTAACACTGTAAGGTGTCCAAAGCATCAAAACACCTTGTTTATTTTTATGAGGTCTCCCTGAAGTGCCTTAGTGCTTAGTTGGATGGCTCCCAATGCCTGGAAATACTGCACATCTCTAGGAGTTTGATGGGAACAGATGCTCAAGCCACAAGAAATGCAAAGGAATGTGCAAATCCACAGACTTACAGTCATGGACGTTGCGGCATGTCCTCATCTCTTCGGGTTTCAGATCTGCATGGCACAAGCTGCTGACCTGGTCATCATTCGTCAAACACTGCACTGACCGGTGCATGACTCCAACCCCACAGGTGACGGAGCACTGCAAGACAGAAGACAGAGATTCGTATTTTATCTCAAGGGTTTCTGGGCTCCGGAAGAACAGAGACAGCCCATTTTCCTTGTATCAAGAGACAGAAGCAAAGGCCCCAATCCTGCAAAGTGTTCAAACACAGGCTTAATTTTAATCAAACAAGTAATCCCTTTTATTATTAATCCCTTCATTAGTATCATCGTCACTAATTATTTCAAGAAGACTACTGAACTTCGCTTAGCACTTAAACACTTTCCAGGATGAGGCAGTATTGGTTTAGGTGAACCATGTGCTCACGTGAAATTGTTTATTTTTCACGCTAGGATGGTTGTGCAAGAGAGAAATGTTCACCAGAAAGCCTGAACGGTAGAAATCCTCTTCTGGTGGCTGGGAGACATTGCTTGGGAGTGACAGGGGCCTTTGAACAAACATGACATGGTTTGTTGTTTTCTGTCCAAATTGCACCAAATAACCCACAGCCTCCAGACCCTCTCTCCCCTCACCCTCTGGAAAGATGGCTAAATCTGTGCAAACACTGGGTCATCCTCAAACAGCCCAAATCAAGGGCAATCTTAAGGCTGAAATTGCACTGGAGCTACTGAGCAGCAGCTTGTCCATGCTGGCTGCTGCTGAGCACAGGTGATGGCAGGTGGGAACATCTTGCTCCCCCTCCGCAACTTGTTCTTTCAGTACTTGAGAACTGAAAATCAGCTCTTTCCACAGGTACTAGGTTAGGCTGCCAAGAAAATGATAGAATAGAATCATAGAATAGTTTGGGTTGGAAGGGACCTTTAAAGGTCATCTAGTCCAACCCCCCTGCAATGAGCAGGGACATCTTCAACTAGATCAGGTTGCTCAGAGCCCTGTCCAACCTGACTTTGAACGTTTCCAGGGATGGGGCATCTACCACCTCTCTGGACAACCTGTGCCGGTGTCTCACCACCCTCATTGTAAAAATTTCTTCCTTATATCTAATATAAATCTACCCTCTTTTAGTGTAAAAACATTACCCTTTGTCCTATCAGAGCGGGCCCCGCTAAAAAGTTTGTCCCCATCTTTCTTATACGCCCCCTTTAAGTACTGAAAGATGCTGCTCATCTATTTAGAAATTACTAGTCTAAAGGAGCACACCATGAGGGAGACGCTCTTCAATGGCTCATGGCATTCGCAACTTGGCGTTTACTCTTTATCGGGTCCAAATCCATAACACTTAACTAAAAGGCTGAGCAGGACTCTTTTTGTCCATCAAAGGTGATGGCATTTTACATTAAATTCCTTTGAAAATCAGACATGAGAAGGGTCATGGCACTTGGTAGTCACTAGGATGTTCAACAGCCCAAAGTGAGGAGAAAGGTCTTGCTCTCTGGGATACTCTTCACAATGAAGTTGTATTAACAAATTGGACATCTTGCACTGAAATTCTGGGGGAAAATACCAATTAACTGAGGCTGAGCTCTTTGCTGTAACTCCTCTGCCCTGACTCGCAGAGAGGATCTGAAGCTTCCTATGGGGCAGGAGGACCTTAGGTTTCAAACGGCTTTGCCATTTACTGTGACAACTTCCACTACATTTTGCTTGACTCAACCCTTGTTGCCTTGTAAAGGTTTGACAAATTCCTACAAATGCTTGAGCTGGGTTAATAAATCAAATTTATAGGAGAAACATCACATTTCAAAGAATGTCAGAAGCCCAAAGAAGTGAAATGTTATCACCTTAACTAAAATTTGATCTTGTAGTTCAGGCCCTAGAAGAGGCTCAACACAAATAACTTGAGTAGAAAGGCTAAGTTCTTTCTCCTGCCCTGTTCCAGCATTTGTAAAAAGGAGGGGCGGGGGGGGGAGAGAAAGAAAAATCCTTCTAAGGCTCAATTTACCTGTGTTTTGGCCTATTGGTGGTTCCCAAATCTTGCTTATATACATGGTCAAGTAGGATCAACCCCACTTGCCAGCTATCCAAGGATTTCAAACCCTTGTTTTCTGGCAATGACCCCATTTTCTGACTAAGCATTCAGCATGACAATCAACACTGCCACAAATTTTGGCTACGTCTGAATTTTCATGGCGATCATGACTTGTGGCTGCTGGGAGTCCCCTGATAGGGTTCAGTTTGGAGCAGGAGCCCTACACACACCGAGGCTGCTCCTGCATAAGGGTATTCATTGCAGTAATTTATGCAGCTCTTAAACATTCCCCCACCAAACCTTCAGACTGTGTCCCCAGTGTAAAGAAAAATAGATTTGTTCCAATTTTTTTGGTTAAAAAAAGAAGTTTGCTAAACTTACGCTTCCCCAGTTGCCAACACGCCAGGACGCCGAGACGGGGCACTCCCCAAGGTAGCAGGGCTGGATGTTGGGTGGCTGTGTGCCAGGACAGTTGACTGTGTTCTGGTACCCGTACTCATAGTGGTCCTTCCCGGTGTAAATCTCGCTGCAGGACACCAGGCGCTGCCTGTATCCCTTCCCGCACGTGACGGAGCACTGCGGGCAGAGGAAGTGCCTGTTAGCACCACACACTTTGGGAAGGGTGCCTGAAACGGGGAGGAAAAGCATGGCAAGCTGCTCTGAGGGATCACTAGCAACTATTTAAGCAAGCCATGAGTATTGCGAGTGGCTACAAGTGGGCTGGCACTCGACACTGCCTTTGAGTTCCCCGTTCCTCCCTGTGCTGCTCCTACAGCTGCTCCAGGTTGGCTCCTGGGCACAAGTTATCTCTTCCCAAGGACAAAGAAAGGAGCAGAAGATCCTTGGGAACTCAGAAATGCCTCTGTTATTTGGGGTTTGGGTTTTTTCTTTTCTTTTTTTTTTTCTTTTTTTTTTTCCATGGGATGCACAGAGAAAGAAAATTGTCAAGATCGACCCTGAATTGCAGGTACTTGGCAGCAACTGGAAGAAAGGGAAGGTTTTCCTTCTAATTAGAGGACAAACAGTGCTTCTGCCCTCCTCACCAAAAGGCTGAGCGGGAGCTGGGGCAAGCTGAGCTCCAGCTCCACGAGCCCTCGCCCACCTCCTTGTCTTCATGGGCCTGAGTGCTCCCAGGGGGTCCCAGGCGGTGGGAGCGGGTAGAGGGTGTCTGGGTAAAGGGCAACCAGGGCTCCAGCCTTACGGGCACCCTAATATTTCTCTTAGGAAACTATCCAGTAGACCAGGCTGCACTAAGAAATTCTAATCTCCCCACGTTTCTCCCTCCTGCGCTATCTCAGGTGGCTTGTATCTCCTCCCCCTCAGTCCCGGCATGTTTTCCTTTTTCCTTTTTCTTGTTCTTTCATTTTAATCAGTGCTGTGTCAGCAGCTGCCTTGTCATTTCCCTCTGCTGTTCCTCCAAGTGGAAAGTAATCCTTCACTCGCTGAAGAAGGAAACAGGCTGAGATTAACCCGGGTCCTCCTGCATGCATTGCCTGCTGCAAAGAAAACCCATCTATTTTCCTTGCCGAGCCCTCTCCCAGCCGCAAGGGTGAACTTGCTGCCTTCACTCACAATGGGTCCTTGCTCCTGCCAAAGACAGCACCAAGGAAGGACGTGTCCCTGTGGTCACATCCAGGTTTGCCTTTCCCCCAGGTTGCTCACCCAGACATTCGCACAGCTCCCGGGGCCCTGGAGCTGCCTGGGAGGGGATTGGAATAAAACCAAATAAATAAATAAATGAAATAAAATGGCACAAAACCAAAGAGGGCGTCTGTTGGATACGATGTGCTTTGGAAGAAAATTGCCTCTAGATATTAGCTAGGACTCTGAGCACGTTGGCGTTTACTCTTTAATATCCTGGTCTTCTCCCACAGTCCTGCTCTTTTCTCTCCATCAGGGAAATTGGACACAGAAACAAACCAAAAAAAACCAATTAAACCACGCAGCACTGCCCTGCCACTGTTGATTTGGGTTGCAATATCTCAGCGAGGCCGGAGGCGAGAGGAGGAGAGCGTGGCCTGGTGCTGAGCAGCCAGGTCCCTGCGTGGGGATGGGGACTCACCTCCGACCATTCCCCGGTGATCCAGATGTACTCGCAGGGCAGCAGCCCGCAGCTCTCGATTTCGGGGGGGCGTTTGCTGGCGTCGCAGTAGCCACTGTTCTGCACCCGCTTGTTCTCATCCACACAGACCACCTTGCGGTATCGGGATGCCTCCCCGCATGTCTTCGTACACTGTTTGCAAGAAACAACGGCTCATGCAATCCACAGGGGACTTCAGCAAATTAATCCGCATCTGCAAAGTGAGCAAGCCCTCCTCCCCGCAGCCCAGGTGAGCGGATAGCTCTGTGCCCCATGTTGGCATCTCTCATTGGTATCACCTGGGGATAAATTTAAGACCAGGGCCCCACTCTGCCAGGCACTGCGGGAGCATCCAGTGACAAACTGCTCCCGTCCTCTGGAGGTACCAAGCCAAATCGCAAGCATAGGGAGAGAGGAGAAACCAAGGCAGCAAGTATTGGGATGGGGTGGATGTGGGGTCCAGCTGTGATGGGACCGAGAGATGCAGGGTTGGGCATGCTGGGTCAGGAGATGGGGCAGGGGGGCAAGAAAGGGGCCAACACCCATAATTTCAGCCCCTATAAATAAAGCTGCTTGGAGAATGAGAACCCAGCCATCCCCCTTCCAAAATACACGCCATCGCACCTTGGCTGTGGCTGGTGTTGGGGGAGCCCCTTGCCCGGTCCTTGCCAGCGGGTGAGCAGCAGTGCTCTGCTCTGGCATGGCGGCACATCTCTGCAACCGCTGCAGCGGAGGGGGCCCTACAGATTTATTCTCTTTTAAATACTGCCCTGCCCAATATTAAGAGCAACCCCTGCTAGCTGAGCACAACTGCTCCCCAGGGGCTTCTGGAGACTTTAAGGACTCAGTTCTTTCTCTGCTCATCTTGGAAAAACCAGCCTGGCTGTGAAGCCACGCTCCTGGGAGCGAGTCTGTGCTCAGAGCACATCTTGCAAAACACACACATAAAACAAAATAAATCAGTGTAAGAGCAGCTGTCTGGATAAAACCTTATTTTCTTAAAGTTATTGCCTGTAATGGACTTCTAACACTTTCAACTAACTGGATTAACAAGGAGAAAAAAATGCATGAAAATAATCAATTTATATAACATGCAGGAAATGTCTTCCCCTAAGGAAAAGGATAAAACTTTCAATCAGACCATCCCTATCTGTACAGAAACACCGTTTGAAGTCACCTAGGCTCAGAGGACCGTGCCTATTTAATCCAGTTACAGTCTCACCCTCTGAACATCGTTTCCAGCCTCCCCCGACGCAGCTCCTGCTCTCCTGCTTGGCCCACAATTAGCAAGATCTTAGTGGGTTCACCTAATTGCAAAACGCAGGCACTGTCAGGCCCCCATTTCTGTAATTAGCTGTTAGAACCAAGATTGCAAATTATGTGAGGACTTTGCAAAATCAGATCAATCCATGGCAGGAGCAGCAAACCAGGAGAGCTGTGGTGAGTGCAGCATCACGTTGGTCGTAAATATTTAGTAACCATGCAAAGTGAAGGGGGACGGGGAAGGAGAGGCAGCCCCACAAAGCAGCATTTATTCCAAAGGAATAACCTAGGAGCTCTTAGGCAACAGTCAACATTGCAAAATCCACAGTCTGCCAAAAGACCCCAAGGGTTTCATGTGCTTTCAACCTTATTTACTCTCTTGCTTTAAGTCCTTGGAGTGGAAGCTCCTTCTAGGTCTGTGCCGAAACAGAGCGATCCTACAGGGGCTGGAGGAATTTGCTGGAGTGTGATTTCCCCACAGAGCAAACAAACTGTGCTATATTTGCCCTTCTCTGATACCTCCCTATTATATAAGTAAAATCTGAAAGGGGGTTATTGCATGTGAAGAAGGCATCATGAGCGCTCCATCATCACGTAGCTTCCCTGAGCAGCTCCTTTTTTCAGGGCAGTGTGAACCCTGACTTTCCTGCTCCCTCCTAACAAGGGACTCTCCAGCACGGTGGGAGCGGGGCTATGGGATGCTCAAAGCCCCCCTTATCTCTGCTTTGGCATACACCAGCCCAGCACACGGTCACTAGTGCAGGGTGAATTGTTCCAGCTCACAGCCCAATGAGGCACCTTGCAAGGAGTGGGAAGAAACAAGGCTGATTTCGTCCCCTCCCCTTAATGTGTATTTAAGCCTATATTTGTAAAGTACGTTGGCTCATGCTTAATTTTAGGAGGGTGAATAATCTCTGTGCCATCAGTGGGTCTTCTGACACTAGCCATGAAGAGCTATCATGACAAAAGCCCATCCTCATTGAAAATCATTAGTTGCTGATGAGAGATTGACACTCTCAAACACATGCCAGCCTGCTTCGGGTTTCTCTGAAAATAACAGTCATGTGGCCAAATAAACCTGAGCCAGCTCTGTGCGTTTTGTCATCATCAGTAAATTAAAGTTTGATTATTTGTATTTTTGGGGATAACTGGCAATTAAAATAATCCCACTGAGATATTAAATACGGCTCAAAGACAGTGAGACCATCATAAACCAAATTAAAGAGAAACACTGCAGAGGTTCCAATCAGCCACCCCAAGGTTATAAAACATTATTCACATAGAAAGTGGACAGTTCGGCTAGCATGAAAAGGCTATTTTTCCTTTTAATATGGTGATAGATTTTGTATGAAATCTCATGCTCATGACTGATCTAAATCTCACATAAAACAGCAGGGCCAGGGGATAACAGCAAGAGCTGAAAAACAGGTCAGGCATTTGACAATATTTGTCTCTTTTGTCTCATTTCCCAAATTTTGAACTATTTTCCTGGCAGTTCAAATTAAGGACCATTTCAAGAACTTCTACAACTGTTTTAGAAGAGTAATAATAACAATTAAAAAAACCCCAAAGGCATTGCTTTGCGAAAGCCTTCATTGTTTCTTTTTTTTTTTTTAAATAAAAATCTGTCACAGAGATGAAACGAAACCCCAAGCCACAAACACTTCAAGCATGCCTTGGGTAACTCTGCAATCCAAATCAGGCAAGGATGGCATGATTTCACCCTGAGCGGCAAATGTCAAAGATTCAAGAATTGCATTGCAGCTTCCAGAGCCATGCGTTGTCCTTCCACAGAGGTTCATAGTAAAAAAAAACCAAAACAACCCTTCTCTCTCCCAATTTTCCCTTTTTCTTTGTGACCCTGGTCTGGGTTTTACTTTGACATTAGCAAGGCCCTTTCTATTGACTCTTCTCCCTGGTGTGGGCACTGAGAACAGCTAATTAATGGTGATACACCAAAAGAGCAATAAATGGTTTCCAATAAGTTCCCTATTCCTTTTCATTGGCAAGACCAACTTTTTTCTAAACAACAGCAACAACAAAAAGGAACAATAAAAAAAACCCTCTTGACAGATTCCCTTTAAAGATAAGAAATCAAGAACAAGACAGCACTGGGATGTTATTTTACATCCCACCTTTCATGTCAATTAGGGCTCATTGCTGTTCCCTGCTCGGAGGATACTAATGCAATCTCTGCCTCCTCACTATAAATAACACGCAGCCAGTACTTATGGCTGGGGAGAAGGTGCTATTACTTTTTTTCACCTGGTACATCAGAACAAAATAAGAAGTGCTCAGTAGAAGAACTGCTTGGAGTCAGCCAAAGGGGCGAGCTCACATTGGGCATCTCCTGCATGTTTCCGTTAATGGTTATTTATGGGTGAGGAAACTTCCAGCCCACTCTCCTAGCAAAACTCCCCTGGGGAAAAAAAAAAAAGACTCTGCAACACATTAAAAATTCCCCCAGTGCAATGAGGGGCCCTGGAAAACTTAGGAAAACATCAGCATTCACCTCCCACCAAGGGCTTGGCAGGCTGGGGGCAGGCAGGGGCCTCTTGCTGCTGGTTTGAAAAGCTGCAAAAATAAGGAAAAGAGGGTGAAAGGACGGGTAGGAGCCGTGGCTTTTCAGGGCTAATTACACCGTTGGGTAAGGACTGCAACTGCATGCTGTTTGGTTACCTACTTTGCTGCCTGCAAATTTATTAGCTGAAGAAATTTAACGGGCTCTGTAAAAGAAAGTTCATTGCACGGAGTTTGCTGGAGCCCCCTCAGCCATTCCTACATTTCTTTTCCAGGCTGGGATGTTTCCCTCGGGTACCACTGCGTGGTCAGCTCAGCTTTGCCTCCTGCTGCATCCCACCACACCTTGGCTCCCGGGCAGGTGGGAATGGGGCACGGTCCCCTCCAGCCTCTTGTATCCATGGATGTGTTGCATAGGATTATAAACCCATTACAAGTTCCCAGCGCCACCGAGACCAGAGAAATGAAGCTAAACTTGTTTGCACCGTCCCCGTCAGGCCAAGGTACCACAGGCGGGGGGATATCAGATAATGTCAGACACGCGGCTGCCTGCAGCCTGGGGTGCTCCGCGCAGTCACAAGATCATAGGGGAGGAAAGATGAGAGAAAAGCACACGCTGCCTTAACCTTCAATTTTTTCTTGCTGCAGCAGAAAGTGTTTCACACACGTAGAGGCTGTGCAACTTTTTTCTCTCATCAGTAAATCTGCTTTTCTCATCCTCCCTCTCTTTTTCTTTCTTTCTTTTTTTAGTGACACAATGAAGGCAGGCTCTGGAAGTGTCTGCGAACACCAAGACTTTGAGCAGGAAGCCGGCGGTGCCTCCCCATCTTTTGTTACTGGAGCAGGAGGCCCTGTTTTGCATTTAAACCGCGGCCTCTTTACACTGCCTCGGCAGGGGAAAGGACCTCGACCAATTTTGTCCCCCTTCAAGCCCTGCCAGGCCATGCAGGAGCAATATAAAAGCAGCCTGACTGCCAAGGAAAGCCGGGCCCCCGTTTGATTAATAATTATCCTGCTCCCCGGAGCTGTGCACTGCAGGCACCAGGGTGACCAGGATCAGGCTCTGATCATGCACCTCCAAAGTCGGTGGGATCTTTGCTGTTCAAAGGGTGCAGGATGGAGCCACTGCTGCCCTGCCACTGGGGCCAGCAATGGTTTTGCAGGGAGGCTGATGGACCTGGTTGGGGGGGCGCGTTTTCTGCCCCTCTCCATCCCCTGCATCCCCATGGAGGGCCCATGATGGGCAATCCCCTTCTCCCTGTGTGACAAGAACACCCTCTCCATGGGAGTCATGGCCTCTTCTGCAGGCTGTGTGACACAGGAGTCAGCTCCCCAGAGCCGGCAGCTCCATCACCTTTCCCATTTCCAAGGCTGGAAGTCCCTGCATGGCAGGGAAGAGCCTGGGACAGTGATGGAGGAGAACTGGGGCAGGACTCTTTCACTCAGGGGTGGCTGAAAATGGAATGAAACCAGAATGAAAATAATCATTTTTGTGCCTGGTCCGAACTATCTCTGCCAAAACCTGTTGTGGACTTGAAGCCTGCCACGGCATCCTGTGGGCAGCTGATGGGAATGCTCCTCCTGGACCCCTTCCTCGTGCCCAGAGTCCCCTTGTCCTCCTGCCACCCAGCAGCCTCGGGCCCACCCATTGCCCACAGTGCAGGCGAGTCAGAGTTGCTCCTTGAACCACCAGAGCAGCAGCTTTATCCCCTGCTCCAGCCTAAGGGGTTGGTTTTGCTAGGAACTGATCCTGGTCACTCGGAAAAGCACCATCTCCCGTGGGAGATCTCATCTCAGTGCTGCTCACGGCTTGGCAAAAAGTATGGATCCGGAGCTCAGCAAAAGGAGAGAGCTGTCAGAAGGAGCCATGGTAACAGGGCAGGCAAGTGGGAATTACTGATGTTCCCCAGTTCCTCCAAACCCTCATGCGCGGGGCTCACTGCCGGAGCAGCGCGGCAGGGCTCGGTCCGAGGAGGGTTACTGCTCAGCCTCCTGAACAGACCCAAATCTGCCCTACCCAAAACCTGCTTAGTATTTGCATAGGTCCCAGCCAAACTCAGGGCAGCACAAAGCAATAAATTAACCCTACGGAGGTATTTCTCAGCTCCCCTTTCCAGCCAGCACGCATGAGCATTTCCTCTGCTTTTTTTTTGGCAAGCCTGGGCTGCAACCCCAAAACCCCGGCCCTCCAGCAGCGATCCCCGGTATTGGCGGCCCCCGGACTCCAGCATCATCCCGCGCCGCACGCTTGAGAGCACAAGTGACATGACCCCAGGGAAGGGCGGAGGGGGGGACCCCGCTTACCGCTTGCCATTCGCCGGCTGCCCAGCGGTGCGTGGGGCACTCGGGGAGGTGGCAGTCCCGCTGCGGAGGGGGCCGGCCGGCTGGGTCACACTCTGCCTCCTCGGCTGCCTTCGGGGTGCCGCTGTGGCAGTGCACGGCGCGCCGCTGGACGCCCCGGCCGCAGGACACCGAGCACTGGAGGAAGGGACAAAAGGTGAGTGGCGGTCCCCATCGCAGCCGTCGCGGTAAGTTCCCGGGGTTCACCCTCTGCTCTGTGCTCAACAGCAGCAATAGCAATGCTCTAATGCCAGTGTTTAAACTTCCAGGTGAGGGTCTTCATTGCACGAGGGAAAAATTTTGCAAGGGCAGAGCAGACAGGCTGAAATCCCTGCTCCACTGAAGCCAACGGGAATTTTTGCCATTGGCTTCAGTGGGGTCAGGATTTCCCAGACAGGATTTATATTGCAAAAACCTCTGGAGATAGCAGCACTGCTAAACCATCGCAACACGCCAGAGGCGGCAAGGCTCCGTATATTACTTCTCAGACGCTAGGCTCAAAAAAGTAATAGTTCAAAATATATCAAATGCCACAAGTGTCAATGGAGTGGACTTTAATGAAAAGCAAACTTGAATTATATAGAAGAAAGTCTGGAACAATAGAGAGGTAAAGTTATGATACAGCTGGGATTTCTTTCAGCATGCATCGAAATATGCACATGCACACAAGCCAGGGCATACTGTTAGTTTGTGAAAATGTCTTTTTAAAATTAACTGCATTTCACGTTTCCTTCATTACGCTGTGGGCACATTTCTCCCCACTCCTAGGCACAGCAAGAAAAGCCTGAATTTCTCTGTTTCTCAGACATCTTCAAATTATTACCTGCACCACAATGCTTTTAACAGCTTGTTTTTTCTTTCACGCAACATTTCTTACTGTTGTGACTGCACACAGTAATATGTTTAGCAGTACTTAACTTCTCTCTGGTATGGATCCTTCCTGGCTAGATCTTAAAGTACATGATATAGATTTGGAATAAAAAGAATTTGCATTTGTAGAAGAAAGCATGTAAAAATCAAAGGTATGCATTTAAAACATAGCTATTACGATTAACTATTTGCTGAATTAACAATTAATATAAGCAACCTTATTAATAATACATCAGGAACTAAGAAAACAAGTTTACAGCCCGTTGTTGCAATACCCATAAAAGTTAGCCTTCTTAAGGCGGGGAATTAAGTGCCTAACGGGGAAGCAATTCTCTCTTCTGCAGAGTATTCCTCCGTAATGCTCCATTTGCTTTACTATCCATATGTCCCATAAAGCCAAGAGGACCAAAGAAAAGCTGACTGTGAACATTCGCCTGGCTTCAGATATTTGTAAGAGGGTGGGAGTTTTTTTGTGTAACTTTTGAAAGTAGCAGTGAGATTTCTGTCGCTGGTGATGCAAATGCTTCCCATATGCTGCGCTGCCTCCCTGTGATTAACAGCGCTGTTTGTCCTACGCATTCCATAGGGGACAGTTAAACTGAATAATGGCCACAAACTTGGAGAAACATATACACCAGGATGCATACCATGCTCTACAATGCCTTTTGGTTTGCATTTATTACCCATCTAAAAAGCACATGCCCGGGTATGTTATGATAACGGAGAGCAAGTCATGCCATGGCTCCTTCATGGGGACCTGTGCTGCATGTGATACCGGGGCAGAGCGGGTTTGGGGAGGAGCAGGCCGGTCCCTGGCCATGCCAGGCAAAGCAGGGCACTGGGCAAAGCTGCAGACTCATTTCACTGCGCACTCAGGGTGAATCTTTCCCCCTGCGTAAGCCCATGAGGATAAATGCTGCACCCCGACCGAATCGGTGGGAGGACTCGCAGTGGGGGAGCGAGACCCCCCGGACCCCAGGCCAGGGCTGCTGTGTCCCAGGTCATCCCTTGGAAGAGATCTGAACTCCCCTCCTGCAAGCAAGCAAGCAAGCAAAGAGCTTTTCCTTGCGCTAATTGCGAGTGTATTCAGGGGAGGCTTTTCCTAGCTGAACGGGCTTTCTAAGTGCCCTTGGTGGCCAGACACCCATGGCAGCCACAGCGTGATCCAGCCACAGCACAGGAGAAAGGGATACCGGTGTGGCCCTGGCTGAGAAGATGAAGCTGCGGGTGAGCCCAGCCCTGGGACCATGGGAGGGCTGCGGTGGGGCTGGCCTGGCCACACCAGCGTGTTGCTGCTGCCAGAGTACGGAGCTGCAGAGGGGGCAAGGGCTGCACCAGCTTGGGCGAAAATTGGTGAGATGGGGCCACGGGAGTTTTCCCAGAGGATCGAGGCATCTCCTTCTGCAGGGTGCTTCCTCCTGCTGCCTCTGCTCCAGCACCAGTATTGCTGTGGCTCTGGCTAGATTTATGGCTGGCTTCAAAATAACACCATTATGCTCTATTACGGAGGCAAGAAAAAGTGGGGTTTAACACCATTTTCATCCTGGCTATTTTAATCCAGAATACTGGTCCGCCAGCCTGTGCCTACCCGAGGGAAATACAGCCAGCTGACACTGCCAGGAGATATTCACTTTGGGGGCAGCCAACTTGTGCTGCACTTATGCATTCCCCTATGGGATGCCATGAGCCAGGCAGCCTGTTTGTCCTTTCTATGGAGTCTATGCGTTTTCCCAGGAGTGCTCCTCTCTCCACTGAGAGAGTCAATCACCAAACTGCCGAGTGCCATCTCGGCTATGCAGAAGCTCTACCTGATGCTTTGCCTGTGTTTTTAGACAGGGCAGGATTTCAGCCTGTAGCTGAAATATGTAAATACCAAACAGCAGAATAAATATTGGTATTTTTGCTAAGTGAAAGGTAAATGGCCATAATTGATACTACTTAGGAGATGCAAACACATTAAATCTGACATTTCAGTGCAGACACAAGCACATTTAAAACTTGAGAAAAAGCCTTTTTTCTCCGCTTCTGATTATTATAGATATATTAAAAATGCTTTGCTGCAGGAAAGTGGATTCATAACAGCCTAGAAAAGAATTATCCAGTCTCTGAATACAAAACATCCAGAGAGAAAAAAACTTGGGAGCAGAGCACTTGGCTCAGCTGGCTGGGATTCATTTTTAAACCATTCCTGTATTTTTTAATCCTGATTTTCTTAATCATTCCTTTTCCCAAACGGAAAAGGAAAAAACCCTTAAAGGCACATGCATTAAAGGACCTGTGCATATACGGCGACAAGGAGGATACACTTTTATGGGAAAACCTTGCCTTATTTCTCACGCAGACTTTTGCCGGTTTACCCAGGACAAAAGGCACCCAGCTCACAGCAGCTCAGCTTTGGGATTATCTTTCGGAGGCAATTAGGCCTTCAGAAAGCTTTTTTGATAGTATCTAAGTGCAAACTGATCATGGCTCCCTATTTTCAACAGTGTCACCGGTGATGGGGAAGGTGACACGGAGTTTCCGTGCCCATTTAGATCCTGACCTACTGGGTATTCAGAGTGCCAAACCCCTGCCTGTTGCATAGTCTTAATGAGAAGCTCAGCGCCTAAATCCACCTCGGCTCTGAGGCATTAAATCTTTTGCAAAGCCGTGCAAGCCCTGCACACCTCTGGCAGGGATGGCCACAGCGGTGCTCCAAACTTCTGAGAGCCCTGCTTTTCGTCTGTCGTAGGCAAAGAAATGCTGCCAGCACGAGTGAGGATCGGGACGCAAGGAAGCCATGTCAGAGCATTTCATGTGGCTTTAAAAAGCCCAGTTTGATATTGCAAAATGGGTGTTTCTACCCCTTTATTTTTTCCCCAAGCAAGATGCCGGCTGGCTGAGCCCATACAGCATCCGGGACCTGGGCTGAGCAGCTGCCTCACATGCTGGAAATGCGCTACTTATTCTTAGTCTTATCATTAGCATACAAATATTCGTTAATTGCCTAGTCACAAGAGATTACCTCAGGCCATAAATCACCTCATCCTCCTATTAACTTGGATTTCTTTCTCCGCTTGCATAAAATTAACTCTGTTCATGTGGTGGAATGTTGGGAATTTTAAAATACTTACTTTTATCAATTAACATTAGCGTATTTTAATGCAATCGACAGACCATTACATTATTATGTTTACAATTATTAGCTGCAAAAAATTGCTTTCAGGAGCAGTCACTTTAAATAAGGTGCAAATTGGATATGACAAGACTGTCTAATGGCCTCGCATTTCTTTTCAGTTTAGCTTTCTGTATAAAATTGAGGTTTAAGTCCTGCAGGTAATAAAGGTAACAATATTGATTTAATTTTCTGTATGGGAGCAGCCCTGTGCATTTCACAGGGCTATGCAGGGCTACCTGGGTGCTCCCAGCCATACCTCGGGTAAAGGACCCAGACCTCAGTAACTGAACCTCCACAGTGAAGGCACACTTAGCCCTTTACACACATAATGGCAAATACTGCTATCCTATAAAGGCAAAGGTAAGCATTAAAAAAAATACAAGCCTGAAAACAACGATAGAACATCAACAGGTTTATTGACTTTTTTAATAGTTGACATTAAACAAGAGTATTCTGTCCTAGTCCTAACATTTGCATGGGTGCCTGTAGTGATGTTAACGGTTTATCTTTCAGAGAACTCGCATACAGTGAGAACTGGTGGTTTGTACCTTAATTTGGAAGACAGACCGCAAGAGAACATGATGTTTTACAAGTAACAGTTCATTTAGTCTGGGATTTTCAGTAATTCTGCTGATTAGCACACTAATGAGGTAGAGGGAAAAGCGAGGTTCAGAGATAAAAATGTGATGCAGCAGATTCAAGGTGATGACAAAGACATTATTTTCAGGAAAACAAGGACTCAAGCTATGCTTTCAGCAAACAAGATGCTTAATAACTCCAAGCACTTTCACATTTCCAGCAGCCTCTGCTCCATGCATCAGTGTCTGACTTTTTAATGAAGCAAAATTAACTGATGAGCTTGTTAAGAAACAAAAGGTAGTGAAAAGCATTTTTATTCAACAGCTTGGATTGTTTTTTAGGCTTTCCCAGGAAGCTGGTAATAAAATTAATTTCATATTTCTCAAAACTAAGGAAGATTTTGCTTCGGATCTGACATACTTAAATAATAATGATATTAAAGACATGAATAAATAGTAGATTCTTTTTAATATTACATACTAAGGAATTTGCTTTCAGTTAGATACTAAAAGCAAGTTGCCATCCTTTCAGCTGGTACAAATCAGTGCTGCTCCACTGCTATCCATGAAGCTACACTGGTTTATGCCACCTGAGGATCTGGCCCAAAACTTTTACCCTTGAAAAATTCAAGAGGACAGAAGCGACAGGAAAAACAGCTTCTAACCAGTTGGATGGAGGAAGAATATCGAAGGGTGCAAAAGGGTATACAATGCGTCTCACCTGTCCCCAGTCTCCTGCTTTCCACTTCGGACATCTGCCCCCTCTGCATTTCTTTTGCACGTTGGGCTTAACAAGGTGCTTGCAATATTCTTCTTCTACATGCCGCCCTTCCTTTGACAAACAGTACACATTGCGGTGCTTTTGGCCCCTTCCACAGGAGACAGAACACTGTAAAAATAAAGTAACAAAAGATCAGCTTTCATAGAGGGCCATCTACACAGTTAATACATGGGCCATGGCTACCCAGGGCATTTTCTTTTAACTGGACCAAAAAGCACATCCCCAGGTCCCCGGCAGCCTACACAAAGCGTGAGGGGGATATGGAAGGGCAGAATATAACCGCTGGAAATGCTCCCATTTGCACTTAATATTGCATGATATTCTTGGTCAAAGCTCCCCAAAATGCCAATATCAAAATAGAGAAAGCAGCTGACATTCAGCAGGAATAACAGGCTGGATTCCTGGCATTGCTCCAGTGGTTTCAAAGGAGCAGAGTCATCTTACAGGGATCAAGGCAGGACCCTTCAGTATCTACTTAGAAGAACTTGAAAGGAACCATTTCCATTTATCTTGGTACAAAGGGAGGTCAAATGCTGGTAAATCAGGAGAGTAAAGCACGATATACACCTTCACAGAGAGAAATAACTGCACAAAGGACAAGGCAGAAGAGAAAATTGCAGTCTTTCCATGTCCTTAGTATTAAAGCTCATGTTTGTTTTACCAGTGTAGACTGATTTACTTTTTTTCTTTTTTTTTTCAAAACTAAACAGACTGAAATCAGGACATGCTCATCCTTAAGATTTATGCATTTTGAAAACAACTCAGAAGGTGGCAAGAAGGCAGAGCCTAAAGAATCAAAGCAAAAAGCAAATCAGCAGGTATGTTAGCTGTAAGCTTTGTAGTGAAGCAACTAATTTCAACCTCCCTCTGCAGGTTCACTGAACTTTTTCAAATGTGACCAATTCTGGCATGCAAACCCCAAGCAACTTCACTTTGATTTCAGATTAGTCTCCTCCAAAAGATTTAGGAATCAAAGGGGTCTGGAATCACGACAAGAATTTAATATGACAGTTTCGTGTAGAACAAGCCTCTTACTCAGCATGATGCACCCAGAGACTCAGCTTCAATTTCTTCATTACATGTTATGCAAGTCATTACATGCTATGTCACAAGCATCCTGGTTTAATCCTTGAGCACAAACACACCGTTGCAACCATCTCTCAATATAAAATGTTCTGCTTTCTTTTCAGAGATGAGGCTTCTTCCTTCGTTTTGGAGCCACTCCATGAGTATATTTCCAACAAAATAAATTACAGCCCAAGCTCTTCCCAGAGTATGAATACATTTGAAACCTTAAAAACTACAATTAATATATGTAGCAGCTCTGGAAGATCCATATAGAATAGAAATTGGCATATGCATTGACAGCTGTGATTATTTTTAATTACAGCACCACTTCCAACTCATTCAGTCCCTATTGTGTTAAGAGGTAGACAAAGAATCAGCGAGAGAGCAGTAACTTGCTCCGAAATGGAAAAGTTCAGACCAACATGGAGAGAAATAGATGTAACTCATAAGATCAGAGGTTGCTGCTTAAAAGCTTGTATAAGCGATGTCCTGAAAAAGGCTGTTTTCCTGCTGCAAGATGGTTGCAGATCGACAAAATGTAGCTGAGGTCCCTTGCGATCAATAGGCCTTAAGGGCCATTAATGATGCTCCTCCGTGAGAGGCGGGAAGCCAGACCAGCCTGTGGCAGGGATGTCCACCTCTGAGTTTTCCTGAGCCCAGCTCCAATTTCAAGATAGGCCAAAAACCCCAAAGAGCAACATTCAACCTTGTGCTGAGAAACAGAGGAAATGGTGTCCCTTGTTCTAAAATAAGACTTTCATGACTCACCAAGATTCACAAACTTCAGTTTTTTTCTTTAGTATCAACAGAAAAAAGATTGAGTTAATGTTATCCTATTTTTATAAGCTTTCAAATTTCATCAGAAGTTCATTTTTTCATTCTTTCTACATCTCTCCCCAGGCAATGAACATCAGCAGCAAGAAGGACACGTCAAATCCTACCAAACCCAGCTGTAAACATCTAATACTTTCATCCATTTACTATCTTTGGATTAAAGGTGAACACTGATACTTTAGCAAACATTCAAGTGCTCCTCAGCAAGCACTCTCCTTGCAGGTTGATGCCACTTTACTGTGACAGCCAAAGCTAAAGAGCAAATTCACACACTTGATCAGAGCTTTCTCTTGCCCCACATCCCAAGCAGGTACAGCCAAGTGCATCTTTCCTCTAATTTAAAAAATACATTGGATCCACTACTTATTCTAAAGGCAGAATAACCACATTGTGCAACAACACAAGGATGTTTCTGGGGACATGAAGTTGGTTGATAAATATTTGATCTCCCAATGAATATGGTGCTAGTCATTTCCAAAATTGTTATCCCCCTTCTACAAATTGCTTAACTTTGGCGTGGAGCCTGATTCTGACATTTCTCTCGCCATCCCACCATCAAACAAGACTGCATGCATACCTTGGTGCACTCAGAGGTTGAGGCATATTTTGCCTAATTTTGTTATTACTTAAATGTAATTCCCAAGATGCTGGAATTAATAATTTCTATGTCTGTCTTTAATATAAATTAAAGTTAGGCAGCTGTGCATTTTTAGATCTAAACCACTCATTTGCTTTCAGGCACATGTGAGTTATGATCTCATTTGCATTGACAGAAAAGAGAGGTTGAATAATCTAATGTAACCAAGTATCAGACTGAAAATTCCTTTGCAAAGAGTCTACTTTATAACTGCCTCTTAAGTCATCTCAGGTATTGCCAACTTTTATTTGGCATGTAGATTTTAAGCATATGTGAGCCACATGCAGAAAATAATTTAATAGTGGGCTTCATCTCAATGCCACGTGACTTAGGGAAACAATACACCTAGCTACTGCCATCAGCCTCATCATTTGTTTTGGACCCCGGAGAAACTTTGCATTTCATTAGCAGAACTCTTCATCGCTGCAAACGCTTCTGCCTACTTACGGTATCTATCAATAACAGCACCATAGTGAGGCAAGCTTTGACCTTGCCTTCTTTAAAACATTTGAAAAGCACAGAGAAAACCATTCCTTTCATATTCCTCTTTCTTTTTCTTGATTTCTTTCCTATCCCTCACCTCCGGTAGAAAATACCTCAAAGTACTGGGGATGGACGGGTGGCTCTCTGTGGAATAGCATCCTCCTCCAAGGCTCTTTGAAGTCAACAGAAAGACTTCGACTGGTTTTAATCACCTCTGGATCCAGCTCTGAAGGTGTACCCAAGGTATTGTATTGACTTTTTTCACTCACCAGCTTCCTAGAGTCGAGAATCACATGCACTTGGGCATGCCCATGGTCAGCCCGCCTCTGCCTCCCCTCAAGTGCTTGAAAACGTGTCTCTGAAATGCTGTTTCCAGCCTGTGGTAGAGGCACAGCAACAAATAGCACCCCTGGGTGAATCTGGGAGGACAGCCAGGCATGGAGGATGGTGCGAAAGCAACACATTGTGCCGTTTCTTAAAAAAAAAATCAAGATGATTGTGGCACATAAAATAGTAGAGAAGTACTATTTCAAAACTCAGCTATAGTCATTACACTAAAGACTCTAGTAAACCTTCCTCTTGTTATTATCTTTGTTATCTCCTAAAACTACCACAGTCACACCTGGTGCTTTACATAGATAATAAGAACAAAAGGACTTTCCTAATAGCATTAGGATCAAAGCATTTGAGCACAGATTTAAGGGTATTACGTTTATTGCATGATTAGTTTTGTTAAGATGCCAAGAACTGGAGATTGGCATGCTGCTGATTTTTTCAAATAAATATACTGCCTAGCTTAAATAAATGCAAGAAAAAAGTTTAAATAAATACGACAAAAATATTTCCATATCAACTGTTTCCAGAAAGGTCAGAATACGATGCTAAATCTCTCCCGCAATGCATCGCTCTGCTCCAGCACAGCGGCAAGCTTGTGTTTTTGTTTCCACAGAAATTTGTTTTCTGTTTCAGAGTTCAGGAATGACGAAGATCATTCTGTTTTACCAAGTGTGTGCAAATTGCTTGAAACTAACCCTTGCTGTGTTTCCTATTCTGATATTTTGGAAGATGAAGGTACATCTTGTTCATTAAAACCTCTCTAACATAGGAAGGCTGCTACTTGATTCACCAGGCTGGTAACAGGTAAAAACAAGAATATGTACCCCAAAATTTCTGGCTGGTAGGGCCCAGGTTCTGACCCTCCTGCAGGAGACCATGACCTGCTCTTCTGCACTGGGAGCTTGTGTCATGGCCATGCCACTGCCAGGCTGAAGGCTGGGAGCGGGGTCGGTCTGGCACCAAAAGGACTCAACAGCCCTGGGCACAAATAAGCAAATCTTGGTGAAAAGAAAGAGGCAGCACAGAGCAATCAAGAGCTATGGACTGGCTTTGCTTCTCCTTAATTTTCTGCACTGGATGGGCAAGCTCAACACAGGGTAGAAAAGCAAACCACCAGCAAGAATCTGGGGACATTCTCCCCCAAAAGTGAAAAGTTTCAGAAAATGCTGTCAGACCACTTTTCCAGGCCCCCCTGCATCAGCCGACGATTTGGGAGGTATTTGAGGTAATGAATGCAAGCTGTGGTGATCACGAAATGAATTCCCAAAGATAGGTATGCTCTGATAGCTCAGCAAGGGCAGGGCTGGGGGCTGGGAAGAATTAGACTAAAAATGGCTTTATCAGATTCTGCCAGGAGCAACTTTTTGGAGGAAATTAAAATCAATCCTTGTAGGTTTAGATTTCCACACATTACGGATTATATGGAAAGTAAGTGCTTGTAAGTAAGCCCCCGTTCATCCTTTCCAACAATCTGAGCTGAAACATGTGCTAGATGAAATAAAACAGAAAAATGACAGAGCCCTACAACGCTTTACACCCCCTTTCCGTGAGGGGCTGTGCTCCTGGATGTCAGCAAACTTCTCCAACTACAAGCAGAGCCCAACCATGCACCCTCATAGTTACATTTCAGCATTCTATTAGTCTACATCAACTCTTACTATAACTCACGCTGCTGCTATCAGATGCTGAAATCACAGCTGTATGACATCTGTACCTCTGAAGCCTCTCGAGCACGAAGGTCACCAGAAGACACACCACCAAGGAAAGCCTGGATCGTTCCTCACCAGCTGAACCTTCACTAGAAGTCTTAAAATGCCTGAGCCTTTGTGCGTTATCAGCAACAGAGGCTCTGTGGCATCCAAACGAACTTAATTAGCTTCACAACAGCAAGGTATTTTAGCAGGTAACTCCCCTGGATTCAGTGAGACAAGCAACAGGCTTAAAACAAGGGTGCAGCTCCATACTATGGTTCCTCCACTGGCTGTAGCACTTCAAGAGATGTTTAGGAAACATTTGGTCCTAGCTGCTTTGAAACCTTGTTTCTTCCACCTTTAGTGTAGCCTCATGCCCAGCTGCAGCAGCACAGTGAGAAGACCATGCCTGCAGGGTAGGAAAGCGGTGCACGGGGCAGGATTCACCCAGCTGGGCTTTTCCTTCATGCAAAACTGTAAGAGGGAGCCATACCTTAACAGACACAGCTGCCGAGAGCGCACGGTCCTGGTGATTTTACCTGGTATGAGGCCAGAAAATACATTTGACTTTTGTACACTTAAAAGGGAAGAGTGGTCTCTACATATAAGGGAGGGCAACTGGACCAGAGACCTGAGCAAAACAAATGAAAGCATTGCGCTGCAGTTTGGAAGAGGCTTTAGAAATGCTTAATCCGTGCTGACCTCCCAGAGAAATGGAAGGATTGAAAAAAAAGACATGAACATTAGGGATTTTGGAGCGTATGGTCCAAGTACGTCTGTGAACATTGCCCAGAACGGCTGTGGAAATGTCCCAAGGAGCCCTCCCGCAGCCGGAGGGCAGCCCTTGGCATGCACAAGAGCAGGCTTTGCCCCAGTGTCCCTGAGGAGCGCTCCTCGCCCCGGCCACAGGCGAGAAGGAACACCCATGCTGGCTCCCGGGGCAGTGCATGTGGGGTCTCCGTCCTCTGCTCGCAGCTCTGCAGCACAGGCACAGTTTCCCAAGTGGTTATTTGCAAAAGGGAGAAATAAAACAATCCACCAAACCTTCACCTTCCTGCTGCCAAACCAAGCTGCTGAGACTGGCCAGGGACCTGGGATGATGTCTTATAACAGGTTAAAAAAAAAAAAAGGGGGGGGGGGGAGGAAAAAAAAGGAGGGGAAATTTCTCAAAGGCAAGGGTACAACTTGATGTGTTGCTGCAGCAGAAAAGACACTGGTCTGTCTGGAATCTGTTCCTCCAGGAGCACAGACTGCCCCAGAGGAAAGAATGCTCTTGGCCTCTTTAACTCCTGCACGATTTAAGGCTCTGAGCACGGAAGTCAATACAATAATTTCCCTGAGCTGGGAAACCTCACAGGATATTTGTGAGAAAAGCAAGTAACTGCAGCAGGAGGAGAAGCCATGCATCTCCTCTTCTCTGGTGTCCACCTAGTAAGTAGCACCTTCTCCCCCTCTTTCCCTGGCCCTGTGGTACAAAGGGGCCTACCCCTCCCATACAAAGGCTTCACCAGGTGCAGAAATCAGCAGAGCTGTGAACACACAAAGCTGTCTTAAAAGCTGCGTCCCTGCCCTGCTCCGTGCTATTTGCTCTGCTTGAACAACAAACATGCAAAAGCCCCCAAATAACCACTGCAGGTCTCTCCAGGGAAGGAGACGATAGATGACATTTCCTCAAGTTAGGAGGAGATGTGTGAGCTACCCAAGGACGCCGGTATAATGGGATGTGGAAGGCACTGATGAAGCCTATTTTCCATGCTGTGGCACTTTTAAGAAAGTAGCAATTGAAGCAGCAAGCAGCCTAGGCTAACTGACACTTCATATTTTCAGTGAACAGTTGTATTATAATGCCATTTAGAAGTCCCATTCAAGAATAGATTTCTCCGTGTTAGATGGAGTGAAACACAAAGTAAAGAGCTCTCCAAGGAACGTCAGCCCTATTGCACAGGTGTGCATCACACCGGGGGTTTGTAGGAGCACTGGGCTGCTTCTGGCTCCCTGGCTTTATAAAGAAAAATCTTGGCTTAATGCACTAGGGATCAAATACTGTTTGTCAGCCTGCATACGGTCTCGGGCATCAGATGGATTTTCATCCATGCTGCTGGCTCACGTGCCTTCCCTGTGAGCGAGTAAAAATTAAAACATGAATAGAGCAATAAGTGCCTTTGGAACAAGATTGACTACATTGTTTTTCCTTAAGGACTGCACAAATCAGTCACCAGGAAAGTTAGAAACACAGTAAATGTCTTTGTGCTTAGTGTTCCTCATCATCACACATCTTTGTTTCTAAATGCTGCAATCCCTAGGATCTGAGCAACAGCAATTATTGCAGTTTGGGGTACACAGCGTGAATGTGGAATGTGAGCAAAAACGCACGCAGACCTCCCAACGCCCCAGTCAGGGGTCTGCTTGAAGATGCTGAACTTCACAGCTCATCCTTGAAAGCATGTTACTCCTCTAATGTGTCTCCTGCAGTCTAAAGCGTATTTCAATTACTGCGCTCAAAGCCAGTGCTTTGGGAGACAAATGTTCCCAGTAATTGCCCTTTTATTTATTGCTTTATTTCTCCTGTGTGTGTGAGCGTGTGCATATGTGCGTGTATCGGAGGTCTGCAGACTTTACAAAGCCAGCAGCCATGGATGGGCCAACCAAGACTGAAGCCAGCCATCGCTCAACAGCAGTACCATCACTTGTTCAAGTTCAGGCCAGCTGTGCGCAGCCTAGAAAATGACCATCTCATTGAGAAACTGTGTAAGAGGGGAGGTGCAAAAAAGCAACCATGGAGGCACACCAACTGCAGCCAAACAGCCACTGTACTTCTTTGGGAGGAAAAAGGCAAGTATCTTAGTGTAAGTTAGGACAGAAACATGGGTTGGACTATACATATCAGTGAATACTAATGGAGTTACCTGCTCTGACTGGGAAAGCGCACTGAGGAACGTGGGAAAAGATGCAACATCTGTGGGCAGGGGAAAGCGAAAAGTTTCAAGATACAAGAAAATAACCTTCCTGAGTCCAGCTGCTGGTCCAGCTCGCGTCTGTCCTGGCAGTGGCAGGAGAGCAGACGAGACTGGCCATTCTCTGCAGCTCATTACCCTGGCACTTCCCCAGCATTCGGTCATTGGATTACGGGAGGCTAGAGGGGACGCTCCTTTTACTTCTCCATCAGACTAAAAGACACTAGATTTAACCACCAGATCAGATCACAACGGGTGCAAAGACTAACGGGTGCCTGCAAGGGAGGAGTGCGGATGGTGACAGCTGAGCATTAAGTTGCAAGAAATCAGTCCTGAGAGGAGCTGATCCAGCAAAGCACTGAAGTGCAGGCACGGTGTTAAGCACACAGTGCCCCAGGGTGGTCCCTCACCTGCAGTGTAGCAGATGGGCTTCGACGGTTGTTTTCCTGCTCATGGAGCATCAACACTAGCAAACAGGAGACAGCAGAACCAATAGCAAAAGTATAGCTATAGAGTTCTCCTTATTGAAGGAGAAACAGAAGTGGCAATGAATGATGCCCGGTGATGATAGGCGAACAACAAAAATTGAAAGGAAAATAAAAACTGGAGATTTTAGAGTAGCAAGAGAGGAATAAAGTGATGTTCCTCTGCCAGGCAACTGGGCATCACTGGCTTCACCCACCTGTAACCAGCTTAGAGCCACCAGCTGTGGCTCTGAGTCTCAGCAGGGATGGTGGGCATTGAGCTGAGGAAAGAGCCACAGAAGCATCCATCATTGCTGCCCCGGAGAAGCAATGGGCTGAAACTCTACAAACACAATCCCAACTGCATTTACCCTCTGGGATGAGCTCCAAGAAGGGCACGAGGCAGTGAATAGGTGGATGGTAAGATGGCTAGTACAGCTCTGCCCATCCCAGCTATCACCCAGGGACATGCAGTTTTGGAGGGTGGCTGAAGCCGGGCACTGGTGGTGGGATGCTCTGGACAGGTGACACACAGCAGGGAGTACAGGGAAGGCCTGAAACAGGTCTGGTTTGCTTTTTTTAAACAAAAGCAAAGAGGTCTGCACTGTCAAAGGCCTTTTTCTGACTGGGGAACCAAAGCAGACAACTTCTTGCCTTTCATCAGCACACCAAACCAGCAGTCCCTGGAGTCAGTCGGTCTGAGTGATCCCAGAGGGGAGACAGCCAGGAACCCAAGAGGGACAACAGCCGTGGTGGGCCAGCCTAAGCGTACAGTAAACAGCTCTGAGACAGAGACAGCTTCGGACAGATGGCTGGGGATATCCATAGGCTACCAAGTTCTCATTTTGATCTGGATCAGCTTTATTCAATCTTCACTAAGGCATCTATTTCTATCTGTTTTTCTAACAGCATGCAAGCCACCCAGTGCATCCCTCTGCCTGGGTTATGGGTGCTGGGACTATACGTGCAGCCTTCCTCTGCTGCGGCAACATTTGTCCTTCCCTCACAGGCTCTCGGGGTAGGATTGTTTTTATTAGTTTTCTGATAATACATGGCACTACAGAGAAATACAGACTTTCTGTCGCAGTCTCAGAGCCTGAACCAACATCATATGAATGAAGGACAGAAAAAGCAATGTGAATCACTGAGTGACTGGAGAGTTCAGCGTGCCTATCACTTCATTTTCAAGGACAGTTTTGTTATTGCAAAAACACATGTAAAGAATCATACAGCAGTTCAGTAATGCTGCTGTCACAGCAAATTCGTTTTCTGCAGAAGAGAGGAAGAGAACAGCAGAGTTATATACACTTGCAACCAAATCTGCCCCTGGTTATCACTTCTGCCTTAGCAAGAGCTGACATCCTCCCTGCTAAGAATATTATCAGAATAACGGCATGGAGAATATCACCGTTGAACAGCCTATTTTCAGCCAGCTTCATGGGGAAGACATTTTGTAAACAATGTGTTGGGGCTTTGACAGAATTAAATACAAATAACCTGAACTTTCCATTGACACCAATTTTAAGATTAAAATTCCTGAGCGCCAGCTCCCTGACAGGGATGTTGGCCAGGCAGTCCTCCCACTTCTCACTGAGTCCAGAGCCCCTTCACTGCTACCTGCATCCCTGTGCACAGCCAAAGGGCCCTGCAAAGCCAGCAATGCCAGCAGCTTCCAGCTCTGGCTAAGGGGATACGGCATCGTTGTCCTAACCCAAGCCTGAATTCACATCAACAATAACAGAGTTGGGAGCTTAGCCAACTTATATTCTAATTATTTTACACTAAGCTTCCAAAATCTTCATTGTTAGATCAAAAGGCCCTCAAAGACTAAGACACTGGCTGGGAAGCACACACTACCATTTTGCAGGCACTAAGAGCTACACAACCATTGCATTAGCAGCTAGAACTTTTGCTACCCAAGAGCAATAAGTACTTGGCAAAGCAGATTACTTTTAAAATTATAATAATCTTCAGGAAAAAAACTAAACAAACCCAAAAAGCCATCAACCCACCCATTTTCCACAGGTCAAATTCAAACGATTACTGTGCCACTGCAGTGAAGCCCAAATGATTCAGCCGACTGAACCAGCACAGGGTGCTGTGAGCTATAATTGTTTTACCTTATCTGTGCCCGTTTCCTAACTCGGAAAGAATGAGAAGCCCACCACAAGTGAATTCAGTGTTATTCATAAATAGTATCAGGATACAGCTGGATATTATGGTAAACTCGAGATTTCACAGAGATTATTGCAAGGAGCAGATTTGCTCCGAGAGAAGTGGGTTCAGCCTCGGGTTTTAAGTGAAGCAATGGATAATACTCTCTGTGAACCTCTCCCTCGTTCTAGAGAACACGGTGAGATTTTCTCTCGGTATCCGAGAGCATGTTTGGAGGATCTGCATTCATACCATAAGGCATTCAGGGGAGAAAAAACACTCTCTGTACCCTGGTGACAGTCTCTGCATGTTTTCTAAAGCATTATTTTAATAAAAAGGTCAGATCTATCACATGGCGTACAATTCTGCAGTGTTTAAATACATGTTCTTAAATAAGCAAGGAAATAAAAGTGTCACCTCCTCTTAGTCCTCTTTGAACATACATTATAATGACAAGGCATCTCACCAGTCTCCTGTTATAAAATTATTATTTACATACAGAACCTGTTTATTCATTTAATTATCTCTTTAAAACTTGGATTTAACCAGCCAGATAAAAATCACTTGTTTGCTGTATAAAATCCCAGTGGAATTTTGCCTGAGGACTGAGGGTTGGACTCTTCAGACTCTCTCTGCTTTAATTTGTATGTATTTTATAGTACTAATTTCACTGAAACTTGAGTGAAGCTAAGCCAATCAGATGCTTGCAAGAAGTTAGTTATCCAAACTTCGTAATGCATACACTTTTAACTGTGTTTGTTTAATTATTGAGAATGACAGTTTCTGTTGGAGAACAAAGCAAGTAAAATAAAAGCGAGTCAAAAGATGGAACATTGTAGTACCATTTCAGAAAATTTAGTAAAAGTTACCCAAACTAAGTATGTGATCTTAATTTAGCAACAGACTCAAGAAATCATTATACAAATTCAATTATGATTACATTCTACTTGTCTTTAATTTTCACTGTTCAACATTAACATTAAACATCATAAATGTATGCAATATTTATATAAAATTAAATAACAATATTGAAAAAATAAATACACTTTTACATAAATACATACTGCTGAAAAGTTTCAGCTAATACTATACTCTTGTTTCAAAAGTGACCAAAAAAATATGGTAGTGACACTCCATCCCGACAGATGAAGTATGTACAGCTACAGAATGGTGTTTGCAACCGATGACAGAGCTAAAGCAATTCCAGGTGATACCACACTAAAGAAAAAAATTTGGACGTTACTACCTACAGTAGTAGCACGAGGTAGACATATATGGGGAGTATTCTGCAGGAGGGACACGAAGCCCTGTTGACCCCATAAATGCAATTCAGTCTTCAAACAGTTCTGGGGTCCCCTACGTCAGAGCCAAATGACACCTTGGTAATAAGACCTGAAAAATCAAGTCACCTTGTGGCAACGACTGGGGCTCAGCTCTGCAGCCCCTTCACCTGCGGGAGGTCAGGGGGCTGCGCACCCTGCGGGCAGCCGGGAGGAGATGCTGCAGGCAGGATAGGATGCCCCTGCCCTCCGCCTGCTTGCCCGACATCCCACCCGCTCCCAGGAGACCGAGCAAGAGACAACCCGCCAAAGTTAACATGACTTAGTAGAGTCAAGGGAATTTTTCCTGGGTGAAAAAAAGCAACCCAGGACTGCATCCTGCATTTCCAACACAGAAGAGCAGATGCAGCCCTGGAGCCTGCTCCTGAACAGCTGTGAAGAGGCTGAACGCTGAGCGACACCAAAATGCAACACAACTCTCTCCACACCTTTGGTTCTTGCAAATGGTCCAGCACAGGTAACAAAAGTTGGCAGCAACTCCCAGCCGGTAATTCTGCGGGGAAGCCACCGCACGGGTTGCTAGCTCTGCTTAGCTCACCTTGCTCATTTTTAGCACCAACTATATCAGTGTACAAGTGATACATTAGCACCTCAAATGAAATATTTCATATCACTGTCCCTTCTACTGGTCAAGCACCATATAAACACCAGTTCAGCAATTTTATGGCTATTGCATAACTCACTGAGGTATGGTAAAAATACTGAGGAGCGTTACTGAAGGCATCTGTGTTACTGAAAGCACCCGCAGAAACCAGAGTGCGGTTGTTTCAACAAGACAACTTTTCAAACCATGACAATTAAGGAAGTCCAATACATTACAAACAGGCCTCTTTTTTTCTTTTCCTATAAAGTGCTTTTGAATCAAATTATTTTTCTTTTTTAAAAATCTTCTTCAAATGCTTTTATAGCAAAATACACAATAAAGGTCGACATTTGTTTGAAGGCCGCTCCAAAGCCGGCAGGTCCGTGGTTTCCAGCATGCCAGAAGCGGCCCAGGAGAGAATTTCAAATCTGTGGGACCCAAAATAGCATCCCAGCCCCCTGGTTCAGGGCTGCTCTGCCCTCACAAGAGCATCTCTGTAGCAGACTCCTCCAGCAGCAAAGGAGCAGTGTAAGACACCTCTGCTCCAAACACTGTTTTGTTATGAGAAAATTCCCAGGGTTTTAAGCCTTCCACCACCTTGCTGATCCCTTGCTGACTTAATGATATCTAGAGCAGCAGCTGGAGACCAGGCCAGACAATAACTCTCCAGAACCAGAGAGATGCAAGAGAACAGCTTACAGGTGCCTTTGCACAGTATACCACACTCATATATACACGGGAACAGAAATAGAGCACGGGTGTGAATGCACACGTGTTTCTATATAGCTGTGTGTGGGGGCAGGTAGGGACACGCACACATATCTATACACACTGTGCATGCTTGGGAGTTGATGCAATTTAGAACACATTTTCCCCTGTCATCTTGCTTTTGGCAGAGAACACGCGACTGGTAAACCAGTAGGTGCGCAGTGCAGTATTACCATTAAATATCAGAACAATTTTAACTTCAATGGAAATGTACTGCTTAAATGTCACATTTAAATCCATATGCAAAGAACTTAGTCAGAACCAAGACTCACAATGCACAGCGCTCGCAGAGTGTAATAAAACGGACAAAGGTGGCTACTTAGCAGAAAGTGCCTTTTAAATTAAAGGACTTGAGCTCCCCTAATGTAAGCCCTTCCTGAACAGGTGTTATTCTGAATATATTGTCAATAATCCTCTTTAAGTGCAGTTTTAAGACACGAAGCATTAGCACCTTGGTTTGAAGCAAGTTAAATCTGTTGTTACGGGATATCCACAAAAGGGTTCACAAAGAGAAAGAGTTTATGGTCGTACCGAGCTCCAAGGACCAGCGCTCCAGGCAGCATCTCTAGGACAGTCCTGCACATTGCACTGCTCTCTGTCCGGTGGCTTGTCAAGGATTTCACAGCTCAGATCCGTAAACCTTTCTCCATTCGGGCGCTGGCACACCACCAGCCGTGTTCTTGTCCCTGCCCCACATGGCTTCGTGCACTGCAAGTCAGCAGAGGACAGAGCAATCACCGTCTGGGCAGCAAAAATACTGCCGAGCGGTCACCTGAAGCACTAGCACCTCTCAAGACCCAACGGCCATGTCTGTTCCCAACCAACCCACTCCGGCCAGATCCCCCCGAATGCTGTATGAGCCTCAGGTGGGGCATCAGCCACTTCAGCTTCTCTCTTCCCAAAGCCATTTGTGCTGCTCCACGATGATACTGCCAGACCCAACGTGACACTGGAGGTTAACATCTCTAATTGCTCCTCTCAGACAAATTTTCAGAAGGGAGCAGTGTTTTTATTAAGAAAAAAGGCCTTCACTTAAACTAGACTTCTCTTAAAAAGGAAAAAAAAAATCTCAGTTTTTGAAGAATTTGCTTTTGTCTGGGAAGAAAATTTTCCCATGAGAAATGGAAAGAAAACCACCACCGAGCAGTTGCTAGGGTTCACTCATTTATCAGAGGCTGCCTTTCATGCTCCAATCTTTCTAATAAATGTCACCACAATATCCTCTCTTCTCCTATTTTTCAGCTACCCGCTAATGAAACCCTTCTCCTGCACAGGGAGCCCAAGATGAATGGTGCACTCACCTCTCCCCAGTTGCCGTAAGCCCACTGAGGACAGGGGCCAGATTCGCACGATCTCTGCTCCATGGGTTTGCTTTTTTCATCGCAGTTATTTGCGGTGTATCCATTTTCATCCTGGCACACCACGACCCGCCGCTGGAACCCTCCCGCACACGTGCTAGAGCACTGGAAGACACAATTGCCCACAGCTTCATTGAGTCCAGGAATAATTTTGCATTCCTAGCTCCCTTCCAGTGCCTTGCACCGTGGGAATGCACCGCTAGAAATGTAATACAGCTAACAGGCATTATTAACTTCAAAACCCAGCTATTACTAATAGCAGTGCGATGACTTAGGTGCTGACTAAGCAAAGAAAATAAACATGAGCCTAGTTTTAAGCAGGTGAGTAATCCCCACTATCTTTAACGCAGTGTTTGACATCCCATTTCTGCTTAATTCCCTTTAGGGACTTCCATGATAAAGCATTGCAAATTGGTTGGGGTGAGAAGAGCTGGCATTAAGGCTCTACTGTGCTTTGGCAACAGCCCTGCACAGCTGTAAACGTCCCAGGAGACAGCCCAGAAGCAGAGGTTGGCCTTTGCCTCATGGAAAATGATGCCATCAGCTTTCTGCCTGGAGGCCCTTGGAGACAGGAGGTGTGAGAGGCTGAGAAGCGATGCCTGCACCCTACTGCAACACTTGTTCATGTGAGCAGAGAGCAGAAAGTGGGGAGAAGGGTCCCTCTTTTCCCTGCGTGGTGATGTTAAGAAAAGCCTGGATTAGCCCGGTGGGGAAAAAAAACCCCCAAAACCAAACAGAAATAAGAAAATCAGGGCACTTACAGCACCCCAGGGGCCAATCCTCCACTGATTGCCTCCTGGTATATGTGCACGGTTTCGGTTTGGGCTGCCTCCGGGGTGCAGTTTCAGGCGATTATCCGGATAGAGGAAAGGGTGGATGGGCCTGCCGTAGTCATGGCTGTTTGGATGACAAGGAGACATGGAGCAGTCTTGCTCGGTGGCAGGGAGGTCGTCTGGATCGCACTCACTCCTATCCACCAGCTGGTCACTGTAATTGATGCAGACCACTTGTCGCGTTGCCTTACCTTGACCACAAGTCACCGAGCACTGCGTTACAGTGGGAAAAGGAGACACAGTCACATTTCCAGCTTTAAAATCAGACAGACAGCTATTACTAATAATGAACAGCAGAAAACCTTAATCTCCCCAGTTACAAAAGGGCAAGCGTCACAGATTAATGAAACACGTTTCCAGCAATGAGGTCCATAAGGCTCTCCTGCAAGAGATGGTGTGATGCTTACAGAGCTCCACTCCAAGGCCTTCCACTGCCCGCATGGCATCACGGTGCACATTTCCGTGGCTGATGGCTTTGGGAGGTGGAAACAAGCTGACTCGTCGGCCACCGAGCCCTGGTCATCTCGACAGCTGACGTATCTCATCCGGGTACCCTTCCCGCACGTTGCAGAGCACTAGAGAAGAGCAATGAACACTCCACTAGAAAGTTTCCTGATAGATATTTCAAGGGCTTTGGAATGAAAAGTTGGTTGAATGCACTTAAAAATATCACATTGTGTACTGTAAAATAATCCTGAAACTATTAGGATAAACACTTACCGGTGTCCAGGATCCAAATCTCCACTGCGTCCTGTGAATGCCTGATATGGATCTCTTGGCTTCGGGACTATTTGGATGGGGAGGACATGCTGCTATTTCACAGTCCTGTACATGAAATACATGAGGGAAAAGAGGGAAATAAAGAATTTGCAGATGTTTCAGTTAAACCACCACCTCTCCAATGTAATTATCAACAACACACAATGTCTTGAAAATCTGTGACCTGCATGCTTGTGGGTTGGCAGGCTTTCTCCTTGCGTCCTCTTGGTGAATCAGCAAAATTTGGTATCGATACCGCAAGGGCTTCATATGCAGAACCTCGGTGGATTTTTGACTTCTTCAGAACTCTACAATAGGAATCCCCATAACCATGTGCCATCTCCATGCATTAAACCCAGATGTTTTTGAGGCAAAAGATTAAAGTTCATTAAGAGAGTTCTGGTATGAACACACATCTGCAAAGCAGCAACTTTATCTCCCTTCAAAGCTCCCTTCCTTCAGCGCGAGACCTGCAGCCCACTTAATAAAGGTTATGCTGCTGAGCTGATTGCAGCCCTTTGATTCCCTGCAGCCCACCAGACCACCTATATCCATGTACTGATCTTCACTACACACTAAGCATGCACAGTTTTGGGGACAGGCATGTCATTCTGCTCAGTCTTGGTACGGTGCCCAATAGGAGGGCTCTGGTCCTGTCTGGACCTCCTGGGAAGTCTGGCAACAGAAATGATGAATAGCCATGACTTTACTCCATGAGCCTACGAGCAGTCATTGCCAAAAAGGAAATTAATACTGATCGTCACTGCAAGGGAGAGAGCGGCTCTTGACAAATGGCATAAATGATTTCCGCATTGCTGTGATTTTACTTACGCTGGAGATGTGCGTGCCAAGCGATGGCTGATGACAAGCGCGTTTGCTACCCTTTGACTGCAGTGCAATTGGTCTCCATACATGGGAAAAACAGCCCTTTCCTAAATGTTGTGGCCTTAGGTAAACTCTGTGAAGTCATACAGGACTGAAGCTGGGCAGGGCACCAGCACTACGACTTCCCTAGATGACAGATAGATGGTAACGTTCTGCTTTATTCAACTCCTTCAGACGCCATAGACACATCCTCTGCTTGAAATGGGAATTTACACGTTTGCTTCCAAGCAGCAGCAAACACAGCATGGAAAGCCTCTTCAGCAAATTTGCTAAGGGTGTGCAACATTTCTCAATTTATCCGGCCAGGGGGGATGCATCTGGAATCGTAGCTGGCACATACACTACGTTGTCACGTGCAGCAGACAAGAAATGATGGCCCTTGGTCGTCATTAGTACCACACAGCAACAGCCCTGCAGCCAAGTGAGCCCAGACTGCAGCCAGGCATCCCAGACCCCATCCAAGCCAAAGGAGGCGTATCCTTCTACTCTCTGGTTGTATTCCCACATTCATCTACTGCCACTTCTTGAGCTCATGAGCTCTTAGAGACCCAGCTTTAGCTCTGAAACTGGACAGCCCATCACACATCCCACCCTATGACTAGAGCTCCGTGGATATAAACCATAAGCAAAGGTAACCTTTACCCCACGAAGTCTTGATGCCCTCATAACGAGCTGTCCGTTGCCTTTTTGGCAATCTGGTGCTTCAGAGCAAAAGGTTAACCACATGGAGAGGGTCTGAATGAGAACTCCCCAAATACAGCTTCTCTCTCCCACCTCTACCAAAACAGGATGCTGTGCTGCACCTCTCCAACAGCCATATAGCAGACCAAGATACTGCTCTGCACGGGCTGATGTTCAGGACAAGCCTTTGCTGCAGCAAGACATCCCCTGAAACTGCAGCCTGGATGCCTCTATACGCATGCTGGCAAAAGATGGAAACAGGACAGCAGGATTTACCTGGGTATCTGTTGGCCTGGTTGCAGCATTACATTCGTTATCATCCACCACTGACATGTAGGTGCCCACAACACACTTCACCGCTCTCATCTGGTAGCCTTGGCCACAGGTCATCGTGCACTGGGAGAGGACAGACAGGAGAAAGAAGTGCTGGGTCTGAGTAGTTGCTTCAGTTAGAAAGTATTAATCAGTCCAGCCTGTGTTTAGGCACGCAGCATGAGCAGCAAAAATAAAACCCAGCTTCCCTTCTGGTTTCTCTCCACTTCATGCATTTCAGCTTTAAATTAGGTCACAGTTTTAATTCACTGCGCCCACCAGTGCCTCGCACGCTTCACTTGCTTCCTTGGGAATGAAGGTACGAGCATTTAAATGATTGACTTTGCTGCACACAGTAAATCATAGTCTGGTAGAACCTGCATCATATCCTCTTTTAAAACTGGTTGTTCAGCCCCATGGTTGCACAAGTGGCTAATGAATAATTTTGCTGATGGGAAATAAGTCTGACTGGGACAACTGGTCTGGGTTTGTTGCCTTTTTTTTTTTTTAAGTCAAGAGCTAACAGCTTTGTGGAAAAGGAGATGCCAGAACGCTCCAGGAGAAATGAGCAACTTGTATTTTAACAGAAAAAAAAACCTCACCAGCCCAGAAACTGGAAAACATTAAAAGCAACAAAAGCTATTCAATGGGAGCAGCTTTTCTGTGAAAATTAGGCCATGTATTTACGTGCCTAAATATGAATTTAGGAGCGTAACCTTGGAAACCCCTTTTTTTGAAAATCATGGCCAATTTAGTCTGACACAGATTAAATTTAGCACAAAGGGCAGGTACTGTTATTGCTGCCCATCCACTGAACCCAAGCGAACAGAGGGCTGCTTTGGTGTGCAAATCAATTAACACAGTTATGCTGCTGAATCTGGATGAAAGGGTGGCGCCCAGCCTCGGCCACCAGCACCCAGGTCCCACCGGCCGGGAGCCCCGTGACGGCTCTGCAGTACCTGGCCCCACGGCCCCACTTGCCACGAAGCACACTCTTGCTGCTGGCATGCCTGCACCGACTCCGGCTTCGTTTCAGGATCGCAAAACCTGTCGTTTAATCGATCTTCTCCAAACTGGCACCAGGTCTGGCGGTGTTTATGCCCTTTTCCACAGGTGACCAGGCACTGCGAGGAGTAAAGCGCAAGCTCAGGCAGTGCCGGGGATGCGCTGCCAGCTCAGCACCTGCCCCGGCGCTGAAAAAGAAACCTGGAGACCCGCTGCAAATCTCCAGTTAAACACTGGTGCCCAGAAGCAGCTATTTAGCTAATGACCACATGCACTGGACTCGCAAGGAGACGGGATTGCTCTCAGGAGCTGGTCCAGAGCAGACGCTGGAGTGTGGAGAGCACAGCCAGGCTGGGACCCTTCGGCACGGGCAAAGCAAGACCACGGAGGCTCTTTGCTTCCAGCAGCTGTGAGATGTAGGGCAAAGCCACAGTGCTGCCCAACAGGGCTTTACCTATGCACAACGGGGTGCCAAAGGCTTGCAGAAAAACTTGCTTGGCTCTGAGTGTGTGCAATAAGGGTCGCGGCTCTTGTGGGCTGTAAGTGCCTCTTCCACTCCCCCAGCATGGCTTGGGCTGGCAGCAGCTCGACCCAGAAGACAGATATTTTGCAGAGAACAATCCCTGTTCCCATTTAATTGCTACCATCATTTTCTAAAAAAAAAAAAGTGATTCACTGAAACAAGAGCTATTTGGCCACAAAGGTGACGAGCAGCCTTTGAAGACTGTTCTCCAGCATCCCTGCTCCTGCTGGCAACCGAAATACAGTTTTGTTGCCTTGTGAAGGACACCAGCAGCAGTGGAAGAAGTAATGGTAATAAACAGCAGGGAGAGGGCTGAGCAAGATATTAGTAGCGTGAAATCCTGCCCTCCAGCGACAGCCAGAGCTGCCGGGGCTCATGAGGACAATCTCAAGGGAAAATGAGGGCAGAAGGTATTTTTCTTCCCAAAGCTGCAGAGGAACTGTGGAAAAACTGAGGAGAAATTACTGCAGGATTGGAGAGGAATTAACCTCTTGTGGCTCTGAAGAGAGATCGGCCACTTGACTAGTGGTGACAAGGCCAGTGACTTTCCTGCCTGTCTCAAGCCTCCCTGTGCACAGGCTTGGGGAGACCTTCTGCAGCAGGCACAGTGCCACCACACCCCAGGGCATGGCACTGGCAGGCTACGCAAACAAAACCCGAGGGATGAGCAGGGACGGAGAGATCTCTTTGCAGGCACCAGCCCCTCAAGGTGGGGGACCAGCAGGGTGAGCCCACCATGGTGACCAGCACCTACCTCGGACCAGTCGCCCATTTTCCACTGGGGGCACAAGAAGTCACTGCATCGCTGCACCGTCAGCTTCTCCTGCTGACTGCACTTGCTGTCGTCCAGGATGTCGTTGTAGGTGTTCACGCACATGGCTCGCCGCCGCCGCGTTCCCCCGCCGCAGCTCTTGGAGCACTGGGAAGGAGAGACACTGCGTAAATACCTTCTGCCACTCTATCACAGGCAGAGAGCCCATTTATTGCCTTCTCCCTCCTTGTAGTCAGGACTGTGAAGAGACTGCAGAAAAACATCTGGAAGAACAACTTGTGCTTTAAATAACAGGCTGTTACTTTATATATTCCTTTAAAAACCCAATCTTGCTAAGCTTAATAAAATCTCACAGCAATGAGTTTCACAAATTCATTTCAGGTTATAACCCCATTATTACTTTTACAAGTGTTGCCTTTCAGTTCTCCAAAATGGCTGTTGCTTGTTCTCATTTTAGGAGAGATTAAATCTCTCTAACCAGGCAGCCCCCCTACACTGTGCCCTCCCTGGAAAGGCCCAAGCTCGTCATTTTCTCGGTGCTAGGTCTACATTCAGGAATATTCTTAGCCGCGGAAAAGTATTCTGTTAAAAAGCGTAAAGGAAACAAATTTCAGAAGTCCTCCACTGACGGTAACATGTCCTCCTGGCTCCTGCCAGTGGGGCTGGCTGTGATGGGAGAAGACAGCCAGCAGGGCTCAGCCTAAAGACGACAGACCTTGGGATGCTTAAAAGCGTAAATTCATTTCAGTGGAAAATGAGGAGTACCAGGCTGATCTAGACTACAGTGTCCTCCAGAAAAAGCAAGAGAAGCAGAATCACTGTGGCCAACTGTTATATGCTGTATGCAACCTAAACAGCCTGGCAGCCCCATGCGAGGAGGAGACAGTGTCTGCCGTATCGCTGAGCATCCCCTACCTCAGTCCAGGCCGAGTACCGCCATCCTCCCACGTTACAGTCTCCAGTGCACTTCTCCCTTGTGCTCGGCTTGGGTTGGCTGTTGCAGAAGCGGTCGTCGACCTTCTCTATCTTCCCCTCCAGCCTGCTGTACTTGGAGCAGTAGATCTCCAGGGTGCGGTACCCCAGCCCGCACTGGGCCGTGCACTCGCTCTTCCTGGCGACGTGCCACCTGAGCCAAGGAGAGCAAATGTCAGCCCTGGTGTGGCAAAAACCCACGACCCTGCGTGAAGGCGCCTGCCTTGGAGAGGATCAGAAGAGGTGGAAAGAGCTGTGGGGCTCTGGGACTCTGCAGGTAACGTGCTCGGGGGTGTTTGACATGCATAGGGAAGATACACTGTTGAAATGGAAGTTTTGGCTGTTTACGGCACTTCCCAAAGCTTTGTGGCTTCCAAAAATATGAAGCAATTAACCCTGGCCTTACTCCCTGGGGGGAAGGAACTGTCACCAGGTCCCTCTTATGGGCAGCAAAGCCACACTGTGACCCTACGGGACCACGCGAGGCAGAGGAGTGAGGCTGTGGCCAAGCAAGGAGCAGTGCTTTGAAGGCTTTCCGCCCCATGTTCCCCTGCAGGAGTGCCACCTCGGCCTCTAAAAACAAAAAGCTGAAAAATACAGCATCAGAAAACGATCCGCACAGGCTTGAAAGGTGTGACAAGGCACTCCACACAGCAGGACGCTGGCAAAACAGTTTCAGCTCTCCAAAGTGCAAGCAAATGACTTGCTTCAAGACACACAAGCCCCAGAGGTGTCAGCAGGGATTAGGGGTGTTCCCTCTGGACAGACAGCCTCCCACCCGGGTGCCTCCTTCCTGAGATGGGCAGCAAGGGCCAGGGCTGGTGGCCCTCAAGGATCCCCCTGAGGAGACAGTCCTGTTTTACATCAGCCCCAGCTCTGGCAAGAGATGCTGGACACGAGGCCCGATCCAAGGAGATGTCGGAGACCCTGGAGCCAACAGGAGCTGATTGCCCCCTGCGCCTTGCGGGGTGGCTCCCGGGGATGGAGGCAGTGATGTCCCCTGTGGGTCCTGGAGACCCCCGGGCTGTTACAAGCGCCTGTGCGGGGAGCGTAGAGCCCTGCTCCTAAGCCGAGAAAGCAAACTTCAGCACAGCTAGGAGAAGAATAAGATCAAGGGGATTTGGAATCAATAGCTCCTGAATGGCGGGAGCCCTCACATCCCTGCCTGCTTTTCAAACTCCTGCTTTTGCCCTTCTCAAGTTTCCAACCTGTTGCAATGGCAACAGCTGTTACCTCGACAACCCGACCTACAGCCCCTATATAGCCCCTATACAGCCCCGGGTTTAACACAGCCAGAGAAACCCCTCGGGAAACACAGCCATCTGAATTGCTTCACCAGCAGCCGTTTAACGCTACCATATTTAAGCTCCAGAAAGGAAAACAGATTGCTTTTTAAAGGAAAATAGGTTGTAATGATTTAAGCCATGCTCCATCAATTCCAGCTCGCCAGGAGTTGTCTGGGGACAGCCTCAAACCCGCTCTATACTTAAGCCTATTCTTCGCTTTAAGAAAATGATGATAAATCCAAGTCTTAGTTACTCCTTTGCTTTGAGCCTATGCTTTTCCTTCTTTGCAGGCTGTTTGTAGGATAGTGCTGAGCATTTCTGATCCAGGCAGATGTGAATTTCAGGCACTGTATTGAACAGGGAGATTTTTCGACATTAGGTGAATTTTTTTTATAGCTTTTTTTATAGCACTGATTGAATCCAACAACAGAAATGTGAAAACGTAGAAAAGTGTCTCTCAAAACACAGCTGCTGCATGCCAATCCCTCCTGGTTGACAGAGAGGCAACTGCTAATCTTTTTTTTTTTAAATCTAATACAGTCTGGTGAGAAAAGGAATTATGGTGAGAAGTGAAAGGAAAGAGGAGCAAACAATAAATATACGATGTAATGCATATACACGGCTGAGTAGAGTGCACCTTAATTCGCATTCTGTGCCACAAGGCTCAGTGATGGGGTCAGGCTGGGGAAGTCGATCACATCTTTGGTCCGACACCGTGAGTTGATCCGACTCTCTCGTACACACGGGTTTCCTCTTCCGTTCTCCTACGCAGAAAAAAAATATGTTGTTTGATTCATACAGGAAAGCGATCAAATCAGTTATTTCTCTTACTGCTTTTTTAGTAGCAATTAAGAGACATTTAATTATGCTTTTAAATCTCTTTTAGGAACAGGGAGGGGGTTAAGACTCTCCAAGAATTGCAGAAGGGGTTTAATGCAGGTGAGATGGACACAGGCAGAGAGCTGCAGCACGCCTGCATGGATGGGCTCTGTGTGTTTCACAGGTGGGAACAACTGGATGTCAGACGCAAAACCAGACACCGAAACCTTTTGCAGCCGTGGGAAGTGCCACATAATCTTTTCTGTGCTTGAGCTTCCTCAGCTGCAAACCAGGTTGCAAGGCTTACCTGGCTCCGAGGGGCTGTAAAGATGCCCTGCTCTGAAACTGAGAAGCAGCACAGCAGTGCTACACCTCGTACGATGTTATCTACTACTACAGCCCAGGGAAACAATCACGCCCGTAACATCAGAGTCTCAAAGAAATCAAATGGAGAGGGATTTGACAGCACTGCCCAGATCCCAGATGAATCCAGGACAAAACTCAGCCTTCCCAAGCACCCACCTTGGCAGAGCTTACTGCAGGGCTGCCACGGGCCATACGCATTCCAGTAAAACTGCTGAGGTTTGTCCTCAATGGGGATATTAAATGTGTAACGAACGTCGGGATTGTACAAATTGCCCACTGATAAAACCTGAGAGAAAAAAGATGAAGCAGAGTAAACCAACAGACTTCACTGCCCACTGTTTTCAGTCCAATAATGCTGGGCAGACTTTTCCACACGCACAACATATACTTCACCTGAAGCGTTATTTCTTGCTCAATCCGATCTGTAGAATTAATCCTTTCAATAGTATTATCCGATCCACTGTATTCGATCACAGCATTCCCAACTTTGATTTCCCTTTTAAACATACTGACGACAAAGTCTCCATTTAATATAAAGTCTCCTTGACTGTTAGATAAGGCTGCATAGGTGCAAAAAACAAGAACTAAAGACGCAGAATTAACTCATACGTACATAATAACGTGGGTCATGCGCTCTCAGTGCTGCTTTTCATTGGGGTGGGAGGAAAAACCCACTGGCACTCTCAAACAGAAAGGATGCAGAGAGCAGCAGAGCTCTTGCAGACATTGCGCCTTCTCCTTTTTCCACTGGAGAGCCTCATTAAAACGAAGGCTGAATGCCTGAAGTTGTTGCTAAATAGTTCACCCATAACCCAGGGCAAGGAGACACCCAAAAGGCATGTCAGGCCGGCTGCTGGACACAGAACACGCAGTCTGTGTCCCCTCGTATGCTGCAGAAATAATCCTGCCCAAATCTTTCTGTTAGCCGGGCGGACAGGGTGGCTTCCCTGTTGTTTCCAGGTGTGCTCCTAGGGTAAATGCATGTACCCTAATTGCCCAAACGTCATTTTCTAGTAGATAATTACAGGGAGTTGGGTTGGTATCTCCCCCTCTCTCCCCTCCCCCCATACTTTTTATTATTCCAAATCTTAAGGTATGTGAAAGCACTGAAGGCTTAAAGCCTAAATGCTTTATAAAAGGAACAGTTTCCTGAAAACAGCAGTCTGCTGCACAACTTCACACTAATGCGATTATGTAGCTAATTTCCTAAGTTAGTTTCCCCACCATTTCACCCATCACAGCTACATTACTACAAAGCCTCTGTACTGAAAAATCTAAACTTAACACCAAAACACCAAAGGGAAGGTTTTTACACCGAATGAGGAGAGATAATGAAGCAAAACACTGCTTGGTAACACACAGACATAGATGGAGAAAAACTCACAAAGCAGACACTATACTCAACCAAATTCCACACTTTGGAGGCTTTAATGTTATTAGGCGGTAGTAAAACTCATTAAGGGATTCCTTCCCATTTACTGTATCTCCTACAACAGTAGGTACATGTCTTGGACTTGATGACAACATCAAATTCCTCCTAAATTGTTAAGCAACTACAAGGTTCACAGTACTGAGGGCCCAAGATTTCACACTCAGTGAGCTGCAAAATAAGTGGACACATGCACACTTCTCATTTGCTTCTAGTCAGGCCTAATGTGAAGAGATGCTTTCCCAGCAATATTAAAGCAACGTTAAAGAAGACTTGACTTCATTGCTTCCCAAGAAGATTAAAGGCCCTCCAAGAAGAGCTGAGAAGTTCTTTGGGGCTCCTTCTGGGGTGAAGCAGTTTGAATAGGCACAACACAGGGAGGACTGTTTTTCTAGAAAAGATGAATAATGAAATGCATCTCCCTCCCCCAGGATGGAAAACTATCACTTCGCAGTAAGGTTTTCTTGGTATTGATGCGCATTTGTGCTGTACCATCTCATTCATTGTTGTGAATGCGCAGAAATGATGCAACGTAAGCGAACGGCCGTGTGTGTGCATGGACAGGCAGCCTTGCACAACCCCAGTCTGGGAATGGGGACAGGGAGGACCTGCTCAGCTTTTTGCCTGAATGAATGGTCCAGCCATAGGGATGGCATTTCAGAGCAACAGCCAAAGCTGTCAGCACCATTTCCCTTTGCTGCACGACAGTCTCCTCTACTTGTTTCTCAAGTGAGTTCCTTTACCTTCAATGGGCTAGGAACCACCAGCCTACTCCCGTTTTTAACATACCCAGTTACAGCGAGCACTTAGGCTAAGCCCCATATTTTGCAAAAACACTCAACAACTCGGGGATTTTGCAAGATGAAACAAGATGAAGTGCCCTGCTCGGGGATGTAAATACAGGACCCCACGCTACCAGAGCGTGGCTGGCGGTGCCAGGCACAGGGTGTGCAAAAGAGGAGGAACAGAGCCAGGAGAGCAGCCATCTCCCTGGGACTGCAAGGGGCCACAGCCCGAGTCCTTGCTCTGTCAGCAGCCCAAACAGACTCTGAGGGACCCAAACAGGACTTAATAGCAAAACCAGCCTTCAACTGGCAGATGTAACATCAGTCGTAATGCGCGCTTGTGTTATCTCCACTATTGAACCCAAACAGAACTTTCTGTGGGCTGAATTACTGATCAGAATGGTGGGACAGAGACACAGGGCCATGCTAAAAGCATATGTGTGTGCAGCAGACTGGTCTAACACAGCACCACAAGCATTTTCATCTGCCTCTAGAGACATGCCCACAGATTAGAGAAAAGTGACTATGAACGTCCAACAGCCAAAGGCCAAGTTATTGTTAGGTTTAAATCAAACCAACATCTTTGGTGTAGGGTATTTCTTTACAGTTACATATCGCTGTCAGGCAGGGACAAGAAGGGTTCAGTCTAAGTGAAAACAGAATTATTATTCTCAGAGAAACAGAAAATAATTTCTCTTTGGATTTGTTTGTACACACATCTTTCAGGGTATGGCATATTTATTCTCCAGCCAAGGCACGGTGACAGCAGAGACGTGTTAAGTCGGGATGAAGAGACCCCAACAGAACTCAGAAGCCTTTTGGTTCCCAGCTTTGTGCCTCAGCTCCCACCCACAGCCCAGGCTCGATAGTCCTTCCCAGCCCCAGTGACACTCTAAGGGGATATTTCTTATGATCTGTGAACCTCACAAACTTTGCATCAAGGATGGCATGAAGAAGAAGAAGGAACAAGAAAAGGCTGAATGTTTGGTAGACATATGAGATAAATTCTCGATAAGAAAACATCTCCCTTAAATGAATTCTTCATCCTCCCTAGCAGAGAGCAGCCAGTAGACACGTCACCACAACCAGACAATAAAGCAGGGTTCTGGACTGAAACAAGGACTGCAACTCACCCAGGTAGTTGTCATCCTCTGGTTTCCCTGAGTAACTGTGCTGACGCACATCAATATTAGTTGCACCAGCTGGGATGCGGACCACAACGTTATAGCCTAGAAAAGATTTAACAGAAAGTCAAGGCTATTACAGAGACATTTCATTTGCTTTTTACGGGGGGAAGGGAAATGAGCAAAATTACCTCACATTACACAAGCCGATACTTTTCATTTAGGGATAGTATAAATAGTTATAAAATGGAATATGCTATAGCTAGAAGGATTTTGCATTTTACATCAGTGCTTTTGTAGATTAAGTGTGGTAATGGCTTTTATAGACCTGCATTTTTCACTATAAAGTTTTTAGCAACAGATTCTTACCATAATGCACCGTGTTAAATGTGCCTGCAACAGTTTTGCATGAAGAATTATCCCCACCACAAACACCACATTTATCTCTTCTTGCTTTTGAATTCAGCACATGATCGCATCCAGCTTGCTTTAAGAGAAAAATTGAAAAAACTAGATTGAGCAAATACAGACTAGAACAGCATTTACAAACCTCGCAATTAAGGCACACAAAAGCTTTGTATGCAAAAGGCTGCCGTGAGACAAATTGTTTTGCTTCCCCACATTTTTCTGCTGATTTACAGTGTGGCCATCCCACACCATTTTCAAACAAAAGGCGCTTTTACAAAGTGAGAATCAGAACTGCCATTTGCACCAGGCGATGCTTTCACTAGAGAAAAATTTTGCATTGGTTGTTCCCATAGAGAAAAGTGTGAAAAAATAATTGTGAATGGAAATGTAAAGTGCTCCGGGCTCTGACCAGGAAGAACCAGAGCAGAGCACAGAAGGAAGCATCACTTGGATTCAGTCTCAGACCTCCACAGCCCTCAGTAACTTAGGGCAGACGTACAGACATCCCCCACGCGTGGCTCTTCTGCAAATCTGGAGGTTGGCACAAGCTTCAGACCAGCTGGGGCTTGTGGAGCCTGCGGATGCTGGCGGCAGCCCCCGAGAGAAGAGGACACACTGACAACTGGGTAGAGCAAGGTGCAGAAGCGCCATCCTGCCACGCAAAACTGCAATCATCCTGGCTTAAGAGAAGGGAAAATACTTACCCGGCAAAGGCCCTGCACGCAGATGTCATTTGTGTCGGGGCCGCAGGGCGTCCCGTCGATGACGCGATCCCGCAGCTGGTAATACGCTGTGTTTCCCGCCACTCGGCAGAACAACTTGCACCGATCCTTCATCAGGACTGGGGATGGGAGGGAGGAAAACCAGAAGCACGTTATCCAAACGCCATCACCCCGACGCGGTGATGCGGGAGGCAGGATCTGCATCCCCCCTGCCACTTACTGCCGCTGTATTTGGGAACCCAGCGCACGTTCGTGGGCAGCCCGTTGATGTTAAAGTGCTTCCCATTGAAGTCAGCACACTGCTCATCCCGGAAATCCTTCTTCAGCTTCGAGCATGGTTCGGTGTTGCAGGATTTAAACTTCATGCGACGACCCACACAGTATTTCCCACCGTTTTTAGGCCTGCAGAAACAAGAAAGAGAAGCCGGCTGGGATCGGGCTGGAAACGAGATGCAATTGCAGTTCTGCAACCTGGTCAGCACAGTTGGTATTTGCAACACCATTTTGATGGCTCTGTCTATGTCTATGCGTGTCTTTTAATTAATATCCCAGGCTGAGAAGCAGGAAAGATTCTGCAGATGTCTAATAAAAAAACCCATATATGCGATGCTAAAAAGGGATGAAAAAAGGGAATATTTGCTCTCTGATGAATGCGGTGGTAATGAAAGAAGCCAGAGAGGAAGAGCAACATCTTCTTCCCTATCTGAAGATTTAGTTTCACACTGAGGGATCCCATACCAGGGGACCATCCCTCCACAACCCCATCGGTCCTATGGATTTGGTGGCTGAGAGTTTGCATCTGATCTAGTGGCTTGCAAATAACTAAACATGACGGCAGAAAAGAGAAAGGGTTTCCCTGTGGAGGCTGAAAGGCCAGGCAGCACCTAGTCCTTCAGGATGCCTAGCCCAAAATGGTAGAAAGGGTAATGCTAGACACTTTAAAACAATTTTATCTCTATGTATTCCAGAAAGCACAAAAGACGGCCAACAAATACTTTACCCATTTTATAGTAGGATGACTCTGGTATAAACTGGGGAGACTGATATCATCCGAGCTACATAAAAGCCAGTGGATAAGCCTAGGAGAAATTGTCATTCTGAATTTCCCGACTCCCAGATTCAGGGCTGTAGTCATAAAACTATTTTTGTCTTCGTATGTAGACGGAGCCTTTGCCAGATAACAGCTCACTTCGGGGACCAAAAAGGCCTCTCCCACTCCAGCCGCTGACAGCAGCGGTGCGGGAGCAAGCTGCACGTGGACGGCATCGGAGGAGCCCAGCAGAAGGCACTTTTCTGGTGAGGACACATTTTCAGCTATGGTAATGCTGCAAGGAAAGTACCCTTGGGATACAGCCTATCCTATTTACTGCCTGCTCAAAGGACATTTCTTCTAGGAACTCGGGTAATATTTCATATGCCCATCTATGTGCAGCCCTCTCTCTATATAATAAATTGTAATAATAAAATAAAAAAAGGATGCACCATGCTTTAAATGTTCCAAAAAAACCCCACTGTCTCTGCTGCTCTCTCCTGAAACTTCAAATGAAATTAGGAGGGCATGGTGGAGGCTTCTACAAGATACCACCATTAATGTCCATAACAAAAACTGCAGTACCACTGAAGCAGCTTTGCTTTTCCCTGATGTTACAGAAGGAAAGATAATGCAAGCTGCATGAAATGTTGCCAGGGTCAACTTAGGCAAAGCTGTAATTATCCAAAAAGGAAAAACTATAGCGACTAAGACCTGCACTCACGGGAGATGAAGTTAACATGCATCTCAGCCATTAGCACGGGAAAGGCTCCACCAGCTGAGGTTAGCCCCAGCCTCTCCCTTTAACAGACCGTTTCAGAGGAGTCAGGGGAGGGCAAGAGCATCCTGAGCGGCCAGAGTCACCGTGTCCTGACCACATTGTGCCACAGCACGTGTACGCAGGCAGAGAGTGGTCCTTGAAGCTCAGGACAACATCTGTGCCCAGCTCCAGCCTCTGCTGGAAAGCCTACATCTTCTACCCAACCCCTGAACAAAACAAGTGCCTGCGCTAGCAATAAGTGCAGATCAGAAAAGTGACTCGCCGGGTGCTGAAGTCCTGGCATTTGCACCGCCTGCCTTTCAGGGCTTTTCTTCAGGATCGGCTCTGCCTCACCCCAGGACCAGATGTCCATCAGTGCCCCAGGGATGCTGGCAGAGCGCATCTTCCCTTTGAGCCTCCTTGGGAAAGAAGCTGGTTTGCACACTTGGAGACCCTCAAAAATGCGAAACAACAAGTGATAAATAGGAACCACCCCTGTCCTTAGCACACAGATGCCCACCGTAAGCTCTCCACACTGCATGCAGCCAGCACCTCCTAATATAATAGAGACAGAAACCCCCTGCACATGTACGAGGGTCTCTACACAGAGTGAGTCAACAAGTTCCTACAGCTGAATGCCATTTTTTTAGCATCTCTGCACATCAACACCCAGCAGTGCCTTTTCTCCACAAATAATTCTTCACTCTTACGTTTGAAAACTATTTGTGACAAGTAGCAGAGTTCCTGTGAAATAAATGGGGAGACAGAGGCACAAAGAGGGGCTTGTGCTTGCGAAAAGATTATCTGCAAAGTGGGGAAGGGCAGGCAGACTTCCCACCACCCCATCAGCACCACGCTAGGGATGCTCGCAGGTTTGGCAGAAGGAGTTGCCTCCTCCAGCAGCCACGGGCAAGATGCAGAGCACCACCAGCTACACACATGGGATTTTTCCCTGCCAGCATCCTCTCCTCACTGGGTTATGCACAGTCGTGGTGCAGACCCCTCCAGTCCTATCCTAAATGCCGCGGGGTATGATTTGTCTTCAGGCACAGCCCGGAGCCATAGCTGGTAACACATCAGCTCTACCTGCTCCGAGCGCGACTCTCACACGCCATCTGGAAACTAAACGTGTGTCACTTGCAAAGGTGCTTGCAATTAGGCAAGTAACAGTGCTAAAAAGCCCAACCAACTGCACAGCGCCCAGTGCAGATTTCAGTTTACAGCCTGATTTCACACCAGTTCCTAGTGGAGCAAGTCTAAATGCAGTTTGTACCGATTTAGTCTATTCTCCACCGCGGTATGACAAACAACTTGGATTAATTTAACTGATGACACCTGGGACCACTCCAGAGCTAACCCAGCGCAGCAGCCCCTGCGGATGCCTCCCCGACTCCCCCTGCCTCGCAGGCTCAGCGGTGATTGCTGGGGGTTTCCCACCGCAGGAGCCCATCCCATGGACTATTCCCATGCAGGCACATTATCTGCCTCCAGCTACAACGCGACATCTCGACCATCCCACTATACAGCACATGGGGAAACTTCTTAGCTGTGGCAGGAGCATGCTCCAGACCTCAGTGAGCTCAAATCATTCATGGGGGAGTTAACAGGATTCATCATTTTCACTTTGAAAGCATTTATACCGTGGCAGAACTGTTGCAGTTTTACAAAGGCTCTAAATTATGCAAAGTTGTAGCAGGGCGTTTCTTTAAAAAAATTGCAATTACAACATTTTTATGGTAAACACATTGCTTCCAATACAAATCAATTTAACTAAAATGAGACTTTAAAATATTAAGTTAGTTAAGAACATCATGCAGGAGCTTTCTTTTTTTTAAGGGTACGTCTAACAAAATCCAAAGATCCCAAGCTACTGCATAGTTTCCTTTTCTCTAGACATGACCCATGAGACTGAGAAAACATTGAAAACATAGACACACCGCAAACTGAAGGATGCTAAAACTTGCCGTCATGTTGCAAACTATCAGCTTTGTAACTGTGGCAGTAAATCTCCCTGTAGCCAGCGTTCAGGGCTGAAGCACACTCACGCTTCTGACATTTCAAACCGGCCCCAAACCACCCTGACAGTTGTAGGGTGTTTTTAAACCAGCATTGCTTTTCACAGAGTTTGAATAAACAGAAAGAGCTGACCCAGAAAAATAAGTCAGCCTCCCATAACGTCAATTTTCGGTATCATGAAGAACTACGGGATACTTCACACTATGTAATATTTTTATGGATAATCATCAATGATTTATCGCAGAGACTGCGATAAATCATCTGCAATGATTTATTGCAGAAGGGAAAGCAGGGCATGCATAGAAACCTCCTTGTTCTTTTCTGATTTCCCTTCTCTGAATCACCTATTTGATCAACAAATGGCCAGCGTGAAGCCGCTTTCTATCTAGCATCGTTCCCCTTACAACCTCCCGCGCACACCCCGGCTTCGCTGCATTCCTTCCAGCACATCTTAAATATGCAATGCTTAATGCATCACCTGCCATTACTAACCTTGAATATTTTCATGTGCAGAGCTTGAGGCAGCACCCAACTCTCAGCGCCCCGGGAGCACCAGGTAGAGGCACCTCGCTGGGAAGCACAGTTTTGGGGGTGCTTTGCACGTGCTCAGCCCCAAGGGCGGCAGCTCTGCCTGGGGGCACTCAGGCTGCCACAATGAAAGGACCCTGGAGACCAACTATGGGGCATGTGTGTTCATCCGCACGCCTGCCTATGTGCCTGCACTCATGCAGTGACTGCAGAAAAATCTGTGAAGCCCTAGCATGCACAGGTCAGTTTGAGATCTCCTTTGCAGCATCCCGGCAAGCCCTGGGACCGGGAACTGGTACAAGTGCTGCCAGTGGCCAGCACAGTTATCTATAGATGTGCTTACATGTCCAGCTCTGACAGCTTTCAGCACAGGTTGATACTTTTGTGATGGACTCAAATGCAGACGTGATCAGACTTGCATCCAGGGATAACACTCCCCCATCCAGAAAGCCATTCCTGAAAACAGGGCTCCTGGTATTGACATCTTATGAAATATGCCTTTTCCCCATAACTCTGTAGCTATGCCTTGCTTTGAAAACCAGGGCTTGCGCCACAGACCCTCTACGTGACGCACCGCAGCCGTGGGCTTTGTCTGTACCAGCCAGCCTCGAATTCCCAAGTGGGCAGTCTCGGTGGGAAGGGTCTGGTCTGGTTAGCTAATACATTCCTTCGGTGTATGTCAAAACACAGCCTGCTGCCACTTCAGAGGCTTACAGCTCTTCCTACAGCCCTGCAAGATATTCATCCACGTGGGTGTCAGAGCACATTACAAACAGCGGCAGGAGCTGCAGCCTTATTTTCTGTACTGTGGCAGGGGGGTTCATTTTCAATGCCAGATTTAACACAATATTTTATTGGCATGCAAGATACTGCCCCAGATACTCGTGCACAGAAAAAGCTTTAAAAAGCTAAATCATCTTCAAATATAAAAGACTTACTGAAAACTACTTCAGATCTTACTCAAGGTACCTGGGTTGGTTTTCCTGCCTTCTACAACAGAGGAGAAACAGAGACTAGACCTATTCTGTGTATTTTTGAAGTACTTTGAAAAGTCAGAGAGGCAGGAGAGTACCCAGCAGCGTCTCATCCACTTGCATCATCTCAGCAGCCCCACAATAACAGGGACGCAGATGGTGGCAGCCCACGCTACGATGTCAAACAACAGAGTCGGTGTAAAGCTCTGTGGATGGTGCTAGGAGAGATGACTCCCCACAGAGACTTCGCGAGGCGATGGAGAAGAGGCCAGTGCCAGCTACATGGCCCTCGAAAGGGGGCCTGGAAAATAACCACTATTAATAAGCGCAGGGGATTTCACAGGCAGCTTGGTGCCTAGCGTGTTTAGGTGCTTTTGCAAATCCCAGCCAAAGTAATACACCTCACGAAACACCAAGATATGAAACACAAGCTATAAGGGAAGATGGAATTTAAAATCCCTTGGCTAGCCTTTAGGATAAAGGAGATTTTCTATCACAAACAGCTATCAGTCCAAACAGATGCCTCTCCAGAAGATGGGAATACATCTCACTGACAGCATCCAAAGGTTTGGCAGCATAGCTATTTTTGCATGTGGAAAGATATTTTGGTTTTGTGTCTCCATGGCTACTAGAAGACCATATGGGGTGTGCTGACTCAGCACAGCGAGACGAGAACTCCTTTATGCTTGTGTGTTTCTCAGCATCATTTTAATTAACGTGCTGCTGTCCGACTCCCTTAGCCTCAACCCTTCTCTTCTCTTTCGACACTTGCCCAGCCGTGCTGAGCCAGCCGCTCCTGTCACTTCACCAGTGCCGCAGGTACAAGCTCTCCCTTCTCCCATTAGCAGTGATGAAACTGTCACTGGTGCATCACTAATGGCAATTTCCTTGGCAATAAGCTGTCCAACACCAATGATGAGAAAGTGGAACAAGCCTGCTCAGTCTTTTTAAGACCCCTTGGTCCAACCAGCTCCGCAGACCCCTCTCCTCTCCATGTCTCCGTCCCAAATGAGAGCCTGGAAAGCATCCTGCCCACCCCTTCTTGCTCTCCTGGGCTGAAAGGAGGCAGTTAAACAGAAACCAGCACAGTTCACAATTTATGTAAACAGGCTGTCTTCATACCAGTTGCTCAACCTATTACTAATATTTTGCTGGCCACACATTCGTTTCCTTGAAGCCCACGGCAAAATTCCCTACCGTTTCAAAGGCTGTAGGATTTTGCATTCCAGGCTGATGGCAAACATTTTTGAGTGCCACTTTTTAATGGGACGCAGATTTCTGCTGAGGTTTGGCTAGTCTGCACCAGCTGACATGCAACTGTATAAAGGATCAGCTGCAAAACCAGTTGAAGCAGGAGTAAAATGGTAGAAAACTGTATAAAGGATCTGGCCTGTAGGAACAGCTGCAAAAGCAGCCAAAGCAAGGGTAAAATGGTGAAAAATTGATAAAAACATGGCTCCTTCCCTTCTCCCTCCTTTCTGATCCACAACTTTGGAGGAAAAAAAACACCTTTGGAAGTGGGACCCCAGCTATGCCTCCCCAGGAAAACAGAAGGCAATAAACCCACACAGATATTAGCTTTTTCATTCTCTCTCCATTGAATGAATCCCTTTTTAGGGCACTTTACCCACAAACCAAACCTGTGACCGGCTCCTCCTGGGTTCCCATGCCGTGCCAGGCAAAGCCACCCATCCCCGGGGCACACACATGGGCTGGGGACAGCTGGAGGGGATTTCAGCCCATTTGGGCAACCCAGCTGATTTTCCCCATTTCACCCACCGGCACTTCCCCTGCGTGCACTTACTCGGGCCTGTTGCACTCTCGTATCGCCGTCTTTATGCCACCGCCACAGGTTCTCGAGCAGGTCCCAAAAGGGCTCCACGTCCCCCACGCTCCGTCTATCACCGGCGCCTCTCGCTCTTTGGGCACGCACATCCCAAACCGGCAGTGCTGCATGCAAAGGAGAGAGACGGGAAAGGTGGGTTTGCATTGCTTTTGCATTACGAGCCGACGAACAGTGACCAGCCTGGACGACAAGACTCAAGCTTACTTGTTTTTCAGCCATATGCAAAACACAGCAAAGATTTTGCAATCAAATAAAACTGAACTTCTTTACTTTTTGTCTGTCACCCCCATGTTTTTCTTTCTCTGCACCCTTAAATGAAGAATTGAAGGCAAGGTGCTGAGTCCACAGGAGTGATTTATGGGAAGAAGACTGAGGACAACAGCAACCACCGAATATTCCCTGTTTACTGGAGCCAAACAGGACGGCAACGCTCGTGGCACTGGCTTTTCAAAAAGCTGCTTATGTGATTTCCTGGAGAGGAGCAGGAACCGCACCGTGTTGTGGGGGGGACAGGCAATGGGGAAAACACCATGGAAAACTCAAACCTTCCCACAGCTGCACAAAGCAGGAGAGGAAACTTCCAAATCCAAAGGGCAAATAAAATAGAAAAATTAATTCCTCAATCCAAAGTTTTTTTTTTTCACTCAGCCATAACATGGGACTTGCCAAAGCCTGGCCTAAGCTTTTGTTTTCCAGCTATAACTCGTGTTTTCTTTTGTTTGGAAAACTGGCTTAAATTATCTCGGCAAGCCCCTGTCCCCCATTTTTATGGTATAAATTGCGTCCCTTTGGAGTATGATTGCTAGTTCGACTACACAGACTTCTGGAGAGGTGAGATCTAGGGGAGAGTCACCTTCTGGCCCCACCAGAGTGGACAGAAAAGTGTCCCCAAGACTCATGAGGGCAGGGCTTCCCTCCCACTGAATACTGCTTGCTAAAGCAGATTTAAACCCAGAGATGTGCTCATCTGCTGGTGGATGCCTAAATCTTTGCAATTACAGGAAGCCCAAACATTGCTGATTGCTCACAGATTAGAAGAAGTTATAGAGTTAAAGAAGAAAACACGTAGTGCATCATTAAAATATTCCCTTGCAATATTTCTCTGCACCAGATGCTGTTCAGGCAGGGAAACACCTGATGATCTTTATGGCAACAGGGTCAAATTTACTGATGTGCTGTGTTTTTCCAGCCCTTTCACTAATACCAGAACAAGGTTGTATCAAGACACGCCATAAGCTCAGCCCCCGCTTTTTAGACATCCTTATGAATCACCTTGGAGAAAGCTGTCTAGGAAAACAGAGCGAAATCAAGCTATGATAGGACACTGGGCTCTGCAGCATGTTTAACACCTTTTGCTCATGATGGCCAACTTGCCAGGTTGCTTTGCTGATGAAGAAAGCTGATCTCAGGTGCATTTGCCTACGGGCATGGTTTACAGGATGGCTGAACAACTCATAGCTTGGGCCCTAACTGTGGTGTTTGCTCAGACATGAGCACGGTCTCTAGGCTGCAATGTGCCCTGAATTTGCTTTCATCTGAAGATTTGATTCCCCAGATAGAAACTGGCTGAAAAATATCTGCTACAGTAAAGAATAGGAATAAAATAAGCTGAAATGTCTGTTTCTTTGCTGCAGGACAGACCCTTATGATGCACAACTCCTCCTGGTATTTAGGGGGTTGAAAAACTGCAGGATGGGGACCCCATGCCAGTCCTGTACAGGGACAAAGTGGTCCGACAGCTATCATCAATGTACAAAAATACATGACACCAATCCAACAGTGCTGTCCCAGAGGAGGAGAACTCGCAGCAATGTTGATGCTCACAGCTAAATATATAACCACAGTCATGCTTGGCACCACTGACCCAGAGAAGACGACTGAATAGCTAACTAGTGAATGTACACAGCTAACAGACCATGACATGACCTATATGTCTCCCATCCGATGGTTGAGAATTAACTAGGAAATCACCTACATCCTTGTTTTTATTAAAAATTGGGGGTTTGGAGTTGATGGTAAATCAAAGGGGGAAAAAAAAAAGAGCAGCCGTTTTAAATAAACAGCAAGATTATCTTATGGAAACGCAATGGTGTTTCTTGGAACCACGCTGTGAATAGTCTGGCTGTGCAACCTTCATGCCTTTTGTATTTCAAAAATAATTTCTATGTTGAGTTACAACAGAAAAACTAAAAAGCCTGCCAGGGTTCTCTTTCCTATGAGCTTACAGATCAGAGAATGAAGAGAATAAAAGAGTTTTTGTCTGGAGCAAGTTCAAAACAACTTAGACACACAGTTGAGCAGGAGAGCAATGGCAGGGACGGGAGACACTACAACAGACTTTCTTTTCCTTTGTCTTGCCACTGGAGTTCCAGATAATTCCCCAAAACCAGCTCCCATCCTTGGGCTGACTTTGGTTGAATAGATTAGCAGGGGGCAGACAAGTGCTGTGAAGCTTCATGCATGCATAACATATACGCTACCTGCTGCCATACGGCAGGAGACAGAAATGATTACTATTCGTCTACTCTTCTTTTACCATTCTTTAAACAACCCTGAAAACCACAAGAGATAGAGGCCCAAGTTTATGACTCTCTTTATTTTCTTTCAGTGATTTATTTCCACCCAACAATGCACTGGTGCTGTGAAACACTGTAAACCATCACAACTGGTGCTCACCCAGCAAAGGCCAAACTCTGGGCTGGGCTTATTACTTGATTTAGCGATATCAAATTCAGTGTCCTCACGTGCAAAATATGCATAAGCTAATACTCTCATGTTGTTTTAGTATCCTTGACTTAAGAATAAATTTAGAGCCCGGTTAAATCTACATCCCAGTCGTTTTAGCTAGATTTTTCTTAGCTATTCAGGCTCCCTCATTTCCAAAGATATCTCCGTAAAAAATGGCACGGTATTTTCTCCATCTGCCAACCCATATACCACGGGCTTTAAACATGCAGACTTGAGGCAAGGCATTAGTCAGCAAGCAGCAGTTTGATGGGGCTCCTGGCCACAGCACAGTACCAAAATAGCGATTTACTCCAATGAAAAGCACTCCAGACTTGCACCTCAGCACTTCACAAGCCCAAGTAAACACTGAGGAGAAGAGAGTTTATGATGATCCAAACCTTAAGCTTGAATTAGACCAACACACAGATACAAGAATTACACTGTAAAGCCTTTTTGTGAGAATACATTCAAATGCCTGAACACGAGTGGACTGCCTTAGCTTTTCTTAAGAGCCCATCAGCCCTCAGCTGAGAAGTTCAGGTCAAACTTGTCTAATTTGTCTAAACTTGTCAAATTGTCTAAATACACAGACTGAAATGTTTTTGCTTACACAGTCTTTATTAAAAACCATGCAGCTGGACACTGCCTCTTGGATGAGGTGGTAACTCTGAGGAGGTGCTAATCTGCTCAATTGCAGTTGTTTGCACATCACTCTGGCCATACCCAAGGGTAACGGCAGGTTTGTCAGAACAAAATTGCAGCCCAGATTTTTGGAATTTCAAGAAAATAGTTATTTCGGAGCTTCCAGTGGTGAGCAGACCCCAAGCTCACAACCAGAGAAGTTGAAAGCACAAGGTTTCAAGTCAAGGGGACTCCACAGATGCCTAAGCTTTATCCTGAGTCTCAAAAAAGGGGGGATTTTTACATAAAAACATTAAATATTGGTGCACCGCTGGCTCCAAAGAGTAGCAGAGAAATAGGGTTTCCAACCACATTTCTAATACATATTCTCAATAATAAAAACAAATGTATTGACTGCCCTTTTCCCTAAGAAAGGAAGGCAAATTGATGCATTATACCCATTGTCTTGAAGGAAATCAGTCAAGTGTTGTTGAACAATTGACTTTTCAGACACATGCAACAAAAGATTAATTACCAAGCCTTTATGGAAAATTATATCTAAAATACCATCTAGATATTTTTATTAAAATACATTTGAGAGACTATGAATTAAAACGTTGACGCTTTCTAAAGAAAACTAACTGTTGATCATTAATAGCCAGAAAAGCAAATTTTTAAGCTATACCTGGAAGAGTAACATCACACTTCTTCTACTAGACCTAGATGAAGAATATTTTTGTTCGGACAAAGATTCTGAAAACTAGTTAGCATTTTTCTTCAAAAGCTTCAGTATCTCAATAAAATAAAAAGAAAAATCCTCTCAACTATTTTTCTCCATATCTGGACAACTAAAACTGAAATACTTATTCTAGAAACCACAATGCTAGCTGGAAACTAACATTGCACATGGAAATTGAAAGTTTCTATGAATTACTGCCAAAACCGTTCCATACAGAAAATGTCAACCAGTTCTATATTTTACTCTGAAGTTGTCAAGATGAGAAGCCAGTTGGCAAGTTTATGTTACACAAAATTACTAATTGCTCACATCACATAGGAAATTTCTAATAAAAGCTTAAGGAAGCTTTGCAAAAGTTTTGCTCAAGAGTTCACTCAAGGGCATTAATTTAAACCGATAAGCACTCCAGAAGGAATACCTGCTTTAAACAACGTTATGCCAAGCAGTCAATTTTAATCACATTATCTGGTGTAGACTTGACCTATGCATACCAGGCTTAAAACACACAGAGCTGCTTTGGGCTTCCACCCTTGCAGTCAGAAGCTGTGCCCCATAGAGCTGGCTATTGGGATAGGATGATTTTGACTGATATGCTTAGCCTGAGCCCTGGGAAACATAGCTACAAGGCACGATCCACCAGGTATTACAGACCTTTCCAGGCTCACATTCTGTACCATCAGCCCAAGGTGTGTGTTGGGTACGACATCCCTTGTGCGCGCCATCAATGTTAATACACCAAAGTCGCCGACACTGCATCTGCTTAAGTTATTGAAAAGATCAAAATATTAAATAAACATGTGCTACATGTCTTACCAGATAGATGATTCTCTATGAAATTATCCCCCTAAGATTTATCACTAACTCACAAGCTTGACGATAATTTGATGGCTTGTGAGCCTCCCATTCATCCAACCCCAGGAGGCCTTATTTTGCCCTGGCAACACCAGGAAAACCAAGGTGTGGAATTTCACTTACCATATACGGGCACACTTGAGATCCAGGTCCAAAAATTAACTCACATTGTTTGTTGACGTCATAAATCAGCCCCGGGAGCTGCTGAGGCAACGTGTAAGTTCTTGATGAAGGTTCATCAAGCAAACACTCCCCATAACCAGTGCTACAACACAAAGAAGAAAAATGGTGTTAAACAGGAGGTGATGAGACTAGAACCCATTGGTGTTTACCTGAGTCAGCCTTAGGGCAGATGCACACATTTGCCATATTTAACAAACGCTACAACGGCTACTGCAGAGTCAAGCACAATGCATTACGCATTCACCACCACCCCCATGCTGTGATAATGACCATCCACCACAGTGCAGTCAGCTACCCTGGCAAAAGCATATCTGAGCATGCTCTGGTATATATTTAGAAAGAAAAATCTTTGATTAGCAGAAGAACTGCCCGAGGGACCAAGCTCCTGGATTTGCCAGGACACCATCATGACTCTTGTTCTGCTCCCCATCACAACACATGGGAAAGCATCATGGCAAAACAGGCAATCCCTGTGCATCAAACTGACCCGTGGGCTCCTGGAGCAGTGTTCCCACCATGGACTAGTGCCAGGGCTTTATCTTGACTCATGGAGCAGAAAGGCAGATTCAATCTGCCTCCTAAAACACAGCTCCGTATCTGGGCCACAGGGCTTGGAAAACTCACTCTTCAGGTTCGAGGAGAATGCACATTCCTTAAAAGCAATATCCATGGGGGAAGACTTATTCTTCCCCATAGAGAGGCTGGTCCTTGCCAGCTTATCACGAGGCTGAACTGGCAGAGACTGGATGCTAGGCATGCATTCCTGCTCTATGTAAAGGATGCGTGCACACACAAATCCTCTGATTTCCTCTAAATGCTGCACACTAGGCTTTCGGATTAACTGATGAACCCCATGGGACACATGCGCATGTTAAAACAGCCTAACACATGCATATGCAAGGCCTTACTCCAGAAATTCAGTGATGTATTTCCTACTGCATTTTGACCACATCCAGGGATTGGTGTAGAAGTTCAGTGTTGGTGCCATGACGTGCTGTTGATTTTTACCTCCATCTTCTTTGCACTTATGATTGTCATCGTGGGGCATGTTAAATCTAAGAGAAAAACAGCAGCGAAAAGCACGGTCAGTTAAGTGGCAAATGTCAAGTATTTAGCATAGCAAGAGCAACAGTGAGAACTAAATGTAAGCAAACCCAAGAATTTTTCCTAGATATGCTACTGACAGATATTACAGAATAAAAGTATTAATATGCACATGTTCATAAGTGTCAACAAGCATGGCTCAAACTTGGTTCCTAGCACTTGTCTGCAAAAAGCTACGTAAGACCCCAGTAAGCTCTCCACACCGTGACTGCTATATTTAGCCAGGCAAGTCCTTGAGAGAGCCTGCAGTAAGATGCAATTTCAGCTGCAGTTTCCTTTTCAGCTGACAGTTGCGATCCTGTAGGCAGGCTGGAGTTTGGCCCCACCTTCATAAAAATGGCAAGTTCTCTGGAACTGAGCCGAGGAGCCACACGTTGATCTGGGGAATAAGTTTCTGAAGGAGACGAATGACTTGAGCCCACTGACCACCGCTGCCTGAAGTCCCGCGTGTACATAGGCAGCACCCTATGTTGGCTGCAAAAAGTTTTCTAATGCAGTTGAATACCTTGGGCCACGCTGATCCCTCATGCTGTTGCCTAAATAGGGTTGCACCGGGGATAGACTTGGCTCCTATACTTTATGTGGTAGGTTTACAAAATGCCATCAAGCATCAATATCAGCAGAAACCTACGCGAAGTTTGCAGCACATGACATATCGAAGAATGTGGCAAATACAGTAACGGAGACAGAACGGCTTAAAGCACTTCGCTGTTTGAAGTGGAGAAGGGGAAATGACCCGGTGTGATCCTGCGTTCGAAGGCTGGGGAGCTTATATCCCATTAAGATTACCTCCAATGAATCACCTTTTCACTCTGCTCCCTGTAAAAGAGCAAAGAGGCATTTCGTGCTTGGGAGCGCCGCTAACCCCTCCGGCAGCTCTGGGGCAGCATTAGCGAAGGAATTAGCCACAGGTTAGGTATGGGGAACGCCAAACCTTCGGGGACTTTCTGTCAGGAAATCTCATTTAAACAAATACTACTGTGGTTAAAAATAGACCATCTCAGCCAGCTCTCCGTGAAGAAAAAGGGAGTTTAAAACAATGAGGGATCTGTTCCACTCACTCATCCATCCCACACCTACAGACCTCCACTGCAAATCAGGCGTGAGGTGGTTTAGGACTGAACCAGCTGCCTAAGAGTTGTAGCTGGGGGGTAAAGGACTATGTGATCTAAGATGATTTTTCTCACTACCACTCTCAAAAAAAGGCAAAATCAGTTAAAAGAAATTTCCACTGGAGGAGGTGCATTATGAATGACAGCATCTCTTCTGGGGATGTCCAGCAGCATGAGATTTTCCCTCATGAAATAGTTCAGGAGGTGGGTCAGGCTCACTTGTACATCCCGATCACCTGCCAGACGCCCTGGGTAAATTCCTCCCTTCACACACCACTGCTGCACTGCCTTCAGAAGCACCACGCATGGTGGTGGGACGAGCTGTGGCAGGCTGAGGACCTGCTCTCAGAGGAGACTCCAGTCCCGAAGGCCAGGTGAGCTTGTGCTCGTGCCCCTTGCCTCCTTCTCAAGGCACCCAGCACCTCCCAGCTTCGGCCAAAACCCTGGCTAGTCCCAGCAGCTTGGCCAGGACATCATGGCTGCTGGGGCAGATCCTGCTGACATCCGCATGTAGATGTGAGAAGATGCAGTAATAACAGGCATTTTGTTAGCTCTCCTCCCTCGCTTAGGTGCTGCTTGGAGTACCCTGTCACTCATCCTCCCCAAAATGTGGGTCTGCTGGTTTTGCTGCTCTCAGACAGGCTCCGGAGCACCTCACCTCCTCCCAGAGTCACACTACAGCTTCACCTTCCTCGGTGGTGCATCTTCTACCCAAGCATATTTATCTCCTCTCAAATGATTAGGCTCAGCAGATACCAAGTTCTAGCCTGGCTGGCAAGCCCTAGCTAGCATAAATCTTGGGCTATTTAAATGTAAATGTATTTACATAAAACATACACATGGCCAAGTTCATGTGCTATTGTGAAAGCAGTGCTCAGTCCGTTATCTTCGCTAATTGAACAGCTCCTGTATGGGTCACAGACTGTGCCCAGCTCCGCCAGACCTAGGAGAGAACAAAGAGGTTTACGATAGAAAAAGAAATGTCGCCCACGGTTCAGCACAGGCAACTAACATTGTCACTACAAAAAAAGGTGTTAAAAGACAAAGAAAAGGTTTTCCTTACCCAGAGTATCACATTTGTCGTGCGCTCTACAAATATCCTGTCTGAAAGCAGAACAGACCTGACACATTAATTTTCAATGCAGCAGTGAGTTAAGGTACAAGCACAATAACAACAACATCCAAAAGCAATTCTTGGTCGTCCAACAGACCTTCTCATGTTGGTTTGCCACATCGTCCGGTCAGAGTCTGAACCAACTCCCTACCATAGTCAGAGTTTTTCATCTTATGTTGAACCCATGGGCAGACCTCGGACAGTTCTGAACCTCTCAAAGTCATCTACTGCTATGGTGGACACATTATCCCAATTCTGCTCACAGTTACACAGCTCCCACAATTGCAAATGTCATTACACCCACATCAAAAACTGAACATTTCCCATAGCTGGATATATTACATGCTCACAGCCTCTGACACATGGCTGGCTACAGTTTTCACGAGAATATTCACCATACCTGGTAACAAGCACAGCTGTATCATGTTGAAGGTGACTTCCTTCAGGGTGGTTCTGGGATTGCTGCCATTGGCAAAAGTTTTTTAATGTTGTCTGGGCATTGTAAGATATTGCAGGACCATCCTAATAAGCAACACACAGAAAGCAGGTATTTTAATTATTCTTCGCAATGCTCACTACAAATGCCACTGTCAAACAGAAGGTGAAGAAAATAACTTCCATTACCTGTTCATTATGTATCACAACCAATTTCACAATAACAATATTAATTAAATTTCCAATGCTTGGGTCTTTGTAGATAGAAGCCACCTGTTTAAAAAAAAATATTCAGGATTATTGCTAACATTCAAGGAAACAAACAATTAAGACAACACACATGTTTTCCATTTTGCAACTGTTTTTCTTCCAAACTGCTCTTCTGTCCCACTCAGTGCTCTGATGCTACTTGGAGAGACCTCCTGCCAGAAGCACAATTTTAGAATGAAACAAACCTGCTGGTATCGCAGAAACCCAACATTTTCGTTTGCTTTAGCACACATTTCACCAAATTACAGGATCATTCTGCTCTGAGATACAATGACCACCAACCAAGACTGTCAAAAGCAACTTATTCTCTCAAGTGCCTCATTTTGACATGGACAATTTTAGACCACATATTCACTGCACTTCTGCCCTCAAATAGGATGAAAATCCCTCCAGTGACACAGCTATGCTGGATACTCACTTCCAGTCACTCTGCATCTACAGAGCTGCCTGTTTGGGGACTGCACTACTGCATCCTAGTACCAGCAGCTACTAAAATGCTTGTCGTCAGCCTGGAAAGCCAAGCCTAGCACTGTACTAAGGATCAAGGTGACCACAGGCTCCTTCTCCTTGCAACAGCAAGGGAAGTCAGACAGCTGTATAACCTGCTAGCATCAGTTCCTTGGAAGGCACAGTCCCCAAAGTACCTTTTTAATTCAGCTGCTATTTCACATGGGCTTAAATAAGAGTATAGCATGTGGACTAAAGGGCCAGTGATATTTCTTGTGCTGCCTGGGGATCTGAAAGCTGGAAGGGAGAGGTGTGGGAAAGGTTAGGAAATGTGATGAGTCTGGGAAGGAAGAAGACTCCAACTGGTGTTCCCCAGTCAAGTTTTACCAAGCTTTACTCCAATCCCAGCATTATCTCCATGCCTGGCTGAGGCAAACTGATGGTATCGCCTATGAATGCAGCAGAAAGGGTGCTCTGTGACCACTAGAAAAGAATTTACTCCCCCTAGTTGAATACTCACTATTGACATTAACGTTAAGACATAGTGCTGTAGATTAGCTCCATGGTAGGCGACCATCCTGCTGTCAGCCACCACCATCACTTCCACAAACCGAGGGTAGGAGAGAAACCGCTTTGTTCGTTTGTGGCTTTTCTTTTCACCGACGTTCCCAGTCCTGTTGCTATCTGCAGAAAAAGAATTCACTTCCAGGCTGTGTTTCAACATCTCCACGTCAGTTAATATGCTGCTTTCTGCCCACTGTCTTCTCCAGTGTTTCCGCTTATTCTTTTTGTGACTGTGTTCATGATCTATGATTAAAAAGCAGACAAAAACATAAAGTATATTCTGGAGTGAATAAAGTTAATACCACATGCATGTTATGTCAAAATACCTATTTACTTCAATGTAGAGTTGGCAGGCTTGTTCCAAACAGTTAACCAAAACAGAAGCACTCTGTGGAAGCCCACCATGTAATCCAACATTTTCTTAATTTTTCAAGTAATTTTATGGAAGCCAACGGCACTTAAAGGAGGACATTCACGTAAAGGCTTTCCTGCAGCAGAGCTGTCTCCTTGCTCACGCGGGAGGGACGGAGCCTAGGCTGCAGTTCAGTTTAACGCAACGTGAGCCCGGTGATGGTAATTAGCCACTGCAGCGGCAGCGTGAGGATTCTGGGCACGTCCAAGGTGGCCAGGAAACCACAGGAAACAAAGGTCCAAATCCTGTATTTCTAACTCAGGCATGAAGGACGGCAGGATTTGGCCTTCATAGCGAAGCAATTATATATGATTTATTTCTGTCTCTAACAATAACATGGCTGGGCTTCAATTCCCCCCCTCCCTTTATTATTCTGTGCTACAGGAATGGTAAAGGTCATCTAATAGCACAGCTGCCACTGGCTAAAGAATAGAATTCAGGAAGTTTCACATATACTGCTTTTGATATTCAATTAGGCCAAACATAAAAGCAGCCTGAAAATATACTCCATGCTGATACAAAGACGACAAAGTGAAGAGGGAGAACAGGCAAATAAAACATATGGAACGTGTACAATTAAGATTTACCATCTGATTAGTATGTAATTATAGCATTATTTAAATGTAAGAGCAAAATCAGTCTTATTTGATGTCACTTAATTTTTAATCAGTTCATCATAGGAAGTAGCTAATTGAATGTGATTCATCCATGAGAGACTGTTCGCTTCTGCATTTAATATAAAGCCAGATCTGAACTACGCATCTAAGACTCCAGGCTACAACCCTCATGCTCTTTGTAGCTTTAGTTTAATTTCATCATGGTGGTGAAAAATATCACATTTCCTTATCTGACCCACTGAGTAGGTTAGAGGAAGCATAATATTAGGGAACAAAGGAATATTCAATGCTCAAAAAAGATTGAAATGATAGGAAGCTTCTTAGCTATTTTTCCTGTATAGTTTCCTTTTAGGATATTTTGTAATAATTTCCAAGAAATATAAAACACATTATCTAATATCAAGGCAGGCAAAGGGGGTCGTCCAGTTTCTACCTATCTGAAAAATACTATCCTTTTGCCCCATCTGTAAATAGGCAATAGAGTATTTAAGAATTAAATCCTGTTTACTCTGCACTACCCAAGTCCTACAAATTCCCCTTTCTCGATATAGTCCAGACCACCTTAATACAGCAGAGAGTCCGCAGTTATTTGAGTAAGAATTCAAGAAAGCCAATGGCGTTTGTGGTTATAATTGGATTGCCCTAGTTCCTCTGCACTAATCAATGCCCTTGTGTTGGCAAGGTTGTGCTCTCATGCTGGCACAGTTTTGTGGGCAACCGTGACATTATCCTGACTCATTCAGTGCCAGTCAGCGCGGGAAGCCAACTACGCATACAAATAACTTAAAGGTGAGAAGACGACCAGACCAAGGAGAAAGTGCTAACCTCAACCCTTCACCCAGTTCCCCTCCTCTCTGTGCCCTCAGCCAGTCACTTCAATTTCCCTTTTAAATAGCTAACTTCCAAAAGAAGCAGGTGCGCAAGGAGAAATGCATTAAGGATCGGGAGATGCTCAACAGGGCTCAAGCATGGCTGAAGGCAAGGCTGCGGTGTGAAGGCAGAGCTCTGACCATCCGCCACCGCGGCTCCGCAGAACCCCAAATGGGACCATGGGGCTCAGGTGTCTTCTCCTCCAGCCAGCCTTGCAGAGGGAGGTTAAATAGCAAAAGAAGAGGGAAATGCAAAGGATTCTTTGAAGAGACACCTGTTATACAGGAGGTGTTTAAAGAAATGAATTGACATTCACCAGGCTTGCACTGATATCCTGCAGCTACTGTTGTCACACGCTCAAAAAAAATACCACCCAAAAACCAGAGGCATCCACATGAAATGCCTGGTCTGGTCCTGAGAGCCCTCACCTGACCTGCCACTCAGGAGAAGCAGAGCCCAACACAGCCAGGTATGCCCAGCACAGAGGAAAAACTACCTTTCTTTCTGTTGCAGAGACCTGGCACGGTGTCATAGAATCATTGATTCATCTGGCTGGGAAAGACCCTTAAGATTGAATCCAATTGTTAACCTAACACTGCCAAGTGTCGGTACAGTATCACCGTACTTCCCCCATCCAGCACACAAATCAAGCCAGCCACATCATCCCTTCAAAAACCAATGCATTTTTTCCAGGTATGAAGTCACTCCAACACTTACAGCATGCTATTTGGACAAGTCACGTACAGTATGTTTGCCAGCCTAGTTACTGTAAAACCAAGCACAAGCGAGTGGGGATACATTGCGTGTAAAGCCAATCCTTGACTTTGATAGTAGTGGACTGTTATCTTCACCCATCTTTCTTGCATATAACTACACTCAGAGATGGTGCACATTCAACTGTAAAAAATTAAACACTAATGGCAGTGCACTGCTCTCAACCCACCCATAAAACCCCCACCAGCGTTAACGGGAGTTGCATACAGGCACTGCCAGTACTCCATGTGCCTGATGCTGTCGATAACTCGCTCCGTTACGATGGCCACAACAGAGATGCTCTTACTGAATGGTGCAGCATACTGCCATTTAATCAAGCAGCAGTGAAAAATCTCTCACATTACATAGGCAAACTGCAATTTTACAGTGTCAGCTTCCTACTGCCACACACAACACCAAAAAAGGGTGTGATATTTTTCCACCTGGTTTTGCTTTTTTTCCTATTGTGTTAATATATTAACAGAAATCAGGAAGGAAAATGGTTTGCTTGGCAAGCTCTCAATCTCTGCAAATGACCTGAAAAACATCTACCTACACATGGCAGTAATTGGATGGGCTTAAGTAACAAAACATTTTCTTTAATTTGCAGAAAAAACAAAACCCCGAGGAGTGGACAAACACTTTAAAACCACGCAAACTACAGATCAATAATTCAAATACTAGGCGAACCTATGCACTGATTCAACCCTTAATATTCATTTAAGAGGTGGCTAAAAGGCTGCTGGAATAACGTCCATTTTACTGCTTGCTTTACTAAGACAGTCCATGGTGTTTGCACTGTCTTTAGACAGACCTGGAGGTGTATGTTCATTTTTTTTCTGCTTGGTTTCTTCTTTTTTATGTGGGACCTAAAAAGGAGACCCAGACCTATCACAGGGATATTCCTTCCTGACGGCATCTTCCCACCCTTGCCATTTATTTTTGCTTGCACAAGAAGCCTCAGCCCAGAGCCCATTGAGCTGATTTATGGATGATTCCTGCTGATTAATGGACTTTGGATCTATCCCAAGGGAAAGGGTAGGGGAGACTCAGGCCCTGCGAGGCTACATCGCCTGCATGAAAGGGTAACAGGGCAGAGCCAGGGACTGCTTTTGAAATAGTAGCTATTGTTATGCTAAAATCAAAAATTAAAAGAAAGAGCGATCACTTATCCCAACAGTTCTAATCCTTTCCATTTCTACATTAACTTGTCCTTGGAATAGAAAGCAATTTGCACAATTAAATAAGACATGTGACAATGCAAGCAATTCCAGTTCAGCTCCAAGTTCAGGAAAGCTGCACATAGCGGGGCGGGGGGAAAGTAGAAGAAAAAGAAGTGAAAGAGAGAAAGCAAGAGAGGGAAAAAAAATATCTATTTCTTGAGCTAATAACATTAACAACCTCTCCCTGCTAGAAAAGGAGCCTGGTCCTCTCAAACCAACTTACTATCATGTATTTTCTAAATGTGCGACCTAGGATTTTTCACACAAAGTTTGCTGCTCAGCGGTTGGCCCCTAACACTCCTAGGCCTGCTCTGATCCAGCTGCACAGATGATAAAACTATTGCTTGGAAGTTAATTATTTATTGCACACCTCCATAAAGCAGATCAAAATGCAGTTGAGCTCCCTCCAGGCAGGCAGTCTGCGTGTGACCTGCCTCCCTCGGCTCGAGCAGGAGCCACGGCAGCAAACCTTGCCCAAACGGTTCGGTACAAGCTCTGGCTACAGCCCGCTGGCCCAAATTTGCTGCCTGTAGCTGGTACAACAGCAGCCACTGAAGTGACTGCCACCATTTCGAAAAGAGAGATGAGGCAAAATGGATTTTTTTCATGCAGAGGACAGACTGGCTGAAATCAAACCACATTTTTAGTCTCTTCTTGCCAGGAAATGGGATGGAAACTGGTTCCTCTTTAGGACCCAAACAGTTCCTAAGCTGGACCAAAGGGTTTTTCTAGCCCTAGGTCTGTTTTAATTCTATATCAATATGTTTTATATCTCTGTCTATCTTTCAGTATGTCTACAGATATATCTCAGATGAATTTGCATGAGGGCAAATTCTCACCTCTGTTACCATGGGTGTGCTGTTGTGGCCAGCATAGCCCAGAGCTGAACACTCCTTCGCTGCCAGCAGCTTCCCGCCCTGCTCGGACAACAGCCAGGGATGGTAACGTAATGGGGGAGCAGTCACTGCCTTGCTCTGCACCACACTGAGACGACCAGTCCTATGAGCAGGACCAATCCTGCCTTGCCTCTGGACAGCTCCTTGACTGGGCAATTGGAGCTGCTGCTATAGCTAGAAAGGGAAAATTGTCTTTATTGATAGAGATGAGATGAATGACCTACATCAGAAGGGAAATGAAGGATCCAGGCCAGCCAGGATCCAAAAAGTATTCTGCAGTAAGGGTGAAAATGAAAGTTTGCTCGATTTAGCTAATCTCCAAACTGGAAAATGTTCAAATGCAAATCAATCTGAACCCACTTAATAGACAGATCAACTGGAGCTTCAGCCTTCATCAGCAAGAGCTGGACAAAACCACATAGATCAAACTTTCATGGTTGGAACTATTGAAAATGCAGTAAAATATCAGACCTTTCACAGGTACCACTACTAGAGCAACATGAAGGAGGGAAACTAATTTTCCACATGTTGTTCATACTTCCCTTTGAATTAGGAAATAATCTAGGCTCAAAAGAGTTCCCTCCCAAACTGGTCCAGGAGAATCAAAATATTGGGCTTCTACAAAAAAGTTTTCTTTGCTACGAAGAGAAACATTTGCATGAACAGATCATAAGCCCTCATGACCCAGGCACACTTGCTCATTAATTTTCTTGCCTTCCTCCACTTTGAATTTTGCACGTACACTTTACTAAGTAGCTTCCTGGATGTCCAACTGGAGCAACATTCAGATCCTCAGAAAGGTCCATGTCTAGGAGCACCTGCTGCAGAAGTCAGCTGAAGCACAGAGCCTGGGATTTGTGTTTGTAATATGTGAAAGGCCAGCAAGCAACGCTATAGAGCCACAAGCAGTTTAGACCAGCATGAAGCACCACAGATACCAAAATCAGCAGTCCCACCTCCATTCACCCACTGGGGCCTGTGTACCAGAGCAAGCAGGGTGGTGGCTTTGGCTATGGAGACTCCATCCTTAGAGGTGCCAAAGCTCAAGGTGATGCTGAATCCACCTATGTCTTTTGGAGCGATCCTGCCACCTTTCTCCCTGCTGCTTGAACCAGAGTGCTTGAGAACCATGGACTTGCAGTTAGCACCAACCAACCTCCCTTAGTGAGAAAATATTCTCTGTTTTTATACCATGCAAACACCAAAGACCACACATACTCTAGATGTTTCCTTTCCCGATGATCTATGTGAGAATGCATTCCAGCTTTAAAGAATTTTTTTCTGCCTAAGGTAAAAAGTTGTACATGAAAGCTATCAATTTTGCACAGTAGACAGAAACTAGATTAATGAACAAAACAATAAATTGCCTCTTTAAGAAAGCAGATAGTAACATGTGAGCTGAGCATGTGGCGGAAAATGATTCAAAATCATCTTACAGACAAAATAACTCAATAACTGCATCTCACAACTGCAAGGCACAAAAGCACCATTGAATTGATATAAAATTGGTTTAAGGTATGGCTGACAGAAAGTTACAGTGCTGAAAAATCACTGATACCAGTTCCATAATCCACTGGTTCAGGAAGAAAAATAAACTAGCCCTGTAGAATGACTAAAAAAACCATGGCAAAATACCATTGAAAACCATCCTGACACTGCAAGGGGCTGGGCAGTTTGCTAAAGTCCATCCCGGTGTTTCATCTATGAGTAGACACACATCTGAGCCAGGCTGTGGGTCAAACCTGTACGAATATGCCACAGGCACACTGACAGACACCAGTGGCATTTCAGCACATCAGGAAAACAGCCAGGGCTGCTGCCTTCTGTGCTGCCTGGGCTGACCGAACCTATTTGCCTGCAGAGCTCTAGAGGTTGCACTTGCTGAACCTGACTTCTGCCTTGCAAGCCACCTGAGCACCCAAACTCCTGTGCCTGTTTGCTTGCTCTTAATGCAACTTTCAGTGCATAACAGTCGCAAGTACACCAACATGTTATCCGCACTCGTACCTAGTGATACCTATGAGGTACCACGCCAACAAGAACAACACTGAGGTCACCACATCTTTGTACTGACACTCAGTAAAAGACGAGAAAAAATATCCCATTAGAAAGAAAGAAACTTTGCCTAGCAATTGGCCACAGGGGTGCTGGGGTACAGACAAAAAATACCAAAGTGATACCTCCCTGCTTCTCCCACACGCTCTTCTTCAGCAGATGTCCATACAATGTAAAAGTAGTTGCAAAACCACAAGTACATCTATTTTGGTTTCAGGAGAATAATTTAACTCTTTTCATTTACCATGTCTAAGTTGCAAAACAATAACCAATCAGTAATAATTTGTTCAGACACAGTCTTAACCTTCCACCACTAGGGAATTAAACTTTCTGGCCAGATGGATGCTTGATACATTTTTCAATACTAAGAGTAACAACAACAAAATGCATACACCTTGCTTATAACAGACATGGAGAAATTTTCACACAAAACTGCAGTTATGGGGTCTGTATCATTGGCTGTGATCTTTTTTTTTAACTGAAGTCAGTCTAATATCTCATTTCACTTGCCAACACCACAGCAAGATGGCACAAACATTAAAGCCTGATCCCTTTCCCAAGTCAGTATGGGAAAAGCTTGTGTTTGACATCCCAGGCCCATTGGACCAAGTACTAGTGGGCTGTTACTGTGCTATTGCCTCAATAGGAAGCCAGAAATAGAATTAATTACATTAGCATATGAGACTTGTGACATAACTCTCGTTTGCTGTTTTTGGAAGGAAAGGAAATCTGAAATAATTACTATCTGACTATAAATTACTATTCACTTCCTTAAAATGAGAAACTTTTCTGAGGGAAAGAACGAAGTCAATGTTTTACCCTGAGGCCAAAAGCAAAGCTGACAGTTTAAACAGACTTTTGAAAGAGCTCAAGGATTGCTCAACCTGGAAGGAAAAAGGGCTTAGGAAAACCTCCCTACAGATCTTCTGCAACCCTGTGGTTATGTGAGACCCAACAGCACAGAATTTACCCGAAGACCTGCCTGGAAACTAGACAACTAGAATGTGAAATACTGCTGGATGAAGGACTTGAAAACCAAAGTAAGGTCACAGTTGGAAGAAGACAAACAGTCCAAAAGAACTAGCAAAAATACAAAAGGGCTCTAGACCAACAGCTTGACTGCAAAGGATCTGGGATTTCACCGTGGACCACTCACCAGAGTACAAATATTGAGTCCTGTGGAAAAGGCATTGAAAGTTTCTGCCTCAAAACTGCTATAAAATAAGAATGTAGCACATAGAAATGGTCTGTAAAATGAGTATGATATTTTCCACCTCTGGCCTGTTTGGCCCCGTTCCCCACCATCGCCAATTCTAACACTGGGTATACACCTCAAACCACAGCTCAGGCAGCAGCAAGAGCTCATCACCCACCTTGCGCCAACAAAAGGCCACGTTACATGGAAAGGGACAAAGTCAGGCTTTAGCCATGGTGCCAGACCCTCAACACTTTCCCCCCAGGTCACCTCCCCGGTCACGACGCTGACAACACATTAACAAATCCACACCCTGGCAACCTCAACCCAGCCACCCCTTCCCAAGCATGTGGGAATGCGGTGGCAGGACCATCTCCTGCTTGTGCCATGGGCTCACCAATGACTTCCCGTGCAGCTGGGTGGCATTGGGAGAGAGATGACAACCATCTGCAAGGGCTGAGCGGGCTGGTACTAATTATCACACAGGAACAGGATTGCAATCATCAAGCTGGCAGCATCAGGCTTGCTCAAGACACAGGGCAGCACTCCTCTGCTCTGGTGGCTCCCCAGTGTCACGTTCAGTGGGAAACGTTGTTAAAGTTACTATGAAAGGGTCATCTATTACAAATTACTCATTAATGCAACTGAAAAATCAGTGACATGTTACTGATTATGCCTGTGTCACGCTAGCTCAACAGCAAGACTTGGTTCACGCTGCCGATTTGTCTTGTGCTTTTTATAGCAACCTTCTTAACACAACTTAGACACACACAGCTTCTTTTCTCCTCCTCACCCAGATGAGTACATGGGCCTTGCCTTTCTGGAGCTCCTGTGCCTAGCTGCACATGTGCTGCCTCCCAAGTAGTCAAACCGCTTTAATGCCTTGCAACTAAATACGCAGGTGCAAATTTGAGACCCTTTTGTGCCCGTTTCAGGCAGGTACTGGATGTGCTAAGCCTCCAGCCTGTGCCCAGCAGCCATCTGTGCTGGTAACACTTGGTGGTTTTCGGAAAGCAACCTTGGCAGACAAATCACCAGCCTTTCCCACCTCCACCGGCAGCGGGTGTGGGCACAGCCAGCTCTGCACAGGTAAGATCAGCTCTGTCCTGCGCTCATCTGAGCCCGCTTCCAAAATCTCACCACCGCAGTGCGAATTGCTGGAAGGCCTCTTTGCTGGCTACGGCCCTTTGGCTCTCCTCCAGAAACAGAAAAAGCTCTAATCATCTTCCTACTAGTTTGGCACCATCAGAGTGTTATTGCTGCTTCTGCATGAGGAGTTTTGCCTGTGGTGGATATTCCCGCTTTAAGCACGCTCATTAAGGAGCCAGGACTTTGTGCAAGATCCTCACATGCAGCCCCAGAGCCCACGTCTAACACCAGCCTCAGGACGGGCACAGCTGAGCAGCAACAAGTCATGGGAACAGCTAGCGCTCGCTATATATTCGGTCCTTCATCTCAGCCACAGATGGGTCTTGAATATAAAAGAATTATGAAAAATGAGGCAAGAACAGGGAGGTATTTAACTAACAAAGCTGGGAAGGAAATGGAAAGCAGAGATCAGGAGAGCAGAAAAGCGAACACAGTGGGAACAAAGAAGGAGCTGCCCAAAAGAGTTCATTCAGGAGTCCTGCACCAGGGTCACAGTAAAAACTGCAAGGGATTTGCAAAGTTTGGAGCAATGAAACAGCTGAGCATGCAGCAGAAGCAGGGAGACGAGAAAGCCCAACTCTTGCATATACTCATGGCCAGAGGGCAACTGTGGCTCAGTTCCACCAGGCAGGTGGAGGCCACATCTGTCTCAGAACAAGGGATGGCCAATAGGCAGAATGATTGGGTAAAATTCAGTAAAAGGCTAAAGCTATTACAAACCCCAGCAAAACTGGAAGAGAAGAGCTCCAGAGAAGCCAACAACCAGAATATATGTATAAACCTATCAATGACAAAAACGTAGGAAACATGAGAGAAAGGAGAGGCAGCAGAAAGAGACACAAGATGCAGAGCAAGAGTGGTGATGACCAGAAGCAGCATCCTGTTGGCATCTGGAGCTGGGCATCTCTCTGCAAGACCAAATCTTCAGGGTTTCACATAGAAACTGGTAGGTAGGGCTCGCTGGTCTGCTCCTGGTGGGAGGTCAGACTGGATGGGAGGGTCAGAGAGCTGCTGCTGGCCTCCTGAAGCCAGCCGGCATGGCGGGCGCAGCAGGATGCAGCTATGCGCCTTTTATCATCGGAGTCAGATTGTTCCTCCGCAGGGCGCAGGAAAGCTCCGCTCTCCAGCTTCGCAATAAGCCACTTCCTTTTTTTCTTTTTTTAGGATCAGAACTTCTTTTCTCTTCCTCCTCCACCTCAAAAAAGTGGACATTTAATGATTTGGATCGGAAGAGCTTGCTATCATGAAGTGACGGGTGGTAGCGGTGCTGCACCTAGTGACATCATGCTGTCCGCCTGGCCAAGTCTTCATCCCGTCAGGGCTATTCAGTAAAACACAACTAATTATTCTGCCAGATCCTCAACCAGATGACAAATTGATTCACGGTACTAACTAAAAGAAGGGAAGGGGGAGAAATTGCACCATTTCCTATGACTGAAACTACATTAACCCATTACCCCAAGGAAAACTTTGTCAAAAGTTTTTATTGCGGCGGTTGAGCTATACGCCAGACGGCTGAAGTGCATTGCCAGGAGACCCCGGTGCTGTGCTATGAAAGTTCATGTGCAGAGCAGTTTGCATTTGATATCCATCAGTGTTCAGAGTAGAAAGATCTTTTTTCAGAACATCTGCAGAGTATCTCATATGTCAGAGGACCTAAAACTGTTATCAGAAACTGCTAATTAAAACTTAACAATATCAAATACCTGTTTTTCTAAGCTGACCTAAGGATGCTGAAAACTAAAAGTAACACCAGGGAGACCACTAGAAAAGAAAGCTTTTACTCAATCTGTCAGTCAACTCACAAGGGAAAGTTTTCCTGGACTCTGCAAGAAGTCCATAATTACATCATCATGGCAAGGGCACACCGGTATGTTGCTTATTAATCATTTCCAGGAAGACGACTATCAGAAAGCCATTCTTAATAGCCCCACTTCCCAGCAACGTGGGCTGCCTTGCTCACTGCAGGGTGGGTACTTAGGATTTCCCTTGCATGAATTTCCTCTTTGAGCAGATTTCAATCCCTGCCAGAAGCCTGCAATGCAAACGCACCTTTTCACATGCTCTTCTGACAAAAGGCTGGACTTGCACAACACCCTACAGCTATAACAAACTCTCAAACTCTCGCAAAACCATTCTCCTCTGGTAGGAGCGACAGATGCACCCCGGCCAAAACAGTGAGTGCTGCTAGATTTTGCGTTTCCCCCTCTGCTCCAAAGACACATGAGATGCCTTCTCTCCACCAGACGTAACCCCAAGGGGAATGCCAAGATTCAGCACTGCCCAAGCTGCCCTGCACTTGCTCCTTAAATGAAGGGACCAAGGCATGTTCACCATACATGTATGGCCAAAGCATCATTCCCTTTCAAAAACTTGGACAAGGGTAAAAGGGAGAGGGAGAGATGGAGGGGAAGAGGACAGGAGAACAACTAAGACTGTCATGCCTATCTGGAGCCCTTAAGCTTGTATTTGAGAGGCGAGACCTCCTTCCTCCACTATATGAAGCAACCGAGAAGAGCAAAGAAACAAAGACAAGCCAAAGGCAAAGCATGTTGGAAAAGAGGAGAAGGAAATATACGCCATGTAGGTAATATCACGGATGGAGTATCATTCTTGCGAATCACAATCCGCCCTAAATAGAAGCTATGATACACATAAGTGGGGTGAAACACAGTAGACTGTTATAACTGCACAGAGTAAAGTCCACAAGCGAATGCCAGAGCCCTCCCAGCTACCTTTGATTCAACGAGTCCTGTGATCTGCTGCTCCGTTCCTCCAAGGGCTACTGATGCAATGTGCCAGATTCCGTGTTTCTTTCCAACTGTTCTGAGTCTCCTGCATCTGATCTCAAAGAAGGGAGCAGAAACAGCTGGAAGAGAGAAACCAGAATGGCATAGTCCAGCAGCAACCCTTGGAAGAACAAACAACGACAGCCTTGTGAGAGGTACCATTGTCCCCCAGCATGTATGTTTGCATATGGACATGTATCCACATGTCTTCTAGAAGAAACACATGTTGCTAGTGCATCAGCTCTGGCTGGTCACAGAGCACCAGAGCATCTTCTGACTTAGCACGTGATCAGTGCAAGCTGAACAGACCAACAGCTCAACAGCACAGCCGCTATCCACAGTCAAGGGTGCCAAACGAGTCACGAATGCTAAATGCAGTCTAAGCTTGGCACCATGCTTCTCCTCCAGTGGTACCTTCACTCCCTGAGCAACTCCACCTACTTTGCAGCACATGAGCAGCTTGCAGCCCACACAAGGGAAGCCAGTCAAGGTCTACTCTGTTTAGGCTTTAAAGCTCCTGTAGATCTAGCTGCAGGCCAAAGGAGGAGGACAAAACAGCAAGTGAAACAGGAGAACCAAAGAAATAAGCTTCTTCAGAGAGAACTTAGGTATTTGCTGCCAAAGGAGAGGATTAGTTGTGAAAATCAGGAAGTCAACGAAGCAGAGAGCAGCAGGACGCCACTGCAGATAATAGGGACAGTAGGAGCAAGGCTATTGCTCACCAAGGCACGTGAGGGGGAGATAAAAAGGCTTGTGCTCTTTCATATGTGCAAAGACTAGAAAGAGGGAGTGAGGAGGTCAGGGAGATGATGCTGGTGGAGGAAGGACCCCGAGGGGAAAAAAAAAAAAAAGCCTTTGAAAATGAACCATGGAAAAGTGAGCAATAAGGGAAGAACTGTCAGGGTTGGTGTCAGGACCTTCTCATTTCCACTAGAAAGAAATAAGACATTGCAACTCACGACCAGATTTGGGGAGGGAGGACCAGGAGCACAGCAAGACCCAGACAGAAGGATGTCATTTAAAGTACAGAAACAGAATTTCAGACAGAGAGCAAATCAGATTAGGATGGTTAGAAATTACAGGTAGAAGAGGACAGCAAGCAAGTTTAAAGGCTCATGGATAGTTAAGGCAAGACAGCCCAAAGGATCTCTTGCCAGCCTTACAGCAGGGATGAAATGGAAACCGTAATGTTTTTCCTGACCGCAACTTCCTCGTAACCGATTCCTAGAAAGCACAGGCGCACCACATCTCTCCAGGAGAGCAGTACTACTGCGAGCCCGGCCCTAGCGTGCGTGGTACCATTTCTAGAGGGGTCCCTCAACTCCACATCCCTTCTGCCCCACGCAAACCTACTAGATACTACAAATTAGTTCCCTTTTGTAAGTGCGAAGCCATCAAGAGCAATGACAAAATGAGTACCTGGAGTATCGCAAGTCTGCCTGTCCCCTGAAGCGTTGGTTGGAGGTGTCCGGTGTCGGTAGACTAGATGCGGTTTATTGTGCTCTTCTTCATACTCCTGTTCTTCGAGCGATAGCAGCGGCTCTACGAAATAGTCCCCATCGTCAGACTTGAACGTGCCTAGCTGAGAGGGACCAGAGAGGAACAGGCGGTCAGCTTCAGGCGATGACAAACCATGGAGCAGGACTACCCAACAAAACCAGTGGTTAACGAGGGAGGTGCGCGAGTGCCCGGTTCTTCAGCGACCCCTGCGAAGGCAAAGGCTGGAGCTCCAGCTCCCGCCACACCACTTGCACCCACACCGGGCTGCACCACTCCCTGCAGCCATCCCGCTGGAATGTATGGAAAGCAAATTACTAATCCATAGGCAGGAAGCATGAGAGGGGGATGCCTGCCAGACCCTGTCCCTATGCCAGTGACATTTACCAAGCCACCCCTGCCAGAGCAGAGATGGTGCTGCAGCGTGCTGGAGGTCTCAGTGCAACCCCATCACATTGTGCTGGTTTTCATACAGCAGCTCTCCCTGAGACAAGCTTTAAACCCATGTGTAAGGACCAGAGAGAGGTGTCCAGCCAGTGAAATCCCTGCTTACGAGAAAACACCAACGCTTCTATTTGCATGTGACTATGAACATAGGGACTTAGTGGGTAAATAAACGATATCCAAGACAAAAAGCATCCTGCAGCCATCCTACACTGGGAAGCATGACCAGCAACTGGGAAGGAGGCCTGCCTGGCCACACACACGTGCGCCAGCCTGGGTGAACATGCTCACCCAGGAGAGCTCCTGGACCAGATGGATGCCAGCAGAAACCTCCCAGGGGAGCACCTGGGATGGGCACGCTGGGGTGCTGGAAGGCACCAGGGCAGACAGAAGGGTCAGCCCTGCTGGGAGCTTCTGCTCCTCCCCTTGCCGATATCCCCCTGCACAGAAGGGCACCAGGATGCCTGCCTTCACCTCTCCTCGGGCCATGCCCCTGCCCGGGGTGCAGGACGGAGCTGGGGAGCCCCCAGTCATCCCTTCGCAGCCCCCGTCGGCACCCCGGGGCAGGAGGGGGGCCATGGCCGGGGGCTGCGCCCGCTGACCTGCCCCCCGGGGTGCCGCTGGGTGGCAGTTTTTCCCCCAAAACCCGCGGAGCAGGAGGGGTTCGCCCCGCTGCCGGAACCCGACGGAATAGTAAAAGCGGGGTGGGAGAAACCCCCGACCGGGGCGAGCCGGAGCCGCCAGCCCCATCCCGCAGCCGGGGGGCGGGGGGAAGAGGCCATCCCCATCCCTCTGCCCACCCTCCCTCGCCCTGCTCCTCCTCCTCCTCCGCGCTTCCGCCCCGGCGCGGCGCCGCCGGGCGCCCGGCGGGGCCGGGGCCGGAGCCGGGGCCGGGAGCGGGACGCGGGTCTCACCATCCCGGAGCAGAGGCTGATGACGGCGGTGTGCCGCGGGCGGGCGTTGACGTGCCCCCGGTAGAAGCAGTGCTTCACGTCGGCGTCGGCCGCCTCGGCGTAGAGGCGCCGCTGGTCGGCGGCGGGCTCGCCCAGGAGGCTGACGGTGAAGAGCGGGGCGATGAAGGCCGAGCTGGCCGTCAGGTTGAAGAGGAACTGCTGCCCGAAGGCGGAGAGCCTGTAGTGCGCCTTGGGGGAGGCGGCGGCCGTCCAGGCGTCGGGGGCAGCGCCGGTGCTCCGCCGCCGCCGCCTGAAGTGGACATCGGTGGGGAAGGGCTCGCCAAACTCATTCACCCGGGTAGGAGTCACGATCTCGTACTCGCTGAGCTTCTCCAGCAGCTTGGCTGCAAGGGAAGGGAAGCACATGCCCCTGAGCGGGGAGGCCGAGCCCCCCACCCCCGGGGGGCGGCAGCCCAGCACCCCCCCGGCTTCCCACCCCCCCTCCCCGAGCACCCCCTTACCTTGCCTGGGGTGCAGCTTCTGCCGCCGCGCTCCTATCCTCAAGCCGTCGATGAAGAGCGTGGTGAGTGCCAGCGCCAGCGGCGCCAGCTGCATGGTGCTGCGCGCTGTCCTCAGAGGAGAGCAGCCTTCCCCCGCTTTCCTCGGGCTCTTTTCCTCCTTCTTTTTCCCCCCTTTCCCCCCTTTTTTTTTTTTTTCCGCCCCCTTTCTCCCCCCTCCCCGCCCCCCGGTGCGCTGCCGGGGGAAGGCGCTGGAGCCGGGCGGCGTTAGGGGCGGGCGGGCCGGCGGGGCGCGGGGCGCCGGGGGCCGCGCATGGTGCGCGGGGGCGGACGGGCCGGGACCGACGGGCCGGGACGGGGGAGCCGGCCGCCCGCCCGCCTGCCTGCTCTCCCTCGCTTTCCGCCTCTCCCCCCGTCGGGCTGGTGGACGGGGCGCTCCCGGGAGCCAATTTAAGGGGGCGGGCTCCATAGATCAAGCAGGAGAAAAGATCCCGCCCTGCAGGAGCAGGGACAGCCCTTCCTCCTCTCCCCCCCCCTCCGCACTTCCAACATGTCACTTTCTTTCATTCCCGAGGAACGCCGGAATCGCAGGTTTTCGCCAAGAAAAGCCCTCGCTGTGGCTGGGCGGGGGGGGCCGAGCCGCGGCCCCGCGGCCCCGCACCCCCGGCCCGGGCAGCCGCAGCCGCTCCCCGCCGGCTCCTTGGCAAAGTGGTTTTAAAAACGCAAAGTGGCCCGGGCAGAGCGGCACCGGCTGCTGCCTGATCTGCCAGGTCCCGGGGGAAAGAGCCACTTTGTCACTCACCGGGAGGAAAGCCCAGTTTTCTTACATAATTGATGGTTTTCCTTCTTTTTTTAAGACAGCTCGAAGAAGCGCACTGACAATCGAAGAATTCCCCGTGTGACACTTCTTATGGCAGTTGTTTTCCTCTGCATTTCTCAGATATGAAGCGCTTAGAACAACTTTGGTTTAGGGTTGTTTTTATGTTGTGCAGTTTTCAGGCACCCTGAAAGAAAAGAAAGATTATTTCCTTATCTGGGTTTATTTTGTTTTGTTTTGCAGTTTGCAAGTTTTCTATAAAAATTTAAGACATCCTTTAAAGCTAAATGTAATTAAGCATTGTCTTCTACCCTTCCTCAAACCAAAACCCAAACCCTTGGTTTTGTTGGTTGTTCTTTTCAAAATGGGGAAAGATGTAATGAAATTTAAAGCCTGTAGGCAAGGCAAAAGAAAATAGATAGTTGGAAGTTCAGATTTGCACTTCCATAGAAAATTTCAAAGTACTATACTTTCTTCACTCAACTTCAGGACAAAGAACAGAAATACCAGCATTTTCTGCAGAAAGGGAAAGCTTTTAAAAAAAAAAATCAATTCAGAATCCACTTCTGGGCAGAATAGCACCTCCTGGCTCTTCTGAACTAACTGGTGAAGCCTTACAAACCTCACCGTTAGCAGTAAATTATTAATTTTGTACAATGAATATAAAAGCCAAAGTAAGCAAGTCTAACTCCGCAGCTGGCTGGCCAGGGCTGGACAGCCCTCAGCTGAGCACGGTGCAGGAATCTCCCAAGTCAGCACACCTTTAGGGCAAGGCGTAATGGCACATAACCTCCCAGTGTGGCATCGTGCCCACACTTATAAACCATGGTTAATTTAAGTCTAGGATGCTTACAATAAGATAACTCACCCATATTGGCTTTGGGGGCTTGGCAAAGTCAGGCTGCTTCCAGGCTTGAGTTGCCTCGCGTGCAGGCAGCTCCGACAACGGCGTTGGGTCTTCTCAGCCTTAGAAGCCTTGGGGCTGGTGTGAGCACAGCCACGGCTGCCTGATGTCCCCCAGTTCTGGGGAGCAGAGGTGTCTCCTTGCTTCCATTGTGGGTGTGTAGGGACAGTGATGTGCCCATCCTGGTAGGTGTCATCTACCACCAGGAGCAGCTCTTCCCAATAACCAAACGTGGTTGTATCTCCATGCGCTCACCTATTTATGAGCCAACCTGGACCAGATTTGCTTTTAATGCTGCAAAGGGCCTGCACAGTAACATCTTCCTATCCTAGCGGCTAATTGCTTGCTCATGCACCCACATGGAGAAAGAAATCCTCAGAAGAGGAGAAAGACCAAGCTATTCTAAAATAACTTCAATCTGCAAAGCCTGCTGGGGCTTCCACACAAACCCCCAGCTTGCATGGCCTTTCCTGGCTCGGCATGAAAGAGCATGGCATCCCCACCCGTCCCACACTGAATTGTGTCCTGATTGAGTCGGAAAAGCCACCAAGGTCCTTGGGCTGCTAGATGAACAAAAAGAGGAATCTTCTAACATCATCACATAGCAGCCCAGACTTCCCCCCAGGCGTGTTTTCTTGCTCTGATTCTTTTCTTTGGGCTTTCTCTGTCTCATCATCAAATAAACGAGTTAACTCATAGCAGGAGTAATATCTGCTCCCTGAGCTGTGGTGCTGCTCCGTGGGGCTAGTGGGAGCACCCTGTATGTTACTGAATGCCTGACGGTCTTCCAGCACCTCCCCACAACTTCCATGTGTGCCCCAAACCTTTCGGACTTCATGGGGAGAGGGATGCAGGGTGCTCGAGCTTGGGATATGGCCCCAGCAGGGGAGGGGGAGGCTGTATGCTGCACTTAGGTGGGTGCAGACACGTATCCCAGGAGCGCCGGGGCGAGCCGGTGCTGCCAGTTGGGTGTGTTGAGCGATATCGAGCTGCCGGTCAGCAAAGGGGGAGTGAAGAAAAGTGAACCCAGTTGCCTGAGGAAGGAGAGAGTGAAAAGCTGAGCATAGCATTAGAGCTGAGTCAGAGGGGAGGGGAGGAGGCTTACGTGGAGCTAGTCCTGCCAGTGTCCTGGGGGAGAGGGGTGCAGCCACCACCTTTGCTCATCTCCCCGTCCTCCCATCAGGATGGTGTTGGGAAACAGGTCTGCTGCTGTTTTATCTGGGTTGCAGAGTGCCCCAGGGCAGCTGCTGTCCCCGTTTCACAAGCGCCCCGCATCCCACCACTCCCAGCCTCAGCATCCCCTCGTGCCGGGTCTGGTGCTGGCGGGAGCTGCCTCGCTCTTGTTCAGCCCACTGACACAGGAAAACCTATCAAAGCTTTGCTTTTTTTGCTTAGTTAGTTTTCTACAAGGTAACCAGTTAATTTGGCTCTGGGGTGGGGTTCAAAGATGCTCAGGAGCCGGCACGGGGTGAGAAGTGGCAGCACATACCTGTGACTTGGGTAGGTTGGACCCTTTTCTTTTGGGCACTGAGCTGAATGGAGTGAGGCCGTCCTGTAGTGGAGCATCCGCATGGGCTCGCTCACTGATCTGAAACCTTGGCACATACAGACATGAGGGCAGGCAAGAAACAAAACTCCTCCGTCTTTCAGAAGAGGGGAGCTGACCCATGGAGGGACTAATCAGATCTCAATTATGGGGCAGATTTAGGAGTGGACAGAGGTGCTCCTGGGACCAAATCCTGGCTTTGCAATGGCATTAGATACATTCTAGGAGCATGGCATAACCTACTTACAATGCTGTTTCCATTGAGATACAGAGAAGTTGTATGTTGGGCAGCATTTTGAGTCTTTACGGCTGGAGATTAGGAAGTGCAGAAGGAAGGCTCTAGCATAATAGGTTATGTGGAGTTTAGAGAAACTAAGCTACAATCTTAAATTCAAATAACTTTCCTATTAGGAAGGATCTATTAATACTTACGGTATGGTAATTGTGCAGACTCCAAGTCCTCACCCAGTCAAAAGTAACCCCTAAGAGCCCATACCTACCCATGGAAAAATCCCCTTAAAACACTGGGAATTTTGCCTATGTAAATACTGCAAAAGTTGAGCTGCAAATGCCTCTTCTATAAACTACAAAATGAGAACTTGACCACAACAGCAAAACTTCAGTGGGAAATATAAGGCAGTGCACACCACTGCAAGAATACACTCAAGGAACGCAAATTTCCTGCGTTTTTGCACTGCTTTTCACCCTCGTTACCATTTCCTTTTTCCCATAGGTGAGGGCAATCCCCAGCCACTAATCTTTGCTGCTCGGCCTCTCGGTGTAAGCGTCATCTTCTTTTATCTGCTGCATCCACTCGCTTGCCCAACGATTATCCCAGAAGGCAGACTGTTTCCCTTTGATGGCCGCTCTTCAGTGCCACAAGATAACCGAAGACAGCAAACATTTTCTCCTTGCGTCTAATCCGTGTGGTCAGAAAGTGAAAGATTTCATTCCCTTCAAACAGACGACTGCTTGCTGGCTGGATTTCAGCCTCTCTTGCTCCTCTGCCTGTGCTTGTAACAAGGGTACTGCTCTGTGCTGCCTTTCTCCTCAGTTTAGGAAGCTATTCTGCTTGCATAAAGGCTTCTCTTTAAAGGAATATTTTCAGCAATTGTGTCAAGGCTGGATTTTTAAGTTGTTTTAAGCCTTTCCCATTTGTTTGAAGGGGCTAAGACTTGCAGGTTCTTGGTGTATACTCAATTTTCAAACTTGTTATCTGTGGCAAGCCAACTGTCTTGGTCCTGGTTAAAAGGATTTAAATACACAGTTTAACTCATCTACAGTAGCCATTGAAGCTCCTGCTTCCTCCATGGGGCTCTCTGTTCTTACCCCGAGCTGTGCCCTGTGTAGCGTGCTGCTGCCATTGAGGTCTGAATCGCTCGGTTGCTTTGGAGTTCGCTCCTCCAACCCGCAGAGGGCTGGAAAGTGGTACCTCCAATTCACAGCAGCACCAGCACAGCATTTCTATCGCTGCTGTCACAACTTTCCCTCTGTGGGCCCGCATCCCGGTCCCCATTTTAGGGCCGGTGGCAGAAGGAGATGTGAAATGATGCGCCTGGATGCTGCAGAGCAGAATTCAACTCTTGGTCCCATCCCAGTCCCCTGAATACTGAGATGTGCACATCGAAATGACTAATCCAAGGTCACCCAAGCAAATAAGACCCAAATGTCCTTCTGCTTGGTCCTGGGTCAAACTATGCAACTCAAATGTCTTCCCACCCAGTGCATTGCAGCCAGAGCTGTGTCCTGTGGAGCCATCCCTCTGCACAGAGGTGCAAACTGGGTGCAGTGGAAATAAAAGTATAACCCCATTCTTGCAGACATCACCCCTGCTCCTTGCCTGGGTGGGAAACCACCATCTGGGAACAGAAGGTGAAAGAGGAAAAGCAAACAAGTCTCTCTTATTGCTCTGCTCACATGCAAGGAAACTGGCTCTCAGTTTGCCTTAGAAACAACTTTGACCCTGGAAAACAGATACATGAGTAGGAACTAGGGACTGGGTGGGAGGAACAGCAAAGCCCACGTAGATGCTGCAAATGTGTGGGATTTTCGGCTTCAGGTCAGCACGGATGGACATAATGATCCCTTGAGGCTTTCCACTTAAAACTGCTGGTTCCAGCTCGCCCCTCCCCTGCTCCCAGCATTGCCGCAGACGTTCGCACACTGCTCCTTTTGCTTACACCTCTTATCTGCCTTGCGGAAAATGCATGCTCAGAGTAGCCCAACTTCTGGGTCTCACTGCAGCCTGGCAGTTTCTTTGGCCTGACAAGCATTTACAGACCCCAACCCCTACCCTTTTTACTACAAGTGGCAATCTGGGACAGGTCCTAAAGTAGCTGAGAAACACTTCATTTAGATCTTCCCTTTTTTGTGCAAATTAAGCCATCAAGCTAAACATTATATTGGTTTACCTTTTGTGTTTGACACGCTATGAATCAAACAGGGCCTGAATACACTCCTTTTGACTTGTGATATTATGTACATGTGCATCTATGCTGTGTTCCAGGTGCCTTTGCCAAAACATTAACAGTAATACTAGGAGGACTAAACGGAGCAGATGTTCTGTAATCCCACACTGAAAGGCAACGTGGGAATGTTAGAAGTTCTGCAGGTACAAAAAGCTTTACCCCTCGAGCCATGTACTTTTATTCCTATAAACTAATCATCATAACAGCTCTGCGAGGTATTCACCATCACCTTATGAAGAGGAGACTGAGATGGTCGATTTGGCAAAGGACACGGAGTCGTGGAGCTCTGACCCTGTGATCAGTTCTACCCTCCCACTCAAGCTTGCATGCAGGGTAAGCGTACAATGTAATATTTCAGTGCAGGGATCATTAAACTGTAAAACTCTATTTTAGGAGGGTTGTTTTCATTCTTTCCCCAACTAGTAGATTGTCTCCAAAGATAATAAAATACAAATATCCATTAGAGTAGGAGAAAAAAGCTAAGCAGCTTTACAGATACCAAGTTCTTTTTCCCTAAACTGTTTGATTTCCCTATGGGTGTCACAAGGTAGCCAGCTAAAAGCAAGGACATCTCCCTGGGTGAAGTGTTTGCGATGTTGTTGTATTTGTACAGTGGTAGGAAGTCAAATCAGTTATAAAACCATCCAAAAAATTGTCAATGGCTAAAAAATGGGAAAGTTTTAGGTCTAATCCAGCTCCTGTCAAAATTCATCAACAAAACTCCTGCTGACTTGGAGAAGTGCAGAATCGGGGCCTCTGTCATTTCCAGGAGCTATTTTACAGCATCACATCATGCTCATTAATATCCAGCTGACAAGTATATATACTACCCAGTGTTTCATTACTAAGATGCAACAGCTTGAAAAAACATTTCTCTTAACTTTGAAAAATGGCTCTGCACCCTAAGGTGCATCACCAAAAACCAGAGCATTTTAAAATGCTGCCCAGGTAGCTGAGGATTGCCAGCACAGACTGGCACAGGGAGAGAGAAGATAATCTAATGGTAGCTCCATCGCTCCGTACAACTGCTGGCATCACATCGTTACTACAGCCACAAGGTGCACCAGACCAGACCAGCGATGGGGGATTGCTCCCCCAGATGCTAAAGGAATAAGAATCATAGAATCATAGAATTGTTAAGGTTGGAAAAGACCCTTAGGATCATCAGGTCCAACCATTAACCTACCACTGCCAAGTCCACCACTAAACCATGTCCTCAAGTACTGCATCTACCCGTCTTTTAAATACCTCCAGGGATGGGGACTCAACCACTTCCCTGGGCAACCTGTTCCAGTGCCTGGCTACTCTTTCAGTAAAGAAGTTTTTCCTAATATCTAACCTAAACTTTCCCTGGTGCAGCTTGAGGCCATTTCCTCTCGTTCTATCACTTGTTACTGGGGAGAAGAGACCGACCCCCACCTCTCTACAACCTCCTTTCAGGTAGTTGTAGAGGGCAATAAGATCTCCCCTCAGCCTCCTCTTCTCCAAACTAAACAACCCCAGCTCCCTCAGCCGCTCCTCATAAGACTTGTTCTCTAGACCCTTCACCAGCCTCGTTGCCCTTCTCTGGACACGCTCCAGCACCTGGATGTCCTTCTTGAAGTGAGGGCCCCAAAACTGAACACAGTATTCGAGGTGCAGCCTCACCAGTGCCAAATACAGGGGCACTATCACCTCCCTGCTCCTGCTGGCCACGCTATTCCTGATACAAGCCAGGATGCCATTGGCCCTCTTGGCCACCTGGGCACACTGCTGGCTCATGTTTAGGCGGCTGTCAACCATCACCCCCAGGTCCTTTTCAGCCAGGCTGCTTTCCAGCCACTCCTCCCCAAGCCTGTAGCGTTGCGTGGGGTTGTTGTGACCCAAGTGCAGGACCCGGCACTTGGCCTTGTTGAACCTCATACAGTTGGCCCCGGCCCAACAATCCAGCCTGTCCAGGTCCCTCTGCAGGGCCTTCCTACCCTCCAGCAGATCGACACTCCCACCCAACTGGGTGTCATCTGCAAACTTACTGAGGGTGCACTCAATCCCCTCATCCAGATCATCGATAAAGATAGACTACCAGGTTGGAAGGGACCTCGAGGATCATCTGGTCCAACCTTTCTAGCACAGTCTAGACGAGATGGCCCAGCACCATGTCCAGCTGAGTCTTAAACATGTTCAGCGTAGCAGAGTCAACCACTTCCCTGGGGAGATTGTTCCAATGACTGTTCTCATTGTGAAAAATTTACCTCTTGTGTCCAATCGGAATCTCCCTGGGAGCAACTTGCACCCATTACCCCTTGTCCTTACCATGGGACTCCTTGTAAAAAGGGAGTCTCCATCTTCTTTGTAGCTCCCCTTTAAGTACTGGTACATGATGATGAGATCACCTCTAAGCCTCCTTTTCTCAAGGCTGAACAAACCCAGCTCTCTCAGCCTGTCCTCATACAGCAGGCTTCCCAGACCCTTGATCATCTTGGTGGCCCTTCTCTGGACCCCCTCAGCCTGTCCACGCTGCTTAAATGTGATAGTGCAGATGCAACTTCCAGCAAGTCTCCAACTTGCTGAGTGCGAGTTGTGCCGAGGAAGGAGCTCTCCTCCTCCATGTGCTCCTACACCCTTGCACCCAGTTTCCTCATTTCCTCTGAAACCAGCATTGATAAGGAATGGACCAGGGATGCTTAGGCAGTAGAGAGTCAGCATATAAATGTGTGACAAAAATCCAAAAAGGAGATTCAGTTTCTCCCCAGTTATGTTGTATTTGCCCTGGATGAGCAAGCAGTGAGCATGTTCTATTTTCAGCTGTACAGTCAGCAACAACCTGCCTCTTTCTCACGATGGCTATCGTCCCGCCTGAGCAGTTGGGCACAGCTAACACAGGATCCCTTGCTCCGGTTTGTGCCTGGATCATTGCTTTGCTGTCAGGTGCCTGCAGCCTTGGCTTTGTTGCTTAACTTCACTGTCAAGCTCTGCTTGTGCAACCAAAATAGGGCACTTAACAGTGGGAATTCATTGTTTCTTACACGATGGAGTTTAGGTGAGATGTTAAGAAACAGGCTCAGAAGTAGTGGGATGCAACAAAGGGAGAGCAAAACTCTGGATGATCTGCAAAGCTGAAACAGAGTTGTCCTCTCCTTCCCAGCTGTTTCCACCAGCCATCTCTGCTCCACACCTTCCTGCCTTCTCACTCACTAAATACCTTTTTTTGATGGCAAAGGCTGTGTAGGAGCAAACCTGGAATCCATACGTTCCTCTCGCAGGTGTGGGGAGAGCTACCTGAATGATGTGAATTGGCTGCAGCCTTCCTAACCACATTCATGTCATGCCACTCAGGCTGGGCTGCTGTAGAGAGAATTAATGGAGTGTAAATCCCTGTTTGGGAGTACACAGCGTCTCCAGCTTCTCCCTGTAACTCCTTCACTCCCTTCGCGAACCACATGAGGAAGGGATCTTCCCCAAAGAACCACAGCTGGACGTTTTGGGTCATGATAGAAAGAAGTGGAGTATTCACACAGCCAAAGCTGCCCGGCTGATAGGTTCAGAGCTAGCTGTGATACTTCCAAGGGAATCTGTAGTCCTGAGACTAAAGCCTGCTAGCAACAATCCTCTTATAATGTTATTGTATGGCTTGGCTACAAAGATAAGGCACCAGATGGCTTGGGAAGAATTTTTAGGAGAGAGTTGTGCTGGTATGCCTGGAAGGATCTTGAGAATTTACATTTACAATAGACTATTTCTTTGGAGGCAAATGTTTGCCAGGATCATCAGTTTTAATTACTTAAAATGTAGGCTGTTTCTAAATGCAGGCAGTGTTAGGAGGAGGGTTTTTTTTGTCTTCATTTTTCTCCTGAAGAGAGGACAGCCAGCAGGAATCCCTTTAACTTTATAGGTAGCAGATTGATTCGTGGAGACTAACATTAAGCAGTTTTCATCCCAAACAGTATCTTGCAACACTTTCTTTCACTGATGAATTATTCATTGCACAAGCAGGTATTTTTTTTATCTGTTTGCAGTCAATGAAGTAAGCAGCTAATTTTGTCAACTCTAAGCACAAAAACCCATGGATCAGTCCTCAAAATTCCTGAGACTTTTAAACCAAACCTTACTTTGTCTTTTGGTTACAAGGAAGGATGAGCTGGGATAGGATCCATAAGGATGCCAGTAGGAATAAGCAGCATGGCTGAAAGAGTTAGCTAGCAACCTGCCAGTAATATGGATGTTGCTTTCATACACCCAACTTACTTCTAAAACAAAGTGTGATCAGTTTGCAATAAGGATTATAGCACTATTACGTACAATATCAGGGGCTGAATTTGATGACACCAGGAACAGAGCTCCCATAAACCCAGTTTGAGGGCATGACATTTCTTTCCCAGCCAGAAACGTTACCCAGATATAACTAGAGGATTTGGACCATTTGGGCCTTCCTGATAACCACGACCCCGCTGGAGCTCCTCATCACCTGCGGGTGCATGGCAGAGCTGAGCACATCTTGTACGCCTGAAGATATGGCAGCTCTGCTAAGGAGGTAATTTTCCATCTTACGGTGCACGTATATTGGGATATACATGTCATATTTTTCAGGCCTCTCTACTTTCTGTATACACTAGAATATAAATAACATTACTGAATGTTGGTGATGGCAATCAGGCTTATGTTTGTGAGCCAGCTGTTTCCACGTTTTCTCCCCATGTTTCACTAGCTTAATTCTTAAATATCCCTAACATTCCCATCCAGAATTTTTAAAGGGAGGAAGCATGACTTGGAAATGGCTGTAACATGAATAGATTTATTGACTTAACTGACATTGTTTTGACATGACAGGGCCTACTGAGGGACCAAGACCCCTTTGTGCTAACTGCAGAACAAACACAGGACTGAAAATGGAGCTGGTATTGGAGTTCCCCTGCCTTATCACGCTCAGTTAATGCGTTACTGCACACTAGTCGGCCAGCTAAGAGTGGCATTGGTTACAGGGAGAGGGAAAACTGGTACATAGTAGCAGCGTTGTTTCTCTATACTGTTTTTATAGCAAGTTCCTGCCCGCAGCTCTTTGTAACTCAAAGCCTATATTCAAACCAGAGAATTGTCCAAATCTGAGCTATTTCATCTACCAAGGTGGATGATTGTGTTCATGCAATGCCAGGACAGGGAGATGCTGGCCCATGGCTGAGAGCCCTAGAGCCATCATGGCTTGTGAGCCATGCTGGCATCTCCCAGCACCCATGGGTCAACCAAACACCCTAAGAGCCAAAAGGGTACCCCCTCCAGAACAGATGTGTAGTACTGGGCTCATTAAAACAAATGCATGCTTATCCTGTTCGATTCTATGAATTAATTAACCCCTCTGAACAGTGAGAATGTAATTTTATAGCCCTGGTTATGTATATATAAAATCACCTGGTTTAGAGCAGCAGTATCTAATTGACTGCATGACATTTTTTTGAACACCACTATGAATAGAAAAAAGGCCTCTGGGCCAGGAGTCAGCAGTTTTCAAAACCTGACATGCTTCTACTGAAAGCACCAGGAGGGATCCAGAGTTACCACCTCTCTGCTGCTTTGGCAGCCTCGTAACAGCTCTGACCAAGAACTGTCCCCATGGCCCTTCTTTCTTGCAGCTCTGCCTGAGCCACTTTCCTGCAACCCCCTGCACAGCAGAAGGAATGAAAGAAGAGCTTCTGCGTTGCTTAAACACATAAGAACTGCTGCCCTGTTAGGGCCATTCCATGTCATCCCCAGGGCATGCCAACGGTGACCATTCAATGGTGGCAGGGTAAGAACAAGGTAAGCTCACAGCAGTGCCTCACCTGAGCACCATTCCATCTTCTGGGGATCTGCCATTGGGTGCCCCTCTGCTGAGCTGCTCCAGGAGGAAAGGGACCCGAGTCCTGCGTGGGGGAGATACAAACATCATCATCACTCTCGCCCTTTTGCAAATGCAGCATTGGTGCTGAAAAGCTTGACCTTGCACTGCCCTACAGTCTGACATTGATACCGAGCGTGATAGCTTCTACTGAGCACCCAGAACAGAGATGGCTGTGAAAATCCCAAATTAACAAATTCTGATTAAAATAACCCCACCATAGCCTCAATGGCATGCATGTGCAGCTGGACTAGGATTGCCAATGGCTGTGAGCTTTTAGCAGAAAGGGCTGCGAGATCTTTCAGTGAACGGAGCTGTAATTACAGCTGTCAAGGACAGAAGTCCCTTTCACTTTTCTGCTCCATTCCCTAAGACTTTTCTCATGCCCCAGCCCTCTCCTTGTGTCCTTCCTTCAGGCCATGTGTCATCTGTCCAGGTCACCAAGGAGTTGGGTTCCCGTGCTTAGAAACCAGCCCTTGTTTTATCGACAGATCTCTTTCTTGCTGCATCCGTTGACATCTATAAAAATAAGACAATGCATGAGTAGCTTTTAAATCTAATTATACTTGTGTTTACTTGGCAGAATCTTAGATATTTTGCAACCAATTTATTTGACCCAGCAAAGAGCTTCTAGGAGAAGACACGAGTGTGTGATACAGTGACATGGATGTCTGCTGTCAGTCTGAAATGCAGTACAAGTGTGCACTTCTCTATCCAAGCCCTTTGGCAAAAGTGTACATAGCTCCTTTCTTGATTTCAGGAAGCATGTGCAAATGCAACAGCCTCACCCTGCAGTTGGAGGTATCTGGAGTGCCCTGCAAGTGTGGGTACAGCAGTGCCTGGCCTTCACGCCACAGTCATGAGCCCCCTGGCCCTGGCTGGCGTATGAGTAGCATAGCAGTTGGAAAAATTCACACAGAAGATTTTGCAAGCACATTTGCTGGTTTAAACTTTGTCCTAGAGGCTGAAGTCTCCTGCAACTGTGAGAAAGGAGGCTCCTTGTCGTTTATAGCTGAGGTCAGTGGAGGGCCAGAGCAAGGAAGTTTGTATTGCAGCAATTTATACCTTATCTTGTTTATAGATGTAAACAGAAGGTTTACACTTCCGTTACTGAACTCTCCTACACCAAAAATGTTCAGTGCATAGAGGAGGAGAGGGATAGGCAATGTGTGCACACACATATTTCTGAGCATATTTCGAGAAGTACAGTTAAAGAATCTGGTGTTTCTGAAGTGTTTGGAAATTAGGACTCCCTTGCACTGATTGGAAAAACCAATCCCTTTGCAGACTACTGGGGTCATTCCAGGATCTCCATTGGGTCTGGATGTAACTCTTATGGACTTGGGTCAACATCCATTGAAGCCAAGAGTCCTTTCATGAGCTTTAGGTCACTCCCAATTGCTTCTGAAGTCATTGCCCAGGCTTTTCTCATTTTAGTCACAGTACCAGAGTTTTGTATCATTTGAAAAGCTCCAAGACAAGGGACATATGGAGCCTACAAAAGCATAGTTATTGTGCTAGCTAGCTCCAGTCCCATGCCAAGCAAATTATTCATGCACACTCTGTGGATAGGAGGCACAAGCTTTCATGTGGTTATATGGATAAAGGGAGGAGAATTTGGGCCACTGACTCAGCCTGTCAGCAATGTTTCCCCCTAAACACAGCCATGGAGCTGCAAAGCAGATTTCTCACAGCACTGACGGTGGGGCAGTACTCTCTTTGGAAAATGTGACCCCTTACTTACATGCCACTTGGAAACCAGTATCATATAAGGGAGCCAAACTCTTCCAAAAGTCTGGCCTTTTGATTATAACCTTTCGTGAAAGTAGGGAATTGAACAAAAGCAGCTTAGAGATAGCATTTCAAATGAGAATCGGTCAGCTTGCCTGGAACAGGAGCAATAGCAAACTGCCCAGCCTGTTAGAGACATGACCATGCTATATGATGCTGTGCTCCTGCATCCAAAAAGAAACCTGACATTCAACAGGTGTTCTGCTTTTTGGGTAGTCTCATGGAGGGAGAAAGAGTTTGAGGAGACATGCTACAAAAAGGTCCTTTAAAGGCACCTACTTTTCCATTTCAGCTCCGTGACCAAAGTGCTTTTTTTTTTTCTTTTTTTTTCCGCTCTCAGTGGATATTATTCAATTACCATTGCAGTGGCCACTACAGAGTGTGGGATACAATCCTGTTTCAGTTGTCTTTGTGTCCACTTGGCAGCAATCCTGAACACCCAGAAAAGCAGATAGTTGCTATTTTCCTCCATTTTTACTTTCCTCTTAGAAATATTTCTTACTTGGCCTTGCCACGCTGAAAAAAAAAAAAAATTTTCTTATGATCCTTTCATAAAGGAATTAAATTTACTCTATTATTGTAGTTGGTGGAAATAGAAAAGCCAATCAGCTGACTGTAATTGTACAATAAAGCCAAGAGTAGTTCATTTCAATCCTTGTTCCATAATACTTATATAATTCAGACCTGGAGACAAAAGCACTAAGGTCATGGATTAACAGTGGCTTAAAGTTGAAAATAGCCTGAGGAAGTAAGGATGACAAAGTAATTACTAGTGGGCAAATCATATGTTAATGGGTATGGGAATTATTTAGTGTATGACATTTAATCAGCGTAAATGGAAGAAATATAAAAGCAAATTCAACTTTTAAGGTCTCAATGAATATATATATATATGACTAGTCTCTATAATTGAAATAGATCTACAAAAATTAAATTTGAAATGGCAATATATTAAAATAAATGATTTTGTAATAATTAAAAGAGTTGTTGAAATACAGAGATAGTTCTCATGAATAGTGCTTTACAAGTTTGCTTTTTTCAGTGATGTATAAAACTAAAACCTGTGCCATTCAACTGAGGCGCCAAGCAATTGAAAAACACACTGTGCAGAAACTCATCCCTAAACACCTGCCATAAACTGCACTTTTCTAGATAAAAGATCACAGTTGAGGGGTAAATAATTTTAGCAATCCACTTTGCTATAGCATGTGAGGTAAATCACATCAAAGCCTTCATGTGCATACCCAAACAAATTAGCAAAAGTTCATAACAAAAGCTCTGGCGGGGTCCGTACTCACCAGTGCTGGAATTTCATAAGACACCTAGCAATGTTTCATTAGGATCACCTATTGCAAGAATTACAGCTGGTACAATAATAATTGCTGTGCCAAAGATAATTGCAGAGATTGCGAGGGTGCAAACCACAGGAAAACTAGAAAAGGAATTCTGTGACAAGAATGTCACACAGTTTTTCCCACAACAAATAAGGGAAGAAAATTAGATTTCTAAACAGAGGATGAACACTTATTTGCCAGCATAAAAGCTACTGCCTGCACAGACACCATCCCTCAGAGCCCATGGGATGTTCAGAACAAGGAGCAGCTGAAGACATCCAAGCAGAACAGTGGCAATTAATTTTTTAGTGCTTCTGTGCTAAAAGAAATTACACCTGCACACATTATTGTTGGGTGAAAAAACCATACATCAGTAAAAATGCATATGAACTAGCTCTATTATTGATCAGACCACCTCTAGGCTTATTGCTCAGGACACCTCTTTGAAGGCGAGTGCCTTGTCTCAGTGACTGGGACGTACTGGAAGAAGTGAATCTTAGCCTTAATTCATAGCTCAGTCAGAGCAGAGAATTTACAGAGACCATTTGGGTCTTTGTAACACTGTGTTAGTAATAGCAGAAATAAAATCACTGTCTTAGGATAATGCACCTTCTTTTATACAAACATCTCAAAGTCTTAAATAGGCAATAAAACAATATCTAGTCTTATAAGTCTTTGTTTATGTTCATAACGTACCAACCTACCACATACATTCCCCACATTCAGAACACCTAGAAACCTCTGTTTATTAGTAACCCATCCCAAAGTAAATGTAGCACATGAGTCAAAGATAATCTCTTCTGAAGGCGGCTGCTAGCCAGGTCCTGTGGATACAGGAAGGTGAGGTGCTCTTGATTATTTAACAAAAAATTAAAAAAAAAAAAAGAAAGAAAAAAGGAAAAGAGTGTTTTCCATTTCAGAAGTGAATTTTTGCACATCCTTATTCAAAGCCATGTTTTCTTCTTTCAGATATAGTTTGTGACCTCAAGGAAATATCCACTGAGACCTTTCTCACTCCCAGCCTTTGCATGCCAACATCAGGAAGATGATGAGGAATTGCATCCTGTGCCCATACACACAATGCAGTATCTCAGGCTGTTTCAACAGTGGTTTACCTGTCCTTCAATTGCCCCATCCAGAAGCAAAACGATTGTTACATAGATGTAGTACAACTTAAAGACTGCTTAGCAGGCTGGTGCTGATTCTCTGTGTCTTATGAGCCACGTAATCCTATTTAGTGTTTTAGCTGTTTCATACGTGAATTGGTGGCTCTGTGCTGTTCCTTGTCCAGTGGCAGTAAATAATAATGCCTTTGGCATGCAGCACTCAGCTAAGGCAAGCATTGAAAGCGTTAACTCAAAGGCAGGATAATGTCCTATTTGGTTGAAGTAAAAAGTAAATAAATACAGGATTTACTGCAATTTAAGGCTTAAGATGAGATCAGATGCCTGTCATCTCCAAACACCTCTCAATCAGCAAAAAATAATCCTTCACAAAATAGACTGTTGGTTTTTGGTGCAAGTTTTTCTGGAGCAAATGGGGCCATATATTATTCCTCTGTAGAGTGGAGGGAGGTCAAGTATAAACTCAGCTGAAAACTTATCCAGGGCTTCTGGCAAGTGTGGGCCAGAAGCGTGTGATTTGTGCTGCTTACCAGATCTCTGCATTTCATGAATCCCAGATGATGTGCAGGGGGATCTCTTTAAAAGGATGCAGGAAGTTAGAACTATCATCAGCTAATGAAGAGGGCAGGGAAATGAAAACAGAGCAAAAGGGAGAGCGGGCTCAGAGCTCTGCCCCTGCTGCGCACAAGAGAGGACTCACTCATGATCCCAGGAGTTACAGAGTTAGAGCCACCTGCCTACAGGGTTAACTTTCTTCCCCTCTTTATTTCAAACGAGGGGAGTCAACCCGACCTTTACTTTCAGATCTGAGAGAAGCCTTGAAAATGAGAACAGTGAAGCCGTCCAAATGCAAACACTGGCTACAGTAGACCTATTTATAAATAGTTTAGAAGAACACCATGAACTGCAGAAGGAAGGGAATTTTCTCCTCCCCCCCCCCCCAGTTTGCTGCCTCACTGAACACAGTGGCATGCTTGAATTTGCTTTCTTACATACCAGGAGGCCCGTAACAGAAAATGAAGTTAAATCCACAAACACGGGACCTGACTCAGTCAAGTGGCACCAGCTCCAGTTTTGCTGCAGTACCTGAAGGGACCGTTCTGCAAAGCAAGTCCCTGGGCCCAACACAGTCCTTCAGGCTTTTGTTACTGATCCTGCCTCATGGGAATGGCCCCTGGACAGGGCTGCCAAGGGAAAAAAATCCCAAACCGAGTCAAGTGGCAGGGAGGAAATCTACCTCTGAGGATGGAGGGTCTGGGGACAGCCTCCCATGCTGCCTTCATCCTTCTCTTCTAGCTCTCTCCCACCTAAAAATGTTTTCTGTTATAGGGTTCATAAAAAATAAACAAAGAAACAAACCACTCAACCGGACTGACTGCAATACTAACATTAAAAATTCAGAAAGTGAGAAAATAACCCAAAATAGCCAACACCCAAGCCCTCATGGATTCTCGTAACAATTCAGATTTATCATAGCCCCTGACTTGCTACACAACTCTCACTCATGTCTACTATTAGCACACTTCTGCTGGGCTGTTACTTTCAGTTTTGAACCTTAGCCCTACAAGGACTTGTCTGATGAGATAGTTAACCTTTGTTTTAAAGGACGTCATAAGTAAAAACAAACTCTGGCCTTGCAAAGCTTCCCTGTTTATATTTTTTTCCCCCAGTTACTAGGAAAAGTAATCCAATAGATTAAATTTCCCTTTCTGAGAAGTGTTATCTAATGGCAAACCACTGCTGATGTCACCATGCAGATCATACGGTCACTAAAGTGTAGCTACTTGGTCAGCAGAGATGGCTCAGATGCTTGAAAAAACATTGCAGAATGAGCATTTAATCCCTTTTCTGTCTGCCCCGCACACATAAACACAGGATCAAAGCAGCTTTCTGGTGCCTGACAAAGTTAGAGCAGATCACAGAGAGAGTCAGTTGGTCATCTTCTGCATTATTTGAGAAGAATACCCAGCTACCTGTCATTATTGACATGCCTTGGTTTCTCCTATTTGCAGACATCACAGGCTCTCTCACCCCTGTTTGTATCACGTCACAGAAGCCACTGGAGCATAGGAGGACTGGGAATAGAAGTCAATTAAAAGTGAGATGCAGAGAAGAAAAATGCACATCTTTAGCACATCTCTATAAACAAAGGTTAACTCATTTTCCCCTCTTCTGCAGGTCACTGAAAGTGGGGTGACTTTTACCAACCCAGCCATTTCCAGCTACCTTTGTCTTCTGTTTCCCATCTCATTTCTCCTGAAGCCTCTCTAACAAACTTCACGGGTGATTTCTGGAGTCAGAGTGGTGTCTTTGTATTTGTATTTCATAGCCCTCAGTAGAATTATTTTCTGTGAACTCATTTAGTTACTCCTGAACTCAGGAGGCTCAGACAGCCAGCTGTAGAAAGGACTGAAAATGAGATTTTTTTTTTTTTTCTTTCTTCCCTGCTATGGGTAATAGTCACAGACAGGCTCCACTCTCCAACCAGCTGCCTGAAACATCCCACTCCACTTCATAGGAAATGACCTTGTATATGTGTTAGCTTGAAGGGTCATTGAGCAAGTTGCTGTCTATGTCAATGGCAGACTTGCTCTTCTACGATAGCTGAGGCTAAGTTACTTTAATTTCTCACAGGTCCACTTTTGAATTCGAGGAGAATAAGAAAAAAGTAAAAAGGAGAGGTGGGACCACTGTGTTTGCCAGGCCTGGTAGCCCCCACCTTGGACAAGCTGCTGCTGAAGAGGCAGAGTCCTCAGAAGTTCAAGCATGTCTCAGGGCCTCTGCAAATCAGCTCCAGCAGGACCCAGTAACTCCTGGGGTGACAAGGAAAGGAGCCCTGAAAGTGCTTGTGCCTGCACCAGTCCCTGACATTACTGGCAAAGCACCCATTGAATTTATTGGCTTCGGATTAGGCTGATTAGAGAAACAGCTGGCAAGGTGAGTGTCTTTAATTAAATGGACAACAATTCATGAATTACATTAGATGCCTCACAGTAAAAAATAAACTGTTTACTAATAATGGTTTTAAGGCTCAGTTCCTGTTTTAAGCAAAATAAATCTAAGTAAGCAGTCCCAGCTGAGCTTCTGGTGGGAGGGAGTTTACTGAAAAAATTAAACATGTTGAAAAAAAAAAAGCTACTCAGAATTTATTAGTGTTCATTTGCCACCTTTAAGTTTTAGGAGGAATGTAGTGCAACCTAGCATTTGTACTTCAAATGTTTTCATGAGCCGCTAGCAACAGGCATAATTCTCCTCTGGAGGAGAATCAGGAATCTCAGAAGCTCCCTCATTTCTTATTTTCTTGATACTGTAAATATATTTTGTATAGACACACATGTGTACACACACTATGTATATTTATATATATATATACACACACACTTATATGTACTTATATACATATACTTATTCCTGATGCAAAGCGGTTTGGGAGTTTCCCTCAACAAGCAATTTGGCAGCTGAAACGTGCCCAATTCGAGCTGGCAAACTCTCCAGAACACACCACACGAGATGGAAAGGACAGCAATTAAACACCATTTTTGTTGCTGAAGAAGGATCAGTTCCCTGTGATACTTCAAATTCCTTCTGTAACCGTGGGTAGATGATTTAGTGCCAGACATTCAGAGGGATTTAGGTTTGCAAAGATGCAGACAGAAAACTTATAGGAATTTCTTTAATGCCTGGTGCCAAGGGGAGCCGGACATCTGGGGAGAATTTTGAGAATTGCTCTGTGTGCCTCTTTCTCTCCTAATTTGCTTCAAGAGATGTAGTTTTCCTTGCCTCAGCTCTTCCTATTTAGAAAATGGCAAAACCAGTGATTTCTTCCCTCATCAGGAAGGATCAGGAGAGTGAGGTGCTCCAACAAACAAGTCAGATGAAAAAAGGAAGGAAGAAGAAGGAATATGAAAAGTTCAATGTATTGCTTCTTACCTTTACCAGACATGAATGACCTATGAAATATTTATCATCAGAACACCATTGTCCTCATGTTAGGCAATGCTACCTAGAACCTATACGGCATCATTGCTTCCTATACGTTGCTTTCCTCCTTTTACACATAGCAACAAATGGTCATGCAGACTTGGAGGAAAGCTTCAGACCTGAAAGTGAGGTTCAGCTCCAAGACCTTTTCTGAGCAATGATAGGCTGTGGAGTTGGTCATGAGGGTCTACTAAAACCACAGAGCTGAAAGACAGCCCCCGTTTTTTTCCTCGCCATGCAACACACCTGATGTCTGGCAGAAACTCACTGTTTTATCAGCATTCATCAGAGGACCGTTGCAGTCCAAACGTCAATGTCCCAGGTGGAGCTCTGGGGTCATGGAGACATCGCACCACGTCATGTGAATCTGGCATATTTGCGTTTTCATCTTATACAAGCCTCTGTCCCACACCAGAGATGTTCTCAGGTTGCCATCCTAGCTAATGCAAGAAAGCTTTCTGCACCCTCTGCTCTCAGATTCTGTTTCCCTCCTGTGCTCAAGAATTATTAGTAAAGAAAGTACTGGAAACGTACCTCCCAGGACAGTTGCGCAATATTTAATGGAAAAACCATCTTTGTATATTTAAAACAAAAAACCAAAAGCTGACACACATCTGATGGTGAAGTTAGGAAAGCATTTAACAAGAAGCCAATCTGTAAGCAACAGAAGCTGCAAAGCCTTGTTTCCTTTGGCTCCCTGGCTCAGGGTTGGGCCAGCCTCTGGGTAGCAACACACAAAATCAAATCAGATTGATAGCGGAAATACTTTTTCTATGAGTAGTTTGTGGGATCTGGAGATTTACTTGAGATTACAGGGCAACTTTTGTTCCTGATTGGGGGGCATGAATTTAATCTCTCCTTTCCTCAGTTGCTTATCTTGCTATTGCTGACAAATCTAGCTGTCTGTCAAATTTGGATGAAACTTAGCAACGTATTCAGATGTAAAGTCTGACTTACAGTGTGATAGTGGAAATCATCTCTTTAGGAAACCAGGCTTAAAAAAACCTGACAAAACTATGTAATTGTAGTTTGACTTGTCTACTTCAGCTGTGTCAACTCTACTGATGACTCATGGGAAGTTACTGAAGCAAGTTCATGAACCATCACTGATGCACAGCATGCTGATTGTAATTACTAGGAGGACTGGTTGCAGCATTAAATGACAGCCATTTATTGGACTAATAAACACAGAACTTAGCGTTCCTGTAGGAAATGCCAGCACCTTTTGATACAAGACAAGTGACCATAGAAGAGCTTTCCCTGTGGATGCAGTACATGCAAAGAAGCAGCTGTATTTGTTCCATCAGAGTCACAATAAGTTTCTGAGTAACATTTCCAAGTTAAGGACCATCAAGAAATCCATTCATAGTCCATTTTTTCCCCAGGATACATCCTGCTGCGTTTTCTTACAGGCCATTAATATGTTATCTGCTGAGCCATAAGACAACAAGCAAAGCCAGAGAAATGCAGTCTAGTGAAATCTGACATAAGCAGAGGATGCATCAGTTTGCTACTTAAATAAATAAATGTTTAAATATTTAAACAAAAATGTTGGTTTAAAAGGAAAAGCTCCATGCAAGGGAGAGGACAGATGAAAGCTGACATTTTCTGGACCGACAACAGATATAATTAGTGATCCAAAGAAACTTGAATACAGAAAGCGCTGCCAGGTTCCATTTGGATGGATAATGAATTGCCGGACTAGTTAAGAGAAAAGAGATGTTATGTGATGCTAATATGTAAAGCTCCAAAAGGATGTAATTTGACTGCTTTGATCAAGTGAAGAAAGAAGAAATTCCCACTTCGGCTCTCCACAGCAGAGATGGTTGTCTTGGCAAAGCTGAGGAGGAGAAATTGTTAGGCTTGCTTTGAATTAGTGTCAGCAGTCTCCTGATGGCTCTCCATCTGACCTTGCTGTACAGGAAAGCCACGAGACAGAGGAGAGGAGAGCAGTAGCCTGAGTAGGAGGAATTTGGTGAAGTTGTCCAGGCAGCATTATTCCCCTGCACCCTGGGGACAAATGTCAGTGGTTTACCCTACAATGGCAAGGGGAGCCCCTATTCACCACACACAGTGGGGAGACTTTGTCCAACAAACAGCCCCAGGTATCTCCTCTGAAGGTGAGCGTGAACAGGACCATTTCACTTTCTAGACTTCAGTAAGAAAGCTTCATCTGCTGGCAAAAAACTTACAACTGGGATATAATTCTGCTCTGAACATTAGCAACCAAATGACCAAAATATGCATTATTTCACAATCCTCTCACAGGGAGGGTGATGCCCAGAGCTCCAGGAACTCAGTGTCTGTTCTTCCTTCATATATTCACCAGGAGAACTTTTCACCTACCTCAGTTTTACAATGTTTTTACCTCCCACACCCCTTTCTTTCCATCTGTTTACCAAACCCCAGCCACTTTATTAGGCGGAACTGGAAGAATAAGCGATTGTGAGAACATCTTGAGGGAGTGCAATCAGTGACTGCAAATACCAAATAAAAGTTATTCAGCTATTGTTCATTCAGCATCATGCTCGGGAGAAAATGAAGTTCTGACCTTTGGCTATTTCGTAACCTAAAAACTATTGCTAATATTAAGACAAACATTTTGTTACATACTTGTGGGAGACATCTGCTGCAGTCAAAGGAAAGGTTCCCACTACTTTAGAGTTCAGGGCTTCAGAGCAACCAAAGTTTTCAGAATGCTTTGCAGGTGTCCGGTACATCACTATTAAAAGGTGGGCTCCCATTTCATGGAGTTGCACGTACAGTGCTTGCCAAAAATCAGGCATCTTTAGCTTGAGCAGAAGACACGTGTGCTCAGCGGAGCAGGCCAGAGGGGGCTCAGGCACAAGGTGATATGAGCCTTCCCCCTCTCTTTGGAGGGGTCTATACACACAAGTTTACTTTCTGGTATTGACTCAGCACCATTACCAGCAAGAGCACTGGCCCACATCCCTAGCTTCACATTGAATAGCTTGATACCTGACTACAGACCTGAGTTTGCAAAAGCATTAGCAGCCATGTCCTGTCTTCACAAATCCAAACATCAAATTTTTTAAGTTTGTAAGTACATCTTCAAACTGAGCAGATTTTACAATCTGCAGTTTCAGAATATCTCACTGCTGGTACATCCATAGATTAGGCCGGAATATTAACTCAATAACTGTATTACACAAGTTCTGAAAGCTGCTCAAACCTAGCTGTCTTCTAAAACCAAGAGCTTCTCAGAAAGTTCTTATTCCCCTGCAACAACATGTGCTTCCTTAAATAACATAGTGCTCAAAATCTCGGTATATTTTAAAATGATATAAAACATTTCACGTGTCAAATTAGAAGTTACACAGAAAACTTCATATGGACCATCTGTGTTTGACCACTCAGTTAATATTAATTTCTGGAGTTCTGGGTCACAAAATTCTGTTCATTTCAAAAGCTGGCTAAAAGATCAGTTGGATTTTATCCTGTTGGCTTGAATCACGTATATCTTGTAAAACTTCCTGGCTGTGTAGATGACATGTTGCAGCAGTAAGCACAGAACACTTAGAGGAATAAAACTGAGCAGTCTTTGGACACTGGGACAGTTTTCAAAGGCCATTGCAAACACACTCAATCCATCATTTGTTTTACATTACTCTAAACCACATATATTCCCTGGGAAATATAAGTATATTTTGGTAGGGGGAAGGAATGGAAGAGGGCAAGGGAGGGAAAGCAAGCAAATGTAAATACTTGAAGTGGAAATTAATATTGAAGAACTAATTATTTGTGCTAAACAACTATTCCCATGCTGAATATTAAACATTTTCTGTTTAAATATAAATCAAGCTATCTGTGTAACATAAGCATAGTTGAGAAATGGGAGTTTACTTCAAGTAAATATATATTTTTTCAATTAAAATAATCACTCAAGCTAGTGAAATACCTCAACCAATTTTACAATTTAATCAAGGCTCTGCACGACTGCTGGGATTTTGCATAGAAACCAAGCCTTTGGTACACATTGGAGCATCAGAAGATAGAGACTGTCCTAGCGCCCGAGGCTACTCCTAGAAACTCTCTTGAGCCAGTCTGTGAAGTCCTGCACATGCTTTCTCCTCCAGCATCCCCTTCTTGCAAAATAGAGACAAATACGAGAAGCAGAGCTTTGCTGACTTAAGCCCGTCCTCATGCTGTGAATTCCATCACATAGTGCCTGTGACTCCTTGCCCAACATCAATGGGATAGAAACAGGAGTATTCAGTTCACCTCTCTTGGCCTAGGAGAGCTCCCCACTTCCTTTCTCTTCCCCTTCTCCAATTCATGTACTCTATAGTTTATTTTGTATAGTGTTTTCCTCTTCTTTCAGTCCTTTCTCTATTGGGAAAACTTTTAAGGTTTTGTCTGGCCCTAAAAAGAAACCAATTGGAAACAGTAGGCAGTATCCAGCTTAGGGAAAGAACCTAAACAGGACAAGCACGGCCTGTTCCTCCCACCATCCTCCAATTTTTAGAAATCTTGGTCCCAAAGTTGTGTCTGAGCCATCGTTCAAAAGCCATTCATGAGCTGCTTCCCATAGACTTGTGTAGTTCCTTTTGATCCCATTCATGCTTTGGCTTCCTCAACTTCCAGTGGCAAGGAGCTCCATGACCAAATCATGCTTTTCTGGACAACAGCGCAATAAACCAAGCAATGCCAGGGACAGATGGCGTTTTGGCTTTCCTCTCTGCTCCATCCACAGCTGCAGACATTCAGGCAAGAGCTGCAAATCTGACCCGTGCAAGCACAAACACCCCAAGCGGAGCATGTGCTCAGAAGACACGTCAAGATCCTTAACCCAACCAGCCACTTTATGTTAGTTCTGTCCACAACTCCCTCCTCTTTTATTGCAAACATAAATCAGAGAATCAAGTGGGAAGGTCATCCAGTTCATGCCTTTGCTCTGCGGTGGAGCACATTACCACTGAGACCTTCTCAGCAGATGTTTTACCTGCTCTTAGATACTACCAGTGACAAAGGTAAACTATGTACATTCTCAAATACCATTGCAGTTACAAATCTTACCCCAGTGCCAACTTGGAGTCTCCCTCACCACACTTTAAGCCCAACCCTCCTTGCAGTGTTTCCTGTAACAACTTCTGGTTCCCTTGTCTGCTTTTGGAACAGAAGAGGATAAAAGGACAACATGCAAACTGCAAGATGCTTGGGCAGGAGAGAAACTCTCCCTGGTGGCCTTCACAGAGCAGGCTGATTGTCTTTTGAACTATGGTTGTGTTCAAGCCTCACTTTGCCTTTCCATACCTACAAATTCCTCACATCTCTGTTAGTCCGTCACGGTGGATGGGAAGCAGAGGTAATCTCACTCAGTTCCTTTGAGGTGGTGCTCAGGGGCAGGAGCGTATTTCTTAAAGCAGTTGGTAGTGGAAGTCTAAGGTTTCACTCCTTGGTCCTTCCCTAACATGACATACATTCAGCTCACTAGTACAGCAAAACATCCCATGGACCTAATGATGTATAGCATCAAATGTTTGCATGAAAAAGCAGCAAGAGCGGGTGCAGATCAAGCACTAGCAAAAAAAAGCCTCCCTAGAACAAAATAATTTCCAGACTGGAGAGCTCAGGGAACGTTGTCTTCAGAGAAGTGGGTTTCTGAGTTTCTTTGATCAAATGAGTTTCAAAAGATGATTACAGCCCCATAAGTGTTTCTCTAAGCAGTGTCCTGTGGGATGGGGAAGGCCAGAATTCAGGCAGAAGCTTTCTCCTCTACAAAAGCCTCGCCACTGACATTGTCGAGGGATCTGTTGCACTCCATTGTGTCCATAATCTTCAAATTAAAGCTCCCTAAATCCACAATAGTCTAATAAACCACAAGTCGGTAACAGCCCCTTCAATTTTCCACGTTAATAATCCATGGATTAAGAGTCCCTCCGCTGCTACAATAGACAGAACTGATCTTCTCTACTGTGTCAATGACCCATGAATTATAGGGCTGTGTCTCAGATGGTTAGATAAGACTTCACTCAAGTCCCCGCGATAGATTTTTCTAACAGGGCAAATTCAGGACTCGGTTGTGGAGTAAAGGCACATTGTGGCATTCTCAGTTTTGGGACTGCTCTTCCTATTCCTCTTGGCAGTATCCCCACACAAAAGCACAACCCCCTTTTTATCATATCAATCCATTTGTTTTGCAATAAATGGCCTAGTCGCCTTTCATTTACAACTGTACATTTAATATGTCATATGAAAGTTTAATAAGAGGCACAGTTTCATAACTAGTTAACCAACTGATGCAAAAATCTTCCAATTTTCTTGTAATAGGGTCTTATAATAACCTGGAATATTTTATACTGATTTGTGAATAGTACTTAACACACTTATGTCACTTAATAACCCTCTATTATATCATTTACTATGAAGTACATACAGCATCTACAGCAGTCAAATCAGAGGGCAAAAGGAAGCAGAGTGGAGGCACTTCAGAAGAACTGCCCAAACCTGTCATCCATAAAGTGCTTATTGACTTTTCTGATCAGGAGCAAGCAAGCTTCTGTAACAGTTGCATGATTTCACCTTTGCAAATACCATTGCAGTCAGCAGCCTGGGTTTTGCGTACAGATGGAAGTGCCCTGCCAGCCACTGGCATAGAAAGAAATGTGATGGGTAGGAGCAGACAGATTGTCCCTACGGCATTTTCACTGGGGAACACAGTCCCAATGGCATGTTGTCTGCCGGCACAGAACGCCAAGCCAATTTTTTTTCCTTTACTTTTTAAAGCAGAAACCTTCATATTGAACTCAAAGCCACACAAATGCACATTGTAGCAGGGTTGTTAAAGCCAAGGAATGCCTGTTAGGTTCGCTAACCATGTCTCCATCACAGCCTAGCTGTTCCATACCATATATTTTACAGGGTTTGGTTCAGACTACTATTACCTGGGACATTTAAAACTACACTATCAGCTCACCTAAACATGGGAAAAGGCTCTGCACTGCAAGCGATCAGCTACTTCCATCTCTGCTGGTGCATCTTAACGTGTATTGAATAAGAAGTTTGGTTTTATTTTGCTCTTCACGGGGCAATAAATCATCTGGTTAAAAATTAGAGCAGTAATGCTGTGGGGCAGGTAAAGCTGCGGCCATGACTTAGGGGCCAGGGTGATTTCCCAGTAAGGAAGGATCCATTACTTGCTGAAGAAATGTATTTGCTGATTCTCTGGTTTTCCAGACAATCAGTGAAGGTCAGTTTTGTAAATCACCCCTAGCAGCTATGAGAGTCTATTAAACAAAAATAGTCCCAAATAAAGCCTTGTTAACATCGATTCTGGAGCTTAACACCACTGTTAAATCTTTCAGTGTCAGAAAGAAGATCAGTGCAGCATCTATAGGCAAATAAAATTATAGCCAAAGTAATAGTGGCAGCAACTGCTGCGGTGGCTGATAGAGGGTGAAGATGAACCTCTTCTGATGCAATGAAAAGAGAGTGATAGGAGGGGGGGAAACAGTAACAGGTGATGCATTTTCATTGTTCGTATAGCAATTGTGAAAACAAGCATCAAGCCAAAGTGAAGTAAGTTTTGTGCTGCTGGCTACCACGTGTGACATGTTCCTGCAGCAAAAACCTACAATGCCACAAATAATTGGATTCACCTTAGCTGGCTGCCTGGTTTGTAACTGTCAGAATCTCGCCTCTTATTTCACTCTGGCGGAGATTTTCATGACTTACTTTATTGTCCTTTAGAAGATGATAAAACAATGCTCTGAATTGCCTATACATATCTTGGGCTGCAGCTCAGATTTGTGAGACCAGATGTACCACGCTAAATGGCAAAAAAAACCCCAACAAACACCCAAACCTGACCCATTTGCCTCATGGAGAGGCACTAAAATTCTGTCATCAGTTCATTTCCCTTTGCAAACAGGTGTAAGAACAAGAACTGTATTGTCATTAGCCAGCATATAGAATAAAGAAAAGGAACAAGCCCATGCTAGCTGACCCACGTGCAATAGAAAGTGCTGCTTTATCTCCCGCGATTGCTGGGGCCTGTGCGATGAGTCTCCCCTGATTTTGACACAAAGTCGGCATTGTCCTCTGAATCCATCTCAGCCTTTAAGTTGACCTTGCAGCGTTTGTCTTGGTTGTCATGCTGAGCGCAATGTTTATCTTGTTATACTATTTATACAGAGCAGACTATTCTTCCATAAGGGAAATATCAAGTGTCAAGCATCTGAAAGTCCAGAGGGCCATATCCTTGGGCCAGGCTCCCTGCTCCAGAGATGGGGCAACCCTGCTGTACCCCAGTGGGACCACCATGCCAGTGCTGAACTCCCAATGCCCAGCATAACGACCCTTGGACCTTTCTGTGATAGAAACAGTAGTGGTATCTAATGCATTCACTCATTCAACCCGCATTAGAAGAGTAATGGCTACTATAAGACCTATGATAGGTTTTCAGGTAGGGCAATACTATTATTCCCATTTAATGATAAAACACTAAGCCTAGAGAAGTAAGAACAGTGCAACACATGCAATTGCTACACAGATAGTAGAGCCTGTCACTTCTCTCACGTGGAAATGGTCCAGTTCCCAGGGTGGACAGGGCCAGGAGAAGCACCACTAACGTGCTCCCCAGCCAGGCACGGGTCCATTGGAGATGAGGGCAGGAGGGACACCTAAAGGATGGCTCAGGATAACCCCAAGCCCATTGCACTGAAAGGCACTGTGCACGCTTTGGATTATGTGAGCTTGCACAGCCCTCTGTCCCCCCTGCCTCCAACATATTCCTACGTGCTCTCAATATACACACAGCTTGTTAGCAGCTCCACAGGGTTCCCAGGAGCAGTGAATGAACAGCAGCCGGGATTGTATGATCATAACAACCAGCTCAGTTTCTTCTGCCTCCTAAGCTCCCCTCCCTAAGTGCAGGAGGAGTGGCTCCTGAGGAAAGGCCATGAATTTTTTATTTCCCTGACCAGAGGGTGATTTTGCCCAGTCAAAGCTATATACATTGTTCCTCGTTACTAGGGCAACAGGTACCTTACAAATGCTGATAATACATAAACTAATACAACTCTGCAGTTTGCTCTTTCTTTCCAGTGCAGCTTAATAACCCGTGTGGATGTTGCTAGCCGCCTCTCTCCCGCTGGGCTAAATGAGCACTTCAGGAAGTATTATCTCCCTTCCAGCGCGGACTCCGTGGTGCCTGCACAAAGACGAGGCACTGAACTGGGGAGCTGGGCCACTATCAAAAGGCATTGGGGTTTCAGAAAGCTCCAGGGAGGAGTGGGAAGGGCTGTGCGAGCACCACACAGATCTGCTGCAGCACTGCTGCCCTCCTAAAAATGGCAAAGGATCCTTAATGCTCGCTGTCCAGAGGGAACACATCGCTTTTACAGTCCCGTAAAGGAAATCCTGGAGCACAAACACTTTAGTTCTAAGTTGAGCCCCCATCATCAGCATCAAGAGCTAACGGGATTAAGGGCTGTTTGTTAAACTCCGCCTTGCTCCTCCTTTCATACACCAGCCTCTTTGATACACATGCCCGGTTATTAAGTGAACCTGCCAGGTCCCCACTGCTCTTGCGGTGCAAGCAGGGTTAAAATGCTTCACTGGTCTCCTTAATCCCTCTCACATGATTTAGTCGACACCAGTGGGGGAGAAGGACCCGCAGGTTTTGCCTCCATGGCTCGCCCCTCTTCAGAGGTCAGGAAGGAGAGATGAATTCAATATTGCACTTGGGCTGGACGCGGTGGGAGCTGCTGAAAAGTCACAGAAACTATGAACACCAAGTGCACCCAACAGGTACCGGGCGCTGTATCTGCAGAGCTCACGGGCTTGAGAGCTGCTCCTGCCTGGCCTCCAAGCTTGCTTTTTTCACTACTCAGCACCATTTAAATTTTGAAACAGAAAAAGGAAAATAGAAGCTTAAAATACAGATTTCTGCTCCTGTCCAGAGCTGCTGTTACATTAGTTCAGTGATGGGGAGATGATCACTACACCGTAGCAGAAGGAAAAGCCACCAGAAAAGAGGTGCAATTGCACACTACTGTGCTGGATGCACTCCTCCTCAGTGGACCTGATATACCAATGATCTATCTGCAGAATTTCCTTTTCAACAGCAACAGTTCTATTAGAGAAACGGAATAAGTGGATTTATTTCTGTGGACTGGAGATAGCCTGAGATGCAATAGGCTAATAGGAGCTCAGAAGAAAAAAGGCAACCCAGAAACCAAAGGAGCTCAAAACCTAGCGACCGATCTTCACTTTTTTTTTTTCCTTTTCCTGTTTTGGGGTTTTGTTTTGGTTTGGGGTTTTTTTGGAAAAAGAATCATAGGGGCATATATTTCAACTATTTTATGCTTGCTACCAGTCAGCCTCTTTGTCCTGATGGTCTAACAATACCACAAATAACTTAAATAATGTATGTTTAACTTCCTTCCAAAAGCAAAACACAGGATGGGTAGCGCTCGCTCTCTCTCTCAAAGAACTTTACAAGCACAAAGCGAGGACAGTTTTACAGACCCCATTCTTGTGCTGGATGACTTGCTGCTGCTGCAAGACAAGGGTCTTTTATTGAAATCCCAGCAGAAAAGTAAACATTTGAAATAAAGCTAAACAAGAGTTTAGTTGTTGAGGAAGAGACAGTCATCTGTCAGCATTTGGCAAACAAGCTCTTCTTAAGAGTGGCTTTCCGCAGCACTGGACTGGGACTCCAGCACTTGGATTTAACCACTGTAGTCTGAATCCCTCCTACCTAATGAGAGGGCTCCCTGCTGTATCAAATTTGCAGCACTGTTGGCTGCTGGAAGCATTATTCATTTGCCAAATAGATCTTAGGAAAACAAACGTGGGTTCCAACTTTCAGGAACACCAAAATATGCTACTGAAGGAGATTTCCCCAAGAGAAAACACTGTGAGCACACCACCTCCCATTGAAAGCCATTAGCAAATGGTGCCTGTCCTCTAGTTGTGAATTCACTACCTTCTCATTTTCTCTCCCCAGACCTTGTCTGCACTATCCTCTACCCAAGCCAGCCTTTCAGGGGACACATGGAGACATATGGAACAAACAGGTGGGCTGCCAGGCTCAGAGAGTAGTGGTCAGGGACTTGACCCTCAACTGGTAGCTGATCATCAGTGGAGCTCCTCATAGTTTAATACTGAGGCTCACTGTGTTTAGCCACATTAGCCTGGCTGACGGGATGGAGTGCACCTTCAGCACATTCACATAAGATACTAAATTGGTGGGAATGACTGATATGCAGGAGGGCAGGGGTCTCTTCAGCTACACCTTGACTGGCAGGTGAAGTCAACTGACAGAAACCTCATGAAATTCAACAAAGTCCAATACAAAAACTCCTGCACCTGAAGCAATAATCCCCACACATGCTGCAGATTAACTAAATAGAAAGCAGCTTTGCAGAGAAGGAGGTAGGGACTAGGTGGACTGGAATTGAGTGTGAGCCAGCAGTGCACCAAAGAAGGTCAACCACCTACTGCACTGAACTCATGAGAACTTGGCCAGCAGGTCAGGGGAAGCGATTATTACCCTATATTCCCATACAAAGGCTACCTCAGAAGTACTGCAGTCAAGACAGACATGAACACACTGTAGCCAAGACAGACAAGGGCTGGAGCACAGGACAGACCGAAAACAGCATTTTTTCAGCCTGGAAAAAGAGAGAGGTGAGGATGGGTGCATCTAATTGCTTTTTCCAGCTACCTCATGGGTGGCTATGACAAAGCAAAGGCAGCTGGTCCTGTTTTGAGCAGGGATTGGTCTAGATGACCTGCAATTTTTCTTTCCAACCTCAATTGTTCCATGATTCTGTGAAACCATTCCAGTGAGGATCATTTACAGAACACAACATTTGAAGTAACTGACTCCTGGAAAATATGTAAAGCTTGGTTTCACCATAAACTCAAAGAAAAAAAAAAAAAAACAACAAAAAAACCCCCAGTGCTGCTTCTCATCTACCAAGTCCTTCCCTTGCATCTGGGTGACTTGCCAACCCAAACACCTGTTTCATATGGGTAGAATGCAACAAATAGCTGACCCATATCTGTAATTAATCTTGAGGGCATTTTGATATTTCAGAGGATTAATGCACCCAAAGTCCTTAATAAAAAAACAAAAAGCCAAAACAATCCAACCCTTCTTGAAATCAAGCAAAACCTAAAGCAGATGGGTAGACAACAGTTGCAAAACAAACAAATATTCCATGGTTCAGCTCAATTTCAAATAAGTTCAGCGTTGAAAACCTGAGTAAGCAAAGATAGTGTGTTACCTTTGGCAACCTATATGGCTTCAGCTTTGCAGTATCATTTCTGATCTATGCAGTCTGCTAATCAAAAATGACTATTCAGATTCTAATCAAAATAAACCTCCAAATTACTTCAGATGTAAACCATGGTTGAGACTGAAATGTCAAGCGCTCGAGTATTTGAAAAAGTTCTTTGTCTGTATACCCTAGTTCAGTCAACCTCGTGCCAACAAATTATGCTTCAGTCTTTGGTTACATGGAGTGTGTGAAAACTAATAGGAGGGAAGTGGCCTACCAGCCCCATTTCCCACTCCACTTTATCAGAATGACACCATCTGACCTCGGCAAGAGCAAGGCACAATCCAACATGTCTGGGAAATAGCAAAACGAGGACATTCTTATAATCATGAGACCTCTTTTCTTCACGAGGCATTTCTCATAAACAACATTGATCCAGGACTCAAAACAATGTGAGCCTTCACAGAAAAGTCTTAGAGCAGCTGAAATTTGCAATATACAATGCCTTACTGTCTCTTAGCATGAACCTCCCTCCTCCTCAAGATATACTTTTGACTCACTTGTTCTAAATTTCTTAGTTTAGAAATAATTTATCATTTATCAAGAAATAATTCTTTTCTTCCCCTTCAGATTTTCAGGTATTACCCAGTTTCTCTGGCAGACAAGCAAGAGTGACAGCATGTCTTATTAAAAGGACAGAAGCGCTCTGGGAAATCCATTGCTGGAATATATGGAAGAGAAAGGGGAGATGTGGGGGAGAAAGAGAACATGAGCTCTTTATACCTTGGATGAGACTGGGATCATTGTACAGACCCTTTACACCAGGATTGCTGGAGGTGTTGACAAGCACAGACGATTTTGCCTGGAATGAAGGATGTGGGAGGGAAGGATTAGTTATGGCCCAAGTTCGTGCATCTCACCTGCTTTGGATTGAAAAACCTCCTTCTGTGGTTGTTATTGGGGTGGCTCCGGAGGAAACCCCTGCGCCAGATACTCAATTTATCCTTTTTTCTCCTGCTTTTCAATATCTACCAGCAACATAATGTCTGGCCTGTGCAGATTTACAAGAAGGCAAGTTTCTCTTCACTGTGCCCCAGCCAACATGAGACATCTATAGCATTTCTCAACATCTATAGCATTTCTCAAACGTGTATCTTGTTGCGATTTTTTTTTTTGGTATTTTGGTACCAGCCTCTGGCAGACACAGCTTAAGTTTCAGCATATTAATCAAACTCCTCCACACCCCATCAACACTGATCTTAGTACACAGCTACTTTTGTCTCAGGGACTCCTTGAACTCTGTGTCCTGAGCGTACAAAAATTCCCCTTGTCCTCCAGACCTCAGGAGGGGTTATGGTCCTGGAGAGGAGTGCTGAGAGTACGTCCTCTGAAGAGGAGCAGGCATTGAGAGCTCTTAATTATGTATTTGTATTACTACACTAGAAAATACATTAGTACTAGGACAAAGCCTAAACCACGCAACACAAATAACACTAAAAATGTAAAGATGAGAGATGTCTTAGCTGAGTAAGAATTTCCCCCCTCCCCGGTTCTTGGCCATGTCTGCAATGGAAAATGAGAAGCAGAGGGAGAAAGTACAGCTTTCCTTTCTCTCTGGAAGTCAGGATGGCTTTCCATGACAAAATATTTCCAAGAGTTTCACTGTCCCTCCTAGGTCTCTCCAGTTGACTGAAAACTCAGTTTGGAAGAGGAACTGGAGGTATCCTGGCCACAACAATGTGTATTTTACTCCTAACACTGGGTCAGAGTGCCCAAGGCCAGAAAAGAGAGAGCTAAAGCCCCATCCATCCATCCATCTATCCATCCATCTATCCCTCCCTCCCAACTGCCCCGTTCGTTTCCCTGATTGTATTTGCTGCTGCAAGACACTGCTATGCCATCGCCTGTAATCAGATATGTTGTACACATCCACATGAATAACAGTTCCTTTGATCTTCAAAAGAGTTTTGCTTCTTTGATTACGAGTTTATCAGTAGCACATAATCAGGCTGCAAACACACACTGTTTATTCTTAACCCATTTTGACTACAGGTGCATGGCCAGCAAGTGTCCTTTATGCTGCATCCAAGTATTTATTGAGATAAACTGCCTTAGCTTTTCCAGGAGACAGTCTTTCTTGGCAGGTGTAACAGGGTGAGTTTCTCAAGATATCAAGAGCCATCACGGCTAATAAACTACCTGCACTGTTACTTCTCCCTCAAGATGAACTTTCAAATGCTCCATATCCCAACAGCAGTGTATTAAACATACAGCATCTTTGCACATGGTTTAGCTCTCCAGCCATGTCTAAGCAAAGGGGTATCAGGAGAAAAAAAAACCCACAACACACTAATAAAATTTAGAATTAGGGATAGGAAAGGGTGTTTTTCTCTTTTCACTCACACCAAGTTGAAAACAGAAAGGCAGAGACACTAACCTGGAAACTGCCCCACAGACAGGTGCAGCCCATAAATGAAAAGAAATGCAATACCTGCAAAGAGAGAGTTGAGAAGTACTGCAGAAGTGATTAATTACTTTGCATCAGTATTTGGTAGCTGATTTGGTTTCTGACCCATATGGAAGTGCTGGCAGGGCAGCCCAGAACACCTGCTGTCATTTAGGCAAAAAGCATCAAAACAAGGGCAAAAGAAAGCAGTTGGCTATTTTGTGTTTGCAAGCCTACAGCTAATGCTATGAAATCTGATTGATTTTAATAGCAATCTGCTCAGCTCTTCATTCATTAGAAGGAGATGAAATTCTGTTTGAGGTGCATATGATGAAGTTGTGTTATCCAAGCGTGTGGGGGAAGAGGGACTTGCTAAGCAAGCTCCTCTGGCCATTCCCTGCAGTCTGCTCCCCTTCCTGCTCCCTCCATTTCATCACTGCTTTCTCCAGCTTTCTGCTGCTAGTCCAGACTCATGAGCTCTTTGCGTTTCTCTCCTGTGGGCAACATCAAACCAAATACAAAGATTTTGTCAGAAAACGGACTTTCAAAAAGTATTCAAAATCAGAAAAAAAGGGGTCTTTTTTTTTTTTTAAAGAGTATAAATCGCTTCCATAGCAGCCAAGAGAGGACCAGATTTTTCAGAAGAGTTCAACATGCTGTTTAACATATCCAAATGTCTCAAAAAAACCTGGCCCCCATTACAGCACTGAACACCTGGAACTGGCCATGCTTGGTTTTGGATGTCTGCTCTTAAAAGCAACAATAGCTTGTGCTGTTGTGGGTAATTCATTTTTGGAAGCAGAAGCCTTGATTTATATGAACTCCCTGTTAAATGGAGAATTACTTCCAGTTTGTTACAGATTTCAGCACTGAAATTAAGTGGGTTTCTTGCCAAATTTGGGCCCAATGTGATTCCAATGGAATGGGTTGTGAAGAGCTCCAGTCCTTTTTATAATACTGCAGCATGGCTTGCAAACCAGCTTTTACATGTTTGGGGTTACCCAGCACTACAAATTGTTGTTTTATCAGATGCAGCTGACTGAAAAATGAAAAAAACACTCCCTCTTTCCTCCCACTCTAAAAGCATTTAAAATGCAGGGTTTCCGGGAACCTGACTGGGTGGAGGGAGTTGGCAGAGGGGATTGCAATGTATAAAATAGAGGGACAGATGTTCAGCTGATCGCTTTAGCAGATACAATGGTGACACGAGGATGACAGCTCTATTAGATTTCAGGAGGTGATGTGTCACTTGTGCAGTAGGCTACTCCACATCTTCATCAAAAGCACTTTTTATGGGGTGAGACAAGAGAGATTCAGATAAAAGCGACATAAGAATGCTAGTCAGCCATAATCATGAACTCGATTAAAGATTTGCTGGAAATCACATTAAATAAGAGCTCAAATCTGCAGAGCAGCTCTGTGGCATTCCCAGTTGGCAGCAGAGCCTTTCTCCTTGCAGGCCGCTGCTCCCTGGTGCATCCTCTCGCCTGGCACTTGTGCCCAGATATAGATGGTACTCTTTTCAGAGGTAGAGGACTGCCCATTGCCCAGAGCATTGCTACACGATGGACATTTAGAGAAGATCCAGGCTTGAACCAGTAATATCACAATAGCATGGTATCATTAGCGACAAAACCCAGGCTGGAAATCCATATGATCCATGAGGCAGGAGCAGCCTCATCTCCAGTGATGTCTTCTCCTCCATACTATTAGTTTTAGCTACCCCAGTCTTTGCTCTTTGCCTGTGACCTTCTTCCACTTCAGCTTGTATTTCCTTTTTAAATGTCTTTTTCAGCTCTTGAATCCCAGGTGTTTCTCCTTCTTCAGCTGACACTCAGGCTGTGCATCAGGCAACCATCATGACTTGGCAAAGGTTTACTGGGTCAGTGGAGGAAGAACCTCAGATCCAGATTTTTGCTATTAGAGTTGTCAGTCATACAAGTCCTTAGAGACTGCAAGAGCATGAAAATTAAATCTACAGATTGACTTATCCTGCTTCCCTCCCCCCTTCCTTTAAATGCACATGTGGTCTTGTCATTTTTATCATTGTTAGTGACAGTCCTTAACAAAATAGTGGACAAACCCATCAAATTTCTTATTCCCCCTGCAAGCTGAATACCAAATATGAACTGCCCAAATTACAATGACTTATTCTGCTTCGTCTGTCACATTGTTATACAGAATGTTTATGTAGCATTTATAATCAAAGCAGTTTTGGGTGGGCTTGTTTAATATATAGAAAAAGATAGGGTTTTTTCCTCGCAGGACAAAACAATGAAGGTTACTGATTTACCAGTTTCAAACTCCAGTGATACTACGCTGAGATTCCTAAAAAATTAGACCAGCAACTTGGAGCACAGAAGGAGAATTATGCCACAGGCAATAAAGTACAAAATGATGTCCTGATAGCAACAAGTGGGGCTATCTGCACCCTGCCTGGCAATCAGTCAAGTTGGAGGAGAAGGTAAAACTAATATTGTGGCTCTGACCCATAGATCTCAGTCCTTGGCCAGTCACACTCGGTGGTTGGGAACCAAGACACTCACAAGAGCCCCGGCGATCCAGGGCAAAGAGTATACAGTTGACAGCTATGGAAAAAGCGATGCTGTTCATTTTAAAGGTAAAGTTCATTTCTACCAAGCTTTCAGTCCAATGTGTCTAGCCAGCTAAGATAAAACCCAAACCCATGAAAACTTTTGCTTCACATTCACGAGTATTCTTCAGCAACCTCCTTTTTGCTAATGTTAACATAGTACCCTATTAAAACAGGCAGGGAAACTTGTACAATGTTTTCTTAGGAAAGAGAGAAAGCAGATAACAACAAACTGCATGTGAGAGCTGTGCAAACACACCAGTGTGTGGACCCAGAAGGTATGCTGGGGATGGCTACACAAGAGTACAGGCAGAGCTTCAGTGCCTCTGCTGTAGCCATGCACAGCCTGAAAAGAAACAAGAAGCTGGTGCTATTTTAAATGACTAATCAGCAGGCCAGAGTTTCAGGTGTGATGAGTAAGTTGCTTACATGATTTTTGGTTGTCAAATTTAAGACTTCTTAAAGGACCTAAGCAGCTGGAGTCCTTCACCCTTGCTGGAAAATCTGCTTCAAGCTGGGCAATCTTAAATAGTGTAAATAACTCACAGACACTAACTGAGAAAGAAGTTGGTGTGTTGCAAGGCTAGGTTTCCTGGGAAACCTCTAATAGCAAAGGACAGGATTTTGGAGGATGAAGTCAGAAAAAGTCAGTGGGCTGGGGACTATTGTGTTCTTCCTGGGTCGCCTGTCTTCTGTTGAAAGTCAAAACATGTTCAGTTTGGTTAAAAATCAACATGAAGTGGGTCTTCACAACTCAGAGCAACAGATTTGAGCACCCTATATATGAACATCAGTAGCCAAGAAACACCTCATTAAAAACATAACAGGTTTCACCTTATTTTCACTGGCTGGCACCTTCACCAGTCTCAAGAAGCAGGACAAACATCTTATGCTGATAAATCACTACATCAAGTCAGACCCAACAGCAAATGCTGTTGTGTCTCTAGAGCTAAGCAATGAATCCAGCATCCTGTATCAGTACTAAGTATTCATGGAAAATTGAAAAGGAAATATTTGAAGGAGTTGGGCCTAAGAAGCAAAGTAAGCAGTTCCACAAGACATTTGCAGTATAACCTCATCCAGTAGAGACCAACTTCTCCAATACACAGCAGGCTTTAGGGCTCATCTCCACACTGAAAGCAGCCCTGGATGTGGATTTACCAAGGAAAATTATATATGTAGCTCCCTCTAACCATCTTGAGAGTTGAATGAGCTCTCAGCCTCTCCCACCCTTTCCAACATTTGCTGAACCCTGGTACTGAAAGGTGTAAGCTTTCCAGCAGGCAATGCAGACTTAAGGGTTCCCCATCTATTCTGAAGTAATAACAACTATAAGTCATAATAAAATCCGGTGATAGATACATTCTGGCAAGCATGAGACATTCAGCTCTGCAGTCTGGTCACATCTACTCCCCGTTGAGGGCCTGGGATAAGTAGGCAGCTGATGGTGGTGCCTCAGTTGAGTTTCCCACTTTCGACCCTCTGTGATTAGAAATTTGTTTCCAAGTTTCTAAAGCTTAGACCAGCACACGGTATCAACACTAATGAAGCAGTAAAGATTTCTGCATACCTACTAAGTTGCTAACCAGTCCAATTCTGTCTCCTGGCACATGTCCAACACTTACATTTATTTGTTTAAATTGTGATTTTTACATAAGGCATTGTACAACTGTAAAGTTGCATTTTACTTGCAGTTTTATATGCTGCCCCACTGGTGCTGGTTTCCCAAAGAACCCAAGGGTAAGTATAGGAAATGTGCAGAGTGTCAAGGTCATTTTAGTGGTAAGTTTCTTTTCCAGGCAGGATTGCAGGAGAAAGGTAGTCCCATGGGAAAAAAAATGAACATATGTATTCAGTAAATTCTTGATGCTTCATGAAAAAGCTTGGCCAGGATACAGCTATGGCTAATAGCCCAAAGTAAAGCTAGTGGGAAAAAATTTCTCATACACAAACTAAAACAGTTTAAAAGTTGAACTTAAAGCCTTCTCCTGAATAGATGTCCAAACCACATTAATTATTTCATGCAGCAAGTAGCTAGACAAAGAACTAAAAGTTAGGCTGAAAATCCTGAAAAAAACAAAAACTTCTGTATTAAAATTATAACATTATAAAGATATCTCACCACTCTCACGTTGAGATCCACAGAGCATGGGGCATCAGCAATGAAGTATGAACAGGGATGCGTACCTACGCTGTCTGCATGCCCTGTTCCCATAAAAACTTTCTCCAACATGCAATAAATGACACTGAAGAAGCTTTGTGGAGATATTTTGGGAGATCATAGAAGTAACCCCATATATAACCCTTCCCTCAAGGGCAAAATGATTGCTGAGCAAAAGACCTTGCTGTGAACAATTCTAAAAAGTACGTCAAAGCTAGAGATATTCAAAATAAAATATTTTCTTCCTAAAAAAGCCCCACAAAACCCCAAAACACTCCCAAAAAAACTCCCCAAACCCAAATCTCTGTCATTTGAAACCAGACAGAGGAAGAGTTTATGTTCCTCCCCATAATGGACGTCAGTTCAGCCAGGGAGCCTGGTCCATGGGGAAGGATTGGAGCATGAAGCCCTCATACTCCCAACAAGGAGCAGTGGCACCATTTTGAACAAAACTGTTTAGGTTGTTAATGAAATATTATTGTGCCCATAGGAAACAGAAACTTGAGCAAAACAGAAGAATAACTTTCACTAGAACAGCCCAATTTTTTTTTATTAAGGAAACTATTTAAATTAGGCTTTTTACCAGCCACAGCAAAACATCATTTCTGCCTGTGTTCTACTTGGAGTTTGAACCTATCTCCACAAGGAAAAAAAACCCAAAATCCACCAAAAAATGAACCCACCCAAAGTCATCTCCTTACAAGAAATCTTTCCCTTGGATTGATATCTCAACCAAAGTTTTCTGTAAAAAAAAAAAAGGAACGGAAAACAGCTATACCCATCTAGAGCAACTGAGATTTGGCCATCAGACGTTCAGAAATCAAAAACACACAGCAGATGCAATTTTGTCTCACAGCAGAAATAAATATTCAACTTACTACAGGAATGTCCCAATGGACAACTTTTCTAGAAATAAATTTCAACCAGAATTCATTTAGTTTTGCAACAGATGCTTTGAATTTGAGTCTGCTTGTTCTCAAAAGAATGAGACAACAGCTGACCATAAGCCATATCTTCCTATTGCCCTCATTCGCATATCAATTTATAAACTGCTGAATGAAGTTAAGAATAGAATCGATCTCATGTTTAGGATTTACAAAGCATTTGGAAGAGTTCAGCCTGCCCTGACTTTATTTTGTTCTCGTCACTAAGACACATTCATTAACTACCGTTAAAGAATCCCTGAGCAGTTTCTAGGGATCGTAACACAGCTATTAAAAGCCTTTTGGATCCAAACAGTAGTTATTCGACACCAATCTATCTTTCCAACTCTTGACAGGCACCACATAGGCAGACATTAAAAAGAGCTGAGTATTTGATGAAATTTTTGCCGAACGATCTGTGAGCAGCAGAAAGGTTACATACCTCCAATGTTTGCACAGGGTTTAGCTTGGGGGGCACAAGCTGGAGGTGCCTCTGATGTACCACCACGAGATTAACGTTCAGTATCTTTAATCATTCCCTACAGTATTTGAAACACGAACAAATCTAAAGCCTCTCAAATAAACATTGTTTATAATCTTGGGCAGAAAACAATGTGGGAGTTAATGTGCATGTAGAATACAATTTTAAACCTCCCTTCCTATTTTCCTGTTTCTTTCAGAGGGTCCAAATGAAAACAGCACTGTTCTCTGCTCTGAGTTATCTGTCAAAGGGAAATGTTTCTGTGAATGCCACCAGCTGTTTTATATCCTAATTAAGGGATTGGTTTGTTATTGGTACTTGCAGAAAAATATATTTTACTGATAACTACAGAGTAAATATTTATGCCTATTAGTTATAGCTAAAGAGAAATAGTTCAGAAATAGCTTTTATTAGTTGTTACTTTACCTGCTAGCAGCATAACCATTTGAAGTGTCATGAATGTTAAATAGAAAAATCAATGATGAGAGCAAGGGAGTCTTCATACTTGCTCTCTCCCCAAAACAAGGAGACACCCTAGCCTAGCTTTTACTGCACTCATTTTTTTTTTTTTTAAATCTCAAATGTGTTGAAATGAAAATGTTGTCGGTGAAAACTGGATGGCTGCTGTCTGTAGTACCCTGTGTGCATTTATTCTACCCCACAAATAAGTTTTCTTCAGTTTTGCTGCTCTGAGAGTATAATTTGTTAGCAAATCTCTCTGCTAGGAATTTCACACAAACAACATGTTTTAAGCAAATACTGGAGAATACTAATGAGAGACAATGTTTACATTTACAAAATATATTCTTGTAACCAAAGTCCAGATACCACAGCCACTTATCTGAGGTTAATTTTATGTGTGCTAGAGATTTCACAGAACTCAGGACCGCTGTGGTGCTTGAATAAAGTGACTCACATGCGACCCTTCAGAAAATAATAGCATGAACTTAGAGTCGTTTATATCCGAGAAAAACACTCGCTTACACTCTTAGTTTTAAGCACGTATTTAGGCCTTAGTGTAAGCGTGTTTAAATTCTTAACTGTACAGGGGTGAAATCTGATTCAGAGACCCCATGAGATAAGAAAAACCTAACGAGAAATGATTCACTCATAATTGGAAAGTTGTTTAAAACTAGTGATACACAGAATTGCTGAGTACAAACATGGCCTGTTGATCTTATCCTATTTCTCATAAAAAAAGAGAAGGCAAAATTAAACCAAAATCTAGTGACATATATGGACTATTCAAAGCATGAGTGAAAACACAGAGGATTTCTGAAAGTAGAAATTGTGTGTGGGAAGAAATAAGAAATCTTTAAAGTAACTCTGTAGAGTAATTATTTCCCCTCCCTCTGCAGATCTTCGCACACTGAGGACATGTTTGTCTCAGCCCCACCAGCTCCACTTTTTGATTACTAAAAATACTGAGAAATAAAGAAAATTAATGGGAATGAGTTTTGTTTAACAGTGATAACCTGTTCTTACTGTTCCCTGTCAAGCACAGTACAGCTCAGCTCAATGAGCCTGCAAAGCAAAATGATCACAGAAGGCAACGTGCCTTAGAAACAATTCTTGAGCCAATACTTGCAGACTGAGATCACTTCAGTACCTGTGTTCTGGTAAAGCTTCTGCAATTATGTTATTCATTATATAACAGTGCCCATGTAGTGCACGTTTACGTACACTAAAGGACCAATACTGTTGGAAAAACAGCCTCTGCTTCTCAGCCATGCATTTGTGAGCATAACAACTTAAGGATGAACTATTCTGTGCTGGAGATGATGCTAACATGATGTGTTCAAAAACATCCCTGTGCCATGCCCCGAAAAGAAAAGCTGTTTTGAGAGCTGTAGGCTTTGCTCTAATGCTGACAAACACCCAGAGGGAGGTTTCCCATCGATGCCAATGATGGCAGTGGAAATTGGATTTGAGTAGGAAATGGCAAAACTGAGTAGGAAGCTGGTCTCAAAATTTCTATCCAGGAATAACACCTTGGTAGGCAATTAACTTGCAGTTGCACCATGTGCTTGAACCAGGGATAAATCTTGCAGGTCTGATCAGAGAGCTGATTGAGCATGAGTAACTAATGAGAACAGATGTGCTGTCCACAGCTGTAACCACAGGCCCATCCCACAGACCTGACTCTGAGAACAAATAGAAGCCCTCTTTGGAAGTCCCATACCTTCAAAAATAAGTAAATATTTTTAACCAAAACAATTACATTGTCATTGGGAGCTTCCTTGTAAGGAGTCTGATGGTTTCAGTAACCCCAGCTGGGACAAGGCTGAGCACTGGCAGGACAAGATACCACTCTGCCAAGGTGTTACGGGAACAGCCAAAGCAGCTGGTTTAGCTTAGCTTGGACTACTGTTGTACACCAAGTCAGACAACTGCTGTGCGATAGAAACATCTGCATTCAGGTAGCATAGGCAAAAGCAATGAATCTGGACACCCCATTAAGCCGGCTGCTGGGAACTTGTCCCAGGGAGAACTGGTTGGTAGTGGGCACGCTTGGAGGCTGTGCTGGCTCCTGGGGTTACTAGCTGCTGGGGTGGTGAACAAATCCTCTGAACGGGTTTCCATTTTCTTCCAGGTATTACAGCTACCTGAAATCCTACCATTCTCCTTGCCCATCCCAAATTCTATATGTCTCCAAAGAGCATAACACTGTTGACTAAAGATGTGATTTCCTTTCACTGCTGGAAAAACAACTAAGAAGTTGGAAAGAAAGAAAAAAAAAAAAAAAAAGAAGAGAAAAAAAGAAAAAAAAAAAAGGTGCAGCCTCCTGACTGCTGTTGAACAACAATCACCACCTAAAGCTTTTTTCCAAACTTATTCCCATCCCCACAAGTCAAAATCAGGGCTTTCAAATAACACCTCAGGGCAAGCCTTTGTTTTTCTTGGAAGCTTTCACTCTGAAACCTAGACTAATAGATTTGAGCCATGATATGGTCCAAGCTTTTGGATTCTGGGAGGAAAGGATTTCCAACCAACTCTCAGTGAGCAGATATCTACTATCTGTCATCACTTCACTGCTGTGTGGAGCAATTGGAGAGGATTACCCCTTCTATTCTCCCAAAGAACCTGGTTGTACCAGGTATCAGGAGATATCAACAAGTTTGTGCCAGGTATCTCCAGCCCAGCGTGTGCACGGTCTCACCCTTTACAGATAAGGAGCACACTCTGCATGAGGCCATGGCACAGTCGCAAGATTAATTCCCTCTCCTCCAAGCTCCTCTCCATGCCTCCTTGCTCTCACCTATTGCTGTGTTCCCTTCCCCGGCGCACTAAAGCAGCAATGCTGAATGCTAGCACTGATCCCCCACCACCCCTGTCTGATGCCTTCTTCAGTACCAAACCTCCAACTCACATTTTCAAGCTGCCAAATTAATTTGGGTCCTCAAAGTGCTTTGGGGATGCTGAATGCATTAAGCAGGGAGAGGTACACCCTCACACAACCCTGGTATTCTGTACTGCCAGTGAGCCATCTTTCACGAGAAAAATTATTCATCTGTCCTATGCATAAGAAATGCATGACCAATATTTCCTGTTCTAATTTAAGTCAGTTTTCATTAAGCCCTTTGTTTTTGCCACCTGAAGCAGCAAGCTTTGAACAGAGTATTATAAATGAAGAACATTTTACCGTCACCCCTCACAGAATAGACTGCTGACTTCATTTTAAAAATAAAATTAAAAAATTAAATCAGACAATGATGCTATTAAAGAGTTCCATATCATTGTAACTTGAAGTCATTTTCTAAATGGATCAAGAAAGCATAACAGACAAGTGGCTGCATAGTACCTCAGACGACTGTCTAAACAAGAAATATTTTTCTTATTTTCATCTGTGTGATGCATACACAGGCAATGATAATGATAGCAAGGAAATAATTTCTTTAATTACTGTGCGATAGAGTATAATAGAATAAAATGGCTATTGTTGGCTGGGATTAGGATCAGATGGATGCCTCAGAAGGAAACCTCCGAGATGTGGCTGGACAAACACCAGGCACAAATACATGCAGAAATTCCATGAAGCACTTTATTAGTGGGGCCATTCACTGAATGGCAGCTGATAAGGTTTTCAATAACACGACACTGCTAGTTGTATAATGCTCTGTAATCTAAACATAATTAAAAGTGTTAACAATTTTGTAGCCTTTATCTGAACACATTTTTCCCACATGCTTTAGGTGACCGGGTCATAATCCAAAGACAAGCAACTCTCTTGTTTTACACTATTAGTCTAGCGAGTGGCAATTTTTTTCCTGTGCACAAAGGTCATTGTACCCCAGGCAACGTCTCTTGTCGGTATCTTCCACAAATCCAGGATGCACCAAAACAAACACAGATGGATTACATGTTGTCTATTAACTCAGCATTTCTCTTCCTTTCCTCAGATGCCAAAAAATAATTAAAGAGCATTTGTGTGTGAGTGGTGGTAATGCATTCATATAATTTGGCAATTATCTTGTCAGCTACCTTTATTAGATTCTCAGTACTGTAAATTGGTTTAAAGTATGTGCTATATGGCCCTACTATGCTTACTACACCAGTTTCTGCAATTGCAAGCTCAGAGATAAGTTTTAGTGGTAAACAAGTTTTGGTGAAGTTGAGGATGTATTTCTATTAAAGCTTTTTATTTTTTCTGTTTAGAGTCAAGGAGTTAAATCTTTCCTAGGAGGTTAAGTGGAATTCTTTTGCTTTGCTTTTTCAAGAGGAACTCAGTTCCCCTCTAGACACATACGTAAATAAACCAATTTTGAAAGATGCACAGTGTCGCAAAAGCTCCCCTTTAGGCATCAATAGGCACACCAGATTTTTCAGTGGATTTTAAATCTAGTCAAAAGAATATCACCCCAAATCAGGGGAGTAGAAAATGAGGTGTAGATGTCTGACTCTGTGGGAGCCCAATTTAAGAGAAGCCTTCTCCCCGAACCAGAAGGCAGTGGTAGAATACCCGGGCCATTGGCAGGGAGCAAGCACCAAAGCTAGGATCTCCCCCTTGGTAAAGTGCCAAAATCAGACACATACAGGAGTAGAACAGTGAGATTTTTGTGAAGAACAGCATTACTTAATACATCAGAAATAACTGATGGACTACAATGTAATCATGATCTTAATGTACCCCAACATATCTTTTTTTTTCCCCCCCCTCCTGTAACCCAGTGAGTATGAAAAGTTACAATAACAGCTTCCAAAGTGCTTGACTGGCTCTGTTTCTCTACATATTTTAAGGAAAGATTTATCTGTCTCCAGTTTCCAATACTTACTGACACACTGAGATAGACCATAACAACAGCAAAGCCAAACTCATGCTGTCATGCTGAGAGGCATACAGTGCATATGAGCCGTTAAAGCCTACTTCAGTGCTACTTGGAGCACTGATGGATACTTGGAGGGTAATTACTAGCTCACTTTAATTTGCAAAAATTTCTCATGAGCCAGGATAATTGAATGCACGTTAAAACTATCTGAATTGTTTGAACATTACATTCATACTGAACGTGCACCTAACAAATGCAGATGCTTTTTAGGGTGCATACTCCCCTACCCTCTTCCTAACATTTAGAAACATGCAAAATTTTTCTTCTCTGTAGCATTTTTGGTTTTGTTTTTTAATTATAGGTAACACTGAACATACTACCTTTCCCTATGGAAAAGTTCCCTTTCTGGATTACATACAGCCATGTAGTCTGGATGCAAGAAAAATACAGATGTGTGAAGGGTAAGAAAAGATTCTGGGAACTGCACACAAAGCCAGGCAATTTCAAATATATTGGTGAGTGCCTTTTCCATCACAACACAAATCACAAATGTGGGCATATTATGCTTGATTTCACAATGAGGCACAGTTACAGCACTTGGTTTACAAGACTGGATTTCACAATGCTGGCAAAATTGTACATAGCAGAGGCTAACACCCTCCTCACTCAGCCGTGTCTCCATCAGCTCTTTGCCTGCGTGAAGCTCGACACAAGGATTGCTTCAGAGATGGACTGGGGCAACTTTGCACTTCAAATAACATGTCTGAGCACAGGACTTTGAGTCTCCAGCAATCCTGGATGCTGGAATGGGTGCTTGGGTACCCAACACTGGGCAGCAGCAACAGGTGACCAGATGGGATGGGGCACACAGGCAATGTGCAAACAGTGGGGGTCACCAAGCATGTGGGAAAATGTTGTGTTATCCCTATCCAGTGAAAAATGGTAAAGAGGGCAGAAATTACAGTCACAGTCATTGGCACAATGGGAAGCTAGAGCTGAAAGTCCCTGAAGCTGGGCATATCTGACTATGGGTCTTTGAGGAACAGACCAGCTGTGAGAGTAATGGGGCTCAAGCAGATGCCAGATCTCTCCAAAATTCAACTTGTGGATTTAAATATAGTCCCTTCTCTAAACATTATAGCCATCAGAGAAACTTAAGACAGGAAAATTCATGGCAGAAAGACACTGAAGTTACATAAACATACAGACAACTTATTTTCAAAGTTTATAGCTAAATAAAGTTCAAAACAAAGTTAACAAGAGCTCATTTCAGATATGAAGAAACAGCATTGTTTGAATATTTAATGGATATTCATGGAAATTTTGTAACAATAGCACAGTTTCTCAATTTACAAATAATGTGATATAACATTTTTTTACATGGGCTAAATGATTATCTTCATGGGAATTTTACTAGTGACTTCTATGGATTGTCTATATCTGGAAGATTTAAATGGAGGGTGGGTGGGGAAAAAAGAACTATTACCAAATTGGACAAAGGATTTCCTTTCTTCCCCATCCCCTTTCTCCACTGGGAATGGAAAACTTCTCTGCAGAGATAGTCTCCCAGTTAGAATATTAGCTTGAAATTTAGGAAGTTTTGCTTTGAATTCCTGCCCTATTCCAGGATGAGTGACATTAAAGTGACTTACAAGTAAGCTGCCCAGGAGTCTAAAGTCTGCTTTCATAAATGGCTTAGGAACACAAACTGTAAAAAGCTTTTTATTATCTAAAAATGCCAATGTACACCTGGTGTTTCTGGTGTCCTGGATCCTTTAGAAAAATCTCACTAGGACCACACCAAATTTAGATAGATAAGCATCTATTTAGATAGCTAAATGTACCAAAGTACTTGGGTACCTTGCCATCACAGCAGGTTCTGAGAGCCTAACATAGGTATTTATTGTGTATTTCAACAATACCATGTAATTTCCAGGGCTTGGATCCCAGAATCTCCACTTCCAGGTGAGTGTCCTAACCAGTACACTCCAGGCTCCCTTTCATTCTTTTGTGAATTATTCGGTGAAAATCAGAACAATTTTAGCCGAAGTGACCTCTGCCCTGTTTACCTCATAGCCAAATGGTTTGGGAACATGCGACATGAATGTAAGTCTGCTGCGGGCAGAGGAGGGAACTGCTCAGTGCGGACCCGTCAGCCAGAGGCAGGACCTCCCCTGTCCTGGAGCTGGTGGGGACCTGGCTCAAGGTTGCCTTCTCTGCCAATTTCACAGAGAAATCCAGCAATAGATTATTTTCTCTACAGTGTTTTGACCAGCCAAAAATGTAGATAAGATTGTTCTTGTACTGCATTAAGTGTTGCTAATCCCAAAGTCACTGCTTCCTCTGTTTGTAAGGGGACGAAATATCGTGAGCAAAACAATTCAGCTTTTTCCTTGGCGTTACTTGTTGTGTAAGCAACCATCATTTAGCATTGCGAGTCAACCCCTTTTGTGGTACTCTAACAATTGCAGATATTTCACAACTAGAACTGATCTCTGCCAGCTTACTCCCAGATTTTTATTAAGTTCAAACTTGAGCCATACTGTGTCTAATCCTTAAAGTGTCATTAGTAGTTATGAGTCTATTAATACAACACTGCATTTGGGCTACAACCTAGTGGATCCCTTCACACTGTCGATGTCACTTACACTAGCAAAGTGACTTACAAAGTGGCTGAAATACCCTCCCCCCAGCATAAATTGTACCCTAGCATGACTGTCCTCTGTCCTGCTGAGATAGTTCAGGTGGTAAACTTTGTCTTAGCCATACCACTGCTTGGAAATGGGATTAAAGGGAAAGAAACCACAATTGTAGAGCCTCTGCTAGAGGTCAGCTCACACATGCTTCCCTGTATGTATCTGGCAGCCTCCAAGAGGTAAATACATAATCACAGCGGTATGCAATCCGTATGGTAAGTTCAGACCAGATACAATTACACCATCAGGAAGCAAATAATCAGCACTCATTTGCAAAAAGCTGCATTAGGAGGGGACAGTCCTATATCTCCCCAATGATTTATAAGCTACAATCATAATTACCTCTTTCAAACAGCACAGAGCACGGCCTCTCACCAAATGTGCATACAACGCCCAGACATCTCTTTTACCCTCTTCTTGGAAGACAGAAAAAACAAATGAAGTTGATTATTTCATTCTAGGAACAAAGATCTTGCACAGAGGGAAAATGATTCACATTAAATAATTTCCAAGTGGTGAGTGGCTCTAGATGTAACAGCTCTGCCTTTGAACCTGAGGGGAAAAAAACTAGGATTCTGTCCAGTAGACAAAAATATCTGTCTCAGTGCCAAAGGCATCTCAAGGTGGGCATGGCTAGCAGCTCCTTGTCCAGATAGCTGAAGCCTTTGAAGATGAAGGCATTAGCTGAGCTCTGACCTGGAGTTGTACCACTTTTCAACTGTTTATTTATGTTTGTACATGAAGAATAGATGAACAGTAGCCAGGAGACTGAAGAAGAGGAGGCGGCAGAATCAATTAAAACATACTCAGGAAATTGCCAAAGAGAGCAAAGGAAGCTAGTGAAGTAAAGATGGGGCAGAGGTGAAGGTCAGGATGAGCTACACAGTGCAAAACCCGGGCAGAAAAATATGACTGCACGCCACCTTTGCATAACACGGCTCCCCAGGGCAGCAGGTGCAGAGGATTTGTACACTGCGAGCTGATCCTGCCACGTACATGGCACACCCCTAAAATTCCCCTTTCCCTTGAAGGAGAGGAGGGGACTGGAGCAGAGCCAGCCGCATGGAGGCCAGCCCGGCATCTTCTGGCCGTTGCGCTCCAGCTAGCGGCTCCCGCGCTCCACAGTGCCGGAGGGTGGCTTGCCCTAGGGTCAGCAACTGCCTTCTCTGAGCAATTTTACTCACCAACTTATTCAAGATATTCCAATGGAGAATGTTTTGTTTCCATATTCTCAAGAGAAACAGTGAAGTACCAGCAGTTTTCAAACACTGGACTCAACGGTTGAGAGCATGTTGCAGGACATTCTTTAGTTGTATGATGCATTTTCATTGGGTTTGTGTTATTCACCCTCATTTAAAATAATAACAAGGAAGGAAATCATACCCAAGATCTCTGCTTTAAAATAAACATTTACTACCTACTTCCCCACATCCCTGTCTGACTTGGGAGCAAACAGACACTGCTTCCCCAAGCCACCCACACTGCGTGTTCCAGTATTAGAACAAGAGCTTTTCTTTTGGGCAATGAAACAATGTGGGAGCTGGAACTAGTTGAGCAAAAAGAGGGGAAAGGAAAGGCTCAGCTACAAGTCACTTCACATCCTCATCCTGAGGGCTCACTAGACTTCTGCACGTTTAAAGTCAGACCCACCTTCATTAAACAGAGATAAGAAAGGCTATCTCCCCTGCCTGAGGGACCAGCTTCCCTCTTCTGCCATACCACCTCTCAGATCAGCCACTTAGCAGCCAAAATCTGATATCCTATGACACGCAACAAGAGTCAACTGCGTCATAAGATCTACATGAACATCCCCAGAGTTCATGTGTGTAAGTCCTAGTGTAGGATCAGGGCATAATGTAGCAATCATATTCCAAGCAATGTATGGTGAGAAATTATTCTTTCCAAGAAACACAGATGAGAAGGAGAGAGATGGTAATGAATGAATGTAATGAACCACAGATAAGAAATCAGGTGGGTAAAAACTAATTCTAGTCTAAAAAGGTTACAAAATAGGAGCTGCTTCTCTGTTCTGCAAGTATTTCAGAGGCATTTAAGTGGAATGAGCAGGTGGGAAGGGTATCTACCGTGCCTTTGCCAGGGAATAGATGCGTTCTCATTTGAAGACCAGGGGACAGAGCTAACGCTAAGGCACAAATAAAGACCGTGACATGTACAATACCAAAAGCAGAGCTACTGCCCATGACAAATAGTGAGGATGGAGCAACATGTTTTGTGAGCCCGTGTTTACCAAATCCATAGCAGAGACCCAAACTTCTGGCTGAGCACATTTGATAAAAACAGGGAATTTTCCTTAAACAGAGGCTTGGAATTTTTACAGCACAGAGAAGGGTACAACTTTCGTCACTCAGAATTTGGCACAGCACCATCTCTAGATGGACAGAGAACCAAAATGCAGGGAACAACATGGAAAATAAGATGGATCTCCACAACACTCTGAAAGGAAGAAACCCTCTCACAAATGCCATAATGGGACTCTCAGTTCTGAGCCCACACCAAAAGCCATAATAGAATATTTCTGCCCAGAACCCTTTCTTCCAAGCACAGAACATCTCCCCCCATTATCTGCAGCAGAAGTTTCCCTATCCCAACTGTTCCAGCTGCTGCAGTGTGGTTGCTTTTGGTAGGTGATGGGATGGCTGAGCCAATGCCTCAAGCAGAGGATGCATTGTTAGTGTGCTTCACTTGAACACGGCACCCTCTTGCACAAGTGATGGCGCGTACACAGACTTCTTTTGCTAGCCATGAATCAGGCAGAAATACAGCATCCCTTGATTATAATTAAAGCAAAAGTTCAGGCAACACCCAGGAAGATGTCAGGAAAGGCTCAAAACAGCAAAACTATTGACAAATACAACTGAATTAGTAGCTGTTTTCCCAAAGACCACACAATAAGATTTTTTTTTTTTTTTAAATAAAAACTGCTTCACTTATGTCACTCAAGCTGATTCAGAGCCTGTTCCCACTGCCAGTGACTTCAGCTAGTGAAGGGCTGGGATGTACATTAATAGAAACTTCTATTCATAACTTGTCTAAGGTTATGTCATTTTTCTGCAGACACCATTAAAAGTGTCCTGCTTATGAGCAGATTCATAGATGGCTGCTTGGGAGTAGTCTCAAAAAAAAAAAACCCAAGCCTGACACCTTTCTTTGACAGAGCATTGTAGGGTGCAGAAGGCAGATTCATCCCAGGTTCTGAATCAGAGCCCTCCTCTCTGGCCACTGACTGTACTCTGAGCAGGAGACTCCTATGTCAGCTATGGTATCTCTGGTCCTTGAAGGTCAGATGTCACCCATATGCCAAAAAATACTATGTCTTCAACAGGATAAAAATGACCAATAAAAGCAAGGTGACTGAGGTCCTGCCTGCCTTTCTGTCCCTAGTAGCCTAGGGAACTATCCTGCAGGTAGATTTAATAGTTCTCCACAGATATTTTGTCTTGCTTGTGGGTGTGCAGGAGTCAAGCTTTGGAAGCCCACTGTAAGGCACTGTAAATATTACTCAGGGGTGCTATTGAATCAAGTCATATAAAAATGCACAGGGATTACAGCTGGACTGTAGCTTGTTTCTCCTAACTCTTGCAAATCAGAAACAAACCCTCTGTGCAATTTGGGGGGGGGGGGGGGGGGGCGGGAAATCAGAGATTTATACTGGCACCCAGAGGCTTGTGGACATAGTTCAAGAATATGAAAAATTATGTGCAAAATTCACATGGGGGCATAAGGGACTTCGACTTAACCATAAAAAATGTCCATGCAATTCCACAACTGCAATGTATACAAAGTGAGCAGGATGAAGGGGACCTTCTGGGGCAGGGAAATGAAAGAGGCCACCAGGACTGAGACTGAAGGGTGGGTGGGGATTGGCTTGAGGAAGTATCTAAAATACATACAGCTGATGAGAGAGGAATCTTCAGCACTTTCCTTTGTCTGCTTATCCATCTTACCTCTCCTCAGCTATGCAGGGACATTCAGCAAAATCACTCCGGGTTCACAGTAGATGAGTTAAGACTGCATCAGACCTCTGGGCAGATACCTTTAGTCAGAACTGAAGCTGTCTTACTGTAACTACAAGGCAGTGCAGCGTAATACCCTTTTAAATTCACACTTTAATTACCCTGGATTATGTCGCCTGAATGCCCTCATGCAAGCAAACCATTAGACTTCTAGACAGATCCACCAGACATGAAGATTTTCACAGTAACCATCACTTTCACAGCGCTTTGTGGCACAGGAAAGACTTTTTCCTCCATTTGGAAGCAGTCACAAGCAAAGAAGAAAGGTTTCTTCCTGCCAGCACCCAGGAGGCGAGCCATTTATTCACTGTTCTCTGCCTTGCTGGGAAGTCACAGAAAACCCCTGAACTTGTCCCTCCTCAGTGACCCGCTCACCAGGAAGGCTGCTCTCCCTGTCTGGGAACCACTGAATTAAGTAATCAGGTCCCAAGGCAGCTGCCAGCCTGGCCTAGGCAAGGGATAAATAAGGCAGAATAAGCTCAAAGCAAGAATCCATGACTGCATGACATTTCCAGACTAACTGCTAACGTATGCGTCTCCAGCAAGGTGCAAATGAGTGAATGGCCCATTCGTTGCTACATTTTAAGGGCTCCTGCCTTTGAAGACAAGTACTAGCTGGAGACAGTGCACCATATTATCTATTGCTTACTTAAGATCGATGTTACAAAAGACTTTTGGAAATTCTTTTCTTTCAAACAGGAAAAATATGTTTTTGATATAAAACAAGTCTTCCAAACCAAAATTTTACCCTGGACAGAGCTAATTCAAGTGCTTTCCGGCCATGAATTCACAGTGGGAGAGAGAAAACTGTTGACTGTAAAACTGCAAGCGCTATTTAGCTGGGACCTCTTTAGATAGCTAAGAAGTGAGTCATAGAGACAACACCACTAAGCTGGTCATTCATCAAAACCAATCTGGCCACAGACACCGCAAGTCCTGTTATCTCACTGCCAGACACTACATTTTCCCATATCAGTCTGCCTTGCAGCCTAGTCTCCTCACCGTCTCACAGTCTTCATCACTTTGGTCTTCTATGAATTTCTTTCCTTCTTGCAAGCCTTTTCACTTTATCCACCAGGTAACAGGGAGAGGAGAATGCTCAGACAGACCATGTCCACATTTTTTAAAGATTAACTTGCTGGCTCTTAGAAAAACAAAATTTTTCCCCCGCTATCTTCAGGGGGTAAAGAAAGAAATAATCTGCATAAAAGCATTGACTAATTTAATTTTACTGACTTTCCTCCTTATCCACTGACAAAAAGTTCTCTGAGAGAGAAGTAAGGCATTTTTAACCAGGTCTCTCTTCTGCAAGAGAGAGAGCAGCAAACAAATTTTTTTTGGGGAAAAAAATCTCCGTAAAATCAAAACAGTAAACAGGTATTTGCCCCCGGATGAGAAACACACAGGGTCTGTATTAGCCACGTCACTTAGTGTGTGATTAGTGAGCTGTTAGATATGACAGCAACAAGACAACTGCAATAGCATATGCAGAACAACCAAGAAGAAAGGTTTTTCCTCATACAGACCTAAATTATACAAGTGGCTGTAGAAAGAGTGTTCTCTGCACCTCTGCAGAGCATCCTGGAGTTTTAGATGGCCAGTGACATGTGGGCAAGCCATTATTTGCTTGCACAGTGCAAAATCAGACATCCTGAATGGCAGCTCTTTGTTTCTTCATTTTCAGACTTGGGAAGCAAATCCACAGTTGCTTTTTGTGTACAGCAAAGCCAAAGTTGCTCTGTGCACAGATCAGACAATGAGTCATCCAAGATGGCTCGAGACGCACATCGAAGCGCCCCGCGATGCACCATGTTTTTCTTTGCAAGAGGCTCTGGGTAAGCAGCAGACAATAGGCTGCTCGCATTCAAGCCGCTCACTTGGAATGATTTCCACCCAGAACAGCTTCCAAACGTTGCTTTTGCTGACTGCAAGGGAAATAAAATAACTCCCGAAACATTTGTACCAGTGTTCCTACTTGATTTGTCTCAAGTATGTGAGCAACTGTAACACAAATACGCCATCTTCAGCTGGGGAAAGTGGATATGGCTCCAGTGACCAACCCTGTGCTTAAACCATCTTACACCCACTGACGCCTGGATCCAGGATATTTTCCATTATGTTACAGCAACTGATACAACTACCATTCCCCTTTATAGCGTCTGTGCATATCTGATTAATTCTTCTTTCTCACAGGAAGTCCAGCAGCCGTAGACTACCGTTTTATTAGGTAGAGTATATCCAGATGATTTCAATAAAACACTTTAAAAAAAAAGAAAGAAAGAAAGAAGACTACTTTCCTGGTATTACAATAAAAAAACCTACTTGGAGGGAATAATTTCAGATGATAAATCTGCTGCCATTCACCAACATTTGTATGGCTGATTAGAAACAGGGCCTTGTCCCAAGCATGTCCCCTCCGACTCTCCACTGGGAACACTCTGAGCAGTACAGATATGAAATGTATTCCCCCCCCCAGAGATACTAATATTGGTAATAAATTGGTAACATTTAACAGCTATTGTGCTATATTTCTTGATGGATTACGCATGTCTTTTTATACACATTTTTGTAATATTTAGTTCCAAATACATTGGGCGATCTCCTACCATCTTGAACTTTTTATTTAAACTATCAAGTCTGGAGAAATTAGAATGGTTCACTGTCAACATCAAAACCATCAAAACCTAAAGGAGTCTATTGAGGACAATGGCAGTAGCGCTATGGATGCACTCAATAGAATCCAACTACATGCATTATATATAACAACTTATTCTTGCATGGGTCTAGCACTGGGTTTTCATTATGCAGCATGCTAGCATCTCACCACAGCAGTACACAAGGAAGCACACAGGCAATGGAAAGAGAGCATGAGAAAAATAAAAATCACCTGTGAGCATTACAATTGCATTTGAAATGAGTTTGTTCCAGCCAGACTTCTCCATTGGAGTTTGCTGCATCAGCACTTGCAGTAAGAATTTTAAGCTTGTAAGCTCAAGCATTGCTCTCAGAATTCATTCAGAGGACAGAGCACTGCTGCTAACATGGTAGGAGATACTGCTCCCAGAGCCGCTTGGGATTCAAAAGGGGAATTAAATGAACAACACGAAGGTGGAACACACATTTTCATGGGAGGACTGTGCAAACTCTTGCAGTCAGTTTGCAGCAAGAGAAAAGCACTGCTGGCCCATAAAGAAATGGCTTTCTTTTTTTGTGCATTTTACTGAATACAGATATTTATAACCTCTCTTCTTTCTCATGCAACACTGCCCCTCCAACCTCCATATATAGTTTCCTACTTTGTCCCCTTTACAAAACAGCTGACTCTTCTATAACACTGCACATTCAAATCCCAGAACTGAAATATGAATATAACTGATGAGAATTGGTTGGTTTAAACTCCATGTTAATACTGAGCATAAAATGTGGAGTCAAGAGTCTGTGATTAAGTCCAAATATCCTTTAAAATAATTTTTGCAAAAGTTTATTTGTATGACAAGAGGAAGGCATCCTCCCTGCTCACAGATACTCCAAGAACAGAAAGCATAATAAATTGTGAAATAGGAGTATCTGTCTAGCTAATAAAATAATAGTTAAATTCATGGGCAAACAACTGACATATGTTAGCTCTTTGGTTATCCAAAAATCTGTAACTCTTTAAAGAGCGCCCGGATATCACAGCTTATTGCATGCAGGCAGACTGCAATAAATGCATCTTTCTCTGGGAGGGTGCCTGCACATTGACTACTGGCCCCAGATCTTACTTTAGCATAAATAACCACAGCTAAAAATCAGAGTCCAAGTACAGCACCAATTTTCTATCATATCTTGGAAAGCACTGCTTTAATTAAGAATGGAGTTAGATCGTTGTGTTTGTGTAGGTTGCCGCTCTGGGCCATCCCCGTAGCGTTGGATGTTTGTGGTCTACTCAACTTCCTGCCGTTCCGTCACTTCTCGCTTGGTGCTTGCCATGAGATATGTCGACTACAACATCTGTGCATGTAACATCAAAGATTCACTTTAGTTTACATTCTGGTGAGATGAAGTAAATGCAAGTTGTTTGGGTCTTTTTTAAATTTATTTTTCCTCCTTTTTGCTCTTCAGAAAAAAGACATGCCACTGATGGGTCTCAGTTCAGTGCCAGATTAGCATAACAAAGCACAATGGTTGTCTGCCAAGGTTGTTGCATGTTCTCCCCATGGGACGAAGGAAAAAAATAAATATTTAAAAAAATTATCACACGCTCAGGTGTAAGGGGTCTTTCCAGAGAAGATAGTTTATTCAAACTCAGAAATGAAAACTAGCCTAGCAATAGCACTTTTCTTATTCCTCCTTCCACTTTCATAACTACAGATGACACAAGTTTACTAGGGGGAAACAAATTTATTTAGATAAATGCCTACATTAAAGAAGAACAACCTCACTGCAACACCTGCAGGTTAAGACAATCACTTATGAACTGTTTTAGAGAAAGAAATCTGGTCTGGCAGGTAGGACACTAGTCTCAGATTTAAACTGCTGTATTCATTGTCTTGTCCTTAATTAGGCACTGAAATACTTTGATGAATCTGGATGCGACTCCCCCTGCTTTAATGCCATACTGTTAGAATGAGGACAGCAGTATTTCTCTACCTTCTGCATTAGGAGAGTAACTACATTGAAGCCACAGATGCTCAGATACCATGGTGATGGGAGACATGATGGTACCAGTGAACTCTACATGGCACAGTATCTGTATTCCTGCAAACCCAACAAGAAGCTCGTATTAAAGCTGCCCGTTTTCAGTCTCTCTCCAGAAGTTATTACCAGTGCAAGGCTCTATGGGATATCAATTATCAGTAGAGGGACCAGAAGAAAAATCAACAGAATTAAGCCACTTAAAGCTTTAACACATGACCTATGTGCAGTGGTTCAGAGGAGCAGGAAGACTTCTGCTGCATGCAGAGCAAATGCAGAGCTGCTGCCGGTGGGCTCGGTCCATCCCACAGAACAAGCGGTGTGAATCCTGCCAGCCACAACTCATGGGTACGGACACTCCCAAATGCACCATTAACTTCTACCCTCTGGAGAGCATGCCTGGATTAAGAGGCTTCTGCATTTGTCCCTTCATCCATAGCCACATACACACAGCAAAAATGCTGGTATCGGGTCAGGGGGTTTAAGGACAGCTTCTGGCTATTTTCATCTTACTGGGTACTATAAATAAGAATTGCAATTGCTCAGCTGCATAAGACCCATATCCATTTGGGCAAGGCACTTGTGGCTGGTGTTTTTTTTTTTTTAAAAAAAATGAAACAATGCCCCTAATGTCTAGTTTTCCCTCTTTGACAGAAATTTACATTTTTCAATGTAAATTCTGTACTTCTTCCTCATGTGCATATATACACAAATGCATTTATTTCTATGTTCAATTATAACCATGTTGTCTCTGAAACTCTCTTTTGAAACTTACAGCAGGAAAAAGCCACTGATTCAACAGAGAATATTGACATTTTTTTCTTGCTGACCTGGATACCTGCCCAAACAAAGAGCTGGTTAAAGGCAAAATACAAAGAACCCTTTTGTGAGGGGCTAAGTTCACCTGGGAGAAGTATTAATGAAGTCCCACAGGGGTGAGGACTCAAACTTCCCTGCTTTCAACTATAAAAGAAGCCGGGCTAAGAACACCAAGTACCCTGCCTTCCTCACCCCTTTCTCTTTAAACCGCAAGAAGGAGTGCTAATGTAATTGAGAGTTAGGGACCTTTCTGCCATTAATCTATAGGGTCTATGAAGAAAGAAGCTAGATTTTCAGATGGCACACCAGCTGCTGCATGGCAGCTGAGAGTCTAAAACAATGTTTATAAGTGGGTCAATACAAGAGTGCTGTTAACTCTGACTGAAAGACCTTTAAAGAAATCAATACCATAAGCAATAATTACATGTGATAGCAATACAAATGACTGAACTCAGAATATGGGTGTTCTAGTGCATATTAAGCCATTTGATCAATTTTCTTGCTACTGCAGAAGACAAGGAACAAGAGCATTGCTCTACCAGGAGATTAATGTCCACTCTAGACAAATATCGTCCCTGGCATTACTGTGTAAATTATAACACTCCTAATCGATAATTATTCAGCAACTGTGCTGGGGAAAATTTTTTTCTGACCTCATATGTTCAATAATTAGTTTATAGCCTAAAGTTGGAATATTCAAGTATCTTTATTTGGTTTTGTTAATTTTTAACTTTTGACTCCTACTGAGCTATTTGCCTTAACTGTTACATCAAAGCATGCTCCTGACTTGAATTTATATTCCACAATGTGCAATTCAATTTCAGCACTTTTCACACATTGACAAATAAGACAGTAGACTGCTCCTTGTTTGTGTGCTCTCAAGAGAGCTTAAAAGGATGGATGTGCATGAACAAGGGCAGTCTACTAAAAATAAGTACGATGTGTGCAAAAGGTGATACTAGTTAGCGTACTCCAAGCTTTATATGCCTCTTGGACTAGAGGAAGGAAGGCTTTTCAAGCACAGTCATTCTTGTCATCATCCTCATCCCATTTCCAGGTATGCGGACACCACGCTGAAAACAGGGCCTTGCAGGGCTGCAGGCCAGGTTGTAAAGACAGTAAAACATGGTGTGGGCCTCAAGACAGGTTGATAGTACAAACACACGCTCAGGGTTGTCTACCAAAACCCATGCTGCTGTCTCCCTCACCCTCATAACCAGATTAGAGGTGGCATCTCCTGGGCCAGCCTTCTGCCTGCACAGAGAAGGTGGCTGCAGGAGCAGAAGAGCAGCCCAGGGAAGAGAGGATGGGACAGGTCTGTCCGCTTTGCTGATGCCACAGCCAGGCTTTCGGCTGCTTACCTATCTATAGGAAGAAGGCATCACTTCAAAAACAGAAGGAAAGGGCTCCCCCCACACACACCGTTGGCACCCCAGTAACTGCAGGAGAGGAGAGCCCAAGGAGCCAGGCTAATGACTTCTTCCTTAGGGCCAAGGAGTTGTGCAATGCCTGAACTGCTGAAAAGCCCTGAACCAGCTTTAGCCACTTGTGGGACAACTGTGCTGCCTGCTGAGGTATGAACACAGCTTTGCTCTCCTCAAAGATGAGTCCCACTTCCAAGGGCCTTTTGTGTCTCATCTTTTGCAGCACAAGTTCTGCTGCTTCTTTAATAGGACCATCAAAACCTCTCCCTGCGGTGCTTTTCCTGTGGAAAGCACAAAGAAATCCACACAAGGTGTGAGGATTCAACTGCTTTTGCAGCCATCACAACTTTAATGAGAAGGGCATATCTCCAGATCATCTCATTTATTTTGAAGTCCACCTCTTCAAACTGCCCCACAAATCTCCTTCTCCATCTCCAACGCACACTCACTTCCAGTAACACAATACATCATCACAGCTTGCTGAGGAGGGCTATGAAACAGCCCTGGGTTTGTGAAACATGGCTACTAGAAAAGTTATACACATACACATCTCTGCTCAGCACAGGCTACTGACACAACTGCACACCTCTCTCTTGTGAAGGCTAAAAATCACAACTGAATGTTATTAAAAGCACATATTTTGAATGAATAATTCAAAGCTAGGAACAATTAAGACAGGTTGCCAAAGCAGAAAGATTTATGGCATTCAGGAAACCAGTATTTGCAGCAGACATTCTTCAGACTTGCATTAAAAAATAAAGTAAAATGGTTTTGATGAGCCAATTTCCTTTTCCCTGTTCATACTTCCCCAACATACACACATTGCCTGGGTTTTCTGTTACTTTATTTCCAAGAAATTTAGAAATGCTGAGAGCATACCAGCACTTGACATTGATGCACTATCATTTCAAGTAATACTCATCATTCAAGAGAAATACTACAACAATAAGCTTGTAATATGCTTTTAAGCGGGGGTATCATAGAACAAGCACTGTAAAGACATTTAGGCTAGACTTTAAAAAGTGAAAATTTCATAGCTGGTCAAATGCTTTTTCTCGGGGTAGCTTAGTTCTTTTTGGTTGTAGAACTAAATCAAAATGAATCTGGTTAGTGTTCTTAGATAAATTATTCTGTCATTTGAAAAACAAGTCTCTGCGGACATAATTGAAGGTTACTACTTTCCGAAACTTGATAGAGGGTGTAATGACTCCATTCTAGCTACACTTAACAGGCAGTCTGTTATGGTAAGTCAATATAACATTAAACAGGATATATTATATTGCTTTTGTTATGAAAAGCCTATAGCAAAAAACCAGAAACATACTTTTTCAGGAAGTATAACCCAAGACTTTCTGCAAAGGCTCCTTAGAAGAACCAAATAGGGCAGAGGTTTCCAATTCCATCAACATTTTAAGTTAAAAAACATACATAAATTCATTACCTGGGATAAACACACATATAGAGATCTTCTGTCTCTGTGCAAGAAAGGGCATAAGGTAGCCTAGGTGCTGAGCTTTCTCTTGGGAACATAGGAGCCCTTCTTCCACCCCAGCCTCATGTACCACAGGTCACCTTCCAACCAAAAGGAGCTACCACAAGCATCAGCTAGTTTCCTTAACCTCTCCTCTCAGAGGAAACAGCTGGACTCATGTTAATTACAGAGTGAAAGCACCTTGATCTTTCTTTCAATCTGAAAAGATCCCACTTGCTCTGTTAGAGCTGGTTCGTAAAGGGCCACTGAGGGGCTACAGGTGGGCAGCATTGCCTACTGCCTGATGGCCATGCTACACCCTCCCCATCACTGCCTGCCTCAGCACACCTGCAGGCATGACCTAAAAAGACAGCACTTCTTTTGCATGAACAGGGGGAGTGCCAGTTTGAGCTGTAAGCTTATTAAGTCAGCCTATATATATATAAATATATATATAAATATGTATATAAAAGTTCTGAATCCAGAGTGACTGTAAGCAACTGCTTCAGCCTGTGCATATTCCACAAGGTACAAAAGCACAGCAGTGAATTTAAGCACACGTTGGAGTCACTTTGGCTGAAATGTTGAAGTGACTCAGAGAATAATAATCACCTTCCCTGCCAGACATAGCGCTATTTTATAATTCTTACAAAACTTGCCTGTGTACGTATGCATACATATATAAACCATATAAACTCACCCCCTTTTTGGCCAGATTGGAGACAGTGAGTAAGAAGCTCTATATACATCCCAAGTTTAATAGGCATCTTGCTTATATTATGTAATAAGATTTGTCTCATGACCACTTTATTAAAAATTCAGTGCATAACTCTTAAAATAATAAAGTACCAGCAAAAGCTTAGCTTTTTTTGGTTTAACCTGGAGACTGATATTCTCCCAACACTTGCTGAAAGATTTTATTTTATTAGGTCACATTACAGAACTGCCTTCCCGAAGAATGAAATAAATTCCTCTCCTTGGTGATAGCATGCTTGACTGACATGATGCACTCACCAACATCTTGTAGACAGCTGTGAACATTTGCAGTGGTGGCAATTAATCTACGATAGCATCAATGGAGACAGAGAAACAAAGAAGCCGAGACAAAAAGCTCTATTGAATAACATAATAAATGAGTGATGCAGGTGTTCTGTGACTAGGTTTAATTTTTTCAACCTTGCAGAAAGGTAACACTTGAGTCAACAGTGGTCAAGGTGTATCCCAGTCATTGCCTCTTTGCTGCCTCCTCTCAAACGGCAATGCACAGTCCACGCTGTGAGTTTCACTCACAAGTATAAAGCTTGTGCATATAAATACTAGCTTTTTCATGGTAGAGCTGGATGGGCATTTGTTTCTAAAATGGCCTTCAAGGCTCTGACTTTGATGATATTTTGAGGATTTTTTTGTGGCATCAGAAAAGATATAATTTAAAATAACCACTAGAAACAGCTGCAATGTCCAATGAACAAAATGGCAAAAGTCAAAATGATGAGCCTAAAGCTCACTGAATTTAATGGGATGTAAGCACATGCTAGTTGCTTTGCTGAATGGGGGCCTTGCAGTCTTAGCTTAATGAGTTGCTTTGTAAGCTCTAAGCTAAATGGAGCTTGGAATCTTTAATGACCAATCTGTGTAAACAGCAGCTACTAAATAACATTTTAATGCCCTGATGATCTTTTAATTCAATAGACAAATGATGAGACAATTTTAGCTAGCATCATAGCGTTAATGCAGCAGGGAATGCACACTGGAAAGAGCAAACACAATAAGTAAGCAAGGATACAAAGGATGAACAGTATCTGGTACAATTCAGATGCTCAGATCTGCTTCCCAGAAATGAGATATCCAGCATTTGTCCCAGTTCAGAATGTACCTATTTTAGCATAACAGTGGTAAGGTGGTACTTTAATCATGACGTGTACTGGGCCAGCGTTTTAGAGCCATGTTTCCACTAATGCTAAAGGATGCAACATGATTAAAGCACAGTATTGAAAAATCATCTTGGCACACTCTCAGTGAAAACTGAGATGTGAAGTCCCAGCCTGGTAATATCACAGCTGTGTCAGGAAGGGCTGTGCAAATGAGGGCTAATGGAGCAAGGTCATTATGGTTGGTACAGTCAGTTACAACTTGTACTCCCTCTGCCACCAGGATTGGGTTAGATGTCAGTCAAGTAGTGAAATAAACTCTTTATGAAAAAGATGTGGTTGAAGGCATGATGAAAGCAAGGGTATATACTTACAACACATTGCAATGTCTTTAAAGAAGTGCCGATCATTTGTCTGGAAGTGCACGAGCCAAGAGTACACCTAAGGTCTGCATTTAATCTGCTTATGTGCTTACAGGGACTGCGTGTGTAACATAGCAGACTGCAGGTGCAAGTGCTCTGTGAACCCACGCTTCTGAAACTTGGCCACAGCTCTTTTCTCTTTAAATGACATTACCATTGGATCCTGCTAAAGATGCCAACTGCCTATAGGGTCACTCAGTCTGGATCAGACGTGTAAAAACACTTCCAATATGTGTTGAGCTCTCCCCAAAGCTCTCCTGTTACCCGCTATACACTGAAGCCTCTCAGTTCAGGCTGCTCCTTTCCTTCCTCCCAGCCCTGTACCTTCATGACTTGCCTCCTTTTCCCCCTCCCCAAACTCTTTGCTCCCTATCAGACCCCTTGGTGCCTGGCAGTGCTGTTTCATGGGGTGACGCTGCACTTGGCAGTCTTGGCAGGTCTGGTACTTTCTCTGCTGGGGCTTGACCAAGTGCTGTTTCCAAGCCTCATGATCTCTAGGGCTTCTCTGAATAAACTGTGTCTCAAAATATACCACCACTTTCCTTGGGCTGAGGGAAGGTCATGAACACGGGAGGTCTGAAGACGATGTTCACTTTCTTACTCAAATACAGTTCAGGAGAGAGGTGAAGTCTCTGGCGGGTTTGTATAGGCACTTTCAGATACGCAAAGGGGTTGCGTTTGGTCCTGTCTGAATCCTGCGGTGGAGTCAGTTCCCATTTCCTTTCTGATCAGATTCATCCTTTCTCAGGGAACACATATGCAGTTTTCCTAAAAGAATGTAAGTCATATCTATAACTTTTCTCACCTGGAAATGAAGTTGCAGCCCATGCCATGCTTTTGTAGGTCTCCACCATAAAGACATCAGTTTTTGGACTGGCTAACATGTGAGACAGATTGTACCATCACTCTGGGGATAAAACTATTGCTTACCTGTTGAAGGGCAGATGCAGCACTTTTTTTTCTCCAGTTGCATTTGGAGGCAGCGTGAGAGAAAAGGAGCTGTTCAAAAGTGTAAATGTCAGGACTCAATCTTAAGCAGGGAGGAACAGAGGGACCTGAAGAGATGCATTTCATCTTCCTCAGAAGTGGCAGGCTCTTCCTGAGTGGCTGGTGAAGCAACCTGGCTGAGGAGAACACCTGGGATGTGTCAGCACCTTCAGTGGACCTGCGGGAGAGACCTGGATCCCAGAGGAAGGCCAGGAGACACAGAGGCGGCCAGGGTGAGGGCAAGTACATGACTGAATCAGAGCAGAATTAATCTTCGAATTGTCAGTGCAGTAGTCTGTGCTACACACAGCAGCTCCCTGCTTTGATCCATTTTGATTTGTTATTGGCTTAATACCTTAAGATATTTCATGTATCTTTCAGCCTCTCTTCATTTGAGGCTGATTTATACTATCCATCCCAAGAATTAAAGCAGGAAGCCAAAGGAGGGTTCTAAATCTGTGGAAAATTTATCTTCAGGCTTTCGGGCGCAGCTCTTCCCTGCTCGTCTTTCGAAAAGCCAGCTCCCCCGACCTGGCTGGCGACGCTGCTCCTGTCTGGCTCAGGGTGCCAGCAGCCGCTCTTGATCTCCCAGCCACAGGATGCTTCGCTCCGGGTAGATGAGCTGGCCTGTCCCAAAGTGCTGATAGCGGTGAGAAACTTCTTTGCAGTGTTTGGCTAAGTGGTTCCTCCACTTAGATAAGCCATTCTTTACTTCTCCTGGAGGTTTTTTCTTTCCTTTATGTGGCTGCTGATCCAGTCTATGTTGGTTTTTATGGGTGCATTAATGCCTCTTCTTTGAAGGTTTGCCAGTTCATTATTTAATGGCTCCATCAAGACTAAATAAAATTCCCCATGAATCCATCTACCTCTGCAGAATAAGGCCTGACAAAGCCTTGTGCCCTAGATAAGACGCAGAGGGACTGCCGTCCTGTGCTTAAGCTGACCGTATTGTGGCATTGCATTGCAGCCATGTCCATGCCTCCTCCTGCACTGCTGGAGGTGGCACTCCTCTGTGCCAGCAGCTCTCATAAAGCCCAAGTGGTAACGTCGCATGTTCTGGAGTTTTCTTATCACCAGCCTGCGTTTCCCCACTGTGCTCAGAATGGTTTTATTATATTTCTGCAGCCTGATTTTTTTCTGCTTATCAGATGACAGTCCAGCCGGCAGGGAAGAGGTTGTTGATTCAATAACATAAGTGTGAACGCGGCCGAATGGTTGGCAGTCCTCTCCTGCCTCATGGATTTATTGAGTCTGGATCTGACATTCACATGGCAAGCCTCTTCCTTTGCAATGTTTTTTTCCCTGCTGCTTCTTCTTTTATTTCTTGCAGTCACTGAAGCTTTGGGACAAGGCAAAGCTCCTCTCCCCACTCTTTGCACCACGGCTCAGAGATGGACCATTTTTCTGTGGTCTCTCCACAGGACATGCTGTGACCCAGGATGCTCACGCCTTCAGACAGCTTCTGTTTGTCTTTTGTTTCCTCTGTTTGATTCATGTTCTTCCTTTCCTGGGATCTCACTCTGCTTATCTCCCAGGCTGCTGGCTCTCAGGAGGCATTTCTCTAGGCTGCTTGTCTCACCACTGGCTCCTGCAAGATGGAGCCCCACACTTCATAAATAACCTGATCTGTAATTAGCAAGATTTTCTGTCTCCAGACTTGCAGTTCTAGTCCTGCACGCTCCAATGAATCCCTCCCCGTTTCTTCTTCACTGAAGCTGAAAACATCACTCACCTCCTCTTTGAGATCGATGTGCTCGTGTGACCCCTGGGCAGCAGATCCAGAAAATGGGGCTCTCCTCCTGAAAATAGCAGCTTGCTCACCTTGTCCTTATCTCCTCGCTATGTGAAAGAAAGAAGATGTTGTTTCATCTTTATCTGCCCCAGCCCCGTTGCCAGTTCTGAATGCAGACTTGCCTCTTACTACAAAGTTTGTGTAAGGTTTTTTTATCCAGTTGTCCTGGGAGGGTGAATCCCTCCAGACTGCTCCTCTTTCCTTCCCATCCTGCCTTTTCCACTTTCCAGCCCTCTAGAAGCTGCTTTATGTTTTGACAATTGCACTTATCTCTTTAGTGAGGGACGTGCTGACTGCTGCCACCGCAGCCCACATACTGTGCGCAGAGAGCTCCAGGGCTGTTAACCTAGACCAGCCCTTCATGAAGGAAACCATCTACGGACTTGCTTCAACAACCATTCAGCACCCAGCCAGGCCATCCACAGGCTGAATCCTACAACCACGGTCTCCCCACCACCTTCCCTGCAGATTTGTTGCCCCGTCATAGTTTGTAAGCACAAGGTGCGTGATATTGTAGTCCCGCAAAGGCTTTGGAGAGCTGTGCCGTCCGAAGCAGTGTGAAGAATTGCATAGAAGGAGCATCAGTTCACCAATAGTCTCCAACACTGATGGGCAATGTCAACAACTTTCTGGCTTTTTTTTATCTCTGCCATATTAATCCACATGTGTATAAATGTGTTATTACTTACATCCTGGCCTCTAGAAAGGTTTGCTTCATAAAGCTATTCAGTCTGCCAAAACTCCTTCCCAAATTTAAGTACTGCTGCTTGAATTGTTTTGTTATTCTTCAAAGGCTACTTATGACAGCATATGATAGAAGAAAATTATGCTCTATGTTCAAAATTATTGTATAAAACCCTCAATAAAACATCATTTGGATGTTTTTAAACCTGCTGACAGATTCCATGAGAACAGCTGTTTATAGACAAATTCCTCACCAGAAGAGCAATGACTGGGGGCTACCATGTCACATGTCCTTTGTGAATCCTGATACTGTCAGGAAAGATGACTTCAAACCTGAAATTTCAGATGAAAATAGCACAGAAGCATTAGAAATGTTCAAAATCCAAACTAAACTTGAATGAAAATTTTGCAGGTGCCTCTTCCAGCCTCCAGAGATGAACGAGACATCTGTGGATTTAGACAAATATTTCTATCTGACCTTTCCAGCCTATCTCAGAAGTCCATGACACCAGAATACCACCCCTGTAAGTGTGTCCCTGGGTCTGTGACTTGTGTCTGTACAGAAACCAACACAGCAGAAGGAGAACTCTGCCAGCACGTGGCAGAGTTATAAATACACTTACAGATCTAAAAAACATGCTAAGAGGACTTAAGCTACTTTTACCTGGCCATAGGTACACATAACCAGTATGCACAGTATGGCCAATGCCACAATTTTGTTTTGTCAGAGGCTGTCTAGTCTGCTGATTGCAATACAGAGAACTGGGAGCTCTCCAGGACTTTGCATGTAACGGAATTATCAAAAAGCAGACAAGCACTGAAAGTGAAATACTTAAGGAGACTGGCCAAAACAAAGGCAAAATTAGCAGCCGTCTCTTTCACTGCCATCAGTAGCTGAACTGAAGATTTAATTAGGGGATGTTTTAAATATTTTCAAATATAGCAATACTTCATATATCTTCATTTGACAAATATATACAAGATTTACAAAGTACAGCCATACTTTTATGGCTCTGTAAATCACCTTTAGTCAGAAATCTTAGGGTATAACCAGAAATGAGTATATTAAGTCAAACTGCACCAATAAAGATGGTAGAGAAGGTCAACTTGTTATAAAGGACTAAAGATTTTTCATGCAAAGCCCTGAGGTCTTTGCATTCCTACTGAAACCCATGGCAGGTAGGGATGCAGGACCTGGCCTTACATGCATATCATAGGGATACTGAGCATCACAGGTCCCACTGCAGCATCTCCCAAGGTCCAAGTCCCTTCTGGGAACAGAAGCAGCAGCCTCCACTGAGGTGGGTTCATCTCTGATGTTACAGTAGCTAGTTAGAGAAAAAGCACACTTTTATTTTTAATGACTGTACATGGCCAGGGATTTTTTTATTTTGGAACTTGGTTCTCATTTTCCAGAAAGCCATATGGTTTTTTTTGCACTCTAAGCAGCTTTATTTAATATGGAAAGTAGAATATCTTTTAAAAACAGAAACCAGCTGCGTAGTTTATGGGTATCATCATATGGCTCTGCTTTTTGTTTCCTTACTTAACTGGAGTTTGGGGTTTCCAAGTTGCCAAGCTGCTAACACTAGTAAATGGAGTTTATTAGAGACAGTGTTTGTTGAACAATAACATTTTATATAGTCTGTCACTGTCTAGTACCTTAGATGAGTTACACATTTCTGTTCTCTATTTTTGCCCTGATTTTTACGGCACTTTAGATCCCATTTTCAGCTGTGGACACCAAAAAGCAAAACCAAAGACATGATCTTGTGCTTGCTTACACCTAAAATCTGCAGAGCTATTCCTGACCAAAGTCACCCAAACATCTGAACAGAATCAGGCCTCCAAGGGTTAATGCCACAGTGCCTTTTGACTGAGCTTAGCCAGCAGGAAGGGATTGGATAGCAGATGAAATACCTCCCCAGGAGATCTCTTCCAGGAGAGGGGCCCCTTTGCCCAGTTGAAAAAAGATAACGTGTCCATCAGAAGGCTGTCCCACAGCAACAAGGTATACTGGGGTGGGTACAAAGACTGGGAGAGGTGTAGACCCTCCTGCAGCGATGCTCTCCCCTCCCAAAGGCCCTGCTCAGCCTCTCCCTGGAGCTTTGGAGCATCACAGCATTAGGAGCAAACAACACTTGCAGTCTAGGATGTCTCTGGGAGTTGCTCTCGGAGGGCTGTTTGCATTCAGCTCCTACGGGCATCAAATTCAAACCCGGTTGGATGGCCAGAAGTGAGCACAGCTTCTGCTTGGCCCTTTAGTGGTTAAACTGCCTGTGTGAAGCACAGGCATGACTCAAAGCAATTGAAATGTTAGAGGACAGATGAAGTGAGGGTGGTTCGTAGCAGCACAGTTCCCCATTTCTTCTTTGTGCTCTGCAAATATTGTGAGTGAGCTCTGGTAGATATCTTTATCTTGTTATCTGTTGTTCTTCTTCCTCTAATCACAAAAGATTCATGCACTGCCAACTTTAAACAGCAGGCTTGCTTTTAATAGCACGTTAGGAACTTCAGATGTCGTTAGTGCTCCCTTTCACCAGGATTCCCCTAGGTATTGGAGAAACTAAGCTTTTAAACAAATGCTCTGTGGGTGCAGCGTACGGCCGGCATGCAGAACAGGGGTTACACCGAGTTCCTTCCCTGCTCAGGAATTATGACTTCTTTGACTACTGCTAGCTCAGCTCTGAAGGAGGTGATTTATCTTCATCGTTCATAAAAATACTTCTTGAGAAATTTCCCTTTTCCTGTCCCCCTTTGGAATAACCAGTTTGCAGCATGTCTCAGATTTAAAAACAAATACGGACTGGAAAATAATATCTTTGGATTTCCCCCACTCATACCTTCTACTATACACAATGGCTTCACTCCCAGCTTTAAATTAGATGAGTGCTATGTTAGCAATATACTTCACATACAGACTGAGAGCAAGGCATAAATAATTCCAGCAAATGGGCTCAGTAGACATTTGTTTGCCAAGTATTAGCTGTTGCTAGAAGGTAATTTTGATTCCCAGTTTTAAGAGGCTCCCTTGTCAATAGAAAAGGTTTTGGTACTTTATTTTCTTCAAATTATCTTTAAAAATTAGAAAAATTACTTGCACCATGAGGAACTCATGAAATTTGTTAATGTTTATCAAATTTTTCAGCGTATGCATTTCAGTGTAACAATAATGCACGACTCCTGTGCCGTGAGTAGTGTCACTCGTCTGAAGGAGCTCTTAATCTATATCTTTGTGCAGGAGGGCAAAGTGTGTGCCTGGGTGCCCTATTGCCTTTGTATACAGCTATTTTGTAGTTTTTCCTTAAATAATTGCAGTACACAGGTACAGGATTCATGGCTGAGGAATCCACAACTAGGCACTATAGGGACACAGAACAAAAGGATTGCATCTGTCCCAAAGTTACGACAGCTTCTTTTTCCCTTTTGAAAAGGTCAGAATAAGGTTCTGATCCTTCCAAAAAACATATATGCCTAACACAATGTTGTGAATGGTCCAGCGAAGTCAATAAAGACAGTAACCATGCAAAAATTGGAACATATGAATGCACTTTTGCAAGTCTGTGGAATGAGGAAAAGCAAATATATCCCCCTGGGTTTTAGCAATCAGATAGCACACGTATTAATAACGTGCAATACCCAGTGCGGTGCATGGAAAGCCATAAAAACATGAACCATTGGAGACGGGTTCCTACATACAGAATTCCCTTGCTCTCAGAGGTATATCCATTGATATCTGCACACAAATCAACCGTAACAATAAGAATTTGTTTGGCACAAGCTTCCAGCAACTAATGGATAACACAGACCAAAAATGCTTCTCTTGCCTTTTGTTAACTCTGGAATGCTGTTCGTCACTGGAGACGATCCACAGCAGAAACGTACCCTGGGGCTAAACTGGGAGGGTAGCTAGAGCTAACCCATCTTTGTCTACAGAAACCTTCTAGCCACATAAATGTGTTTTACAGATGTCCAGTGGTAATTTACTCAGCCCAGAAGAATACACTTAATAGCATGAAGAGGGGTGATGGGTTTAATGCACAGCCAGCGAGCTGCTTGTCACCACCACCTGCAGCTAGAGCAGACACTGGAGAGCATTTTACAGCCAAAGGGGCTTGATCCGCTCTTGCTGAACAGCACAAGGTGGTGCCAGCTCCACCTTTCCCGTGGAGTCAGGCGTTGGCCAGCATGAAGGGGTGATCCTGCCTTCAGTCCCAGGGTGCGAGTGCTGCTGCCGGAGCTACAGCCCCTTGCGTTCCACTTTCTGAGCAAAGGGAGAAAATGGGGCCTGGGACTATCACGCTCTAAGCAAAGAATATTGCAAAATTTTAAATATAATCCCTACCAGGAGCTAGGGAAACAGAAATACCGTGCCCTGTGTGTCTGCCTCACAGTGCAGCTCTCGTTGACAGACAAGTTTTAGCCTTGCTCTTCTTCCAGCACAGGCATTTGTGTCCTGCCAGAATCTGGCACTCGGCTTGGAAAGGGAAATTACTAGTCCTTTCCTGAAAGTCAATTACTGTTGGTTCAATCCCAGATAAACTGGAGAAGGCCTGCCAAAAGGCCATGAGTACATCCAAGGCCAAGTTTCTACAGGTGTCCATGCAGTTACAGTTGATTCCGTGTTGCCACACTGTATAGGGAGTCAAGGAATGCACACCAGCTAGAGGGAGTAAAAAAGCAGTATTAAGGAAGCTATTCAATTTGTGTCCATTTCCTAAAAACATGGAGTGCAATCTGTGAAAACATCTTTGACATCAGTCGGAGCAAAAGAGGCATTTCAGATACATACTGAGAAGTTGGACAAGTGTCTTAACTTCCTTCCCCACAGCTTCCGGAGTGATTTACAACATCCTTCTAGTAAAGGATCCAGAGTCATTTGGAAGGGGGGGAAAGACTTACTGGAAGATTAAAGAAATCACTGATTTGCCAAAGCTAACAAATGGAATCAAAGCTCAGCTACTCCTCACTGGAAGGAGATATCAGACTTCTGGTTAGCTGGAGAGTTGGTACCAGTTTGTGCAGGACTTTATAACAGCGACAGCAAAGAGGTCCCAAGTTCTGCTTAATAAATGAATTGACTTAGAAACCCACCCTTTGCCAGCTGAGCCAAAGTCCAGGGGCCTCTGCAGGAAGGAGATACTAACGAACAATAATTTAGAAAGGAAAAAGGAATAGTTCAATGGGCAAAACTTGCTCTGCCAGGGCATGACTCTGCTCTCGCCCACAGAGAGGTCTGCCATTGTCCCCAGTTGGGCAGGTCCCTTGCTCACGGTCCCAGGGTGAGACACACCAATGGTGGTAACCATAACAGCTCCTAAGAATATCCTAGCATTGGCAATTTGTATTTCCTCTGCCCATGTCTATTCAAAGCATCACTGAGCAAGGTTTTCCATCCTTAGGTTCTCTTACATTGTCCCTGAAGAATATGCTCAGAATTATTAGCTACTTTTTAGCCTGAAGATTTTTTCTGCATCCCCAGTCTAATGCTCTGCACTTTATTTTGTCTCCATATTAATCATTCCATTATCAACCTGTGCAGCAATTAGCTTGGAGATTTCCAGTATCTGGAATTTCTCTTGGTGAACTCCATTTGCAATGATGCTTCCCTTTCTATTTTCCATGGTAATAACATTAAGTTTAATTTTAAACAATATGGCTTTTAATGTAATACATGTTTCTTTTTGATACAAAGGTGATACAA